>OZ001243.1:1247556-2447556 GCA_963924025.1 Ischnus inquisitorius | reverse complement strand
TTTTATGAATAATATACAGTCACATTAAATTTCATATGCACACGTGCTATAAAGTGATCTTACGAGTGTACTAAAAGCCCGTAATGGATTTTGCGATATTCATGGACCCAAGTATCCAAATTTACTCGACGGCGAATACTTTCTCGAGATCTGAATTCATAATGTAATGTAATAGATTTGGTTTTTTTTTCTCAGATTTTTCTTCTAGTTACGAATTTTTTTTAAACTGTATTTTTTTTAGCTGTGTTTGAAAATGTACTTGATCAATCGTTTTTTAAAATATCAAATACGAAATTTAAAAAAAATCTAAAGCTCATGCGTATTTACAAAAATGCACGATTTTTTGTAATGGTCTGTTAATAATATTTTTTCAAATTTGTATCCCATTGAGAAGTGTTCAAAATTCTCTCCGAACTTCACATGCAGCAGAACTGTACCGCGAGGACTACCTTAATGACGGAATTACATTAAGTGTTTCATAGATTTCGAGATTTGGAATCTCGAGTGAACCGAGTCGAGCGCCCATATTATTATCGCGTTTGCCAGAAATCGCTGAGCCAACGACTCCTTGTAGGTATCGAGGAATCAACCAGCGAAGGGGAATAGGAATTTGGATTCCGTCGGTGAGAGATTGGAATTCGTTGATTGCACATTGGCGAGGGGCGGGAGGGAGATCGTTGCGCTGTGGCACGAGCGAAAGTGTTCTCGCATTCTCGTGACAACAAGTGCGCTGGAGACTTAGAGGAGGATTAAGGTCGCTCGAGAGTTCGTCGTTCTGGTATAACACAACGCCACGTAGCCTTTCGCTTGACCCGAACGTCTCTCTCCACCGTCGCGATACTATTATTGTTTGTCCGTGGTTCAAGTACCTATCGAGCAAAACCCTCATCCAACTCCATTCGATTTCACGCTGAAATTTGATTCGACGACGCGCGGGCCGTTTGAATTTTAATTTTCGATCCGCACGTTTCGATCCATCTTTTTTACTCTGCCTTTTGGTACTTAAAAAAATGTGATACAAATATTTTTCACAGATCTTTACATTCGGTGATGACGATGCAAACTGGAATTTCATTACAATCTCAAGATCTGCCTTGAAATTCCGATGAGAACTCAAAAGCTGAGCTTAGGACATTTGAACATGCACCATTGAATCATCATGGTTGATGGTTTCTGTTTCTAGTTCTGGCTGCTTTTGAAGTACCGTCCAGTTCTGATCTAAATCGTGATCAAACCGTAAGATCGTTTTTCCCGAAGAAGTACACGTTTCAGTCGTAGCCGACGAGTGCTGAATACTTTATCGTCGTGGCGCGAGTGAGGATTCATTCCCCCCGGTGAGGATTATCGAAATTCGCGAACGTCGATTTATCGGATAGGGGATTAGATACGGTCGGCGTAACCGCTCGACGACCGAGTGCTGCGCTCATATTATGCCTTCCGGCGGCTTTCGCAATGTCGATGATAACATTCGGATGATTCCGCGTTGAGCACATTCAACATGAAATAATTACATGCTCCGAGATGAAAATGCGCTGGTCTATGATTATCACTAGAAGATCATTTCGAGTCTCCTCTTGGGAAAGGCGGAGCCGAAATCTTGGAAGTTCCTTCAGTGAATGGAAGGGAAGAGAAAGAAGAGAGCGAGAAGGAGACGAGTAATCTGTATATTAATGCCCCTTTAAACTCCAGACTGTCTGCAGGGCAAAGAGACGACGATACGCTCTTGGTGTTAATTTGATGCGCGGACCAGGAAAGTTTGTCAAAATGACAAAGAATCTCTTGAAAGTTTTCGAGATACTGTTTTTATAGCCGACACGATAAGTTTCCGTGAAACCTTAAAATTTGAAAAAAAAAAAAAAAAAAAAAAAACTTAAAAATGCCTTTTTGGATATATCGCATGAGAGGTATAAACTCTACTGCATTCATAAAATCCAATGTACGTGCGAGTGCCTTTCTTAGCGTTGTCGAACAGTTGGCGAGTCGCTCTCCCGATACATAAACCGGCGGGATACCGAGCGGAACCTCACGCTAAGTTGCCCCCGTTGTGTCAAGTTTCCATTGTTGCAACAATTCAATTTTGTCATAACACAGATTGACATGAAGTAAGCTGCTCGAGAACGAGTTTCTTTTATATTGTTCCTTTTGTGATCCGTTCTTTCGACTCCAGAGTAATAAAACATTTTTTTTTCAAATTTAAAAATATCCCGGCCGTGAAACGATCATAATAGATGTATTATCAGAAAAGAGTGGCGAAAATAACAATTTTTCTTTCAGTATAGTCAGGAAATTTCCAGACTACATAGCGAATAAATCTTCCGACGATTATGAAAGAATAATTGTTGTTATTCGTACTCTTTTTTGAAAATACATTTATTGCATTCTCGACAGTTGGGGGTTTTTTTATTTTTTATTTATTTAGTATGGACAAAAACAATGAGCGCGCTCAGCGTACAAGCCTTGGGAGACAATTGTTCACAATTGAATGCCGAGATTGGTCAGCAAGGTCAACCACGAAAGCAATTGACCCCAAGACCATGGAGAAGTTCAATGGGAGCAGGAAAAAAAAAGTAAAATTGGGTCTAGCTAACTCTAATAATAGTTCAGCAAAGAGGCTGTCTCCTGTGCTAATTTCACTCGGCGGTAAAAACATTCTTGGCAACGCACCCAGCCGTTCCGGGGATATTTTCACACCGGTTTATAAGCGAACGGTTCTTCTCAATTCTTTCGCATTACCGTTCAAACGGCAATGGTTCAAAACGGTTTGAAAAATTCGAAACACATTGCCATACAAATTTCGAAAAAACAATAATTAATTAATAATTAAATGATAATAATAAATATTATTATTCAACTATTAATCATTTATATTATTATATAAATACATAAATTATATATCATCATATAATTATATAAATGTTATTGTTTATTATTATTATTTAACAATAATTATTATTATATTATAATAATTATAATATATAATTTAGTTTTGGCTGAAGATACGAAAGGCAAGAGGCTGCAATCTTGGGCCGATGTGTTTCCATTCAAGTTTCAACCCTCGCTGCGATTGAATTGCCATCCTTCTCTTTCTCATTTCCTCGCTTGACCCTTCGCCGCTGGGTCTGCCCATAGGTGTCGGCCGATCTCTACGTGCGCCCGATACCTTGGGTCTTTCGCGCGCGTTATCCACAGCGGGCGAGTCTCTCTCGAGGTCTCCCGTATGTCCGACATAATGGAGCTCATTGTACGGCGCGGTTTAATGCAGGGCACACGAGGCGCGTGCACGACTCGGCCCATTGTTGCGCCCTGCCGATATGAAAAGACTCGGTACATCGTTGGCCCTATTGTGCCTTAGTGTAGGCATATCCCAACTATACGTAGCGCACCCCCTACGCCCGCTCCCCACACGCGCCAGGCGTTCCGTCAACATAAACGAAGGCTCACGTTTCTCGCCC
This sequence comes from Ischnus inquisitorius, assembly GCA_963924025.1. Classification (NCBI taxonomy): domain Eukaryota; kingdom Metazoa; phylum Arthropoda; class Insecta; order Hymenoptera; family Ichneumonidae; genus Ischnus; species Ischnus inquisitorius. The sequence continues at coordinate 2,444,104 of OZ001243.1, read as the reverse complement.
TCTGCTCTACCCGAACTATTACGGTTCACGCTGCTCCATCAATTGCCGGCTGGTACTTGCGCGTTGTCCGCTGTCACAGACGTGAGAAATTGCATCCTTCATCATTATTATCATTTCGCTGCACCCATAAATGAAAATACGACATGAACATATTTTGGGCCAATTTTCTCCCGGAATAAAAAATTATGCAAATTATATTTGCCCTCCCTTGTATCGTTTCTAAAGTCCTTTATAAAGCTCTTCCGTGATAAAGTTTTCCTACCAATTTTGGTTTCCTCGTAGAAGAAGCTCACAAAACTGTTACGGTGCAACGTTTTCGAGATACGAATTTTTAAAACAAAAGAAAAATACAATTTGTTGGCTTCTGACGCGTCAATGAAGCTATTTCACGGGTCTTCGAGAGTTCGTTAGCGGATCCTCGCTAATGTCTCTGATAATTGAGACGCAGGGATCGCGGTATACGCGTATCGTTTTGTTCTCGCGTCTAGCGCTCCGAGCCGTTCGAAACAATCGCGTCATTCGCTGCCATGAAATTCAATTCGCGCCGGCGAAAATAATCCGCCGTCGAGACGGTCGCGCGACAGAAAAACAAACAGCCTTCGACATACGGAAATAGTTTGCGAACTAGAGCGCCGTCGCTTTACGATGATATTGAGAGGAATGGACCGTTGTCACCTCACAGAACGCATTTGAGCTAAATTTTGAGATGAAATTACTCATACTTATTTCGTAAAAAAAAATGTTCAACAGTAAAATCTCTTCCTTCCGAATTGCCATTCAATGAAATGAATATTTTTAGTTTTCGCATATCGTCGAAAGTCTCGCAAAAAACTCGAAGTACCAAACCGGAATGTGTACAGAATATCGCATCGTAAATCAAATTCCGCAATGAAAATATCCCATCAGAAACTCACGGTGAAAGGATTAAATGTTGAAAAAAATGTTTATTCCTCCTTTGCCGCGATGGTACTTCAAATTCATGGCCTCCGCATTCCTGTGGATTATTTTTATCGTTTTCTGTGGATACCCGCGAGCATCGGTTCGTCGGATTTTCACGCTTTCGTTCGACGAAAATTTCGATTCCCACGAAGCGTACGTTGAGCACCGGTTGTTGAATTCAAGGGAGGCCGTCAATGGGCCGGGAAGAATCGCCGAGCGCAGTGTTAAACGTCGCTGCGACAATGGGGAATGCACGACGGGAGGGCGGCGGGTGGGGGGAGGAGGTCGGAAGGGGGCGGGGGGAGGGTACAAAAGTATGTTGAATGCAGATTCGTCGCGCCAATTCTATTCTGGCCCATTTAGTCATCAGGCCATTCACATTCTTTCTTCCCTCTTTCCTCTATTTCCATTATTCCGTCTCTTCCCCTCGCGCCGCCCTGTGTTCTACGAGCCGCCAGAAGTTCAACGTTTGCATTCTCGCCACTATTTAATAATGGTTCCGCGTGGTCATAAAAAAACCTTTTCTTCATATCGCGGAAGGTCATCGCGACAAAAAAAGGGACAATTCGTCAACAAGCTGAAAATATCGCGCAGCAGCGTAATCAGTCGTCGCAAGAGTTTAATAATCAGTTTATCCTTTGCTAACAGAAACTTTCAGCGTTTGATAAGTAATACAGAAGACGAGCTCGGAGCTCGGTTATTTTTTCGAAATTTTTTAGGTACATTTAATCCGCCGTTGCGAAGCCGCGGAATTCAGCATCTCCGCTGCTGCGGTCGGCTTGGATGCATAGTATGAATAATTTCTCCAAGAGTCTTTTGAAGGGACCACAAACGAGGCGTGAAACTTGAGTTTCGCATAGGAGCGGCCAACGGCAGCAGTCAGCAAAGAGATATAATATATCCTCGCAAGCTCTTTGGCGCAGAACGTCCGCAAAGAGGCAGCACCGAACCTCGCGTGGATGCGGCCTCGCGTAGAGTGGCCTCGCTTCGAGCAAGGGTTCGGGGGCTCGAGAGAGCGCGCGCGCTCGGTGAATTCTATGCGTGGGACAGCGTCATGAATATTCCCGAGACAATTCTAAAGATAGCCCCGACCAAACCGCAACAACTCCAAGGAACCCTGTGTGTCCCGGAACAACCGACTATGGCCTCAACTTTTTCACCGTTGGCATTTCACTGCCACCCCCGGGCACATTTTTCGTGATATCGAACACGGCGAAAAGGGTGAAGACTCGAATCGCGCAGAGAGCTCTTGACTGATATTGTGATTGCAGCTACAAATAGCCAGAATATGATATATGATATATGATATATGATATATGATATATGATATATGATATATGATATATGATATATGATATATGATATATGATATATGATATATGATATATGATATATGATATATGATATATGATATATGATATATGATATATGATGACGATGTGTTTTTACGAGTTACACCGTTGTGTGAATGTACGGCGGTTATTTGCAAGTGGAATAGGAAACGGTATCACCAGAAAAGAGGGAGTCTCAATTACAGAATGGAAACGGAACAGCGCACTTGGGGCGCATTTGATTTCCGTTGTGTTCACTGTGCCGTCCGATCGGTATCAATTCCATCCTTGAAATTAATAAAGTATGAAATAATATCATTTTAGAGCCTGCGTGACGACATCGCCTTCGTCTATTCGCGTGAATTAGAACATTACCGTGCTCCGACACAGAGATAAAATAAACAAATTGAGCGATCACATTTCCTCGCCAACGGCCAGTCATCCGGTAGCGCCCGGAGACACCGTTGGCTCGCCTTCGTTACGTAACTCCGCTTTTTCATTAGGGATCTCCCGAGAGAATGGCCGGGTTGACGCTCCCGTTGCCCCGCTAAGCTCGGGTACAATGGCACACGGTGCGGTCGGGTGTGCGAGCGTTATAATCAAATCGCAAGTCTACTCGTTAATTCTGGTAAACGGTCGTATAATGAGTGAGAACCCGTCGCGTCGCGAGAGCATGGGAAACGAGACGCGAAACAACGACAAAATAAGCGAGCTCAAGTGTCAGCGTAAATTGCCACCGAAGAACGAAAATAGGACACGCCGGATAATTCGGTATTACAATTACGATAAACGCTTCGAGGACGCGAAAACATGCGAAAAAAATCTCACGACATCTGGCTCGCTAATCCGCTTCAACATTTTCTACGGGACAGCGAATTTAACTCGAAGAAAAAAAAAATGAGAATTCTAACGAGCATTTACGATGAGCTCCAAAGGTCCATCGCGAGTATTTGCTTTTTTTTTTTCTTTCGCGCTACGTGGAAGATAACAAAGAGAAGACGACGATAAAATGTGCCGAGCGTGGAAAATGGCAAGAGACAAGGAGAAAACAGCGGAGAAATGCTCTCGTTTCGTGGAGTGGAACGTTGTGTCGGAAACAGGCCATTGAGGGGGACCGGAAAGGACAATTTATAGCGTGCAATTAACCCACAAAACGGTGGTTCCCCCGCCGTCACTACCACGTGTAAATGCCCGGTTACGCAAGGCCTTGCTCAGAATCCGCTTCGCCTATTCTCCTACACCGGTCCAGCGTGCGCTCCGCACGTTCCGTCACCGTGTCGACCGCTGAGCAACTTCGAGCAACTAATTAGCATCCTCCCGATTAAGCAAATCGGCGAATGAATTGGTAACAAAAGTAGGCTCGAATCATCGATAATTCGCGCTAATTGACGCATCGTTGTGTCGAACAATCATAGCTTATGGGGATAAACTGCAAAAGCATCGGACAAGTCATCCCAGCCGGGTCGACCCAATATATTGTGGATTAACTTTGCGCTGGCTGTATGTTGTAAATAAAGCGACGGCAGATTTAATACGCGACTGTATTTCGTTCTCATCCGGTATTAGCCGCATTTCGACGCTTCCACGATCCATTCGCCATTTATCTTAACGCCCGGCGAGTTTATCCGTGGCTTCAATATCCGGCCCTGCAGCAGCGATGGTATATATAATCGTTCCAATTGGCAACAGCACAGAAAATAGTTTGCGAACCCAAGGTGGCCACTATCATCCGCTGTGCTCGATCTCGCAACAGACACGATCTCGGTTCTTCAGTTCTCGAGGAAGGTAGTGTACTTCATATCCTCAGAGCTGGGCGAATTACATCTTCAAGTAGGAAGTGCAAGTATTTGTACTCTACGTTTCAAGTACTCTTTGAGATGAATTTTCTAAATCTCTGTACGTAGTGCGGAAGATCAATCGCAAAATGAAATTTCATCCCAAGCTCTAATTTTGTCTCAGAAGTTCTTTAAACACTCGAAACATGAACTTGAATGTCGTAAATGAAAATTTCGTCGCAACTCAGAAGTGAGCTTTTTCACTGCAAACTCGAAGTTTCTACAACTCGAGATGTGAGCTTACTGTTTTTTGGAAATTGAAAATTAAACGTCGGGTTCTGTTTGATGACATCAAACTCAACAACACGTTATTTTCTAGGTGAAAAAGTGACTGCTTCAAGCGGTTGTAAAGTACTCTACACACCAACTATTGTACTTGAAGCGGTTTTGCGCAGTTGTATGTTAATGTACAAAGTATCTGTAAGCCGTACACAAAGTTACACGTCCGCTTGAACTTATACTCGTTCAATAGGTAATCATACAGTGTGACTACAGCGGGTATATATATTTTGTTGTAACACATACCAACAAACGTGAATGCATTTCTCACATGCGTACAGAAACCTATCCACCTGCAGAGCCCTAAGCATGAGACGAAAGTAAGAAAAATTGTCCCTAGTAAGTTGCTGCTGGCAGCAAAACAATCGACTTGGCGACCGCGAGTCTGGCCACGAGTGACGGTATGGGACGCAACATTCGTTGACCCCGGTCGCGTGATGACGTAACTGGTATCGATTTGAACCTTGTCTCGGGTTCGCTCGAGTCTCAGAGTCCGCGTACTTCTACAGAAACTGGAAGCCTATCGAGTGCGCGCACGCACGACATTGGACAATACCGTGTGTACACTCTGACTTTCGAACGGGAAAAAAGGTTCTCTGCCACGAGGTTATAAAAAATTGTCGCGCAAATACGGGAAACCCACGTCAATTAGCCTATTGAGAGATCCAGTCAACTACCGCCAGTTTAGTTTGACGCCCGCTATGACTTTGGTACAGATGTGGAGAGCAATCTAATAAAGGATACCCGGAAGTTGAAGGAGAGAAGGTCGAATCAACTGGCACACCTCGACGGCAGTCTTGTCCTCATCCTCGCTCGTCGAGTGTCACTGTTCGAAAGTTACGCAACAGCGATCGCGAGCAACGGACCCCCAAACCCCTCTCCGTGCGCATATCCTGCGAGCATTCATGGATGTACATCATATAATGGCTTGTGCTATATCATGTACGTCGAGTTAAGTGCCTATGTGTATTCGACGTAGGTTATCCTGACGCTCGGTCGGTACTCCACTGTGTAAACACATAGGTGAATATGTACACAGAGATGCGCGCGGCTAAGTTATGACGGAGTTAAGCTCAGTGTCTGATTAACAGCTCAACGCGAACGCCCAACCTCGACGTGCATTCGCGTTTAACACGAATACGGGGGGACAAGGCTGGACACGAGAGAACTTCTAGTCGGGAAAAATTCGCACCATTCATCAAATTCAGTCTACCCTGGCGAGCAATGTCATTTCATTTGGTCGGTGGAAAAAAACCATTATTTCAAGTTCTCATATCTATTTATGCGACGTTGGGCAACAAGAACAGTAAACAAACGCTTGCTTTTAGTGGTACAGTAGAACCTCGTTTCGTTTCTTGGTATTTTAGCCTGCGGGCAGTCGCGAGTCGTTCAAAAGTAGGGGAGAGCGGGGCTGAAGGGCATAACGGGGCAAAATGGTACAAAATGGTAAAATAGAGTCTGTCCGCTAAAATTAGGGCAAAATGGGACAAGGGAAAGTCGATTTTTGCTGTCCCATTTTGCCCCCATCCTACTATCCCCTGATCTCATCACGCTCCAATAACATTCTGCCCCGATATGCCGTTTTGCCCCGCTCTCCCCTACATATGTATCAACATGGCACCGTTAGAAATCCCACGCTGCAGATTCGCTACATGTGCAAATTCGTTCGATCCGACTATTGTTTCGCTAGTATACATTGAATTCACGAAATGTGCGCAAAAATCGAGTGTTTAAGCAACGAGCTTTCTGTTTGAATAAAAATGTCATAGGTTAAAAGCGCGTATCAAACTTCAGCTCCTGATCAAACAATGTGAGTCAAGATTTGTTCTGAGTGAATACATTACAGTACGTAAAGATCGAAGTCAGGTACGCTTGTGCACATCGTACTTCACCATATGCTAATGCGCCGATGGTGGAATAGCGATATTTCCACGTTATCACGTCGTCACTCTTTTTATTCTGGATGATATGCTCGTACTAATTTCAGGGGCTCATTTCGATTCGATCTCCCCCCTATCGATTCAAATTACGCATCATTCTGTTCAAACCAATTATCCTTAATTTTACTGCATTTCTCAACGAATGAGTTTTGTAGGGTGCAACGAATAATACATTTTTTCATACGGCATACCGAGTTTACTATCAAGAATCGGTTTATTGCTACGAAAATGAATTCCTAATGTTTTGAAGAATTCATGTTTAAAAATGCCTTTTTTTCGTTTATAGCATTTTTTCAGCAAATTCACATTCATCGAAGTGATTCGTATTTAGACTACACGATTCATTGTCGATAAACAAAGTGTAACTGTAATTAAATCCTATTTTTGTTTATGCAAAGTCTTTTACAGTGAGCTTCTCAATATCTCAACTAAACGCATTCACACGTTATAGGATCCGCGACATCAAAAGGAGCGACAGTTGTTGCGATGAGGTGATTTTGCCTTTCATCAAAAAGCACGAGAACAGGATCGGTCCAAAACCGTTCTACCGTACTTCAAAGGGTTTTACGAGAATTTACTGGAACTTTCATCGTCGCCCTTCGTTAAGAAGTCTACGACATGATGAATATCGAAGTTTAGAATTTCCAAGCTTTGCCAACGAGCTCGCTGCGAGTCGACGAATCACTATGTAACAAACACCATTTTATGGGCCCATACATTCAAACGGAATGTATAGGGTTAATGCTGCGAGCAGGGAGAGCGAGGAATACGGAATATGCAATATGCATGTATGGCGTACCCACTACGCGATATGATGTAGTGGAAGCACTCGGCACTTGCCGCACCTGAATCTTAATATACAGCAGAGGATGATAAAGTAGTCTGTGAAAATATCATACTATATTCAGTGAAGTGCGAGGGTGTGCGCGGGGACATGTAGCATGGCGAGAAATCGAAATGTAAACGGTCAGAAAGCTGTCCCGTATTTGTTACCGTGTCAACGAACTAGAACCATAAAACCATGAAATACAGCCAATAGGTAACGCGAAAAATCTTATATCACGATGAATCTCAGATCTCTGTTTTCCGCAACTCGTAAGCAGAGTTGGGCAGAGTCCGTAAATAATAGTTTTTCTCTATTCTCGGTATTTTTGTAAGTGTGCACTTTTGTCTTGTTTAGTTCATTGATAATGTAATTCCCAGGAAAAAAATAAAATTTTTGGTTGCCAAATCCACGAACAGGGAACATGTGTAGAACGCTCCATCATAGGGGAAAGCGGGGCAAAATGGTATTCACGCACAATGGGACCAGGGCAGAATGGTATTGGGGCAAAATGGGACAGCAAAAAAATCTACTTCGATGGGACTTTATCTTGTCCCATTTTGCCCTAATTCTATCATACGGGGGACTTTATTCGACCATTTCGTGCCATTTTGCCCCGCTCGCCCCTATTCATGTTTTCATCATCGAAAAATTAATATGTTTTCTTTGAATATCTCATTACTTGACTAGGAAAAATAAAAATTCCGCCTACAAAATATTAAAAAATCGTAAAATTATAACTGTCCTGAATCAGAGTCCCCTCTTTTAAGACCGCTCAGTACCACGAAGGAATGCCAGGTTCGTGTTATGCCGGCCGCGAGAGATTGGAGTGAAGTAGGCTCGCATGAATCCGGCGTCGGAGATTATTACTAGGCGGGGCGCGACGTCGAGTAACGGCATTCATAGTGGCACGGTGACTTAGAACTCGCATACCTCCGATTCGATAGTATCATTCTTTATACAATTCAATAATGGACACCGATGCAAGCGTTCCGACAATGGCTTGAAAAAGTACTCGCGCCGTAGGCGAGAATCGGAGAACATTTAGAACACTTCAGGCATATTGAAACTGCTAAAGCCATTAACTTTGAATAATAACAACGAATTAGAATAAATGAAAGTAAATAAATGAAGAACTACCATAAAATAGATTTGAATAAGGTAAAATTAGATTATGGTCTGAATAGTCGATTTCAATGTCAGAGATTGAAAAAAAATCCCACTTATATTTTTGTTGTGACTCAATCCGTTGGTATTTAGACTTCAACAATTCTTCGAAAGGCTATTCTGATAGTTCCGGTTACCATTTTTGTGGGTGCTTACGCATCAATCTGTGCATCCGCGCCTCGGAGTGAACAAAGAAAATATTGCGTTTCGTCCGGCAATCTTTTCTGAGAAGAGATTTTGAATCTCGACCTTATTTTTCGAACTTCCAAGTGGATGTCAGCTCCTCGAGGGATCGAGTGTTTCAACTGTGGATCGCGAGGATGGTCATATGTGTCAGTATCTCGAAACGGCTCATAAGTTTCGTGTAGTTGGAAGTTTCGCGACCATCGACGTTTTGTATCCGTCTTGGAGGTACCGGAGGACTCCGTTACAGATCCAGTTATGGGGGAGAGAGAGCAAGTAACCTCGGCAAAAACGACTTTGCCGGCGTGTGCGTACTCGCGGGACTGCGAAACGGGTTGTTGATACGGCGGTGGCGGCCGAGGCTGCGGCTCGCTTCTTCCGCCGTAGTTGCTTTTGTGACCGAGAGTTAGCCGGAGCAAGTGGGAATCGAGACGGTTGGATAAACTTTTTCTTTTTTTTTTACACCAAGTCAGCTTTCGCCGTTCACTGGCTCTATCGTCGGAGATGATGGACCTTCCTATCGCTTCAACGGTTCTTCGTTTCTTTATGTTCGTTCGCTTTGATAGTGCACCACGCTCAAGACACTGGCGCGTTTTGCGAGTGCGGTGGAAAGTTTTATGAAAATTTTATAAAGGTGTGATCGAGATTGCTTCTCGACAAAGGTTGACCTATTTTAGCGAAAACACGCGCTAGGGCATGTTCCATTAGTGACCATCGAATGAGTCCCAACGAATACCATTCACTTCAACGGGGACCCATTGAAAACGAACGAGTATCCATACGATTTAAAAACCTCGACCAATTCATCACAGCAGCCCGATTAATGATGATTTACAGAAAGTATGCGTTCAGTTTTCCCTACAAAATATTCTATACGATTCACTATATTTCGATTCCATCAGTTACCATTGAACATTTCATAAAAAATCTTTAACAAAAAAATTCAGAGACAAGTGCCTTCTAAACGCTACAACAATCGACCTATTCAAACACGTACCCCACCCGCATCTCTAGAATTTTCTTCGTGTGTTTACTCGATCGAAAATGTTGACCGAATTATCGAGAGACATAGATGTATAAATCCAGGGACAAGCGAGGAAGGAGGTTACTGGGAATGTTCAACCGGCTCGCAGTAACGTCCATGAGACACCCGACTACTCGATTCGGTCGTTGGGTCATAGCAGCTACAGCTATTTCTATATATGTAAGCGCACGATGTTTCCGTGGATTCGCCGTGGCTCCGCGCGAGAGTTATCCGCGTGCTGTAACGTCGCACTGTAACCCCGCGGCTCGCGCGCACGCTCGATTCATCGAGGTACATATTTTATGTGAAAAGAGGTGTACGGAGAGGGAACGAAGACTCGCGCCGATATAACGGTACTCGTAGAATGAAGCGGAACGCATAGTACGTCTGTGTACCTTCTCGCCTCTCCGTTCCTTACACGCGTACACGAGTTCGTACGTGTGTGTATGCACTACGGAACAGTATATGCGCCGATGTGTCTCTGTCCATGAATATGTAGGGTGCTGCGAGGCTCCGTACGAGATCTTTCAGAGTATTTACGAATGCTTCTAATTACAGAGTTTCGGTTGATGAAATAACTGATCAAATTCGTGCATTCTGAAAGGATTCGGAATAGACTCGGGAAAGTCTAAGTTTTCCATTTATTCATTAATACTATTCCTTTTTCTTTATACATGTATGTTATTCGGTTTCGAACAACCATCGAAGTTGATGCCTTAAAAAAAATGGATTTTGGGGCTCATTTTTTTCGTTTTTACCGGAACTGTTGGAGTTCGATTTCGCAAGGAATGTTATTTCAGATTTGGTTTCCCGTTTTTTAATTGCAAAGGAATTTTTACCGGAATATAGAGTTTGTGGGAATTGTAAGCCATACTTTAAGATCAATGTAAGATGCCTCATTTTTGAGGTTCGCAATAAAGTTTAATTTTTCAAATGGATTCTATCTCAATTTTTGACGTTTCGGTGAAATTTTAAAAAAGTGCTGGATAACCGAAGTATTTCGAGTAGTTGGTACTTGACGCTTGGTACTCGAAAATGTACTTTGCCCAGCTCTGCAATTGACCACAGGAACAAACAAAGCGAAACCCAACCTTTTTCCTTAATTACCCTTTCCTAAATAGTCTTAAAAGTTTATTGATTCTCCTGTCGTTCATTTTCTCTCGTACTCTCCTGTATACAACGAACGATTTTTTCTGTCGTGTGAATAATTTAAGCAACGTTCGATTTTGACATCGCCTGTATAGGACAGTACACGAATGCGAGATGCGTGTACGACTCTCAACTTCGCCGGCGAGTCCTCGATTCTCGCGCTCGTACAGAGGACTCGCACACTCCGGGAAGCTGACGTACATACATCTGCACGATTCACGTAGCAGAAATGCCGCGTCGCCCGGCCGAGGCTGTAACGCGGAGAGATAGGAACGCGGAAGACTATGGCGAACGCGATGCATTTTCAATGTTCGAAATCTCGACGTACCGGAATTCTGTAATCTTGACTGCTTGCAAAGCCAGTTGAAAAACCGCAATCATTGCGGCACAGAAAAACCCTTTTCTGTAGCGCCGGTTGATTTGAGCTCGCGAAACACAAACGAACATTGAAAGTGCCAATATTGGCAACGTGCCAAACTCGCCTCTGCGTACGTCAGTTATCGAGGCGCCGGAACAAGGCCGCAATGTTTGTACACGAAAATGAAACATAATGGAGTTAACGAGTCGTCCAATTTGAAAAGCGGATCACACTCCGCAACGAGATCAATTTTACTTCCTTATAAAGAAATCTTCGTTTTGGTGAAAAAAAATAATTGGTGAAAACGCATTTTATGACGTTCTGGGGTTAAGGTAAATGTTCGAAACTATTTCTTTTTTTTTTCATCACCATTGTCCATTAAAATTAATGTACCTGTTTATGTGTAAAAAAACTCAAATTTTTTCGACGGCAATTTCCTTATTTTCGTGTATTATCATAAGCCCGCTCATTGTTTGACTCAGATAACAGGGGTTGTAAAAAAACATTGTTGCGTTACGTACTGTATTTTCCAGACCAACAGCTACCGCATATAAATCCAACTTTGCCTCCCATCTTCGAGTGGCTCCCACGTGTCTTCACTCGAAATCTCTAATCTCCTCTCTCGCGCATAATCCCGTACCGGCCCTCGTGCGCGAGAGTTTCCGCTTCCATTCGTATACACTCGTGGAAACTCGCGCGCGTTTGTTCTCAACGCTTCGCAGTTCTCTTGTCGAGCTCGTCTACGGATTCTCGTCGATGTCCGACGATCGGCGATGCGCGCGGGCCCGACGTTTCACTCGCTCTCGCGTGCACTTGTTCGCGCGCATCGACGCGCATAGTGTCGGACGTTTAACCGGCGACACTGTTTGTACCGGCTCCGGTCTTCCGTGAGAGCCCGCACTCGCGTTCCCCTTCCGGTATTCGGGCGCGAGCAAACAGCACAGTCAAAGCCACACAAGCGCGCTCGAACGCGACTGACGACTCTTCTCCGCTGTTGATTCTCGCACCAGACACGCCGGCCCCTCCACCTCCTCCTACTTGTCCCGGCCGCGACGTAAACAGCGAATCGAACGAAACGACGGTTTTCTTCCCCGCCACCTTTGTCCACCGGAATCTACTCTCTGCCGATTCTCACCGCGCCTCTCGCCCCGGCCTGTTATTCTCCCGAGACAACTGGTCCTGTTGCATTACAACCGCGCCGCTATCTCGCCCCGCCACTTTGCCACGTGGATTCTCGATTTCTATACCTCGTGGTTCCGGGGACTCAGCCTTTTTAACTCAGCTGTTCGAGTGACTTTTTTTTTTTTCACCAGACAAACCTTTATTTTTCTTTTATCTACAAATGCTTCAGTTGAAGCGCGCACGGTTTTTTGCAAACTTATTTCATTGTGTTCGGGAAATTCAGTCGATGTTTACCAACGTTTACCGCGCGGTCTTTTTCCAATATCGGTTATTGATATTGGCCCTTCGCGTCGAGTCGCAATGCTCGCTCGCAATAAAACAATGCGATGTCGAAACAAACGAACGCTCGGTTAATGCGATCTTCGGAGGGAATCGCTCACAAAGCAGTTTAGTACGAAGTTATCGCATTTTTTCTGCACGCGCCCGGACGACGGATGCACGAAGAACTTTTGCGACGTTCTGACGAACGAGAGACGAGAGTTTCGCGGCTCGATCCGGAAACGCTGCAACCTCGATCAATACGCCGGTCGAGAGACGCGAGAGAGTTCGTCACTTTATTGAATTAGTACGCGAGCGTGCCCTCGCAATCGCGTCACTTCACGTCGACGAAAATTTCACCTTCGCCTCGCTCGGCCATTCTATTAATATTTCTTCCCGATCTCTCGGCGTTCGCCGTTCGCCTTTTTTTCTATCTATTATATTTTCTCAGCCATTTTTATCGTACTTTCTGTGTTTGTTTTTTTTTCGGTACTGTTGTTATTATTTATTTTTCCACGTTGCTAAATTCGATGATAAACAAATTGTGCAGCGAAAAATCCTCGGATACGCGATTCGGCGGAAAAGTTGTTTTGCTCGGTAGTCACGCGTGTTCCCATTCGCCTCGTTGCTTTCGCTTCGTGCCGAGAATTCGATCGTTTAGATTTTCCGTTCGACAGTTGAAATACCCCGGCGATTCGCGAGCGGTGAACCGTCGATACGAATACGACCATTAGCGCGATTCGCGCGCTTGAGACTAATGAATTTTCTCGATTAGAGTTACTTCGAGTCGATCGCGACTCAACGACAAGAGTATTTTTATGGGCGAGCGGTAGTTCAAGATCGCCATACGGGATTGCGGATCAAACGAATTTTACAGCGCGGAAGGGCTAATCGCGATTGCGCGACGGTTATTAGCGTTAGAAAAATTGCAAGAAACTTTTTCTTATCCGAACGAAGCCGCGCTTTCAAGAGAACGTCGTAGATCCGCGATCGAAGGTGTGAAACACGATGGAAACGCGCGGCGTCGACGCGAGAACCGGTAACATGGTGTCGCACGGAGCGCCACCGGCTAACTGACTCGGCTCGGACTCGCAGCTCGAGTCCCCTCGACCTCTGCCTCTCTCTTGCCCATTCTCTCGACAGTCTCTACGCGTGCACTGATTCGACTGACTCTCGCTCGGGCCCTACTCGCCTGTCGTAACACGCGACTGTCACCCTTCCTAACGCAACAAATTCTGATGGACTGGCGACAGAGCGCTTTTGCCGTTCGTCGTTCGGAATTTACTGGCCGACAACCTTCGCTTCGCTTGACAGGGCTCACCGTTTGTTTATGTCCGGAGACGATTTTTCGCCGAAGCGGGCACTAAAATATACTGCCGATTTTGATAGCTATTCGGTTGACCCTTTATCTCGAAATTTTCCCCCCAAACTTTGCAACAATTGTGTGATCATATCAGGAAAAATAAGTTTTATGTTTACATGTAAAAAGTTTTGTGAAGCGAGAAGAATATACATTATTTCTCGATAAATAAAGGTTATGGGTTACAGCGCATTTTTTGTACAGTGCAAGACGAAAGTAACAGAAATATCCACGAATAATAAATTGTTAATTATTAATTCATAGTTAATAAATAAAATTGCATCGATTATTCTTTAAAGATTTGAGAGGGTTTTTATAACTTTACTGCGATAATTTCACAGAAATATCGTTGAATTATGCGGGCCTTGAACTTTCGACCCAACTCATACTAATCAAGAACGCTGAACCTTAGACTAATATTGAGTTACTTGCGCTACAGTGTGGCAAACGTGAGACTAATGGAGAATTCCGAAAATTTCTCAAAACGATAAAAATTCGAATAAAAAGATGTCCCTACTCTACCCACACTTACCCTTGCCATAATTTTAGGGTCAAAAGATCAACGATTTCAGAGATTGTAGCGTGAAGAATGAAATGTGGATCTGTAATAAACTATCTAAAGGAGAACCACTGGCGAAATGTCGGTTCAATCGCTTCTTTGTTGTTTATTTTTTCACGAGCGCTCGCGTCCGCCAATGTTTCGACTGGGTCTATGTATTTTTTGTCTACCCTCCGCGGCTGGAATTTTCTACATCGAGGTGCCGTCAGTCCGACTGCAGTCAGTGAACGGCCGCGCCGTCGCGATCCCGGGCTCCGACCGTTGACTCTCGAGACGGGTCATCAACTATGTATGCTATGTAGGCTCCTATGCCTGGTGTAGTTACAACTATACCGGCTACCCGTGGATGTGTATGCACAAAACCCAACCATCCCTACATGTATGTGTTGTATAATGTTTAAATAATAGTCGGATATCGGAAATCATTGTACGCCATCGCAGGCGAATGTATTTTCTTACTTCTAAAGGTCGGTCGCAGCTTCGCTTACGACTTCATATTAACCGATTGTTTCTCTCCCAGGGCCAAAAGTCGTAAAATAATATTCAGGCCGGTAAAAAAAAAAATAGTTTTCTTGTTTCAAAAAAACCATACTGAGACTCGCAATTTTTTGAAAAACGACACTATCGCTATAAAAATCCATCATTTTTAATTAAAGAAAAGTTTGAAAATTAGGAAAAATTGCGAACGTCGAGATCGAAGCTCTAATTTTTTTCCGTTGGCCTCGTTTCATTTGAGTCGAGGTTCATTCTCTTATAAATACAGCATTACCTTATCTCTTTGCTCTCGTCAGCCACAAAGTATGTACACACCGAATAGATATGGGGAGGATCTGCGTGGTTCAAAATACAAGTGTACACTTACGGTATGATTTCCCGTCGGAACGATGAAACGCACGAGTCGACGTTTATTAACAGATGTGATGAGCGCAACAACATCGTGGTGTAGGCGCGCGCACGAAAACAGCGTATGATCATATTCGTCGTTGATATTTATTATACAGCCCGTGGAGACCGACACCGAAACCCCAGGCCGTGTTCCAACTAGCAAAATTTCGACTCTTGTGCGCCACAAAACAATTGTGAATGAAACAAAATGCAAAGAAGCGCCGCCGAGAAAAAAAAAGAACTGCTCGCGAGTCCGCAAGCGTAACTAGCGAGTCGACCGCCGAGTTGCATTATCGCGATCGAATTTTTTCACGTAAGCTTAAGCGAATGAGCGTCACAGCTACGAAACGAGAATAAATCAAGATCGTCAAATAAAATGTAGTGCTTGCAAAGATCTAAAGCAATTCGAATTATTCGTAATTCGCGTCGGCAAGGGCACGCGTTGGATCAAAAAGTGGCGCAAAAAAAAAAAAACGAAAAATCATCGAAATCAGAAAAAAAATTGCAATAGGCAGATTGAAAAGATTTATCTGAATGAAAGCAAAGAATTCGGTCCAAACGCTAGTGGGAACCTCGTCTGGAGTATCCTTGTCTTACTTTGATACAAAGTACAACATAATCTCTTCTTTCTACAAACTAATATACAAAACAACATAATTGAGTTATCAACTAAATAAAAAAACATAAAAAAATAAGAAGAAGGGACGCGACGATACAGTCATTGATAATACGACAAGTGTCATTGCTGATCGCAGGTACATTGGCAGTCGGAGGCTTTACACGCCCGACCCACGTATATAAGTTCAATTGAGTAATTCATTCAGATTTCAACGTTCGCCATCACCGGCGCTTGTCTTGAATCCAATGTTATTGATTTTTTTCTGATGTCGATTTCGCAGTTGAAGGCGTGCGGAGGAAGAAGAACGCGGATAGGAAGAATTGCGCCGGAAGGGGCGGACAAACGATTATTTTCCCTCATCCGATCGCCCGTTAATGCAACTTGACTTGGTTTTGGAACACGGCCATGTTTTTTTTTTAAATCCTCTTTCATTTTCACTTCCTGTACAGCCCTGCACTAGTCCCGAAGAGCCACTCACCTGCAGCTCCGTCCCGGCGTTCGTCCGCCCCTTCGCCTTCCAATTCCGCTTGTTCTTCCTCCTCCCTCTTAGGACCCTTATTTTCCTTATTCTTGGAGAACGTCGCCACGCTCAACTCGTCAATCCGCTTGTCGTCGTTTCTCTGGAAAGCAATCGCGGCATCGTTGTCATTTCTTGCCCTCGAAGTCTCCATCATCATCATCATGATAGGTCTGCTGTCTGCGGCGTCGATCGTGCGACCTTGCCGATCCTCTGAAACTGGCAACCCTCGTCCCGATTCCGCCATCGAGGTGCGCTGCTGTTCCTGGAGCAAGCAGGCGCTCGACACCAGGTCCCACTGGCGTAGCTTCTCTCGATCGAGCTCGAACGAGCCGGACGTTGACGTAGACGTCCGATTGTTCGCCCCTATCGACACAACCGGGGGAAGGTTGCCTTCCGATAAAAAATGCTTGTTCGATTCCGCGTCGTGACTCTGATTGTTCCGCTGGCTCGTCGAACTTTGCCTTCGATAGGCCTCGTTCACGGGATCCCATACGTATTCGCCGGTGAGCCGATGACTCATCGCCAGACTCTCGTAGGTGCCTTCGTCGTCGTCGTCGGGTTTGTTCGTTGCCTCAGCGTCCGATCGGTTCCTCTCGTTCGATCTTCTGTCGACGGTCTCCTGCGGCGAGGCCTGCATCAATTGCCGTTGAAGAACGCTGTCGTTCACGTAGGTCGCGCCTCGCGTTATCCTGGCGCGTGTTTTGAACTCCTGCTGAACGGATTCCGGATTTCTGGCGGCATTGTCGAGATTGTCCAACGATCGAGCCTGGCGAAGACTCACTTTGCGCAAGCTCTCGTGCCACAGAGTGTCCTGCTCCCACGTGTCTTCGCCGCCGAAGTTACTTCCGTCTTCGAGACTGATCGGCGTGAAGCTCGAGACGCTGGCCGTCATGTCCGAAGTGTATTCGTGCTGTTGAGTCCTTATGGGCGGCACCGACGACACTCGATCGGGAAGTTGCCGTTGCTCGACGAGATTCTGCAGACCGACGTCGTCGAGGAGGCCCTCGAGGGATCTCGATCTTCGGTGCGACGGTTGAGTCGTCTGCTCGATCTGCGACACGATGTCGTCGAGCTCCAGATTCGTCTGGCTGTTCGACTTGTCGCGAAGACCGAGAGGATACAGATTCACCGTGCTCACGTCCGGCAGCGGTTCGTTCGGCAGCGGATCGGTCGACTTGGCGCGTCTCAGCGTGTCGGACTCGTAAAAATTTTTCTTATCCACCATGCCGGCTTTCGCCTCCGCGAGATACTGCGTCGAGGACTTCCTCAACTCGGCCGCAATGCGTCTCGCCTCGTCGATATCCTCGACCTCGATCCTGCGCGGAATTTGACGCGTTATCGGATTCACCAGACGACCTATGTCGTTGCGTTTGTTCAGGCCGGAATCGTCCCGTTGATTGTTCAACTGCGGAAGTCTCGAGGTGTGACCTACGGCAAATCTGTTGAGTTGCGCGTCGACGCTGCTGACGCTGACTTGCAGATCGGAATAATAATAGGGCGCCCCGGTGTGATCACCTTCGCTGTGTTGGGAACGGTGATGATGAATCATTCCCGGTGCAAATGTATCTCCCGTTGACGTTCTCGGATTCTGATGCGACGAATTTGCCGGAAACGACGAGCTGGGATAGAAAGTCGAGTCCTGACTCGACGATGATCGATGATGCGGCAACATTACGTCTCTGGGCGTGTCGTGACTCGCCGATCTCGCGTGATTACGATTGACCCCGCTTTCCTGTTGATGAACATTCGGAGACGGCGAAAAAGCGCCGCCAGACCGATGGCAAGAGATCGCCGAATTGGAAGGTCCACCGACGTAACTCGCGTCTCTGTTGTGGGACATCATTTGGCTGCCGTGCCGTGAATCCTTTTGAGCTCGACAATCGTCCTGACTCGGGTCGTTCTCCGCGCGTATCGCCGGTGAGCCGCGAAGCGGCGAGAAGCTCGTGACGTTCTCGTAGTGAGCGTCGCCAGTGAACGATTGCGAATGCTGATGAGCCGGCGGCGTGTCGCTGACTCTCATCGACGGCAAACTACTGGCGGAGCTCGTTTTTCCCCTACAGCCATACCGGAACGGATGATCCAGACTGTTGTTCGATGCAAGATTCGTTTTGTTGGTCAATTCCCGGGACGATTGCTTCTGCAGCTTATCCGTCACCACCAAGTTCTCATTGAAGCCGTAGATGCTGTTGTAACTGAGATCCTTGGCGTAGAGATCGACGTTGAAGGCGTCGCGCGCCTGCAACTCTTCGAGATACTGATCGAGATCGATACTGGCACCGTCGAATCGGCTACCCAACGACTCGAGCTCGTCCAGACTATCGAGAACTTCGCACACTTCGTCGCTGACCGGTCGTCTCTTGAGTTGCCGGTGTCGTGCCTCTTCGTCGGGATTCCGGAGTTCCAAAGAATCGCTTCCCGAGACGCTTTCCAACGATATTCTGCTGTCCCGAAAAGTCGAGCTTATAGTCGTACCGGAATATCGCGACGATGAAGCGTGACTGTCGACTTGACCCGCAGGCTTGTTCCACGATTTGGGCGACGATCTCGTCGACGAGTTGTCGCGCGTCGACGCCACTTGCGGCAGCATTTTTTTCTCCTCGAGCGAATCCTGAAGATCGAGAGAGTCGAGATCGTCGAGGGGCGGCGGCGAGGTTGGTATCGGCGGCGGTGACACCAATTCCGAGTCCGAGGAATCATGCAATTCGGCTATCATGGTTCGACTAGCGCCGAGATAATACGATGCGGGTCTGAAAGTGTCGGAGAGACTGAAGCGAGGATGGCGCGGCGCATCGATCGAGTCCAAGTCCTTTGACGATTCGTCATCGGCGTCGGAGCTATCGGATTTCAAAGCCGTGAGGATGTCCGGCAGGTCACCGCGCACTTGAAGCTGACCGTTGTTACCTTGTCCGTCCCTCTTGTCTCGGGTTTTCGAAGACTTTCCAACAACCTTCTTTTCGTCGGTCTCCGCCAATTGGCTGACCTCCATGTAAACAGGCTCAACTTTGTTGTCAGCGACGCAAACGAATTCGTAGTGGGGCGTGTCGAGGGTCGAATAATCGCCCGAATCGTGCTTGCCACCCTCGCCGCTAGGCGCCAAGAGCGAGTGGCCCATTCCGTTTTGTGCCATCTCCACGTAGGAACTTTCCTCGCCCCGCAAATTGGCAAACAAACTCTCCATCATCTTGGGATTCGGCCTATCGTCGTTGTTTGGATCCAGAATCGCTTTTCTCGGTGACATAGGCAAGTAATGCTCCTCCGGATTGATGTCCTCGAGATTCAGCGACGGACTCGGCGTTGCGCTCTTGTCGGACAATCGATCGCCGTGCGTCACCATGGATTCGGTCATGCTGAGCCTGGCGAAGGCCTCCGCGTTCGAGGATGCTTGAAGATTTTCGAGAACCGAAGAATCCTCGTTCAGGGTCGCGTTCGAAGTGTCTCTTTCCCTTTGTATGTCAATAATCGCATTCCGATCTCTCTCCGTCGAACCAATCGCTCGGTCGCTCTTGTTTTCGCAATATTTACTGATCGATTGATACAGATCTTCTTCACCGTCACTTCTGTCCGGTTGATCCAAATCGCTGCCCGTGTCGTAAAGAAGCGTTTCCGTGTCGCTGAAAACGCCGCGATGCTTCACCTCTTCTCTCTTGTCGTCTTCCTGACGCCGGACTTGTTGGGACTTTCTTTCGAAATCCGCCAGAAGATCCTTCACCGACTTTCCACTGTCGACGATCTGCTTTGAGCAAGAATCGCCATCGTTTTCCGTCTTCGATTCGGTCGGCCTTGTCGAATGCTCGTTTGAATCCTGCAAAACGGATTCATGAGTCTTGGGTGAAGTTTTCCTGGTGGAGTCGAGCTTCGATACGTGAGCCTCGATCGCTTGGGAGGGCGAAAGTTTCAGAGGTTCCTGCATCGCCGGACCCTCTTTGATCGGCGTAGCCTCGTCGACGCCCGTTTCGAATGATCTTATTCGGCTCTGGACGAGATTCTTCGTTTCCGCAGAGCCGGATTGGTCGTCACCTTCCATCGTTAAATCGTCGAGCTCTTCCGGCTTGATGTAGCGATAAGAAAATTCTTTGATGACTTTGCTCTCGTCGATCTTCGAATCCCAATTCTGCCTTTCGTCGGACGCGCCCCATTGGACGTTCTTCGGAGTTTGCCACGACTCACCGGTCATGTACCCAGCCAAGGTGCTCAACGTGCCAGTCTCGTTGTTGGCGGTGTGTCGACCGATCGAATAATTCGTCGGAGTCTTCAGGATACCCGACGGCTTCTTTGGTGTCTTGACTTTGAGCGGTTCGGCCGTCGATGAATCCGTCGTGGCGCCTTGACGATTCGGCGACACCGATATCGTGTAGTCCTTTCGATAGGCCTGGGAGAAACTGACTTCTTCGTAACCGGCATCCGGCGGAATGCCACCCGTGAGAGGAAGAGGATTTGCCGCAGTGTTGTAATGACCGTAGTTGCTCGAGGCGGGACGCGGAGGCGTGATCTGACGAGTGGACGTGACGATCTGATGATGAACGCTCGCTCCGCCTTTGCTCGGATTGACGGTAGCGACGTCGTGGCTGCCAGCGACTACCGCGGACGTTGCAACTGGTGCGTTCTCCTCGACGGGATGACGTGGATTCCTGCCAACGTGCGAGGGTCTGCGGGTACGTTTCCTCCGGACATCGTTTAGCTCTAATTCGTCGTCGAAACAAAGACCGCACGCATTCGTGCTACGGTTACTCGACAGTCAGATAAACCGGACGGGTTAGTATTTTCGTTCTCATTTCCGTTAGATCCACCGTCGGCGCGCGACTTACACCCCGATGCTATTAGTACAGTTGGACAGATTCAAGGTCACCAAGAACCGCGGAAGCCGCAAGCCAAGAAACAAGGAGAGGAAAGGATGTACAACGGCTAATCACAGTTGCGGGGATGTCTCCTAAAGCTTATCGTTGATAGTCCGTCAAATTTGCATCCTCGGAAATGCATTCGGAATTCTGTTATCACTTGATGAGGCAATTCAACAAAACTTTCGCGTAATGGCGTGTTCGCCAACGAAATATGATCTTCCAAATGAGTTTTGTTAGTCGCTAAATTGTATTAGCTTCCAAACGGTTAATTGTCGATATCATACGAAAAAGTCTATTTCTAAACATTGCATCGTGTGAGGACGGAATAGTCGTGGCAGCTACGAAATAGTTAATGGATACCTCGACATGCTCAGCGCGTTTTGCCTTCGCGCAGTCTTTCCTCGGGAAAATATCCTTTCTTCTAAAGTCAACGTTAAAATATACTTTTATGTGCAAGATAAGACGTTATGCATTTCGACTCTTCGTTACAATGCCGGTCACGCGTCGGTCCATCGGTAACCATAATTCCACATTACTCTATTTTAAGGCACTTCATCGCGTTACATTCGAGTCACCTTACAATCCCAGACAACCCTGTTCAAGCATTCCGCGTACATAAGTCAAGTCACGTCTCTATCAATTATTGCACTCAGTTTCGTATTTCAATGTATTTGCGTCCCGTTCCTTTTTCTCGTGTTTTTTTTTCTTCAGTTTTCCACGTTCCTCGTATTCATAATTGACTCAATTACGGGTGGCTTCCCTTATCGAAATTCCTCATTTTATCGGTTCTTTCAAATTCATATCGTTATACAGAAAGAAAAAAAATAACACAAGGCGATTAAAAAAAAACTACTGGCTGTTTCTTAGTTTTCTCGTTCCTTTTTATTTGCATTATTGGACGTAATGTTTTCATTGCTTCTCTTCTTCGTCGTTATTGTCATGGTTAGTTAGGCCGAGACCGTATATTGTGCTATTCTGTTATTGTAACATTATTAGTAGGAAAAGTTGACGGCACACCGGGCGCTCAGAATATTTACTGGTAGACCAAAAATAGACCCCTCGATTACGCCAGATATGTTGTGATAGTATTGTTGCAAATGACACAAAACTGGATTACTTTCGTTTCACAATATGCATTTTTTGAAAATCTGATTGTCGCGATAATAACCGGATATAGTGTCACGTACAATCATACGATTCGGTTAACACGAATACGAGTACAGCGTCTTCGTGATTGTTAGAACTAAGTAATCAACGCTAGAATGCCACCATGGTATCCGTAATTTTAGGGTAATTGTATTCTTCTAGTTCATATGTGTCATAGTTATGATGCTTTCGTTCGAGTGACTTAAAACCAGAACTGGGCAAAGTACAGTTTTAAGTGGCAAGTGCAAAGTACGAAGGACTCGGTGCAGTTGGAGTGTATTTTAGTACTTCAAGTACTTGTAGTTGGCGTTTAAAGTGCTTTTTCAAATACTTTTTGTATTACGCACGCCCAATACTGTATTATAAGCACCATTCAAGTACCTTGTACTTGAAGCTCCAGCTCTGCTTAATTGAGGGACCAGAAAGAGAGTAACGATCAAGACAATCGCGATACGAACTGCTCGAAATATACGTATATATTTTTGGTAGCATCCGTGAGTCAATTCACAAAACCTAGATTAGTTTTCATCGATATATGCAGCGAGAATGTCGATAGTCCGACAAACTGTAGGGTGTTAAGAAGTGTAGAAAAAAAACACAATAAAAGCGTTAACTTAAATGAGAAGCTCGGGTGAAGAAGTGACCCTACCTTCATCGTCGCTGGAGTAACTGTTATAACGGGACACGTTCGTTGCTATTGAGCGTCGGCCGTCCGTACTTTTACTTCTCACGTGAGGCCGATGATTGTCGTCACGCCGTCTCGAGTGTCGAGCTTCGGCGACGGTCGCCTCGTGCGCCGCCAGGTCCAGAAGTGCCTGACGCTTGTAGTAACTCGAAAGCTCGTTCTGTGCCGTTCCACCGCCGTTCGTCGTTCCGGACCCGGGTTTTCGGGTCAACGGAGACTGCAGCATACGCTGCTTCCATTCCAAAAGACGCTTCATTGACTCCTCTCGCTGAAAATTCAATCGGTAAGTTTAGGTTCATGAACTGAAATTAGATTATCATTTTCTTTTTATTGAAAGGCGTTTGCTTATCCTTTGCAGTTGAGTCACGTCTTGCGAATGACAACTGTTTTTGGGTGCGTGACAATAATGTTAATGATGGGACAAGAGGCCAAGAAGCGATTGCTACCTGTCGGAATTCTATGAATCACAGCCGTGGTTAATAAAAACAAGCAGTACAATGGGTGGATTTATTATCAAGAATGTTACAAGAGAGTCGTGACTCAATGTCGACAATCAACGTTCGTGCCTTCCGGCAAAAATGCTCCAGTGAATCATCGTTACAAACGACACGTACAAACATCTACCGTAAAGACAGTGATGGAATCAAATATCAAATCCGGTTTCGCCCAGACGTCAAGTACTTGAAAAAAAAATTTTTGTGGTGGAAGTAAAATTTTCGATCGTAATATTGGACCCATTTTTCACGGTTTTTTCTAATAAAAAATTTTCTTGTATTATACCGTTAAAGAATCGCAATATTCCAGCATTACACAGAATTCAGAAAAAATTCATACATATTCAGAAAAATTAACAAATCATTTCCATAACAAAAAAAAGTTGGGTAGCCGGCGAATTTTTAGCTCAATTTTTTAGTTCAGTAACTCGCTAATAAAATTTTTTAATCATAGTTACCCAAAGATATTTTCAAAAACTTTCATATCCTTAATTTTTTTCAGATTCTTATCTCAGCGCGAAGCGTTCGCAGTTCTCTCTCACCTTTTCTCAGTCTTCAGACAGATTTTATGAAGACTGCCTGAGCTTGATATTGCTCAGACATCGAGAATACCGATTTCTAAGGATTCGGGGTATTCTTTTCTTTAATATTTTCTATGAATTTCAGTTATAAAGAGATTCCATCAATGGGGACGTCGAGAGAGCCATGAGTCAAAAATGGTAAAAGCAAACCTGTTGAATTCTTCGCTCGCCGTCCCGCGAGACTTGAGCCGGGCTCCTATCGGCATACTCGTTGTCGTCACGCTGATCGCTGGGATACCTCGTTCTCGGCAATCTCGCGGAGGCTGATCTGGCAAACTGTTGTTCGCACCAACGTCTCGGACCAGCGTGGCCACTGTGACAGTTCGGCGTTGCATGGTTCGCGATACCTTCACCGGTAAGCCTACCACCGCCGTGGGCCGGATCGAAGTCGCGTGGCATTCGACGCGGGACCGTGCCGGACTCGCCGTGAATCAGCGAGTCCCGAACGCCGCTCGGATCGTAAGTTCTCTCCCGCAGAGATCTTCTTAGCGAAGCCTCGTTGCTCGACGCTCTGCGGAGTTAAAATACGATCAATTTCTATACTACAATCGTCGTCACCGATGTTTCGCACGAATGTTATCTTTCAGGTCCGTGCGACTTATCGAACGTTTCGTTTGACGCTCGTTTTACGGAATGCGTATACTAACTCGGTGTATCTCTGCAGCGATTGCGTGGCAATCGGATGCTGCCTGTGAGAATATTCACGCGGCATTTTGCGAAGTGTCGAGCACGGTGTTTCCGTCATGGGAATCGAATTGTTGCTGTCCGCATCATCGAGGCGATGAGAATTGGTCTTTGACGGCGTCGTCGCTCGCGATAGCGACTGATTTCTTTGCTGCTGATGATGCTGAGGCGTTTGATGGAGATACACGGCGGATTGTCGCATCTGGGCAGCATATCTTTCGAAAAAAAAAATAGAATTTCAAACTCCGTGTGACATTTATCGTGGAAAAATCTTCTGATTTAATCGTGTAAAAAAATGTTCTTGATACATTGGACGACGAGATGAATCGAAGGAAGGACTGATAAATTGGCGACTTGCCTTTCTTCCGAATAAAAATAACCGTCGCCCGCGGGCAGAGGATCCACGGAATTGACGACATCCAGACTGGACTTTGGTCTTTGAGGGCGAGGCTGTTGGCTGGCAAAGCTTCCACTGTCGGTCGACGATGGTTGATTGGGTCTTCTGGTGGCTTCGTACTCGAGAAAATCGGCGCTGTGAGGCCTCGGCGGTGGCTGAATTCGTGGCTGCCTCATGACGGGAACTAAAGTACAGGTGAATAAAGTATTCTTTTCAGCAAAAAGCTTGTGGCAAGCACGTGTAATACAGCGTTCAATAAACGATTGCTCCGTCGTTAGAAAAACCATTTCGCATGTTTCAATTACTCCCCATTGAACTGCTATTGCTCATGAATGGGAATACGGTTTTTAATTTTCCACTTATGTATCAGTGGACTCTCGTTACTAAAAAATGGTACATCAGTCGCTTCAATGCCCGCCGTGAATTTACCGTTTCATTAATTATCTTTCGGTTTTATCGATTAGTGTTGCATATTTAATGAAGAACTTTGTGAAATACTTTAGGATCAAACGAAAAGAATAAAATGAGTTTGATGAATTAACAAATGAGGCGATTGTGAAACAACGGACCTCCTGCATGGGCTATTATGGAATATATGACGAATTCTCACCGTTCGACGGTGAAACTGTCGGGCACGCAGGCAGATGACTTTGTTGTTGTTGAGCGTAAGTCGGTATCGGAACAGGCGCTGCTCCTTTAGTATAGCCCACAGGACCGGCTGGTCTCTGATAGAGTTGAGGTCCCGCGTAGACGTCTTCATAATCGCTGTTGACCCTGGCCGGCCGGGACTTGGCGCTTCTTCCGTAGGTATCCGGAGTTCTTCTTTCGGCAGGTTGCCCTTGGGTGTATCCATAATTCAAGCCGGACTTGTCGGTTCGCAGTGTAGCTTGTGGCTGTTGTTGAGCGAGTCTCGATGCGTAGATCGCATTTCCTCGTTCGTACTCGGACATCGGACTCTTCGTCGTTAATCTGATGTTCGAGGACTGCGCCGGTGATTTGCAAAACTCCGGATCCGGCGACGGTGGAGAATACTCGTTCGATCCGTCGGTCAATCTGCGAGGCTTCGGCGGCGCGTTCGCGTACACCGGCTGACCAAAATTTCTCGGCACTTGCTGAATAGACTGCGGATTGCTCGGTCCTGGCTGATGTTGATGCTGGTGCTGTTGCTGATTGACGGACTGTGGACGACCGGGATGTTGATGCTTCATCGCTTGATGCTGTCCGCTGGTCAACTGTTGCTGTTGCATCTGTTGATGAAATTGTTGCTGCGAATGCTGCGTCAAGGTGCCGGACAAAGGGTGACCGTACGGCTGCTGCGAAGTTCCAGGCTGGCCGAACTGTGCCGGTGGTTGCATCCATCCGTTCATCACCGGATGATGCGGTTGTCCATCTTCCGGCACGTGGTCCGAGTTGTTGTTGTTGTTGTTGTTCCCATTATTTCCGTTTCCCAAACTGTTGCTGTTACTACCGCTGAGATTCGGAAAGGAGGCAGTGTTGGCACTGTTCGGACTGGAATTGTTGTTCGACGCGTGGCTCGGATCGTCCCGCGATTGGAAACCGTGAAAGCCGGAATCGCTGTCGTCGGCGCTCTGATTCAGAATAGATGAGATCGACGAAACACTCGGTCGCGCGCTCCGATCACCGTCAGCCGAGCCTGCTATGTCCAGAGCTACTTGAACCTCACCCCCACCGCTGAGAACGCAAACAAGACATTTCAAAGGTTTTATCTCATTGTCTTACGTTTCGTACTGAACTTTTGGCATGCCCAGTAATTGATAAAGGAGTACTAATGAGACGAGGTATCGAAACTACTTACGGATTGGGATCCTGCAGAAGAGTCGCGAGTGTGAGAACATTCACCCACTGATTCATGCCGTCGCGGGTGTCGGCCGCGAAGTGATAGGTCCTCATGTTCGCGTGCTCGGCCTTGAAGGCGAACTTCTTCGTTACTTTGTCCTCGGGACTGCATATCGTTACTCTGTAGGACGGCAGAAGTATCGAGCCTAACAGTTTCTCTTCTTCCGGACCTGCAATTTCAACAACATGGCCTGGTACTCGCATCTGATGGACTCTCGATTTTATTGGATCCTCTTTTCGTACTTGGACGCCGTTCGGAATTTCGATACTTCAAGTGCGGGACTCTCGTACGGTTTGTTAGCAGAATTGATGGAAACACCAGTGGCACAAGTTGAGGAGAGAAAATGTCGGTTTTGTTGAATCTCGTCTTAATGGGGCTTGGAGTCAGGTGTACCATAGACGGTTATTTGTTGCACCACTTTTGTGCCTAGATAAACCGAACGTGTCCCACGGCCAATGTGCGACCAGCGCACTGTTTAGTGTTCCTCCACTGCGGATTACGACGCGCATCAACCGAGGAAATTTAGGGGTCATTGGGCAATAACTGAGCGGGCATCAAGTGAGTTTACACTGTACTTCATTGATCGAAAGGTAAAGAGGGGTAATTTAACACGTACTCCCACGACATGTGTTGCCTTTTTTTGAACTTAACACCAACTGGACTGAATTGGACACCAAAGCTTTGAACTCAAGATCAGTTGGATTGGATTGGATTTTTTAGTCATACCGCGCCCGTCGGCGTGTATGATTTGTGTTTTTTAATAACAAATCATTTTTTTTTAAGGATAATGGGTCAAAACTTCTTAGCGATTATTTTTTTTTCATGCTTTGCAGAAAAATCCTTTTCAGTGACTTCGTTAAAGAGTAGGAAAATTTCAGGATCAGCAGACGAGTTGTTAACAATGTCTGTGCTCGCGTAATTTCAGACTGAACGAAACGGCCTTGCGGGAATAAAAAATCGTTACATTCAGGTATTCCTTCTGATCCTGTAGAGCCGCCGATAGTCGCCAGGCACTTTGGCTGCACCAATGCGCCTGAGAACATTCCTCACGAGATTCGATCTGCATGGTTCTGCATTGATTCGTTTCTGTCTTCGAAGTCGGCCGTCTCCATGCCATGAGAGGCTCCGGAAGGGTTATACGTAGAATCCACTAGCGATAAGTTGGGCACTCCACCGAGTCAAGGAACTTTTTCTTTTTGCGCGAAGAAGCGCGGCTCCCTTACGGGAGACGGAGACTCGGGAGAGCGACGGCAGCTCAGCGAATGGGAAAGAGTCAGGGATCTGTGTACAGTATGACGGTGTAAGCTTCGCAGCGATCTGCATTATTAAGCTCCTTGAGCTTTCCGTCTATCTCTCACTTATCGCTAGCGTCGTACGTCGTAGTCGGGCGTCTTTTATCTCCGGCTTTACCTCGTGTCTTTGCCTTTCGCCCGAGAATAAGAGTGCGAGAGCGTAAGAGGAAACTTCGAACGTCTATGACCCGAACATGGAGATTTTATCCACGCGTTATCTCGAAAGCTTCAAAGCCGACCGAGTTCCACACCGACTCCCCGAGGCCAGCGAGGCGCAAATAAGGAGGGGCCTGAGGAGGAGAGCGAGTGAAAGTCGAATGGGACGAAAGGATATTAAGGCTCCGTCGCTTCTTATCCGATCCGTCACTTGAGTGAGACGTTTCGATATCAACGGGGGAAGACGAACCCTCCCCGTTCGCGGGGAATCGCTTTGCTTGTGTTGCGCGATGGCTTTATTTCATCTCGACTACCTTTTTTTTTCTTTTTCCTTCACAGAATCCTTTGGCGCGTTTCCGCGAGAGACTCGTCGATTGCGTCGGGAACTTCGTTCGTGTTCGAAATCAGAGAATCGATGCTACAGCTTGGAGAATGGACTCTGCGACAGGAAACAAACCTTTGTAATAGAAGAGGCAGTACTCCGAGAGGACGAACCATCGCTTCTTCCACAGCATGAGACCCTCGGAGCCCTGCTTGTGAAGCCAACCCTGCAGAGTGACCGGCGCGGAGAGTGGCCTCTTCGCGGCCGGCGAACGCAATCCCGGCTGAGGACCGTTTCTCCGACGAACCCCCGATATCGATGCACCGACACCGGAACCGTCGAGGCCGCACTTGTTTCGCACCTGCGGCCCCGAAGCGACCGTCGATGCCGCTTGGACAACCTGAAACACGCAACAGGACATTCGCATTACTGTCAGTGCTACCTTTCGATGGAGCGAGCAAAGGACATCTTCACTTTTTTCACTTTCAAGTGAAATTTTGATTTTTCAAGCAGTTTCGATTTTCACCGAATTTTGAATCTTTTTTTGCATTTACGAGGCATTTTTTGAGTTTGCATTGAAAGCTTATCCAAGTTTTCAATGTCTGACGAATGTCAAACTCATGTTCTGACGGAATTTGAAGGTTGCAACGTAATTTTCATTCCGTTTCGAGTTTCCAGCTCTCACGGACTCTTTCGAAATATTTGGTACTGAAACTAAATTGACAATTCAAGCTCCGTACTTAAAGTAGTTGTGAAGTAGTTCGTACTTCACATACTATAGGTATTCAAGCGCACGCGCGACGTACTTCAATTGCGTCTCGAGTGTAGATGAAGTACCGACCAGTTCTGGGTTTAGAGCCCTTTCTTTCTGCCTCCAATCTTCGACACGTTCTCAGCGCCATTAATAATTGCCTTTGCATAACTCGCACGATCCTCGCTTTATATTGAACATTATTGCATGATCTTGTAAAATTCCTCGACGCGAAAGGTAATATTAAATGGATAAGCACACTTCAAGACATTTTGATCAGGATAATTTCATACAAAAACTAGATGCGTCTGATTTTTTTCCGATGATTCATTTTAGATCGTTTCCCAGCAGCAATTGGCGCAGATCATTATATCTATGACATTTATAAATACTTCTCAATAAAAAAAAATATGAATGATTTTTAAAACCGAACTTTTCGATGGTGAAAAAAATTGGAAAATCTGCGCAAGTTTTTCCAGGAAAATCGAAAATCGAAAATCAGTCGGAGCGGGTGAATGACGATTGAGGAGGACGCGGCTGGGGGAGGATGAAGGGATCAGGGTGAAGAGCATACCTATCGCTATATTACTTTCGCAAACAAACGATGGAATCGCTTCCGGAAATAATTTATGAACCCGACCATTATCCAGCGCGGAAGGCACGCGAGATTCTATGGTAAGTGAAAATAGGTATTCCGCAAACCTTCCCGCTAAGACTCTCGGCGCGGCGCGCTTCTCTCTATTTTTCCATCTGCCTCTCGTTTTCTTATTCTTATTCCGCGGTGTTTGCTCAACCCTTGTAAACATCCACCCTCGCCCGTTCCAGATTCAAGAAACTCGGCGTCTTCCGCGCCGAAGACGTTATTCTCCTATTCCGATCTCGACGATACATCGACGCGACGTAGATTAAATTTTTTAAAATTCAAGCTGTAATTGGACGCAAACAGATGAAACATCAACAGAAACGCGCGATTGCAATTCGAAACCGGGAGGAAGCGCAAAACTTTTAGAATTCTTCAAGAAAGAGCCTTCGCATAGAATGATCTTAAAAATTCGAAAAATGGAAGGGAAAATTTTGTTTGTTTCTTATTTGATGAACTGCTCGTGGAAACTTTGCTTTCGAGACCAACATGAAATCGAGATTTTCATATAAACCTGTTTACAAAAACATTTGGAAATCACTTTAAAAAAAAGTGGCCAGTGTGTGAAAAATCTATCGTAGCATTGCTTAAAATAGACTGCACGGAATGTCCGATTGAATATAAAATATTTCTAATAGTCGACCATTCAAACTTTTCAACTAATTTTTCATCAACCAAATGCGATTCGAATATTCGTATCGAATATCGAAAATTCCGTCTATTCAAACATCCCTGCAAAATTTCGCGCTTGAGATGGGCTGGGACAGAAGTCCCGATTGCTGAATACTCAGACAGGCTTCATTAACGAATTTTTTTCTGTACTACTTGAAATAACCCGAAAATCCTGACGACCGATGTGTTAAAAGCAGAAAAGTCGATGTCCTGAAATAGTGAAATATGAATAAATAAATGCCAGAGGGACCGACAGATCGACTTAAACGTCACCCATCGTGTCGGAGGGGAGAGCGGGGCAAAATGGTATGAAATGGTAAAATAGAGTCCCCGGTACGATAGAATTAGAGCGAAATGGGGCAACGAAATGTACCATATCTTAGTTGATTTTTTCCAGTCCCATTTTGCCCCTATCCCACTGTGCCCTGGTCCGATTGTGCCCCAATACTATTCGGTTCCGTATGCCATTTTGCCCCGCTGCCCTTCTATAGTAAACGCAACAGTTCGTCGCGTACCCAGGGAAAATAATGGGTAATAAAGACATGGCGAAGCAAGAAGCTTTGCGCAAAAACCATAGATCGACCAAGGCATGATCGAGCTCCTTTCCAGTGCATTCAGCGAAGAATTAACAAAAAAAGCTCCGAGACTCGCGAAGAAAGTCCTGGCTATGCGGCGAATGGGTATTTTGGTGAATCGCGTCTTATCGGTTCCACTTGCTCGACGCGCGACGCCGGTTCCTTATCGATTTACCCGCATAATGGTTGGTCGAACGCGAACTAATTCGCGGCGATAGAGACCCAAGATAGCTTCGGAGATAAGAGAATGTGGCTGCGAGAATATCGATTCGCGTCAGACCGGATCGTGCGGAGCCGCTAGCATCGTATCTCTCTTCGGTTATAGAGAGACTGCTCCATGCAACGTCGAGATAAAGTTGGGTATTGTGCAATTGGCACAATGTCGGACCAAAGTTGGAAAAACGATATTAGAAATTGTTCGTGCACTCGGTTAGACGAAGACCTTTATCTACATTCCGATGATGGCGATGAATGACTAAGTAGTCGGTGTATGCAAGTACGAAAGAGCGGGGTCAAATGGTATTGGGGCACAATGGGATCAGGGCGTAGTGGGATAGGGGCGAAATGGTACAGCCACAAAATCGACTTCGATGGTACTCCCCCTTGTCCCATTTTGCCCCCATTCGACCATAAAGAGGAACTCTATGTTACCATTTCATACCATTTTGCCCCGGTATGCCGTTTTGCCCCGCTCTCCCCTATACAAGTAAGCAACAGACATGCAGGGCAGGGCACGACGGCGGGACTTCGCAGTATTAGGCAAGTTTGGTGAATGCTTTGTATAGATGGTCGGATGGTCAGATGTTACGTCGGCGGAAGTCCATAGAAGCCGGCGAGGTGGATATATGGAAATTACGATAGAAGGCGCAAAAAGCAGGACGGAGAGCTGCTCGTCGTGAAAGGGGTCGATGCCACCTAGCGGGAGGCGCTCCCCGCCCGACCTGCCCTACCGTAACGTGGACGACATGCGACACACAACGTACTCGCCCCGATGCAACCGTCGAATGTACAACCACAGGGGACGCTCGGCTAGCCGAAGCGCCGCGAGAACCCCTCTTCACGCCTTCACTTCTGTCGAATCGATCGGACACGATGCCAGTTACGAACGTCACGAATATGGACTTTCGAGCGACGACGTCTTCCGCGCTTCCTCAAAGCCTTATTCATCCTCACTGGCGGTAGTTCACGATGAGCCTCGAGTACAGTGAAAACTCGTTTATTGCCCAAATATTGTCGGCACATAAATCAAGGAAACGCATCGAATGAGAACGACACTCTTTTCCACCGAGTTGGAGCAAATTATCGAAACTGCCCGTTTGATAACTTTGATTCGAGATTAAGTTTTCGAAGAAGAACATTGATGCCTGAATCAAAATTGATTCAATTAAATCACCCGAGTAAGAACTTGGCCGGTATTATTAGCTGAATCAAAATCATATGAAATTGTTTGGAATTTCATTGACGCAAGTAGATATATCGTTGATCTGTGATATATCGTGATATATTTTCCCTTATCTGAAAAAACTCTAATTTCTTCCATCCATCATGAAGATGCTCCCACGCGGTAAAACTTTTGGTGATAAAGGAAATCGATGAGGTAGCAATATAAATAGTTTCAGTGTTCGGAATTCTTCTACTTTCTCGACGAAGTATTCGACGACTTTCATGCAATGGACATTTTTTACAGAAATTACAAAATTCCCGATTGAAAAAAAGAGTCCAATGAAGAAATTGTATTAACGAAAAAGTTGTATGAATGCATTATTGGCATTTTAGGATCGAACGGTTTCTTCGTCATTGAGTGGGGAAATTGGACGAAGAAATGATAGTTGCAAAGTTGAGTGGATTATTATCTAATGCATTGTATCAGGTGCGATCTAATCCATTGCTCATGATTGTGGATGAACAGGCGCACATCTGCGTCCTGCGCCCGAACGATAGAGTTACATGCCACAGGAGATGGAATGAGGCACTATTGCGTGTTCTGTAAGCTTGCACTGAGAGCCCGGAAAGCCAACTTGCCCAACGAAGTAGCTTAAGCGCGGGAACATTTTGATCCCAACAGATGAATGACGCCAATCGCTTCATCATAGTTGTTTGTAATAGTTTGGAAACAATTCATTCGAGGAGTGACCATTTTTGCTAATACCGAAAAAAATGTACATTCAAATGTTCAGCTCAATTTCGTAACTTCATACCATCGAACTCGCAGTAAATTTAACGTTACCCTCGCGAAAAATTTTGTCTGCGATTTGACCAGAAATTCTACCTCGGGGTTTGCTGTAAATTCTTGCATGTACCATAAATAAGTACCGAGTTGATATTTTTTAGTAAAATGCTGTTAGTTATCGCGTAACTTTAGTTCACGTTCTGAGTTTCCGATGCAATTTTGGGCGAAATTTTTAGAATGTGATTAAATTTGAATTCGTGCATGATCTGCACTAAAAGAGAAATAAAAGTTCATAAAGTACCAAAAAGTATTTTATTCGAAATGCTTCGATTTTCAGGGACTTTTCACTTGGAACATGAAAACGTGCTTTGGTCAGATCTCTTAGAAAGTATTAAAAGTATTGACCCAAAGCTCGTATAATTAATTCTCTATTTCCACCACAGTATGGCGGTAAAAAAGCAGGTGTTCGCCTCTCCCAATGGTCATAAAAATATGCTGAAACAAGACTTTCGACAGGGTTGTAAAGAATCTTTTTTGGATCGTCTCTATGGTAGAGTAGCCGCTTATCACCGGGAGCGATAAAAAGTTCAGTGGGTTTCTTATAAGTAACTGCGACAATGGAGGGCACGCCGCCCTGGGGAGGGGAAGCTAAGACCTCGACAAAGTTGAGTTTCTTTTCACAACGGGCTTTCAACTCCGGATAACGGATTAGCGGTAAGTCCACGTCTATCCGCGACGACATTCCCGCAGGTTCGAGAGACATATTGAGAAACTTCCATCGCGGAAGTTCATGGACGGCATCGAGAAGCATCAACTTCTTGCCTTCGCTGTATTTTTTCATTTTTTCAACGGTATCGACGGGTTTCATAACATTTTCGAAGTGCTAATTTCTAGAATGATCGGAAACATATAAATTGGTATTTTCAAACTTTTCCCGACTTAAGACCGTTTTTAAACGTTGCCACGGCAACGGTTCCCATAGCAGTCGCTTCAGCAACGTAGACTCTAATCGGGACGGTGTGGGTAATCCGGCGTCGGTGATATTTCGCAGGTTTCCCTTGCGAATGTGCCCACGCCCTGGGATCTTCTGGTATATAATAACAACGACTGACAATATTCTTTCGACTGAACGGCGAGATAAATGAGAAGAAGCAGGTAAAACGAGCTACCGGGACAGGAAGATAAGACAAAGCGCTCTCGGTATTTTTTTTCTTCGGTGGAGGAATGAAAAAAAGATTAATGTGCAAAAAGATAAGCGGCGAGCGCCGCGGGCGACGGTTACACGCCTGCATCGTTCAGCGAATGGAGAGAAAAACATAAAAGAATTTCGTTTACGGAAGGAAATTTGGCTGAATGTTTCACGATGAAGCGAGGTAAACTTTCGATCCTCGGAGCTTCTTCGTCGGACGGACGACCACCGACAGCCCTATCCTGCAGCAAACACAATATCCGACCGAATTATGCCGCAGCACTGTACACCCAACCGACTCGGCAACATCCGCTTACCGCCCCCGAAGCTCGCGGCTTCTGCCTCGCCGTGTACTTCTTTTCCCCCCAACTATTTCATCCACCGTGTATCTTTGGTAGCTCCAGCAATAGTCCGGGATCCCGCCAACTTTCCTTTCCGCAACCTCTTTACTCAGTCTTCGTTGGCTTCAACGTTCTTCGTGTACCGAGCGCATGAACCCTCATACGCGTACGGCAATTTTCATACATCGGCTTACTTCCCGAAGGTACGCTTCACTATTCATCGATTACATCGATCTATTTGATCAAACATTCGTAAGCTTCTACCGAGAATCGGATCATAGTGACGGTTATTTATTCCGGGATCCGGCATGAAGAGCTGTTCAGAATGATGTTTCTTATGCTGAGACCATCCAACGAAGAATACGCAACCTTGAAGGAGATTCGCGCTGGTCAGGTTAGCAGGTCTTTGGCTATCGCGGATAAACAATATAAAGCTAGTCTGACGAAGATTCTTACAGGAACTAGTAAAAAAGTGGCCCACAAAAGGAGTAACTTGAAAGAAGTTCCCGAGCTTCTTATTCTTATTCAAGTATTTCCGAATGGAATAGAAATCTAAAAAAAATCAAGCATGTGGAAGGTGATTGAACGATTGATTTTGCGCAATAATAATTCAAAAAAGTTATGAACGAATTGATGATACAATACTTGTTTAACAAATTTTCCGGCAACCTAACTTTTTTTCCGATGAAAGTGATTTGTTCATTTTTCTTAATACGTATGGATTTTTTCAGAATTTTTCGTAGGCGCTCACACGTACGTTGTATTTCATGAATGGAGTGCTTATCCCTCATCCGATATTTACGAAGGACACGTTGAAGGTATTTCTTCAAAGCCTCCCGTCTACGCGGGGACACGACAAATTTTTAGAATCCACGGACTTAGAACCGATCTCCCAGACTGCGGAAGCTATATCTCGAAAAATGTCGAGAGATTCTTTGCCGTTTCGCAAAACACCAGTGACATAGTTTCGAGGCGCGCGCCAAGTGGGCGCAAACCCATAACTCCGGTCTCCTTGCCCTGCGGGCAGACGGCAATGAAGAGGGAAACAACGTACATTTTTTATATTCCCATATCGTTTAAACAGGGCTATAAAGGATGAAAAGGAAAAGTCTTTTTTCATTCGAAAATCGTTGCGGTAATTCTGAATTCCGCGTTCTGAAAGTTGAAATCCGCTTACGCGGCTGCAAACAAATTAATCCGATTTTATAGCGTAGAATAAATAAATAATTCTTTTTATTTAAAATAAAGAAATTATTTTGAATAAATAAATTATTTATTTATTTGGTTTTTTTAATTTAATATTTTCATTGTCAAAAGTTGGATTTGAACTCGTCGCAGACACTCCTTAATGCTTGCTTCAGTTCTTCGAGCCGGATGGATTCTAAATTTCTTGCTGTTTCGATGCTCTCTACGTGACCCGGAGTCTATAATTTCTTACCAATGTTTTCGTACGTCGGTATATACGATTACACGACGGTAAGCTCGATGCGACGAAGCAAAAAGAGGAAGATGAGAATGATGGGGCCGGGCTATCCGGGTTAACCGCGAACTTAGCATTTTATCGTCGCTGCAGCGTTGAGTTTCGCGAAGAAGCGCGAGACTGTATATGCGTCTTATACGCGTTGTATAGTACGACGCTGTATCCGCAAACTCGTGAGCAACACGACTGCGCTGTAAGTTGAAGACAGAATAACATTGTTCTCAAGGAGATGACGTACGAGACTGCGCATATTTTCTCGAGCACTGCAGTTTTGCGTTTCGCGTTTGGAGCCACAAAAAAAAACGAATCACTTACGAATCGTCCGTTCCGATCTCAGGGATGCTGCAGCGGATCTTCCGGTAACCCAGTTTTTTTTGCGAGAAAATTAATCAGTCGTTCTTTCCGAATACATGAGAATTTTTCAGGATTCGACCCAATGAAAAAATCGTGCAGCCCGTAAAAAGAATAATTATTGTTATCACTGGGATTTTACCAAAAACGGGATTTTCAAAAAAAGTATGAAATTCGAAAAAACTTATATGCATTCGGAATAATAACCGAATGGCTCGTTGAACAAATCTTTTTTCAACTGATTTGTCAATAACTTTTTGGAATTATTATTTCAAATGAATATTCTTCATTGTGGTTCATATTTTTTCATTTTTTTTTTGTTTCATCGGTGCCTTGGAAATTTTCACCGGATATCATTTTTGACTGTAATCGTATCGGTACATCCTCTTGAAACAAAAATCTATTTCTCTCCGTGAAGCTTCCGCCGCATGTAGAAGAATCGAGGGTCAAATGACAGCTCCAGAACCGAACCGTTCTAAGTAGGGGAGAGAAGGTCAAAATAGACGATCGAGTTAAAGTGGGCCAAGAAATCGTGAAGTCGATATCGGACGAAATAGAGCGCTCCGAAATTTCTAAAAACGCCGAATCGCGTAGCGAGTCGAAATATACCTCGACATGGAATGGGTTCCCAGGAGCATAATTGGTGGAAGCAAATGTGATATTGTGACCTATAAATATGAATGGGGAAGAGAATATCGGAGGCGAACGCAGAATAATTCACCCCTCCAAGGACGGCAAGGGGTATTTTCTTCCCCATATGAATAACAGGGAACGTGAATATTGTAAAAAGGTCCCTTTAAAACGCGAGCGCGCGGGCTCAACCTCTTCTACACCCTCTCCTATATTTAGGAATGAAGGCGTTACCGAGCGTGGTATTTTCAATTTTTAATCATTTTTTCGAGGCAAAACCATGACACGTGGGGACCCGATTGTCCGGGCTCGAAGGTGATACGTAACAGCGCGCTGCAAAGCGAAACGGCAGCGAACACGCGGTAACCCCGCGTGATCCCCGGCGACGGAAACCGAGGAAACTAAACGAGAACAAAATAACGAAGCACCCGGCACCCGTTAGTTCTCTCGGACGAGATAAGCGGAAGCAATTTTCGACGCGCCTCTCCCACCCCCCTCGCTCTTCAGACAAACGAAATTACCTCGATGTAATTAAGGGTGATACACGGTAGGGTACTAATGGTTCTGGAGACAAGGGCGGTCGTTACCGGGCCGGATTGCCAACTTTTCTTTTTTTAACCGCTTCATTTTTTTTTTTCTTATACTATTCCACTGACGCGTTTGCTCTTCCCTCCGATGTCTTTCGCCGCGGTTGAAATTGGGACGAAAAATTGGAACGGCGATTCTGTATTGACGAAGCTAGCGATGAAGTAGGACACTCAGATGGAGATCTCGTTGGATAGTGAAAAAATCAAGGTCAGTTTTTTTTTTTCAGATGTTACTGAAGACAAAATACCAAAGACAATAAGATCAAATAAGATCAAAATGCAGCATCAAAATGAAAACTGTGTTTGCAGACGACCCAGAGCGTGCGTAAAACTCAATTTTTCGCACGAAGTGAAATTTCTATACAAAGTAGAAATTGAGGAAATTATGCAAAATGGGTTTACTCGTCGTTTTCTCACTGTCTTTATCAACTCTGTCTACAAAGTTTCCTTTAGGCGGGAGCTAAAACTTTATAAATTTTACTATTTTTCATTCATCACACACCTAATCTGCATATTTGCCAATTCACTCTTTTTAAGAATAATTACTCTACGCTTTCTGCATCTGTATAAGTGTGTGCGTATCTTTCAAATTCGACCGGTATCATTGCGTTGAGCCTAATGAGAGGTTTCACTGTATTATCGGAGCTTCTCGTCGCAAAGGAAGGTTTGAATAGCTTCAAAGGGCAGCCTTCGGTCCTGATCTTCTCGGCCGTACCGTGAAATGTATGGATCGACATCATGAACACGACTGATTGATCGCGAAGATTGATCAGGGCTAATCGAAGAGTTGGGGGTGGTGGTGGAAGCGCAATTCGCCGTGGTCCGGAAGGGCGGATGTACGAATTGTGATGCAGCCAAGTGAGAAATGTGGAGGAAGCCAGCTATGAAGCGCAGATATCAATGTCGTCCCGAGTTGCAGAAAGTTTACGATCAAAGTTTCTCTTCTTGGGCAATCGCTCGGTCGAACAAGCGCGTCCTTGCGAGGGGGTTGTGCACGAATCTCGGATCAGATCAACGGGCCAGATGGAAACGTCAAGATGGTCTCGATCGATCGGCAGATCTGCTATGCGCAAAGGGATCGCGTCAAAGGAATGCAATCCGTTGGTGCAATCATTGCCACACAACGCCACACAGACTGTGTAATCTGTTGGATTTGTGTGAATTTTCAAGACAGCTCCGAAAGCATCTCAAAGTCTGAAAGCCTTCAGCGTGTATACATATGTTGGTAAATAAGCGGGAGGAACTTTACTCATTTCGCCGACCGCTGAAGACCTCCGCGTTCCAGGGACGTAGCCTTCGTCAGGGTTATACGCCAAAAGTTATCGAGATATGAAGGAGCGGATGAAGTGCAGACCCCTCGCAATGCTAATCCATAACTATATCGGCTCGAAATTACCGGATAGGCGAGACGAGGAATTGAACATTAGTAGACGGAAATTATTCCGTCGCTTCCTGGAATGAGCGAAAATGTAACGAGGTATGATTGTCGAAAGAATGGGGTGAATGAAGATAAGGGTTGGTTGGACAACGACAGGTCGGGGCGCAACGCTTCAATGAAGTTGAAGATTTTTATCGCCGAGTACATTCGGAAAAAAAGAATGCACTCCGATTCAATCCAATGCCTTACTGATTGCGTTGCAGCGTCGAATTTAGCACTGCGTGCGTTTCATATTTAAACTTACAGATCACAGAAAAATGAGAACATATAACAGAATTTTTTGACAATGGATGGATTGCACAATTAAGTTTTCGGTTCTATTTCCGGTTGCCTTGTGATTTTAAAAAAAATCAAGAGACGCAAAAATGACGCGTCCCGAAGAATATCGGATCGAGGAATGAAACTAGCGAAGGGTGCGCCCTGCAGGGTTATCGGAGAAAATAAATCCTCGCGGGGCGATAGGAACAAATCGAAGTGTCGAAAGTGGGAAGAAGAAGCGGGCTCCGATGGAGGCGAGAGTTAATCGAGAAAGCCAACGATCTACGCTTTCGGCATCCGGGAGTGCGGCAAAATAGCGTGTCGGGGTTTGCAACGAACTCGCTGCCAGCTAGCCCTTAGCCTTGTGCCGTTTTCACGCCTCTATGCGTGCGGCCATTTGAGACGTTGCGATCGATCGGAGCCACAAAGTCCGGACAATGTTGCAAAGCATCCCAAACAGCTCGAGCCGTCTGCGGGCAAAGCCACA
This sequence comes from Ischnus inquisitorius, assembly GCA_963924025.1. NCBI lineage: Eukaryota > Metazoa > Arthropoda > Insecta > Hymenoptera > Ichneumonidae > Ischnus > Ischnus inquisitorius. The sequence continues at coordinate 2,403,671 of OZ001243.1, read as the reverse complement.
AAAAGTCGACTTCATCCCCGTTGAAAGTATAAATTCGATTATCATGAAACTCAGCACTTCTGGTACTTTGAGCGTTTTGTAATACGCTTTTCGATAAAGTTCCATGATATCTTCTGCGTATTCAAACCCAACATCAACACCTACAGCACATCAAGGCTAACCAGAAACAACCGACGGAAGAAAAACATCGAAAGAACGAAGTCAACAGCGCCATCGCAGCGACGACCACAACGGCTATGTCATCAATGATCATTTCCAAAAACTGGAAACAGCAATGAATGTTCTACCAACGGACTGTGAATCGACAAAGACTGTTAACGGCGTTGCTTAACAATCCTTCACTCGCACGATGAAAACAAGGGTCGGTAGCTGTATCTGTTTGAAGATACTTTGCGGCGGTGGTTCACCTGCAGCAATTAGTGCACCGGATGGCACGATTCTCTCAGTCGCAGTCTACGGTGACGCCAGACGAGCGGACGGAAACTTTTGGATGTCGAGGGAGAAATCCCGGTTCAGACTTACGCTCAAGGCTTTAATTACAACCTGCTTGCAGGATTGACTCTAAATCCTAATATCATTATCCGAACGTGTCGTTGCGTCATTTGCTTGAACGAATTTCAGTGCAATCGAGCACAGTCTGCCAGTTACAATTAGCGTAGATCAACGTTTCAATGGTTTTACGTCTACCTTTTTGCTATGAATTCTAATCTGACCTTCCTATCAGCATTGTCATCGCAAACATTTTGTTGGGCAGGATTTTTCTTGGAACCTTAAAATTGAAAATACGAAGTGCAATGCTGCTAAAAATGCTATAGCAACCGCGGCTATGTCGACCAATGGCGTGGACATCTTCAGTAAGCAGCTACGGGAGAGACGAAGCAACAGTGTCACGCTTAACATCAGTCTGTAGTTAGCAACGGTCTGTAGTTAGAAGCGGAGTCTGAAGTTAACAGCAGTCTGAAGTTATCAGCAGTCTGATCGTAGCGTAGGTGAGCGACATGCAAACAACTTTCCGAAGTATGTAAGAGCTTTGTTTCTCGACTCTTTTTTGTTAATACTATTCATTTAGCGATTTGTCCAGTGAGAAGTTGTTTTTTTTAATTTTCTAAAAAATATTTTCAGAAAAAATTTGTCTGCAGCCCATTTTTCACCGTACAGACGTCACCTTTTGATCCGGTTTTCTCTACTCACATTAGGTATACATATTCTTTAATCATTCCGCGCTGTCGAACATTCTTTGTTATAAGTAATCCAATTTTAAAAAACCCTGTAATGTATCCCGCAGGGAACATTCGTCTGCGAGCGACGTCTGACAAAACGGCGGCAATAAGAGACAATGGGCCACGAGCTCGCGAATACCACAACGAATATGCTGATAAAATCTCGTAGAATAGCCGAAACAATGTTTCAAACAACAGCCGCGTTATTGCCGGCATAACTTCAACGTCAACATTCATACCATATTTTTCGTTTTCGCTTCGAGCGCCAATTACGCAATTCGAGTATTAAAGTCTCAGTTTTCACGGAGCCGTATTTAGTTTCAATCGCCAGAGACTAATCGCTCACTTGTCGCCTAAGCGGCTTCCAGCGGGCTTGCGTTTGCGGGTGAGCAACGTACGGATATTAGCGGTATCACTTTGTGCCACTGGAATCCCGCAGTGGATTCTCGTTAGAGCCGGAGATTCATTTCCGGCGGAAGTAGCCGTGAGCTTTCCACCATCTGACGACAGCAAAGGGCGAGAGCTGCGTCGCGTACAGCCCTGTCCGTCGGGACACACAGGGAGGAACGAATAAGTTAGCGCACAAACCCGAAAATGTACGACTCCCTCGAGTTTGCCACGCCGCACCGAGTCTGTACGCTCTGTCTACCGGGACTATAAAGTGAGAAGATGATTCCGTCGTTGAGTTGAAGAGCCCCGGACGAAGGAACATCCACCAAAATCTGCGGAGAAAAGCTTTTTCGGCTTTTGCAGCCCGGCGAAGATTGAGCCCGCTCGGTATGAGCGAACTCGTCGGCGTGTCAGCGAGAGCGAAGTCTTCGAAAATCTTCGGAGCTTTCGCGAGCTCGAGATGTTCCGGGCAGACCTCGAGGCCCATGTTGACGTTGCCCAATCATTTGTTTTACGGCAGATGCGGTTTATGTCTCCAGCCATCATCGCGTCCCATTCTATCCATGCCGTATTCCATTCTAGAAAACCCGCATCAACTTTCAGCGCTTGCGTTTTTCATTTTAACGAACGTCCCCTAATATTATCCGCAAGCGAGTCTTATTCGTATCATAGAGGCTCCGGCACTTCAAGATCTAGCAATTCCGTCTTCCGACACGATAGCGCGGTACACTCTCGGCAGACCCGAGAAAGTACATGCGGGTCCCGGGCATGTCGAATATAAGTAGTAAAACACATCCAGCGGAAGATGCACCGAACTCCCTGCCTTTTCCTACGTCTCTTCTTTCTTTTTTCGCGTCTTTTCTCTTCCTGTCGTCATTTTTTCCCTTTTGTTTCACTCCTCAATGGTTCTTTTTTGTGCCGTTGGGCTCGAGAATCTTCAACCCTCCCTTATTCCCAACGCTTGCTGGTGTTCGCGGCCGCGCTCTCTCGCTCCGACGCGACTACCACCCACTTCCTATCCTTTCTTCGCTTCGAATCTTTCGCAGGCGACGTAGCTCTCCGTATACCCCGGAAAATCCGGTTGGTGGAACTTGGGCTTTACGGACTCTAGGGCTTGTTCGGCGAATCCGAGATAGAAATAGAGGACGAACAAGAGGAAGAAGAAGGAGAACGGGAAACGTAGTACGGAAGAACCGGCGACTCGCTTAAGCAAGTCCATTAAATTAGAACTCCCACACCCACACCACCCCCGGGCTACGTCGTCATCCGACGTCGCCGCGAGTACGTACTACTTGGCCGGCACCAAACCGACGTCTCGGCACGAAAATGTGCAGACTTGTTAAGTAGAGGAAAAATCGTGATGATTATGAATATACCCGATCTTCCGTGATGTTGAACTATTCGGTTTTTTTTTTTTTGCTTATTTCATTTATTAAGTAGGGCTTCGCGACGACGCGATTTGAATATTTATTTTGCGCCATTTGAATGATAAGTCACCGTTCCAAAGTTCTTTTGGATGGAAAGATAACGCTTGCCAACATAATCGAGCGCCCCGGGCGAATTGTCTTTAGACAATTCGTATTATTGGACCGCCCTTAGCATCAGCTGTGATGTGATGTGACCCTAACCCTTCCGTGACGTTAGCCACTCGGCGACGTGACCCTTATCTTTCCGTAACGTTAGTCCCTCCGCGACGTGACCCTAGTCCTTCCGTGACGTTAGCCTATCTGTGATGCGACCCTAACCCTTCCGTGACGCCAGTCGCTCTGTGATGCGACCCTAACCCTTCCGTGACCTTAGTCCCTTCCTCAGTTCCTCGCTACTCTCAACCCCTTCTTATTGTGAGTCGCTTCTGGCTTCTCGTGCCTCCGTGACTTTAGCATATTGACTAATCCCTTCTATTTCATATCGACGATAATATCTTAACTGCAATACAACGAGAGAAAAAAAGGCAGATACTTTCGCATCGTTTCTTTTATTCCTTTACCTTTTTGTCGTCCATGCCGGGGGTTGAACTGGTCACCGACTGGTCAAGCCTGCAACACGAATAAACATAATTGTCAACACCGACACCAATACTATACATGGCAACGACGTTTAGAGCTCGAAATAGATTCACATGTGTGCGAGCTGTTTGTTGGGAACATAAAAAATCGATGGAAAAAATGTTAATTGAACAAGCACATTGGCTAAATATGCCGTGGGAGTAACGGAGTTTGAAAAGTGGCGCGAAGAGCACAAGGGAGGGAGAGAGAGGAAGGTACGTTATCACGGATATGTAAATTCTTGTTCACAGAAGCCTCGAGTTCCGCATACCGAATACTTTCGTGTTCGGGGGCTTATGTGCTTGAAAGGCGTAGAGAGGGGTGGCGGCGGCCGGGGAGGAGTTCAGAGAGGCTGCGAGTCGGCGGTAAACTAGTAGGGTGGGCGCCGCCGAGTACGTAGCCAGTCGGGGAGGAGGGACAGGCCGGGTAAAAGGGAGTCAGGCAAGCGAGTACTACGTGCCAACGATGAAGGAAAGCACACACAAGTCGAGCGCATACGTTGTAACGAGCTCCACTTCGTGAGCCCTGCGTACACAATCGTTCGTGGCTTTGAAGCTCCGCTGTAGCTCCGTCGTTGCGTACACCTCGTTCCCTATCCGGCTTACGTTAATTGTAAAGTAGATGCGCAGGTATCAAGCGACAGGACGGAATCAGCGTGAGAAAAACTGAAACCGCCAAATTCAACACGTCCGGTGCCTCGAGGGAGGCAACGCTTCTTATCAATTTATCTTTGACGCGAGACTTTGGGAGAAGCTCATTAAAGGAGCAATGATTCGATCGTTCGCGCAGGCGCAAGACGCTTCCGATCCATAAAGGCACGGAGCAAGCCCACTTCTACGAGCGAGAAAACCGCGCACGGAAATTATTGGGGTAGACTGACGTCTACTCGCAAACACGTATGCGTAACGTACCGAAGGCACGGCAGAGATGCTGAAGTTTGGCCGTAACGTATTCCTCTTCGTGCACGTGCCTGCGTTTATGCTTTATACGTACTCCAGCACGGGAAGGAGGGCTATGCCACAATTTCCAAGAGAAGTACCGCGCATTATTCGCGGGGCTTGCAACGAATTAAGTCTCGATGCTGTTGATAGCTTCGCGTGTGCTGCTTCGAGGCTCACCATGCTGGACTCAATTCTCCGGTGGGGTTATTGAGCTGTGATGGGTTTGGGAGCGCGAAATCAGAGTAGACGAGAGGAAGTGATTCAAAGAGCAAAAAAGACGAAATGTTGTTAGGATTGCTTTCAAGCTTTCATCCATAATCGCCTTGTGTTTCCTCGCTTCGTCAAAATAACTGGCGTACGTTTGCCAATGCCGATTCGGATGAAAAAGAAGAACCAAAGGCGTGATGGTGATGGGCGCGAATAACTGGATTACGGCGTAATCGGGTGCTTGAATAATACTCTTGACCATTATAAAATGCTCCTGTGGGAAGTGCCCTGTATATCTATAGCGATATAACTATGTCGAGGATGGCAAAGGCAGATGATACGGTTAGAGCAAAAAAGGTTTAGCCTTGATGTCCACGAATGGGCGGCTTTGTTTCTTTCCGTTCTTTTATTGTCTATCAATTTCTCGTTCTGCATAGCGTTAGCAGGTGTGTAGCGTTAAAAGGCGAACGGAATTATGTATGAAGTACTCATGTCGAGACGATGACGATGGTAATGATGTGATTATGTGAATATGAGACGATGTTGATGACGGTGCTCCGGAAAATTGCATTTCCACTGCGCAAAACTGCGCTCTTCGGGGCACGCGAATAGACCTCGAATGCGCAAGTAATCCAATAAACGATAAGGTGAGAGAGAGAGAGAGCTTTGAAATAGGAAGAAAGAATAAATGGGATGGCTGTTGTATACCATAGGCTAGTGGGATATGCAAATGAATGGATTCGGAGCGTGAGTTACGTTTTCCAGCCAAATTCGAAAGGGATTTCCTTGTGACCAATCGACAGCGGGCGTACAAGCTGCCGCAGCGAGAGCTCGCGTCGTTCGGAGCTTTTCCCTCTCGCCCGTCCCCTCGTTGCGAACAGGTCCACTCGTAGTAAACTCATTTGGTAGAGTACCTGCTCGTTCAACGGAAAGTGAGAAAGAGTCTGCAGAGCGGCCGGAGCGCGACGAGAGACGACGCTGGCACGTACGTGCGGCAATAATTGTCAGGATACAGCGGTAGCTCGTCGCATAATACGAATTCATGCAACGACGGCCCATCGAAAGTATTCACTCTTCTGCTTCTATCGCAGATGCAATGGTGGATTCACCAAGTACATAAAATATGATACATAACCTATACATACTGTACATAACGGAAAAAAAAATCGGTCGCATCTGTACTTGAGCCTTTGCAGACCATCGAGTTCTTTACAGACTCGCTACTCGTCTAAAAATAGAGATTTACAATTTCATTTGCACATTTTCGTCATACAATTTGCATGTTTTTTTTTTGGCAATTTCAGCATGTAGGATCCGAAAAATTGCAAGTATTGTCACGAAAATAGGTAACTCAAAGAATTCAAAGCGGAGAAATTGAAAAAAAAAAGTTATTGCACGTATCGCCCGGAACGATGAAATAACGACAGCGCGCCCAAAACAAAAAGCAAATTTCAACTCGATACGTTCGAAGAGAGCTAGTTGTAGAGCCGATTCAACCCTTGGCAAAAAATGAAGGGACGAACGACAAAAAGAGAGAATTGAATGAGAAGAAAAATGTTGAAAGCCCAAACGTCGAAAAATCGGACAGGGAGTAACGAGATAAAAGGAGGTCACGCGTTAGCCATATCCTACCCGCAATATTAATCGAATCGGTCGTCTATCGTTAAGGTCTTCTCCCTCCAATTTTTACACTCCATAGCCAAGGCTCCCCGCGGACGCGAGGCAGTGAGTTTGATTGGGTGTTCGGAAACAACGAAAAATGACAAAGCGACCGAAACCGAGACTCGGTGCTGCCGCGTTGTGATACAGGTTTCACGAGGACCAAGAGGTGGGGGAGGAGGTGGGAGGACTGCGGGTTTTACGTTGGAAAAAATGGTTGAAAAGAGCCACGGTGAAGGCGGAAAAAAAGCTACCGTCAGAGCTTTTTTTACGAGCCCCGATCGGTCAACGCGGCGAGCGAACGCGGAATTTTCGGATTTGCGCTATTGCCCTGGAAATATAAAGAAAATTGAAGGAGGAAATAAAAACACGGCGATGGACGAGTTTTTTTTAGTTTTCATTTTGTCCTGAAAAGGACGGTCCTACACCTGTACACCTGGGTTCGCACATGTACGCATCATCGCTCGATCATTAACAAACGCGCGCTTCGCAGGGACACTCAACGCATATTCCTCGATTCGAAGAGAAACTCTGGTCATAATCGAGGATAAAATGACATTGACGGAGCTTCGATTGAATGGGAAAAGAGAGAGACGGAAAAAAAAAATCAATGACGCTATCCATTATTTTCCGAGAGTCCATCGGAATACAGAGGAGAGGTTTTATTCCACCGTCGACGTCGGATTCCGACGGTACGATAGGAAAAGGCTCGTTCGTCAAAGCCGCTCGCGTTCCGAAGTCGCAGGAATAATGTGATTTTTATCGCGTTTGAACGACGATAGATATTTTATTCATCCTTTTCCGAATACCGTCGATGTGCCCGATTGATGCTTATGAGGCGCGCGGTATCCGATATAAGGATAGGTCCAATTACCAATAGCGGCCGTTGTGTCCGGTCCATCGATCAATAACAACCGCTAGACTTGCCTTCGATGCGGGCAACGAGCGAATCATTCGAAAATCGTGCTGCGACGGCACCGTCATCGGCATCGACCTATTCGACGGCCGAGCGAGAGACTCTAATTAACGATAATTGTGACCGATCGTCGATGTGCGCGCGCGTTCGTGTGTTTGCCCAAGTGTAGCGGCTCCACCTTCGCCAGTTCGATTCTGCTCAGTTCTACAGCGATGCTTCACAATCGTCCCTATTTCGGCGCATAACCACTGCATATCAGTTCATAGGAGAGACATTAGTATCCCATAGTAACCGGAGAATCGTTTCTCATTTGCATCGATCTACGTAGCAAACCATAAAAAAGGCTTCAAAGCAAAATCTTGCCCGTTGGTCCTCATTGTTTTCTACTTTTCGCAAAGCTCCCTCTGTGAAAAAATCTGCTAGTCAATTTTGGCTTCAGTAGCTTTGCGAATGGTAGAAAATAATGTGAAAGCAAAGTGCAAGTACACTTTGCAGAATTTTCGACAGAAGCAAGCATCGAACATTACGAAAGTATGCTTTCCAAAATTGAACTCAAATTTTTTCTATCGAAGGTCGTTGCTTCGATTTTGGTATGCATCGATTGCAGACGAAAGCGCTCCGAGGAAACACAGACGAATTACAGGCGAATTATGGGGCAAGTCCGGAGGACCATCGAAATTCCATGCTTCAACCCCCTTCCGGCCTCTCTCATGATTCTACCACTCTTCCTCTGCGCCGCAGCGCCCGATTAATGCAATTACCCCGATCAAATAGTCGTTACTATTGTTTTCATTCGGCAGGATGAATACGTATGTCCAGAGGGCTTGGCGCGGTCCAACGCGCTCGATGTATCCGGCGTGTATACCGTGATAATGTAGACGCCGCACTGCGGTACGTATATCGTCTGGTGTATGGATATGTGTGTCCGGATACTATCCGTACGTCGCATTCCACCCCAACATGACAAATAGGTAGTGGAAATTCGTGGGTATGCATACAACAACACCAATCTTTGATTCTCGTCGTCATAAATGACATTTCGAAGCCATAGACAATGTTCTTTTAAGGAACGTTTAAGGAAGAGACACCTCAGGATTCTGCGACGGCAGAGCCACAATGTTCTAACATCATCCGAATCGACATTATCTTTTTCATAATGTCATCAATATTGATTTAATCCCATATATGAACAATCGGTATACTCTTCATATCGTAACACGATGGAGTCTCGTATGTCCCATTGAGGTAAACGTATCAGAACCGTAGTAACGTTCAACTGGCGTTCGCGCTTAGCACGTGAGATCCTCGCGAGTCACGTAAATGGCTGTATTCGCGCCGAGCTTCTGTTTCAAAACGACGGTATTGCATTAGGTAGACACCTTATGGGGCCTATAGAAGATCCTGCACACTGCGCATTGGTGCTTTGGCGCACTGGTGCCCACCTTACTCCTCCCACCGGCTTTATCCAACTTCCGTCTACCCCGCCGAAACACTACAATGTGTTCCGGAAGTCGCGCCCATAAAGCTCACGCCGAAGTTCATGCAAATTGCCAAACATGCTTTACTTTCTCTTGTAGAAAATATGAAACACGATTAAAAACGTATCCTGACAAAAGCCATGGAATTTTTTTTTTCTGGAACAAGCCCGAAACAACCCCAAAGTAATACAGACCGAAATCGACACAAGCAGATGAGAGCACAGAAAAACTCGTCACCACCAACTGGACCCAGACGAGGCAGCTGGTTGACGAACTCTGGCACAATTGAGACACGCACCCAACTGGTCGATCGCGTTATCGCGTCCATCGTCTGTGTTCAATTGCGCCAGAGATCGTTAACGAATGGCCTCGCCAGTGTCGGGTTGGTTTGCGTCGAGTTGGTAATGTGCTAAGCTGTAATAAGCGAGTTGGTATCGTCACGGGTGGGGTCGTGTCGCGTCGGTGATATGACGAACTATTCAGGGTGAAGTTGCCAGTGTTGCTTCGAGATCTGTAGAAACGACGCGCTGCTATCGAAAACGTTACCATATCCCATTGTTCTTCAGCCCGCAACGCTTCGAGACGCGGCGTTCGCGTTCATGTTTCGACGTTCATGTTTGCGTCTTGTTCCGGATGTGCATTCTCGTTATGGTATCACAGAAACGCTGCAACCACCAATTCCACTGTTGCGCTTCGCTATGATTGCGGGAACTACGGAACGATGCAAGTTTGCGTTTTAGCAGGAATAGTTCTACAGCCGGCTTCGCCTGGGCAGTCGTTTTGCCAAGGGAGCCTCGGAGTAGTTACGATTCACATTGCTTGTCCGCGACCCATTGTTGCTCTTCGTTATTGTATCACTTCACTGTGCGCTAGGCGCGTTCATTAACCGCCCTCGGGAGAATCTACACGAGTTCGTTGCTGCTCAGCGTAGTTTGGGATTTTGACGAAATCGACATTCAGTCGTCTCCCGCGACGACAAAGGACGATTCGTCGCGAATTCCTCGAGAAGAGAAGGGTTTGGCATTGAGTACGGAGCTGTTATCTTCGTCGGTAACAAAAGCTGTGATAACTGTTATATCAAATCCAGAAAGTGTGAGAGTGAAAGTTGTCCACAATTTTGGAGTGAAGTTCATTTCAGTTCTTATTGACAACTGAAACCTGCGCAGGATCATCGTAACTTTGGATTCAAAATAAGGTTGATCGCAGTTTGTGGAATACTTCTGGTGTTCCTCGGTTGCTCTAACCCAAGCGTCGCTATCTAGGGGAGAGCGGGGCAAAACGGCATACCGGGGCAAAATGGTATTCACGCACAATGGGCCCAGGGCAGAATGGTATTAGGGCGCAATGGGACAGCATCAGAATCTACTTCGATGGGACTTCCTCTTGTCCCGTTTTGCCCTAATTCTATCATACAAGGGACTTTATTTGACCATTTCGTACCATTTTGCCCCGGTATGCCATTTTGCCCCGCTCTCCCCTATTTTTGCGCACAGACGAGTTTTCCATCTGCTCAACGATTGAATACGAGCCGTCGACAATCACTTATTGTGAAACACATTCGCTTTTTTCTGCAAAATCGGACCAAAGTAAAGTGAAAGTCGATTGAAAAGAACGTTTCTTCAGGTATGTCCGGTATAGATTGAAAGAGAATTTATCGAGCGGCTTTCGAGATAGCCACCGGGTACAAGAGCAATCTTGTGGGAAAAGTATGCGTTCGAAATTTCAAGTGCGCCGCTGTCGTTTTATGTTTTACCGACAATTCTATCGACACACGGTCGTATCCTCGACGGTAAGAACTTGCGGAAAGTAAAAAAGGATTTTTTTGCCGCGCTGTAACGATATGGTTTCACGGGAACGCATGCGACGCAACACTGTCGATGGTTATTGTTACTGAACGACGGCGGGAACCTTTCGGAGAAACTCTCAATACGGTAGAATTTCTAGTAACAGAGGGTTGCGGGCTACGCCGGAAAATATAAGCCGAGAAACGCACGCATTGCTAATGCATTCGTATGTGCAATACACTGCGCGATATATGCGGTACATCCTCGGGAATGTACAACGCGAAAGGGGAATGCAAGAGCAGCGTCGCATGAGAAGCCTGGAAGGGGTGAACTAACCGAGCGTGAGAGGTAGGACAAGGAAGAGACGACGAACGGAGCGGAAACGGAGTCGTACCTCGCGGTGCGCTTTTGTAGCCGTATAACCGACCAGGGGTTTCATAGAAGCCGCGGCAAGAGGGGGAGGATACCGGGAACGGAACGGGCCAAGTATATTTGGGCAATAATTCAGTCCACATTGAAAGCTCCAGGGTTTATGCCTCGCCTTGCCTGGCGTATGTCTGCTCTTATGTCGGTGCATACACAGACATTCGCAGACATCCTTGCACCTGTAAAATTCGCGCTTCCAGGATAAGCTTGGAACCCGAGCACAATTTGCCATGTAGTAGTACACCGAAATTGAAATAGCATAAAACCAATGAAAACCATGATTGATTCAATAAAGATGTGAACATTGCGGGCTGCTTCCAACTCCGAAAGGTAACGCCTGGATGCTGAGTGCTTGAAGACATTTTTTTCAGACTGGCGTTACCGCTCCACTTATTCTTCAATATACAGCATTTCAACAATTTCTCGGTAGTTGGAGATCGGAGGCCATTTTCAATGAGACTTTTATATGATTCGAGTTCAAGTTTTCCGATGAGCGAACGTAAAAGTGTATTAATGGTAAGAACAAACTTAACGAAAGTATGCAAAAATAGATATTTGAAAAACGTGAAATTTGTGATAACGATAAACCGCTCTTATATTAGAGCAAGTAGGCAGTTGCTACAATATTGATGTTGATAACACCATAAAATTGATTTCAAGTACAGAAGTCTTATTGAAACAACTGTATTTTTTTGATGGTGAACAGAAGGCTGTTTCTGTACTACTGAGCTAAACATTCAGCTTCAAAAAATAAAATAACATTACATAATGCACTGCGATGGATTTACTTCAACGAGTCCGAATATCCTTGAGGGGAAAAATGTAAAAAAGAACAGTTTCGCGAAGGGTTGAATTAAATGAACACACAATAGTGAGATTCGCGAGTAAGGCTAATTCTTTTTTCTTTGAAATGTTGTATATTCCGCTCGGAGTGGGCTTGAAGCCATTTCGAGGCGCACTGGAGATGAGTAAATTTGTTATACTCTCAGTGGTGAAAGGCCGGGAGGATGGGAGGAAAGTCTTTATCCGCGTAAACACATAACATCGCGAAGAGCCCACAGCGTCCCTGGATCGCGTGCAGCTAGTAATTTATCCACAAATCCCAACAGATTACAGTGTGCATCGTCCTCGACGTAGCGCACCGGTGCTCGTTTATCTCGCATTCACCTTACCCGTGGCGCTCGTCGAAATGAAATAATCAACCGCATATCAGTTACGCAACCGCCGGACGTTGTCGAATATTTATTCATTATATAATTTTCTAAAGACCCAAGAATCCCATCGGACGATTTCCGTGACGCGGAGAGAGATGACGAAAATTAATGTGGGCGAGAGAATAGAACAAATTTAAAAATGTTGGATAGGGGAGAGCGGGGCAAAATGGCGCACCGGGGCAAAATGGTACGAAATGGTCAAACAAAGTCCCCCGTATGATAGATTTAGGGCAAAATGGGACAAGAGAAAGTCCCATCGAAGTAGATTTTTCTGCTGTCCCATTTTGCCCCAATACCATTCTGCCCTGGTCCCATTGTGCGTGAATACCATTTTGCTCCGCTCTCCCCTACGTACGCCAAAGCGGTCATTGGATATTCCGACGAACAGGGTAGAGACAGAGATTCGGGAGACGAATCTTGCCCAGCCAAAGAGGAGATGACAGGAAGTGAGGAGGAAACAGGGACAAAATGTGCCACCAAGAATAAGAACTCTAAAGAAAATACAAAATAGCCAATGTGTTCGGTCCCACCGAGTGAAGAAAACCGGGATTCTACTGTAGCTGCACTGGAACAGAATAGATTCTGGGAATCCAACGTCTTGCTGTACGCAAATGCATCTTCCTGATCGAATCGCATCCTGCAAAGATTCAAGAATTCGATCCCGTAGTATAATTTCTAGTAAATCCATTTCAAGCTAATGGGTAAGTAACTGAGTCGCAGAAATACGTGAGGAATTGAACGACAGAGGAAGCCAAGTAGATGATGGAACAGAGAAATTTGTCACGCCAAGCCAAGTGGCAATGTTCAAATTTACCAACGTTTCACTTGTTTGTCGCTCGACTTGCGAAGTCTGCGGATTAACATCAATCGGTTCGTCAAATAAGATTCGCGCGGCTCGGGCGCTGGCGGCTGTCGAACGGAAACCTACAAAATATCACTACCACTTCATTAGCCCGATCTCGATTAATGACACTCAACTGCCGGCATCATAGACTGCGATCACCATTGCTAGGGCTTGCCTTGGTGAGGAGCGATGCGAAGTTGGAAAGCGTGTAAAATTGGTACCGGTGTAAAGTTTGCAGCGGTCTCAAATTAGCGACAGTATTGAGTCAGCAATGATTTGAAGTAGGGGAGAGCAGGGCAAGATGGCATACCGGGGCAAAATGGTACGAAATGGTCAAATAAAGTCCCGCGTATGATAGAATCAGGGCAAAATGGGACAAGAGGAAGACCCATCGAAGTAGATTTTTTTGCTGTCCCATTTTGCCCTAATACCATTCTGCCCTGGTCCCATTGTGCGTGAATACCATTTTGCCCCGGTATGCCGTTTTGCCCCGCTCTCCCCTCAGCATCGTTCTGGAATCAGCAGCGGTTCGAAACCAACAGCGACCTGATGCTAACCCGGCCAGAGCTAAGCAAAGAAACAACTTCGTAAAATATCCATAAGATATACATAAAGGCATTATCTATAAATTGCATATTTCGCGGCAACAAGGCCGATATCTTGAATGTATCTCGACATGTACTTAATTACCATGGGGGATATAATCACATAATAGATATGATCGGCGAATCACGGTGGTTGACGCTACAGCGCTAAATCCCGTCAACATAATTGACATTCACTCCAGCTTTGAATTCGGTGATGCGGATTCCTCGCTCCCGGGCATAAACAATGGGCGTTTTACCAACGGACAGATACAATATCGAGTCAGGTCGGACAGCGCCGGGGCTTTCTCCGGCAACAGTTGTATACCTACAATGAGTACGCGATCGGACAGACGAAACGATGGAGTTCCCGAAATTCGGCTGGCGAAATTACTGCCGCGGAGCTGAACTCCCGCGAGGCATCGACATTAATCCGTCGGATTTATTGACGGCTTCTCTCGCGCTCGTCCGTTAACGTTCACACAAGCGCGCAACTTATTTTTCGTTAATTTTCTGAAAATGGTTTAACAAGGTCTGCACCGATATTAGACTTTGAACGAAACGTAATTATCGTTTTTTTTTACTCGTTGACCAAAAAAAACGATGATTATAATTTTTATTAAATAACAATTTTCCGCTCCACTCGGGACATGGCAGATTTGTGACCTACGAAGGAACGTCGAACATTGGGGCAAAATGGGCTTGAAATCAAGCAAAATTGCAACGAAATTTGTACGAGAAAAAAACCAAAACGGACCTCTTAAGATAAAAGGAAAAATCGATATTGCGGCTCGCGCGTGCTACAGTACAAGTCCCCACAATTCCACGTTCCGAGATCGACCACGTTCTCTCATTTCAACTTTTACTCTAGTCCCCCACTCTCAATTGTCGACTGCAAACCCGGCTCATCCGGCGCACGTGTGTACTGCCGGAGTGCAGAAAATCGCCGCGGGAGAAGTTAAATTGTGCGAAGTGATAAAAACGGTGGAAACGACGGAAAATCTGGAAACGGTAAAATTGTGGGATTTTCGACTGTGCTAACTCGAAACTTTGCGCACGACCGGAACCGTAACGAGACATATTTAGCACGGTATGTTACCGAAAGTCGATACAACGGTTCACACGTCTTACGACACTTTTTTTCCGAACAGTACTGACTTAGCTGTGACGAAAAAAAATGATATTCCTAGTCTATCCTATTAGCGCCAGAACAGTCTAATAAAGCATGCACGAAAATGCATAAGAGATGAATATTCGACTCTAATTATGCGATACGTCGAATATTCGATACATAATTCCCAATAATGGGATTGCACGATGAAGCGAATATCTGTTAAATGTTCGTTGCATTTCCCAATGGATCCATTAAGGGTTGTGAAAGGCTTTCTAACGACAGGATTATATAATCGGCGATAACGATATTCATTTGATAACGTTTAATATCATAATTCCATCGATATTTCAGACGATTTATAACCGTGAGGCTCGACAGAGCCCCCCGAATGCAGTCGCGTAGACGGCGTGGGGAAGGGGAGGATAAAATACATCACGGATGAAACTGGAATATAGGCCACTCTCGCGTTTCTCAAATAAATCGATGACGTCCGGGTGGGAGATACGCGTCCGGTTCGAATTATTTTATTGCCCCGTAGCTTCGGACAATACATTATCGCCGGTGAATAGCGCACGGCGGAGAACGAAAAACGGGCTTGTGGCTGGAACTACTCTCGAGTTCAGAACGCGCATACCAGTGTACCGAGTTAACCAGCGCCGGGCAAACAGAAAGCCGAAACTTCTGCGTGAAAACACAAATACGATAAACACGAGCAACCCTCGTATTTGCACAGATAACGGAAAAAAGAACCGAGTGAAATCTTAACAGTTTCGAAAGGTAAACGGATGATCATTTGCCGACCGGCGTTCGATTACGAGCCACGGTATTAAGCGTATCGTTCGCGACGCGTGAAAAAATTATGGAAATCGAATTTTCACATTCACTCCGTTTACTGAAAAAGTTCTTTTACCGATTTTGGCAAAAAAAACGGATTCGCGCCAATTTCAAAAGAAATCCATATTTTACAAGAGTATATTGTGGTTCAAATTTCAATCCGATATCTCGAAAATTGCGGGAATTGTACCAAAATTGATTTGAGCTTGATATTCCAAAAATCGCAGTCGCTGGAGTACAGACATATTTCTCTAAACCACTATTTTTGACGTTTTACACGATTCTGAGTGTCCTGGCCGTGAAAATCACGAATGCAAATTTTCTCACGAATCTGAAGCTTTCTCGGCGAGGAAGCAAAAATGAACTAAACCCGAACGGAGAGAAGGGCGTCGGATCTCTCGCGGTCCGCCGATCGTTGAATAATAAATAATCGCGCTCGGGGAAAAGCTTGCCGAAAGTGTATTGAGTTCGAGGGAAATTCTCCTCCGCGTGGGCTCTTCCCGTTTTATTACACCTTCATTTGCCATCCTGCGGTAGGATCGCGGAGTATCCATCCGGTGTTTCAAAATTCTATCCGGTTCTCAAAGCAGGGAAAACCTCATCGTTCACCCTCAAAACGGTGCAAATGGTTTCGAAGCAAGAATTTTTTTTTTTCCAGTCGAAGCAAAGACCTCGGATGGGTCTGTTCGGTGGACAGTAAATTGGAAACATGCGGCTAGTTCGCTACGGCAAAGTACTCGCGAGTCGTTCGACGATCGGGAAGTAGCGACCATTTATATCGGTTTTATATCGGTTCGCGTGATCAAAATTCATGAAAGTTGTGTATTTTCAATCGGTACGGTTTGCCGAACCAACCACGACCGCGACCTCAACCGACATCGTGGAAGGAGAGCTCGAGTTCGGTGAAGTACGCGGGGATAGTCGATAGATCAATAGTTGGACCCTCTTGCCGACGATTCAAGCCGAACGAGAAATTTTTCGCCTGACCCAACACCGGCTCTGTTTTCTTCCATTTTTCCTCCTTCCAATCCTCTTTTCTCTCGGCCCTCTCGGCTCGCTCCTCTCTCGCGATTTTCTTGCATCCCTCGCCGCGTACTTGTTTGGTCTCGCGATTTCTCGCGAGAGAACAAGCTCGGTAAACGAATGCTGCAGGCCAAGACTACGGATTAAAGGCCCCGCCGACCAAATGGGGTTGTGAACTACGACTTTTATTGAAAGCTCGTTAATGCGCCGCTGCGATGCCTCGAGAGCCCGAACGAAAAGTGGGCAAGAAAGATACGACTTTTGCCCGCGGAATAGGAGCGGAGTCGAGGAAGAAAGGAACGGCGAGAAGTACGCTCGAGTGCAGCCGAAGAGAGAGAAACGTCTATACCTGGCCTGTTCATAAATTCGCGATCAATACGGAATTTTTAGGTGTATCCGGTCACAATACAATTGCCACTAATTGCAGCGAAAGCCGGCGAAAGGTTCTTCGATTATTTTCCCGTGTTTTTTTCATTACGCTTCGTTAGTCACGGCTTGCATTTCCGCTGTAGAGAAAAACAGCGCATTACGCGCTACGCGTTACACTGTGCTGTTTCACAGGAAACGAAATCGGATTAATTACAAATTTGTTCAATCAATTATCTACAAACATTTTTGACACGTTTTACATTGTCACAGCAGATCAAGCCACATTCTTTGAATTCATACACACAGGAGAATTTACGGTGAAAATACGTAAATAAGATTCGATAGAAATAGAAACTGGCGAGCTAATTAATTTTGTTTTCTTCGCAAAGTATAGCAATTAAAAAATTCCGACAGGTTCGCTCGAGAGTTCCCTCGCGCGCTCCGCGCTCCGTCGCGCTGCTCGTCGATTTTACCATTTCATTATTAATCGTCGCTCGTCGCCCGTCGCTCGTCCTCGATGCGCTCAGCCCCTTTTTCTCCTTTCGCCCGTCTGCGCTACTCTCTCTCTCCGTCATTCTTCATTAACGGAGATAAAAAGTAATCGACAGATGCAGATTCTTCGACCATCCCCGTGTCTATCGCACTGCTGTCCCGTCTCAGCATTCCCAATTTTAGATGTACTTTTTTTCATCACCGAACCAGTAAATCGAGAAAAGTGTGTCGATCTTAAATTTGTATGAAAGTCAGTCATGCTTTCGAATCGACTCGATATAAATAAAAAATAGCATATTGTAAATTTTTTTTCGAATTTCCCAGAAAAGTCAAATATTTCAAGAAAATCCTGTAATTGTGACCCTTATATTTTTCTTATGGCGCCGGAACGCTCAGGACGATGAGAATCTACGTAAAAATTGATATTTTGCATATCGATGAGCCTTACCAGTCAAAGAAATTCCACAGACACGCGAACATTGTGTAGGCGAGGTTCTTCGACGGTCTCAAAAGTGAATCCGGACCTCGATGATTTTTACGTCGACCTTCCGACGTGTTTCAAATCGACGAAACTCGTTAAGGGATCGCGCAATGTTCTTTTATCTCAACGCGATTCCATTTGTCGCGCACATACACGAGATTTATATTGTTACAATCATTATCGTGTCTCCGTGGTTTCGTCGCTTCGCGGGAAGCTTTTCTTTCGTCTTTTTTCCACATTTTCACGAATCCGCCGTTTTTACACGCAGTTATTATTCACCGGTTGTCACAATCGTCGTTCGTTCTATTCGACGTATCTCAATAGCTGGCGGTCTTATCGCGCCTCCCTTCGTCTCTACGCTCCACTTTTTCGCGCGATTCTTCAATCCCCGAGGCTCAAACATCGTCGCAAGTTTAAAACGTTCGAACGCCCTCGCGGAATTACGACACAATGACGTTATTCACTGGTGAGTTTCAGTTTTTAAACCGATAATAACAAAAAAATGATTACGCTAAAAAATTAATATAAAAAAATGCAATTGTATGTGAAATATCAATTTTCAGACCTGTCCAAAAAAATTATCGGAGCGCCAAAAGACATTTTGGAAAACATCCAAAATCCCATCAAACCTAAACGAATACATGGATTTTTCTCAACTTCAATACCGATTATCGGTCTGTAATACTCCAACTTTATGCCAAATTGTGGGCCGATGTTTAAAAAAAAGTGAAAGCTACAATGCATGTTTTTTTTTCTAAAGCCGATTCCCAACGCATCGGAGCATTCTGAACATGTTTTAATTGGAATAGCGATTAAAAGAATGTTAACAGTGCTTTGTCTGAAGAAGAAAAGCGTAAATCCATTGTGTACAAATGCCGGTACGAAGACTCTTTTTTCGACTTTTTTTCGCGACAATGGCCAGTACGCGCGCACGAAAATCCGATTGAATTGTAACACGCAATTAGTAAGAGTATCGTTAAACGATAACGGCCTCGACAATTAATTCAATGAACGTTCGATATGGCGCCTGGCAGCGAGGGCAATAATCCCGATACACCGTGTCAACCCCCGTCGTTCGTTCGTTCCGTATTCCCTTTATGTCTTTTCGGTAGCGCGGCAACTCTGCCATTCTCTTTCGCAACAGATAGACCCTTCTTCGATGAATGGGCGGTCAATAAATCTTCGATTTATTCTCGTTTCTGCCCTCCTCTATCCACCATCCTTTGTCAAGAGTACACTTAACCTTACAGCTTGCAAACGGGACCAATCTTTCTACAATCTAAAAGGCGTAGTTCGCTTCGGCGATTGTCGGTAACAGTGTCTTTAAATTTTCATCAATAGAAGAGAATCATAATATGAAAAATTCAATGCCACTCAATATTGGCAACGGAATTCAACCCGTGAAGGATAATTGTCCCATTAAAAAAATTCTAATTGCTTTGATAGCTTCAAAAAGAAAATTATACATTTATCGTATTTTTTAAAAAACAAACTAGGTATTTAGGTTTTTTTCATATGAAAACGAAAAAGCGAAAAAGTCTTTCGCCCGAAATCCTGGAATGTATGAATAAATGAAACGATTCGTTCGCAGATGTCATTTCCGCTCAATCATTTTCATCTCTCGCATTTGTTTACTAGCGGATATTTTTTTTTTTTTTCGAAATTTCGACTCATGAATATTTCCTTCCCGTTCTGTATGCGCCTCTCTCGCTCGTTCCCGAGCCGCGCGCATCTCGCTATCCTCGTGTCTGGCACTGGCTCCGCGCTTTCCGTACTCGCTGATTATCATTTATTTGCTCGAACCTACGAGCAAACGCATGCTGAATTTCTAATAGGAGGTGGCGCGGCAACCACAGATGGAAACCCATGCGATCGCGCATTCCCGCCCCTCGCCCCCTCGCCCCCTCCCCTCCACCTTCTGACACACGAAATGTGAATTGCTGCTACCGAATCGGATGCGACGAGCGCAGCTAACTAGAAAGAGTGAGGAGGAGCCCGGGCAAAAAGAGATATTAGATTGAGAATTAAAACGCGAAAAACACGCCTTGGACAGAGCGACCGACGCAGCACGCGCTTGGCAGAGGTCAACGTTTGAATTTTTTTTTTCACCGTACAGATTTTTTGTTAATTACACCGAAAGCATGTCTGACGCTCGGTACAAGGAATGCATTTGCGACACGGCGACTGATAACGGATGAAATTTTTTTTTAAAAGGTACATTGCCATATCGCATCGTCTCTCTTTCATCGTTGTTTACGCAGTTCCGTTTGTAGGAAAATGCGCTGACCCCGTCAAGAAACTTGGCTTTGTGGTCCAAATTCTTTAATCAATTTACTCCAAATTCAATCCCAAAATGGATTCGATATGAATTTATTTGTAAGCAAGATTTTAAAAAATTGAAAAAGAGAATTCCGAAAACGATGAAGTGAAAATCTCGCCTTTTTTTTAAGGAAACCAAATTTTTTTACGCATCAAATTCACGTTCGATCGGATACGGAATTGCTTTTATGATTCTCTAAAAGTGGTTCGCTTTCCGTACGAGAGAGTATTCGTATTTTCCTGAACGGCGGTACGTTATTATGTGTCATTTGTAAATATTAACCGGATCGGAAGCATTCGCGTGGCTCGTATTCGCGCATCGTAGTTTCCGACTTCCTCTTCATCGATATTCCATTTCCACGATGCCCTTCGGGACAACGATGCATCACAATTCAGATTCGCACTCCAAGTGATATTATCGGATACGCTCGGCCAATTCGATTTATAACCGGCGAAATGTTTTTCGCCATTCGTAAAAATAATAATAACGATTGTCTCCGAAGTTGTCCGAGTTTGAATTTATCTCGTTCACTTTCGTTCGTTCTCATTTCTCATTTCTCAATCGAGCATTTGATCTTGTTGAGTGTCTCTCGCGCCTCGTACGTTTCGCCGGAAATGTTTTTTTTATTATTTTTTTTTTCGCCACCGGCTATCAGGACCACCGTCATATTTCCCCGGAGGGTCAGAAGGAAGTCCCCGACGATCGTCAGGTGCCCGCGGTCACTGCGGCTTCAGAAAGCTCTCGACATTTCCGCGAGCCGGGCGCTCCAAAAAGCAAACGAACAGACCCTCCCGGACTGTGCAATATTTTTCCGACGACTATAATCGAGGTACAAGAAAAGCTTGAAGGGGAAAAAAAAAATTCACGAGATCGGCCAAGTGAAAAGTTTCGGAATGACGGGAAAAGCTGCGCAAGCTTCGAATGCGGAGAAACTGACGAGAGTGCAGAACCTCCTTTGTAAGCACGCGATTCGAGTGTCTCGACCGGGCTCGCAGCGCATAACGGACGAATTCTGGTATACTTTTGGAATTCATTAATAGGGCACTTCCGAAACGTTGACATAATCCGCCAACCGTTTTGAGATGAATATAAAAAAATGTGGGTAAAAAAATATACGTGTTAGATTTGACTATCGCTTCCACATTTTGTTTTACGCGTCCTTTACAAAACTGGTTAATAAGACAGTTTCTTAATCAATTTTGGTTTCCTCGAAGAGGAAGCTTTTGAAACGATATTAAAAACAACATAAGAATGCTTTGAAGGATTCGCACCAAATTAAATCTCACAGAATATTCAATAATGGTCGACATGTGGTTCAAACTTGTCTTCGATATCTCAAAAATAGCTCAAGTTATAGAATGGAAAGGAATGTTTTCCGAAAAATTCAAAATACCATACCAAAAAAATACCATAAACGCTGATATGTTTACAAACCCGCATAATACATTTCTATCTAAACCACGTTTCTGAAAGGTTTCGACGATTTTTAGTGATCCGACACGAAAATCTCGAAAACATATTTTTTCGACGGAACCAAAACATCCACTATGAGAAAGCAAACATTATCAAAGAACCTCAATAGCAAGTGCCACGTGCGAATGATGAGAAGAAATTGTCGTAACCGATCCCTCTCGTTACTGCCGCGAAGTCATCCGCATCTTAATTTTTTTAATTCCTAATTAATCGTGTATTTTACAGATAACGAACAATTCCAAAAATACATTGTCTATCACGAATTTCCCCGGCATTTACAATTTTCAATGCCAATGCGAAGTTCGACACTGACAAAATAACGCAGGATGCGTACATTGTATTTATCATTCGTTCGTTAATCGAATCCAACTCATGTGATTAATTTTTTTCACATAAAAAAACGATCCGATGTATCTCTCGCGGAAAATGTGCATCACACCTTTAGATAACGTCCTACCTATCTAATCATTCAATTTTTCTAATCGCATGTTTATTTTTAAGTTTTTTTTCCTTTATATAAAAATTGTCTCCACGTAGATCGGGCTCGAAAGAAATGTGTTTTCACTATTCTCCAGTGCAGTCGGCCAATGCGGCAGAAAAACAATATCATTCATAATCGTTCGCACCGCGAGTGTAGCTTTTATAAACACTTTATCAGTTTTCTTTCTTTTCATTGTTTCCCGGAAAAAAAAAATTCATATTAGGGAAACACTTGAAGATTCGAGATCCGAGAAGGGTGATTGACCAAAGTTTCGTTAGTTTGGATTTATCGTTTTGCGAGGGTAGCGATTTATCGCGTGCAAGACGAGTTCGTTCGGCGTCGAATGCGCGAAACTCGGTGAGCGTTCGTGGGAACGTTGATCACCCCTGTAGCGCGACGAGGGCAAGACTGCCTCGCGACGCGCACAACCAACCCTCGTCGCGCTATAAGCTTCATTCCCGAAGTCTTGCGCGCGCACCCGACGATTATTCGCCGTCTCTATCGTAATGTCTGCCGGTGTCTTTGTCTCTTCTTCTCGCGGCGTCTGTCCTCCCTGTACCTGCCCGCTGCCCTCGCTTGCCTTTCTCGGATGTCCCTATCTCATTTCGCACTCCACCCCCGCTCACTTGTCCCTTTATCGCTTTTGCCCTTGTTTAGCGCTTCAATGCCCGTTTTCCTTTTTCCGAGCTCGCCTTCTCGGTGTCTCGAGCCGCAACGAAATGATCGAGAATACACGCCGCTGTCGCAACTCTATTATCGATCAATTAGAGCGATGGTTCCAAAAGTAAACATTACAATGATAAATCTCTGTTGCATTCTCTTCAGGCAATCCTCTCGTCGGAATTCGAGGAATGAGAGAGAATTGCAAACATTTGTCGGTGCGGTGAAAATTTCGAAAAAAAAAAAATTATGGAACGTGCTGAAAGGATTAATTCTGCATAACAATAATTAAAAAATGTAATCAACGAATTACTGAAATAAAACACCTCGGACCCAAACAGTCCCATTTTCGGGAAGAAGCATCGCCCATGCATTTAAATTGTTGATCGACCCCGAATAATTCACTTCCACGGTCCGTCTTAGTTTGAGAATAATCACTCAGCGGTGAAGGAAACGAGGAAGAAAAGGCAAGAAGAATCAACGAGCGCTCGTGGGATTTTTATTGCACGGCACGAGATTATACGAGTGCGCGTTCGTTGCTCTTCGCGACAACTATTTTTTTTCGCCCGAAGAAAGCTAATCGGGCGGAACAACGTACTGCTCGGCTGCGAAGATACTGTACAGAATTTTACGAGGTGAGATCCTATCTGTGTGTGCAACCCCTTTTCCCCGACCGCCTCGCACACGCGTGCTCGCACAACTTCCAGCCGCATTCACACTTACGCGATGTTTCTTCGGCTCTGCCTTCTTTCCCTTTCTCCTCCGCTCGGCGCGATAAACCCTCAGGATTGCGGTACTCCGCGATATGTAGAATACAGTTGTTTATACCCCGCTCGCGAGCCAAGTTGTTACTGCATTTAGATCACGCCCTTCAGAGGACTTCGCGATGCTTAGCACTTGTAATGAAAAATGTATTTCCAAAAACTTCGGTTAAAAAAGCAAAACTTGGCGAAAAGTATTTAATTTTATGCACATTTTTTGAAAAAAAGTTTTTGAGAAATTTGACTTGGTTTTTTAAAATTGTATAATGAATAATTCTTCATTAAGGATTCACACTTTCGGTCCACGGCTTATCGCTACAATAGGCGATTATTAAACCATAAGAAAAATCGGCGTTAATCTTCTTCGACTACGATTTACTCCTCCTCAAGTCCTTCAATGACGATGGGGCGGGATTAAATTCTCGAAAGTGTGAAGTTCGAACGTGCGAAAGCCGGGATCGAAATAATTCACTCGATACATTTTACAACGTGTTCGTTCACCGCAAGTCTAAATGATCAATGAAAATAAATCTACAATGATAATGGCTACGAAGGAAAACTCATACGAAAGCGGATTTCCAGAAAAGCTCAAATTTCCGAAGGGGAACTCCACGTTCACTTCCCAGCAAGTTATAATCACGATATTGGGAAATGAGAATGTTTGATGCTCAGAAAGATGTACGAATTTGAAATTTAGTTCAGGGTTAGTCGGGTAATGATAGGGCATGCTTGATCGGGTAAGCCTCAGCATTATCTGAGCTGAATCCCATCCGAGTAATATAATAAAAACCTTATAGTGACATGCCCTATTATTTGCGGATTTGGCCCTGATCCCAGATAAGTCGGGCTGACCTGCTAGAGAAACGCTTAGCAATATCTGACGTTGCTTGAATCCGGGTCACATTTGGTCAGCCTGATCTGTCATGCGCAACCTAAGCCTGAACTGGCCTTAACGGGACGTCAGGCAAGTTTGACTACATTTTTGCTCGGGGGCGAAAATAAGTTTTCCTTTCAAGTACTTCAAGCTACCGCGATTCTTGATAAGAAGCCCTGGATGAAGAAACCAAGCGAGGCTCATCAAGAACGAGCAAAAGTACGAAGAACCATTTGAAGAGCAAGTAAACACGAGTAAAATCGACAGTTTGCGTGTGTGTATCCTGGCGAGATGTTAAGTGCGATAAAGATCATAGAGATAGGAGCATCGAGGTACCGTAACTAACACAGGCAAAGCTCGTGGAGCGTGCTCGGCTCAATTGCGGATTGGAATGGTGGTTTCGGGGATGGGATTAAACTAAAGGCCTTGGCATGTGGGAAAAGGAAAGAGGAGAGCGGGTCCAGAACAGAATTTGAAGCTCCCCAAAGCTCTTGCGGAGCCCGTAGCAGTGGTAGCAGCAGGAACGGTTGGGCGGCAGGGAGTCGGCTATTGGTTATTAGATATTAGACAAGATAGATGTGACCTCAGCTCAGCTGGCAGCCGACCGGGGGGGGTTTCGGGACTACTGTAACTATACGCTGTTCTCTCCCGTCCTCTTCGTTCACCGATTCTCCTGAGTTCCTCCCTCCCTATGAAATATCCGACACTCTCGCGTCTATCGATATATACGGGGTGACTTCAGAATCGTAATTTACGAATGTCACGAGTTAACCGAGTCGAATCCTCTTCCGAACCGGTGGCGAACGCTTTGGAAATTGGTCCGACGATGTGCGGTAATAACTTGGTGTTCGCTTCACGGCCGGATTATCTAGGACAATATAATTTGGCGGACGTTGCGTTTTGTTGTCACCCTGTATTCCGTGATAATGTATTCAACATCACCTTGCGCTCGCTCGCAGTGTATCCGTATCACTCTAGAGGATCGGTCTTCCAACCCTGGAACCATTCGGTACATGGGTACCGATAATGGCTTAATTAAGGCGGAACGGCCGCATCGTTGCACCCCCTTATCGTCCCCTCCCCCTCATTCGTGCCTAGTTGCTTGGTCAGATAGACAAACAAAAAACCTTCCGAAGTATAACATTTGCAGCACAACTGATAAATGGTAACAAAATCATCGCTTCAAGAGTTCATAAGATCTCTCGATAACAAGCATTACGTTTTGATACAGAGATGTAATATAATTGTGTTGTTACACATGCAAAACATCACAATGATGCTGATGTTAACAGCGTTACATATTGTCAGAACTCGAATATAACATGCTACTTTCTGCATTTTCCGAGGACTCTCGCAAGTGAGCAACCACTGCTCCAACTGAAACATCATTGCTCATTCGGTGGCATTATATATAGTTTGAAGTTCGAAACAAATGTCGTACTTTTGTTGCGAGAAGGTTTCTCGTTGGAACTAATAGCATGCGGACCCCACGGCCATTCGCAAGTACGCTCCTGCAAGCCGCTTTATTGGTTCTGGACCCCTTCATAGTCCCATTCAACATATAAAGAGGATTCTACCCGGTATTAATGGTAATGCACCGGACCGAACTATAATCGGCGAGACCACGATGGAAATCCGTAAGAGAAATTGCAATTAGTCATTTTGCTGATCATTTTTTATGAGATTTTACGGATAAAAGGGTGACAAATGTTAGCGGTATGTGTTCTCAGTGATAAGCAATGAGAAACTGATGAAAAGGTGCGGGGAACTTTCAAGTAGATTTTTTTTCGACCCAGACAAAAATACCATCCAACGAATCAAAAATTCAGTGCTACTCTGAGTGGATGTGGTGCTATAAAAAAAAACCGGGAACCGAAATCCGACAGTCCAATCTAGGCCACATATTAGTACGTATGTTCCTTTTTTTTGCGCTCAATCAAAAATCGTCATGCGTTTTAACCCTAAATGTTGAAGCGCACCACTAATTGCGAAAATTCATTTCTACCGCGTGTCTCGACGCTAATGGAATTTCTCATGCGGCACAGCCGCACAGAACCTCTGTCATCAGCCATCGCGGCACAACGACGCCAATCATGGAACGTTTTTTGACTGTATATTAACGCCATACCCTCGGGAACTGCGACTAACGGTGTTTGAACAGAGTTACGGAATGAGGACCGAACGCCTGCTCTGTGACACGCCTGAATACATCGTAGCACTGGCTGTAACTTCACAACGTCGGCGCATCCCGAAAACGCCGTGTGTTACACTCCGCTATGTTTCAATACATATAAAACCCGCGCAAAGGGGGAAATTGCGTTTGAAGCGCCGGAAACTGCAAACATAATTCTCAAACACTAGCCCTCTCCGGCTGGCTGAAAGTTCATCAAGGGTATTACTCGCCGCGATCTATTCGTTTTGATACTGCTCACAACGCTACGGTGGATCCTAAAGGGCATTGAGAATTCGATGACGTGTAAGCCAATTTGACGATACAAACTTCAAAGGCAATTTTCTGTTTTTTGGCTCCATTTTGGAAGTCGAATGAATTAGCTTTGTCGCGGTGAAAGCTTCGGCAATGAACGACCATGTACTTTTTTAACGTTTCGGCCCGGATCGGCTTTTCGGATGATCAATTTCGGTATATAGAAATGTGTACGAGAATCTCCTTTTCCATATCCCTTGATGTTGATCGAATTGCTCTCAAATGAAAACAAGCATGAAGTCGTTTTAATATCGATGTCCTTTGTCCGCAACTGAATCAACTTTGTTTTGACGATTCTCAGGCGATATCGGTTCTGTAATTCACCGTCAGTTTTATATTCATCAAACTGACCAACACCACTCGATGCGAGAGGCTGAAGATACGAGCGTGGATACCGAGGGGAGATAATATACGAGCTCCAGATCCCTGACCACGGACACGCGCGACCGATGCGACCCGGTGCTTTTTCAGGGTTACGTGAACGATGCTCCAGAGGGTATATGGCCTCTCTCCTCCCGCTTCGGCCTCGTAGCTCTACGCGGGGGAGCTCTCAAGGGTGGTGGTCCGCCCTGTCGCCGCCCGAGGGGTAACTCTCGGGTAAGGTTAAAGCGGCTCCGGTGAGAGCCGAAGGAAGCTACAGATAGGAGGATAGGACAGTGCCCGCGGACCTCTGGAACTGATAGCGCACACGGAGCCGACCACCACCACTGTTGCCGTCGTGTGGCGGAAGTAACGCTTCACGAATACGATGTATGGCCGGGGCTTAAGTTATTTATAGACTCGAGACACCACCCATCACCTCTGATTCCTTCTACTTCGACCTTATCCCATACTATCCGACTCCACGGAAGAGTTCCATCTTCGCTTACAAGCCCCACATCCGGTTCCCGCGTACGAAAGCAACCGCACTTCGGTGGATCACCAACAGAATCGTTAAAAATCCTATGAAACGTCTATGAGACACCGCCCTCGATCGTCGGTCTCACGATTAATAAGGACACGGGAGTTTTTTCT
Organism: Ischnus inquisitorius; assembly: GCA_963924025.1. Classification (NCBI taxonomy): domain Eukaryota; kingdom Metazoa; phylum Arthropoda; class Insecta; order Hymenoptera; family Ichneumonidae; genus Ischnus; species Ischnus inquisitorius. The sequence continues at coordinate 2,375,582 of OZ001243.1, read as the reverse complement.
TCACAGTCGTGAAGCCATTGAACATAATGACCATCGAATGAAAGTTCGAGGGACGCCGGTGAATATTTTTTTTATAATCCAAATCGAACTTTTGAAGAGGATTTTGGCGCAGCGGGTAGAGCAATGGAAGGAGTACATGCGATGAGCCGTGCATGCTGCAACGACGAGGAAGTAGAAGTTCGGAACTTGATTTAATCCGGACACGCCTCGAATTCTCCGCAGCTGACCAGAAGCTCCAAATCCCAAACGGCAGAAGAGAGAATCCGTCCCGATGCTCGAAGAAACCCTTCGCGTTTTTATCGTTCACAGCATACATTAGTCCAACCCACTTCTTTCCGTCCATTCGATTTTGAACTCATCCGGAACGTTCTGTTTCATCCGCCCTTTCGTATTTCCTTCCAACCTATGTTTCCTCTTCATTCGACTTTTTTTTTTTTACCGCAATTTATTCACTTCCCGCCGGTTACCCGTTCGGGGGCCAAAGGCAAGCCAATCTCAAATTTGAATTCGACTTTCTACTTCTCATATGGAATGAAAAAAAAATCATGTGTGTGAAGTTGGCATATCAAAAGTCAGCATATCAAAAATAAAGTGGAGTTCCCTTCGCATGCAACCGAGTTCTATAGTTCTAGACAGTTTTTAACAATAGTTCTCCCAATTTGACCCCTTAAACCGGGTATAGACATATGATATGCTAACTTCCTGTAGCATATCATTTTCACAAAAAACTGTAATCTTACAGATTTTAACGAGCCCGATAGTTCTGTACACAGCACAATAATAGTTCTACCCATAAACATTAAAAAAAAATTTAATTATATCAAACGAACATGTATCAGCACCTCGCTACAACGATCCAATACCGTCCGAGGGTTTTCTTAATAAATCCAGTAGGTGAGAGGTCTAGCAGATATTCGAGTTCTACTACTCAATGTGAAAAACATATAAAAAATGATTCCGTGCATATCAAATATACAATTGGGATATGCTGGCTCGAAGAGGCGAGTTCTCGCCTTACTCGCGATTCTTAACGATAGTTCTAGCCTTCATCGATAATCTTGAACAGAGTTCTAGCCGCTGAGAGTAGCGAACATTTTTAGAAAAATATTTCGGAGCATACCAAACATACAATTGTGATATGCTGGCTCGGAGAGGCGAGTTCTCGCTACACTCATGATTCTGAATGATAGTTCTATTCTTTATCGATAATCTTGAACAAAGTTCTAGCCGCTGAGACTCGCGAAATTAAAAAAAAATATTTTCGAGCATATCGAGCATGGAACTGTGATATGCTGGCTCGCAGACGCGCGTTCTTGCCTTACTCGCGATTCTAAATGATAGTTCTAGCCTTTATCGATAATTTTAAACAGAGTTCTAGCCGCTGAGACTCGCGAAATTAGAAAAAAAAATATTTCGGAGCATACCAAACATACAATTGTGATATGCTGGCTCGCAAAGGCGAGTTCTCGCCTTACTTTCGATTCTAAACGATAGTTCAAGCTATCGTCGATAATTTTGAACAGAGTTCTAGCCGCTGAGACTCGCGAAATTGAGAAATAAAAATATTTCCGAGCATATCAAACATACAATTGTGATATGCTGAACTCTGTTCAAGATTATCGATGAAGGTTAGAACTATCATTTAGAATCACAAGTAAGGCGAGAACTCGCGTCTGCGAGCCAGCATATCACAATCGCCCGCTTGATATGCTCGAAAATATTTTTTTTTTCTATTTCACGAGTCTCAACGACTAGAACTCTGTTCAAGATTATCGATGGAGGCTAGAACTATCATTTGGAATAACAAGTACGGCGCGAACTCGCCTTTTCGAGCCAGCATATCACAATTGTATGTTTGGTATGCTCGGAAATATTTTTATTTCTCAATTTCGCGAGTCTCAGCGGCTAGAACTCTGTTCAAAATTATCGACGATAGCTAGAACTATCGTTTAGAATCGCGAGTATGACGAGAACTCGCCTCTCCGAGACAGCATATCACAATTGTATGTTTGGTATGCTCCGAAATATTTTTTTTTAAATATTCGCGGCTCTCAGCGGCTAGAACTCTGTTCAAGATTATCGATGAAGGTTAGAACTATCATTAAGAATCACAAGTAAGGCGAGAACTTGCATCTGCGAGCCAGCATATCACAATCGCCCGCTTAATATGCTCGAAAATATTTTTTTTTTCTATTTCACGAGTCTCAACGACTAGAACTCTGTTCAAGATTATCGATGAAGGCTAGAACTATCATTAAGAATCACAAGTAAGGCGAGAACTCGCCTTTTCGAGCCAGCATATCACAATTGTATGTTTGGTATGCTCCGAAATATTTTTTTAAAAATATTCGCGGCTCTCAGCGGCTAGAACTCTGTTCAAGATTATCGATGAAGGTTAGAACTATCATTTAGAATCACAAGTAAGGCGAGAACTCGCGTCTGCGAGCCAGCATATCACAATCGCCCGCTTGATATGCTCGAAAATATTTTTTTTTTCTATTTCACGAGTCTCAACGACCAGAACTCTGTTCAAGATTATCGATGGAGGCTAGAACTATCATTTGGAATAACAAGTACGGCGCGAACTCGCCTTTTCGAGCCAGCATATCACAATTGTATGTTTGGTATGCTCGGAAATATTTTTATTTCTCAATTTCGCGAGTCTCAGCGGCTAGAACTCTGTTCAAAATTATCGACGATAGCTAGAACTATCGTTTAGAATCGCGAGTATGACGAGAACTCGCCTCTCCGAGCCAGCATATCACAATTGTATGTTTGGTATGCTCCGAAATATTTTTTAAAAAATATTCGCGGCTCTCAGCGGCTAGAACTCTGTTCAAGATTATCGATGAAGGTTAGAACTATCATTTAGAATCACAAGTAAGGCGAGAACTCGCGTCTGCGAGCCAGCATATCACAATCGCCCGCTTGATATGCTCGAAAATATTTTTTTTTTCTATTTCACGAGTCTCAACGACCAGAACTCTGTTCAAGATTATCGATGGAGGCTAGAACTATCATTTGGAATAACAAGTACGGCGCGAACTCGCCTTTTCGAGCCAGCATATCACAATCGCACGCTTGATATGCTCGAAAATATTTTTTCAAAAAATTTCACAAGTCTCAGCGGCTAGAACTCTGTTCAAGATCATCGATAAAGTCTAGAACTATCATTTAGAATCGAAAGTAAGGCGAGAACTCGCCTTTGCGAGCCAGCATATCACAATTGTATGTTTGGTATGCTCCGAAATATTTTTTTTTCTAATTTCGCGAGTCTCAGCGGCTAGAACTCTGTTTAAAATTATCGATAAAGGCTAGAACTATCGTTTAGAATCGCGAGTAAGGCAAGAACGCGCGTCTGCGAGCCAGCATATCACAGTTCCATGCTCGATATGCTCGTAAATATTTTTTTTTAATTTCGCGAGTCTCAGCGGCTAGAACTTTGTTCAAGATTATCGATAAAGAATAGAACTATCATTCAGAATCATGAGTATAGCGAGAACTCGCCTCTCCGAGCCAGCATATCACAATTGTATGTTTGGTATGCTCCGAAATATTTTTTTTTAAATGTTCGCTACTCTCAGCGGCTAGAACTTTGTTCAAGATTATCGATGAAGGCTAGAACTATCGTTAAGAATCGCGAGTAAGGCGAGAACTCGCCTCTTCGAGCCAGCATATCCCAATTGTATATTTGATATGCGCGGAATCATTTTTTATATGTTTTTCACATTGAGTAGTAGAACTCGAATATCTGCTAGACCTCTCACCTACTGGATTTATTAAGAAAACCCTCGGACGGTATTGGATCGTTGTAGCGAGGTGCTGATACATGTTCGTTTGATATAATTAAATATTTTTTTTAATGTTTAAGGGTAGAACTATTATTGTGCTATGTACAGAACTATCGGGCTCGTTAAAATCTGTAAGCTTACACTTTTTTGTGAAAATGATATGCTACAGGAAGTTAGCATATCATATGTCTATACCCGGTTTAAGGGGTCAAATCGGGAGAACTATTGTTAAAAACTGTCTAGAACTATAGAACTCGGTTGCATGCGAAGGGAACACCACTTTATTTTTGATATGCTGACTTTTGATATGCCAACTTCACACACATAAAAAATTCTACTTCACGCTATTCGCTGTTCGACGGCGAGTGGAATTCCCGACTTGCGTTTTCTTGATGTGAAAGAATTTTTTCTATCGTTGATTTGCAGAAAATCGTGAGTTCCGATAAAATTCAGTAATTTCGGGGAATTCTTTGACCGAAAAGGGTGACTACGAAAATTCGCGGAAGACAGCGCGAGAATCTTAGTCCGCTCGCGTAGATCGGGTCTTTTTTTCACAATGGATTCCTTAAAATTTCATATTGCAACGTCAGATGTAATGCGCTTTACTGGATTTATTAAAGTTGATTTCGTTCACTGGTTCGTAGTTGCGACTTGTGAAGGGGGGAGGGAATATGAAGCACTACGCCGAGCCGAGATAAAGAGAGCTATGACCTCGCCTCGAACGAGCGAGAAAAGGGCGGCGAGCAAAGGGTGATTCCACCGAGCTTTATGAGCTACGCTGATAAAAACCCAGGACATTTGTTCGAGATATGAGAATTAAAAAAAAAATTCACAAAGCCTCGCGGGATCGCGAGATGGAGGAGATATTTAATGAAGAATATTTGTAAAAGTCCAGATTTAATTTTATCCGGGTTATTCCGGGCTATGAGCTTATTCATACGATGAACCTTGATTTACCATAAAGTGAATGAATTAATTGAATAAATTCTCATAGTAACCCACCTGAGGCAAAGCCCTTATGCAATATTGTATTCAGTTCGCGCTGTTATGAAATCCCTTCGCACCAATCCTTATTAAAATCCGTCCAGTGCTGCGATCGAGATAAAAATGTTGAATGATTTCTGGTCAAACTCTGCGGGGCTGTTGCTCTCCGCAAATTTTTACGACTACCGCTAAGAACGTACGGACGAGCGGGGCAAAATGGTAAAATAGAGTTCCGTGTATGATAGAATTAGGACGAAATGGGGCAAGGAAAAGTACCATCGAAGTCAATTTTTTTGGTGTTCCATTTTGCCCCAATCTCGCTATGCCCCGGTTCCATTGTGCCTCGGTATGCCATTTTGCCCCGCTCTTCCCTACGTCTTAGATTTTCGCGCCCTGCAGTATTAAAATGAACAGGAGCGAGTTGCGTTTCCGAAAACGCCGGCGTAACACAACCTCCGCGACGTTTACGTAGCATTCGCTGTTATTTCAACGCTGGGACGTGAGGATATACGGCGCTCGTCTCCTCGGTATCCAACTACGAAAATCACGTTGATGCAATTGCATTGGAGAGCGCGGCGGGAAAGTGACGCCCGAGGACACGAGGAGCTCGGGTTAACGCTTTAATCCCGAAAGGGAGGGCGACGGGGCCGCACCTTGGGGACAGCTCGTGGTAATTTCGTCAAGGACATTTTTCTTTCGACTCTCATTCCCTCGCGCTCATTTGTGAGAAAGCCGGGGAAGAATAACGGGCCAAGGGTACGGAGAAGTGGGTGCGGACGAGAACCAGAATCCTTCCGCACTCCCGGAAATATATATCCAGTTCCCTCTCGTCCCTCGAGACACTTTCCCTAAAGGCTGGAGACGTTTATAAATTTATAGGAAGCGTCGCTGGAGCGATTTGAGGCTACGAAAAATAGCCATCGGCGCAAACTGACGCAATGATAATTCAATGACACCGAATAAAACACCTCGAAAGTTTGAGCATCATCGTTCGTTTCGAAAGCGGCGAGTGGGAGTTTTTTTTTTTCATTGCCTCGTCTTTCCTCAACGTCTCTCTACTTTCGTAGTATTCGAAGTTGGACGAGCACAGAGAGAGAGTGCGGTGTGCGTTGAATGAACAAGTTCCGAGTGGAGCAAAATTCTGCACACCGAAGAACAGAGTGAGAACTCCCCACTGGCATTCTCGCGGTGGAGTCAGAGAACGGCCCGGGGTAGGCGGGTTTCGATGTCGAGGCTGGGTTAGTTTCGCGGGGAGCGGAGGCTCCGAAGGGGAAGGAAGGGGATCGGAGTAAAACCACCGCAGCGAGTGCACTGTCGCGGATAAGGGATGAGAAGTAATGGCTCGAGGAAACTCAACCTTGTGCTCAACATCCTTCGCGCTAAGATACGTACCGCAGATAAAGTTATGTCGCGTACACAACCGGCTCGGATATAACAGGCGGAGGAAGAGTTGGACAAGACGGACCAGTTACGTGATTTAGGAAGTATTGCCGAGGCATAGGACACGTTTAAACTATTTTCGAGACAATAAATTAACAAAAGACGTAGTATTAATAAAGTGCGTCGGAAAACGAAAAATCGGGTCAGCTTCAAATGTGGTAAAAATATTTTATTCCAATCATCAAGATCGGTTTTCATTTTTGTCGAAATCGTTACAGTCGTCAAGATTTGACGTGTTTTTCAATTTCTCAAAAATGTCCGTCGATACGATGAATCGTACGAATTCCGAGATATCGGTTCCATTTTGCCGCGTATCGGCTTGAAATTCTGCGGCGTTCCCGACGACCCGGAATCGCGAACAAAACTCATTTTCAACTGTAAACCCTACCGAGCACATATTTTGCTCCCGCGAATCGCGACGCGATTTTTTTTTTTTTTTTTTGCATTTTACGCCGCTGGCTGGTTTATCGCGAATGAGGAAAAAAAAATCAAGCGTCCTCTCTGTATTCATAGTCAACAGGCAAATATCCTCGGCGGTCCAATATTTACCAAAATCCGACCGAGCGAACATGTGGACCGCTTTCAAAAATGGTCCGTGCCAGTGGCGTTTTCATGCATGCGCGACGGCGCCGCGGCATTGAATTTGTAATTGCTATAATATCAACAGACATTGTAACGATGTTTTTTTTTTTTTTTTCAGTAAATGTCGTGAGCTTCGGTGCGCGCTTGGTTCGAAAAAACAACACTGCTTCCCCATTCATCCTCTCGAAATGTACAAAAAAAAACAACGTTCCCATTTGCAAGGTAAAGTTTTATGATAATTGAGTTTGCCACGATTTATAACCACTCCCGCGCTACAGTTGAGAAGTAGCTTAAGAAGCACTTCCGGGTTATAGACATGCGAAAACATGCCGCGGGAAATGCGAACCCTTCGCCTCTCCCCGCTCGTCTCACCCTCGCTCTGTCTACTCTTCTTGATTTTCCAAACTTCGCCAATAGTTTCAGCCGGGATTGTAACGTAATTGAGTTTTGAATTCGCTCATCGCAATATTCAAGAATGTATTTCGACGGAGTTACTGCACAATTTTAGTTACGGTGGAATGAACCGACGTAAAAGTAATTATACCGCACGAAGAAAGGGGTGAACCGATGCGGGAACGACCGAACGAGCGAAACGGTGGAAATCGACGGGAGATTCTTTGACTTTCGTCGGGAAACAGACACAGCGAGGAATGCGGAATCACGTCTCCGGCGCACAAAGTAATGTGACGAGAAAAGCTCAACAAAAGATGAGAACATAATTAGTTAAGAGGACAAAGAGGAGACGGCGCAAGAATGGCAAAAATAAAAAGACGACGCTTTCCGTCGGGGGTTGATTATTCAAATGGGACCTCGAGCCGCTTCTCCGACGTTGAAAGCCAGGGCCGACGAAAAAGGAGAAAGAAATGTCGGGAAGGAAAAAAAAGACATTGACAAAAAGTTTGTACACCCGAGAAAAAGGTTGGGAACTAAATTTGTCTGGTCCTATATTGTTGGTTCTTCTGCCACGATTGCAACGAAAGAAAAGCTGTCGAGTACATTGGCGTATTGCTTTCCCTCTCTCTTTTGTCAGTCTACCGGTTTGTAACAAAGTCCGTTTATCACTTTTGACCTTGAGAAGCTTTGTCTTGTGATTAGTCCGAAATCAGGAACGCATTTACATAAAATTCAATCCCAAATCGCGCCCGGTAGTTGTTCATTCGCGACGAACATTCTTTTTCAATCTTGCTCAATAAAAACCTATGTCTAGTCCACTTCAATCTTCAAATTTTCGTCCAATATCAAAGAAAATATCTTAACTTGATCGCGTCCAGAAATTTTTTCGACAATTGGACAACAGCATAGATTTCGTCGAAAATTGGACCAAAGGGCGGAAACGGCCCCTCAACATGGGGTAACATTTCGGGCTTGATATTTTGAACCGTTTCCAATTTTTTCGTACAAATTACAAGTCCACATGAAAACATTTTTTTAAATGTTTTGGGCCATTCTTGATGACTGAACATGAATCTTGCAGCTGCACGAGCGGGAATGCGCGAGGAGCGAAGGGGAGCGTTCGGCGTTGTCGCATTCATAATTCGTTATATATTCAGCGGCGCAATTTGTGCGCGGTCCAGGGGTGCTTAGCGCGATCTGCTATCGGCACGCGATGAGAGGGTAGGTTCCGGTCAGCGTCGAAGCGTCCGCGTATTCAAGCGTTCCCGGGCGTCGTGCGGCGGCAACGCTAGCCCGGCCGGGTCATTAGGCCGTCATGAAACCTCGTTAAATCAGTGGCTATCTGTGTCGAACCGCTACATTAATCTCGAAACTACGGTGCGTTCGCGAGGTGCACAGTCAGTACAATTAGAGGGACGTGATGAAACACATGGGTAAACCTTAATAACGGCCAACCGTAACCATTTGTCCTTTATTCACCATTTGCCGGCGAACGGATTACCGTGGCTCGCGTTTTGTCGATTGGAATGAAGGGTGAGACGCGACGCGTAATGAAAAATGATTATTTTCGTTGCGAAGAGCGGTAACGAACGAACGTGTGCCCTTCGATCGGCGAGATAAAAATAAAGTCCGCTGTCGAGTCGATATTCGTTACGATACAGAGTGGACCGAGGCAAAATGGTCCAGGCTTGACATTTTCGATACAAAAATATCTCAGAATAGACCTTCCACGTCGCTTTCTCGTCATTTCCTGCTTTTCGCTAAGTTTTTTCCGTGAGAAAGTCGACGTTGATTGACAAACTTTCTCATAGCGGAAGCTTTGCAATAAGCTGAAAATAATGAGAAACGAATGTGTAAAGTTCTACTTTGCAGCCTTTTTTGCCGTCGCGAGATAGCCCATTGTACTTCGAATTCTTTCGCAGAATTCCGAACTACTTGATGCCAATCGGAGCTGAGTAAAAGCTGTAAGTACCTGCTCGGTATAAGCGAGTACAGCGTTCGAAAAAGTTACGCGAGAACTTACGCTAGGACGGCAGCTCTCTACTGATACCGTATAAACCCAGCAACCCAGGGACTTAAGTACTCGAGTACGCCAAGTAGGTACTCGAAGCTTTTGCCCAACTCTGATGTCAATTGTCCGATAATGAGCAGTCAATGTACGTCCGTGCAGCCATCACCAAGTACTGTATTCCTGACCAAGTCTGTTTTGACCATTTCTCGCCTGCGGTTTAGGGAAACGAACTGAAGACGCAATCCTCGGTTTTTGGTCATCAAAGCAGAATGTTAAGACACGGTTAATGAGAGCAGTTTTACCACTTCCGAATCGTGAACGTGACTTTTCAATGGGTTGCAGGCAACTGCTTTGCCCTCGGAAGTGATACGCGATGTGCCAGGCTCAAGATGAAGGAACATACTTGGGGGATTCTGAAAAGTCGCTACACCTTTCGTTGTCAAGGGTGCAATTGCTCAGCGCCTGTTTCTCCTTCGGTCGGTATTTCGGGCCGACGATAAATGAGCGTAGCGCTAGTCGATAAGGGTGGAAACCACAGCGGACTCACCTCGAATGGAGGGCGCAGCTGCTGCGCGGCACTGTGGAGTAACTCGTCGTCTGAGATGGCGGTGTGTAGCGAGAGGGTAACACCGGTTCATGCTGCCCGTAGGAATTCTGCTGCTGCGAAAGGCCGTGCGAATGCTTCAGGGAGTCGTGCAGATTACCCGCAAGATGGCGATGCTGCGGCGATGGTTGATCACTGAAACATCGACGGATGAGAAGGATATAAAAAAATTGATACACGAGAGAAGGTGAACGTCAAAAAAAGCGGAGTGGGACGGAGCAAAACGGACCCACTCCATCGTTCCTAGATATGAAATGTTTATTTATCAAAAAATCGAATTCAATCGCAATATATCAGGTTTCAAATGTTTGCAACAATTTCTTCAGAACCAAACAATAGGAGAGAGGCTTGTATAGATTTGCAGCCTATTACCGTTTGCAGTAAGCAGATAAAAGCGAATTAGACAAGCTTCAAGGAGCTCATTGAAGAGCAAGAAAAGTCTCCTTTTGCCTAGTCTATGTTTCAGAATTCTTTCGAATGTTGAAGATATAATTGTCATTGAATCGTACAAGTCCTGGGAAAATCAGTTTCTCGGTTCGTCGCAAGTCCGACATTAAAATGCTGTGAGAAAAAAAGTCTGAGGTGTGCTTTGCGGCGTATTAATGAACTATAACTACGAGTACAATGAAGTCATCGTTCAGCACTGTGGGCTTATCTTATCGAGTGCGTCGTGTTTGTACAATGAAGAGATATTGCATTCGGAGGTAGAACCGGCGGTGCTTTATCCGCCAGGTAGATAAGATTCAGGCTCTGCCTCGTAGCGTCGGGAGAGCAGAAACAACGAATCTCTTGTGCGTTCGCCAACCTATCGCTCGCTTCGAGGCTTTCGAGACTGGGATATAACTTTTTTCATTCTCGCACGAGAGCGTTTCCGTCTCGCGGCCACCGGAGCGAAATTATTTCAGATTACCTCTCACTCTCGCCAACTTTCCTACCTTCATAACTTTCGAAGTTTCCTTCTTTTAGCGAACAATTTTTGGCCCCGGATTGAAGTTTGAACGTTCCGAAAGGAATCCGAGCAACGTGAAATAAATAAAAATTCCTTTAGCGTCAATCGGCGCCGCGGTTACATTACGGTGTGTACGTATGCACAACTATTCCGAATTACAATGATTATTTTTTTTGCGGCGAGTGTTTGTTTTCATTAAACATCGCGTGCACACGTGTCGCCCCTATTGTCCTCCGGGGGGGCATAATTTCAAGCGTCTGCGGCGACGAGTCTGCGCGAACGCGCATTACGTAACGAGTATGATATCACCTGTCGGCAATTACCATGACCGGACGTGCAGGAACGCACGGGTGTTACTTCCGGTTGAAAGACGGCTGCTCGCTCAGATCACTTTCGTGCGCAGGGGCGACTGGGGCGAAATGGACTACCGGGGCCAAATGGACTACCTTGAAATCGCCAAAACCGACTAATCGCGAAACAAGTAGTATAGACGGGATTAAGATGGGTTACGGCAGCAAATCATATTGATGATGGTTTCGAAACCTCCGTTTCCGTAATTGAAAGACGAAATCGCATTAAAAAAATCAGGAAATGACCAACGGAGAAGACCAAATGGGACACGAAGAACTTCGTTACATCAAATCGGTCATAAATTTACCATCGCTTAGCTCATTTGTGATTCGATTTGCGAGATTCCACAGATTAGCTTGACGAATAACCTTTTTTTCGAGGCTGTCTATCCGTTTAATGCATTTAATGCAGAGTTGTCCGTTGCTGAGAAAAAATGGTGAATTTCGCAAAATGAGCGTCATATCCATTTTTCGTAAAATTCGGTGCCACGCGGAAGTTCCAGTTGTGCACGACTTTGTTAATGGCTTGCACACGGTCTCTTGTTCAAACTGGGCCATGTGTTAAAGCAGGTAAATTTCTCCTTACTTAATTTCATGAAATAATGAATTCAAATTAATCAACCAACTCCCTAACGCACGAACTATGAATCGCCTAATTAAAACTCATTTAATTCAACAGGTCACCTATCAAATTTTGCCGTGGATCTATATTTTTTTCCCACAGTCTGAGTATATTTGTCATGAATTTCAATTGATAATTAATGGTCTGTCCAAGCCTCTCAAACGATTATAACAGCTCATATTTCTTGCCCGGTCCGTTTTACCCCGCCCTCCCTTACTAATACGATTTCAAGTCCTTCCCCCCTCCCATTTTTGATACCTTCGCCTACTAACATTTCCTAAGGATTCTCGTGACACGCAGGATGTTTACTTGTTTTTTTATTCGTACAACTCATTTTACACTTTGTCTTTCTCTTCCGCAAACCTCGCACTCGCTGCAATCGCCAACTTTTGACCCCTGTCACACAACGAATGCGATTGAAACGCCAAAGAGGCTAATTGAAAAGAAAAAACCGAAGACTTACAAATAAATACCGCACTAATTTTCAAAAATGGATCAAATTTAAACGCAAAAACTTATTTTCACAAAAAAATATAAGTCATCCCAAAGTCTTAAAAAAATGTTTTTTTTATAATTAAAAAAAACATGATAATTCGATATGAATCGAATAGGTAAACGGGAATGAAAAAAAAGATATATGAGCTGGAATAGGAGAACATTTCTAAAACGAGTTACGTACGGATTGTGAAAAATGGTGAGTCCCGCATCGCGAGAACGTGTCTGTGCGAAAGACGTCCGGGACAGGGGGCGAAAAGTGTAAAAAGAAAATTCGCGTTCGGTAGACCGCGGTGCCGTGTATCAAGCGTAGTACGAGCGGAGTGGCGTGTGGCAGGGTACACAGTGGCGGAGCTGCGTACAATGGGCAATGGCCCTGGCAGAGCCTCAGGGTCACGGCGCTCGTCGGAGCGTGATAATAATTTAAAAGGTGTGCGTGATGAAGCCCCTTGTACAACAAATCCCCCTCGTGCAATTGCGATTAAAGCCGTGCATTAAAACACTCTCGGTACTTCTTTATAGACACGTGCCACTCTCGCGCGAAGACGCTCCAGAGAATCGCCGAGAAAGTGCGAACACGCGCGCGCACGAAGCCGAAAGCGAAACCGTCGAAGCTCCGAAGTGTTGTAAATACAACATCTTTATAGGGTCATAACGCTCGCTTTGGCAAGCGGTGCAAGCGCTTCGCGTTTAGTCGATCGAACGGTCGGGAAGAGTCAGCATTGTTTCGGAGCCCATAAGAATCGGAGGAACTCTCTTAACCTTCATTTCCGTTATTCTATAGCCGCTATAATATTGATTTCCATAAACAATGCACCGAGACGACGAGGAGCCATAAGGCACAAGCTCTCTCCGACTTTATAGCCGTTTGGCAATTCAGCAGTTACACTGTTTGAAAAATTGGAAGCCTTTATGCATACACAGATACACTACTTTTCATGTACAATGACTGAAAAATATGTTCTTTTGCGCGGTGCGATTACAGTACATTGGTGAATTTAAGTTTCTTTCGTAGCAAAGTTAAAGTTGAATTAATAAAAGCTAAGTATGAAATACAATTTTTAATATAGATTTCAATAAGTTTAGATTGTACAGTAAATTTGATGTACTTATCAGAAGTTCTGGAATCGCAATGCATAAAATTTTAACAAACTTTTCTTGCAGTGTGCACAATCTAGATTTTCTCATAGACGAAGGTGGTGTTATTTTTTTTTATCACCCTAAACACTTTGATTTTTTGGCATCCAAATTTTTTTAAATCGTTTCGACATTCTAAATAACAGAATATTTTACGCCGAATGTGAAACATTATGAAATATTTCATTTAAAAAATTATAATATTATGAAAAATAATTTAAAAATTTGAAAAACTATCGACTACAAATAGATCGCAATAAATAAATTGTATCAACAAGAAAAGTTAAACAATGAATAATTATTCGCATATTATGGTCGACGGATTAGCTCATTCACTGACGAATATAAATCTCCGGACTACAATATGCGAATAATCCTTGTTAATCCCACTCCCTTAATGATAGACTTTATTTATTACGCTTCTTCGATCGGAAGTTACTTAATTCTCTCATTTATTTTTTATTCTTCTTCAAACCTTATCGCATTGTCGGTTTTAAAGCTGACCATTGTGCGACAGTTCAATTTCGAGGAGCAAAAAAGATCATTCCAGGACGGCGAGTATTCCAAAAATGCACGTTTTAAAATTCGGACACTCACAAACACGGACACTTTTTTCACATTTTTGTGACTTTTTTTTTTCACTTTTTATTGTTATTCGTCGCGTTCTGGAACCGAAATTTGGTGAGAATTTTGCACCACCGGTATGTCCCGAATTCGTGAAACCGAGCGCCCGGCCCTCTCGGTTGCCTCGTTCGGATGCACGTTTCCGGACCGACTCACAGCCGACTGTCGGCGACCACGCTCTGCCGTGTTTCACGGCAATCCCCCCCACTCCGAGACCACTACCACCGGCACTATCATTCGGAGAGAACTACCACGGGCAAGGGGAATCACCTCGGCCCCTCTCCTCCCTCTCCTCCCTCTCCTACCCCTGCGTAGTGCAGGGCCGCTGCACCTGAAACACCTTCGATGTTGTCCCTAGAATATCCTGCTGTAACAACGAGGGCTTACAATGCAACGGCGATCTTGAGAACGCCGTCGTGCGCGCCCCCGGGCCGCATCGATCACAATACAAATACTGTTCTACTTCTTACGCAAGTCCAATTCGCTAATCGTTTTCCTTGCTCCTAAATTTTATTTGGCAGCTCAATTGAAATCGATAGAATTTCGGAAGGAAAAAAATGTATGAAACAATATTTTTTATAAATAATAATAATAATGATATTATATATTATTATTATAGATCGCATGCAATCACTTTTGCAATTCAGTATCTTTTTTTTCCCATACCGCGATAATTCTACATAAAACCATACTTTTTCAACGCAAAAAGAATGTTAAAACCCAATATGAACTTATAATAAATAAAGAAATAGGGAAACCAGTTATTGATTGAATGGTGTCCTTTTCCTTAATGTATTTCCATTCGTTGAACGCAATTTCTACCGTATCACGAGCGTGAGCATAATTGCATACAGTATCAAATAAATTTGAAGGAAAATCGTACATACTTCAATTTTTTTCAAGGTTTCCCATCGGAGTCCAACCCCTCTTTTCTACGCAACTCGATTCTACACATGCCGCTATCGATAGGTCTAAAAACGAGCTTCCACCAATCAACGGAACGTGCGTAGAAACGATTTGTCCAGAAAAGAAGGGTTGCCGTCCGATAGACTATCATTTGATTCCATTAAATCAGCTAACAAGTTCGAAATGAAAAGTATTTGCCAAGGACGATTATTACATCTTCGTTATATTTGTTCAGTCTTTTTTTCTACAACTCCGAATGTTGGCCGAGACGGTCATTTGACGGAACGAAACGGGAAGAAATGTGCGCTCCACCTGACGACATGTGTATGGGCATTGTAAGCGCGTGTCGTTAGGACGGCCGGTCAACGGGAATGCCGAGAGGCACGTAGACCGAAAATTTTTCTTTTTTTCTTCTTCTTCTCCATGGGATCCATTGTATTTTGGAAGGCTGGGCTAAAAGGAACTATCCCTTTGCCCGGCGTCTGGCGAGCACGCAACGTTCGGGGTAGGGCGGGCGTGCACGGCAGACACACAGGTACTTAAATGCCAACAGAGAGAGAGAGACTCATGAAACCGTGAATAGACGTTAAAACCACTGCGGCGGAATGAAAGGAAGAGATGCGCCTCGCACAGGCCGAGAGAGCTGACTGCCACGACTGCGTCTTCTCTTACCGACGAAAGACGAATATCTACCGGACTTCGTGGAGAAACATGGACTCGCGAGGAGTTCGAAGAATTTGTAGCAGATGCCCAACAGACGAAATCGTACGAGTTCAGTGCGGCTAATAGTTAGTTGAAGACCGTCATTTTTTTCTTTTGTTGTAAATGGAAAATCCATAGCACTTGGATTCGGTAAACGGGGCAAAGTTGAACTCGTTCGTCGTGACGGTGGATCGTCGCAGAACTGCAAAATACATTTTCGAGAACCAAATCGAAAGTATCGAATATTTCGAGCAGTAAGCGAGTCCTTGCGGTGTGAGATTCGAAGAGTCGCTTCTTTGGAAAGTTGGTCTGTAACGTTTCATCTCGAGATAATATCGAATTGCGAGATTTTATATCGAAACTATTGTTGCAGGTTGCATGTCGTGATTGGTCGGGATTTGACCGAATTGACCGAATTTGACCGGTCGTCTTCTAGTGCTGTAAATTCCTTCTTGCATGAAATATTTTCCTCCCCCAATTAGACCGCCCTCAAATAAAAATACAACAAATGTTTTTAGAGCAATTTGTCGAGACCAACATTTTTTGGCAGGTTGTCGAAACCAAAACTTCCAGCTCCGAAATAAATAACACATTTTCAAATTTCAAATTGCCAATCAAAAGAGCACGATTGAGCTTGGCTTGTGTAATCGAAGTAAAATGGAACTCATTCATCTTCCATTGCGGTCGGTCGACGAAAATTCCCCAGCGCGAGTCAGCGGAACAAACGATGATGGAAGCAACGAATGGAACTGGTGATTGCTGCTTCGAATCCGGTGAAAAACAAGAGTCTGCTTCTTCGATGAAGGCGCGCCCGCTGGCTTGCGCGCGTACCATTCTCGAAAAGTGGACATCTTCATATCCGTGGGATAATCGAGATACGTTCTGATATCGACAAAATGAATAATTAATCGTCCCGATATGGCTATTATCCTGCAGACGATATCGATTGTTCGCGCATGATTGAGAACTTCGATGAACGAGATGCAAAGACAAAAACGACGTCGCGTAAATCAAGGTCGATTATTGATCGCAGGGGGATTATAATTAAAAACCAAGGATTTATATTCATTCGTTATGTGCTGAGAGAACACGATTGCGAAGCCCTTACGCAAATGAACGCTTGCTAAGGAAAATAAACCATCGGAGAGATTATCTCGTCTTGAGCCCTTCTTGTTATAATTTTTAGTGCTGAACAAAGTTCCCTTTTTATATACCGACTCTTTACCCAAAAGCTTTATCTGATTTCAGTTCGAACCCGTGGTTTGAAGTCGAGCCCCATATTCAAAAAAAGGCGCCATTAATGGGAAAAAAAAAATATGTGCCTCGGTATGTGTTCGCGCGAAAGAGCGTTTCTTCGTCGGTTCGGTTTTGGCAACCACGGATGCTTGAGAACATGATAGCAGCTTTTTCAGAGTACGCGGAACTTTGCGAAATTTCATTTTCCCCGGAAATCAATAGATCCAACGTGAGTCAAAGGCGATGCGAGAGGATGGAAATTCATTACGACTTGAGAGAAACCGGAAAGTGGAAACAAGTTCACAAAGGGCCACGGGAAGAAGCAGGAGAGACTGGATGCTTGTACTTTCTGCGTCGACGTTGGATCAGTACCTCGCAGTTAATTGGTATGAATTAAGACGGTAATACTCGCAGTGTGAAATTTCGAGAAAATGGAAAAGTTCTCTTTTACAGCTGTAAAAAAAAAATACATTTCACTGCCATGACAAATTAGGTGGTCTGTTCTATCTCATTCTTTCCTCGCCAACCGATCGTTTGATCAAGGATGTCCATAAAATCGTCTGTAAATGCGCCTCGGACGAACCGTAGACTGATTTCTTTTTAGTTTCTCTATAAAGATGGATTTCGCGAGAACGACGTCAACATTGGTTTGGAGCCATCGCGAAAGCAATCGGATCAGCCAACTTGGATGTACAGCTGACAATTTTTGTTCGTTCCAGTTCATACAAGGGATCGAGAAGGATAGGCAGAAGAGAAGAATGGCCTAACGTCTGTTTACAGTTAGCTATGCAGAGACGTATGTTGCAGGTACGCGTAGGTTACATAGATAGGAAACGAAGATATTCCTCTCGGCCGTATAGGCGGCTACTATTCCTCTCGTAGTCGGTGCGAGTGGCATCCACGGGACCGAGCTTTAACTCCGCCGAAGGATTTATCGGCGACATAAACTTTCGCCATTGAACGCTCCAGCGTATTCCCGAAGCCTGTGTGCATCCATTTCTCTGGCTCGGCTCTCCTAGGCGAGGTCTTCGCGCCCTTAGCGACCGAGAGCCGTAGCTACGGTGAACGAGCCGAGAGGCAAAGGGAACTAGGAAATGCGCAAGGGGGTGAATTGGATGGAAACTGAGCAGAGAGGATTGGCCTCGGCGCCAAAGCTTCTGTGTTCGCGCCGAGGTCGGTCCAAATACGTTTATCAAATTATTCGGATCTTCACGCGGGAATGTCGACGATTTTACAGGTTACCACGGTTTTGAATAAGATGTGCACCGTAATAAGGAGCAATGCGTACAGAAATCAGATGCGTGCAGAATGAGATACTTCGTAGACATGCGCAGTATTTTTCTCACGCGCAATGCGAAAAAGTCTCCGGGAGGGTTGAGATAAGGTGTCCCAACACAATAATCGATGGGTAATGGACAAAATTTTACGGTTTTCTGGTTCGCGTTTTCGAATGTACGAGTTATCGGTACATCCGAGGCCGCTCTACCTCTAACTATTCTGTATTATACTGTACCGAGATACCTACTATCTTTGTAATTGCGCTTCCAACCGGAAGAGCACACCGGAAAATCCAAAAGAACCTTCGATTTACCGTGTCGTTTATTATTATTATTTTTTTTTCCTATGAAAAAATGCACATTTAACGATTGCATGCGGTCGGGTCGGTATCACGTTTGACCTCGAAAGCTGGTCATTTGCGATTTGCGGTATCGGCAAAATCGTGCCGCATGACTGCTGGAGAAGCGAAACCCCGCGATAGGAGGCAAGCTATATTGCCGTAATATCTTCCTTCCTTATGGTACAGTGCACTAAACTAAACAGCAACATTTCCGGTAACGGAGCATCTCGAACGTTTCACGTTCGGGCTCAGTTCGACCGCAGGGAATTCGCCGAGCGTGTCAGAAATCGTTAATCGATCGTCTCTACGCGCTAGAATTGCTCGACAAATTCGGCGTTGCGTTTCGTTGTAATAAATTCGAAGAAGACAATAGAAATGAAATTTATCACGTTCATCGCGATGCTCGTAATTTTCGCGTCGATATCGAGAAATTGTCTCGCAACGCAACTGGCGAAGAGGAACGTCGAAGTTCGACGAATGGACAGAAGAAACCCACTGAAAATCATAATTGTGAGGGATCGACCGAAACCGAAGAAAACACCGAGCGTTGTTTATCATTGGGACGTATCGAAACGACATTAACAATATTGTCGCAACGGTCGAGGATTTAACTGAGAGCAATCGCGCATTGTGTGCTACCGGCAAACACGAGCGAAATGAATATTTCTCGCGTAATTGTATGTACAATCGGCCGATGATTGCAATTGAACGATCTGTTTGTCTTGAACAATAAATGTGTACGTTGATGCATTGATAATAATTGGATATTAATTATTCTAATTAATGGACTTTACTTTCTACACTGTTTAATGACGGAGGAAAATAGGCGAAATCGATCATTCACGAACATTGTTTTTGTCGAAATTCAAACGGTGAATTTCACTCCAAATTGAAAATTTCGTCGAAAGCTCAAAATGTGAGTTTTTTTTTCGGGGCATTGAAAATTTAACTTAAAAAATTGCTTTTCGAGCTTGACTTTCGGCCGAAAACACAAAAAGTGAGCTAAAATAATGCGACGATCTGAAAGTTTCGTAAGTTTTTCGTATTCTCACGGTGGAGGATAAAAAATCATTGTTTTTAAAGTTTCATTAATATTACCGAAAAAGTCGATTCTGTTCTCTTTCTCATTGCACTTCGGAACGAACTATTTTCCCCATTTCTCCATAGTCAGATAAAGCTAGACCCCAAGTCCCTAGTCCAAGCGATAGATAAACCCACGAAGAGTAGTAAGTTTTATCGGCATCGACCGAGAAAAACGAGCGAACCGTCCCTTCCCGGTTCAACTTTAACTTCTCGTTTGAAACTCGTTAAATCTTTCGAAGTGTATGAAGCGCCTTTGAGCCTCTGACATTTTTATCGATAACCGTCAGTCATGTTCTCGATTAGCATGAAAATTGTGAACGGTGATCAACCGAAGGCAGGATTATTCGCAAACTCCCGGCCACATTTGGCCCTTCGATGAAATGCTGGTTGACTTTTCGGGAGTACAATTTTACTACGAAAATTCGGAAATTGTCGTGAATAAATTCCCATCGACAGTAGCACGGAGCGGGGTTTATCTTACCCCGACGGCAGCGCGTTGCCAGATAATGGCGCGGGGAGCCGACAAGAAATAACTGCGTGTAAAAACTTGACCGTCGATGATGCATCGCCCAGGCGCGAGTAGAAGAGATGGAAGGATCGAAGCGAAAAACAGTGGCCAGAAGGGTGTGCAATGGAATGATAGAGGGACAAGGGGTTTCCAATGAATTTCCGGCAAGCCAGACGGAAGTGAGTCTGCACGAGAGCGGTTAAGAGCTCCCAGCGGCTCGAAACTACCGAGGGTCGAAAATCCGAACGGAGCGCGCGCTCGTATAACTATTCTCGAAGCTCTAGCGGACGTTAATTGCGCGACTAGGCGCGGTGGCATTGCTCCAGAACGATCCATAGTTCTTCACGTTAAAAAAACGAAATATTCGTTTAATGTTTTATAATTATACATGAGCTTTCGCGCGAATGAGAAATGCAATAAGTACAAATTGCGAAAGAAGAGATAAAATTGAGTGTGGAAGAAATTTGTCGAGCGGCATAGTCACCGAGCCACCGGACGGTATTCGAGTCTCGGTGAGGTTGCGCGCGCGGGGCTTCCCGGTTACTGACACTCGTGCGACGGTATAGACGAAAGGGTTCGCGGGGTTCGACCGCGAGGTCCTCCAGAGGGATTACGCTGGGTCACCGCGCGGTGACCTCGCCGCCCGTGCGCTCCGGTTATCCCAACATTTCCCTCCTTATTATCATTATGCTTTTTTTTTAAGCTTCAACTCATGTTCTATTATCGTTGTGTCTCGCGCGCTCAATAGCAGCGTTTCGAGGCCCTCGATTCTCCAAAACTACTTCGAAATCGTACAAACGAGTTTGTCTGGTCTGGCATTGTTCTACAAATTCTGGTCACGAAAACCTCAAACTCGGTCGCCCTTTGGCTGGTATTCTAAACATCCAGTCATTTTTCCATGCAATCCAGACATTTGATAGCAGTTTGAATTTTTTGGGCAAAATGTTGCTAATGAATTATCAGACGGCATTTGGGATTGAATTCGAGGTAAATCAATTCCGGATTTCGGACGTATCTTAAAACAAAGCTTCTTGAGCAAGCCAAGTGTGGTAAAAGAGGAGGCAACGGAATTGACACCATTTTTCGCGTATATTCTAACATGTAGGGAAGAGCGGGGCAAAACGGCATACCGGGGCAGAATGGTATGAAATCGTAAAATAAAGTCCCCTGTATGATGGAATTAGGGCTTAATCGGACAAGGGAAAGTCCCATCGAAGACTATTTTTTTGCTATCCCATTTTGCCCCTGTCCCATTAAGCGTTCCACTTCGACCCAATGCCATTCTGCCCGGGTATACCGTTTTGCCCCGCTCTCGCCTATCAACTTTCATGGGGTACGCTAGCATGTACCAAAATCTGCTTCTGCTGTTCCTGCCGCAGCGACTTTCTCGCCAGAATCGCGATGCCGGCACAACAGCGAGAACAAAAGCATCGTATATGTGTATCTGCATTATGACCCGCTGTATATAAACAAGCATTATTAAGATGGACGAGTGGGTACATTCACCGAAGCGACCGGTGAACCGTGTTATGCGCCCCGTTAATTCTCATGCACGTGCCACGAGTTTTCCAGCCGTACCGTGCGCACGTGACGTTATATCGAAAATTATATTCGTTGCTCGGGTCGTATGTGGTAGCCTTTTCGCTACATTGATTAGAAATAAAATGAAGCGAAAATTGTGGCAAAACGGCCTCGACAAGCCGTAGACGCGATGCCTCCAGACGGCAATACCAAAGAATAATTTGTATTCAAAACACTAAACGTACTTCGGACTCAAAGTGCTTGAAGTACTCAGTACTTAGGAGTTCGAATACTTAAAGTACTAAGCATTTTTGGTAGTTAGTACATTTTTTGGTACTTTGCTCGATTTGCTTGTTTTGACGAAACGATGTTTAAACCAGAAATGAATTTAGTCGATTCTGCTTCCAATTTTTGTTTGTTCCTCTTTCTATTGTCCAATTCCAATCGGATTTGTGAATGAGTGTCTCCACGATATTTTTATGAGAAATACAATTCGTTACAGATAAAATGTGATGCGAGCGGTGGCGCCAGGCGGGACGAGCCTCAAGAGGTTGATGGCTCTCGGTATGGTTCAGCGAACAAATTACCGACGTTGAAAAGGAGTGCGACTCCTCTGAGAGTTGCCTCCGTGCGGCGAGCGTCAAGGTAACGGACACACAACGACGGCCAGAATGAACGACAGTAATCGAGGAAAGTCTCTGATGGCGATAATGCAATTTCACGCGGCAACGGGGTCACGGATTTCAACATCAATGGTAACGACGAGGCCGTATCCGCGGCCGTGGCAAAGCGCAATCTTTTCTCATCCGCGACTCGGTCTGCATACTCTGAATGGCCGACGAATCTTTACGGTCAAATCTTCAACAACGAACGACTCTGATACAATTGCTCGATGGAATGCCTTTTTTCGCTCGACGAGGTCTTCATGGTATTGGCGGAATTGTTCGAAGCAGTCGCTGCTGCGATGTACTTCTTCAATCTTCGCATCTTCCAGTCTTCCTCTTCAATCTTCGCCCGGGCGAAGACCGAAGCAGGGGTCAAGTTTATTGTGTCGAAATAGAGTGATCTGCTTTTCATCGAAAATCGATACTTTCACCTTGGATTGCATCAATCGTTTCAAAAATCAATATTCCATCAAATCCTTCGTTGAAGAATTGAATCATTTCATGCAACAACTGATTGCATTTGATTCTTTGGCATTGGATGATCTGTGTTTCGAGCAGCCAAGACCGTTTTTTGATCAGAACGAACGTTTGTGCAGACCGCTATTTTCACCGTGTCTCCTGCAGCGGGTGCTTTTGAATATTAATTTGCAACATTTACTGAAAAAATAGAACTTCTGTCGCTTGTGCAACGCTACTGCTTCTCTTGCTATCGTGAAGAATGTAGTAGATTCTAAATACAGATCAGCAAAGCTTCAGCATGGTAATTCATTTTCGAAGAAACATCGTCAAACACGGACGCACTTCAACAGAATAGTTTCAAAGATGGTTACAGCAACGCTTATGCATTTGATTATCTGATTACCGTCCAATTCTGTTGCTTTTCAAGCGATGCACCGTCAGCGACCATTCGCGGTGCGTTCGATGCAAAATGCGAAAATCTTACGGTAATCAGTTCGGCAAACTTGTAATAAAGAAAGGAAACGAAAACCGGACGCATTTGGAGTACATGCATATATCATCGTTCCACTCTGACTGTCGAGGCGTCGGTCGGCAGGCAAGAAAAAGATTACGTTAAAGCGTACTTCAGAAATAACCGCCACGAGCGACCTCGCTGTTCGACGAACCTTTTCACGCAGAGATGAGAGCTAGAAGTACACGGCCAACACGTGGAGGGCCGGCGCATAGAGCTTGGTACATTTATAGTTTGCCTTTTTACCTGACTTTATGCTCCGCGCTACCCGAGAGGCGTGTCAATTTTCGAGTAGCCTTCGCGAAGCCTTCTCACGCGCGCAGTCACCTCGCACACAAGCGAGCCTCAACGTTTTTAGGCCAAAGCAAGGCAAACGAAACCGAGTGGCTTCTCACAGAATGCTATAAGCGCTTTTCATCTTAAAGACAAAAATCTTTCGTTCGCTAGATTTTTTCTTTCCTTGCACCCTTTCTTTTTTTAACTTTCAATTACGTATGACCTCCAGATTTTACGCCCTGCAGAACTCAGCTTTCAACTTTCTTATCCTTTTCATCTCGTACAAAAAGCTACTTACTTTTCCTACCCCGAGGCTGTTGTCGAGCGAAAACAGTCGCCACGGAGATATATAAATAATTGTCAACTTGATTGGCGCCTTTTGCTACGCCATAAATAAGAAGGTAGCCCGTGAGAGTGTTACAATCTCGAAAAAGGGAACTACGGTTTTTTTTAAGTCTTGCGCAGATAAAAATTTAACATCTCACAATCGGTGAGAAAATTACGACAATTTTTTAAGCCCTTATTTACTTAATTAATTGGAGTGACTGCAGAACCATTTTTTTTTTGGGCTTGTGAATGAGAAAGGCGAAGATTGCATAGAAACTTAGAATGATCTGGATGGATGTGATAATTATGCAGATTTTCTATGAGGCTATCAAAATTTTTAGATACAATTTAAAAAAGAGCTGGAATCTCTTTTGAGGACACGGCGTATTTTTTAATTCAATCCCGAGAAATTCCTTTACGCTTTGCGCGGTCGCTTCTCGTTTATTCACTCGATTTTTAAGGGGCACGTAACACTTTTTGAGTACACTTTGCATTTCTCCACGGAATTTCCAATAGAGTCGTAAAGCTTTTTGGTCACACGGCATTTTTTTAACTTAATTTCCGCAATGCTTTTTGGTGACGTTTTAAAGGCTTCGCCAAAGATGTCGTGGCATTGAAAACATTTCTTTTTATCGCTGCCTTTCGCCCGAACGTTTCGGAAAAATTGCGTTTCGAGTATCGACCTTGTTCCGGAAGCACTAGATGGAAGTAGTCGATTACGGAGAGTGTATCGCAAGATTCTCTGCCAAAAGTGAGATTCAGAGTGAATTTCGAATACTCCTCTCAATGCGACAAACATCTGAGAAAAGTCAACTCTGCCGAAGGTCCTAAGAAGAATAATTTTGCATAGTAACAACGTCAAACATTTATCAACGAATTATTTTTTTAAATATTTTGAATTCTAAATTCTAAAAAAAAAAACGCATTCAGAAAAACTGAGATATTATTTTTATAGCAAAGAAAAAGTTGGTTTGCCGGCTAATTTTTTGCTCAATTTTGTATTTCAGTAATTTGTTCACAGCATTTTGGAATTATTATTACGCAAAATTAATCTTTTCAGCACGTTTCATATACTTGATTTTTTAATTATTATCGGAATTCACGTGGCGCCAGATTTTATGGCAGAACAACCTTAATAAGAGTCTGTGGTTGAAATTTGAGTTAGATAGAAATTGCAGTTGTTGGAGCCCTGATAAAAATCCGACCGCACAGACACCTATTTTTCTCCAAACTGTTCTCGATATTTCGGACGATTTTCGTTGTTCCGACAAGAAAATCTCGAAAGACATGATTTTCCACGGAAACGAAGCTTTTCCCTTCGAGAAAGCGATACCGAATATCGCGCCCATTGCATTGTCATGGTAATGGGAAACGTGATCTCAAAATGAACCGCCCTCCCACAGAGAGCACTATGGAGCGGTAATCTCCGTTTACTACCGCACGTCTATCAATCCCCCCAAAGCCGAGCAACATAATTGAATTCAAAACGCGTGTACCTCGGGCATTGTAGACGGACACGCGTTCACCTCGGTCGATATATTTTCGGTCAACTACATTCGATGCGGGCGATAGATATCGCTGTCGGATCGTCGCGCGATATCTATTGCTGTCGTAACTGCGAATGATTTGGGCTGTAAATAAAATGAAATATCGCAATGTCCAATGTCGAGTGGTAAATCCCGACGTATGCATCGCGGAATACAATTCTCCACATTGAGTCGATGGCTCGTTCGATCATTCTCGCTTTTTATTGTGTCGTTTTGTTTATCGATTCGCGCTCCGACCGACGACATAATTCACAGGCATAAACGGGTATGCCGTGAATTTTCGCGGCGCAATGTAGTTTCGAATTATTCGCTTCGCTGCCTTCGGCACGAATATTCTCATGAACGTATCAATGCAGAAATCTATACTAGACGATTTATATTTCGGATGGTAGATTTTTCCGTATCTTGGATGGACTAAAGGTCGATGCATTGATGGATGATTGTACGAAAAGTGGAGTACAACAATTCATTCAACAGAAATAAAGTGCCGATGATACAAGAAAGTCTGTCATTTGGAACCAACACTGAAAAAAGCCAATTCTGCCAATTCTTTCATCGGAATTTGGAGCAATAATAGCAAAATTTGTGAAAAAATATCTTCTTTTCAATGGTTTCGCAAATTCTGAGAATGAGACTGAAGCAGAAGTACCAGAATATATTGTTGGCAACTCTCCCCTTTATATTATTGAATCAAAGAGAATTTTTTCGTCAATCTCCAACCAAACCGTATGAAGAAGAGATTAATTGAAGGTCAAATTTATCGGTCAGTAAATCAAGGGAAATTTAGCGGGCGTATGAGTGCGGTTGCTGCATTTCGTGAACGGAGCCCATAAACGTAAGTCTCAAGTTAACAAAATCACTCGGATTCGTCGTCAAGATTTTTTTCACCAAAAGAAACCTGCTTGGGAAACCAAAATTCGGGGAGAACAATTGTTGGAAATCGGCTCACGTCGGTCGCGCCGACCGAGTGCGGCGCTCGGGGTTAACTTGTGCCGGATTATCAATCGCCATGCGAATCCCAATGTCGCTCGACTCACCTCAGCCTGGTATCCAGCGTATCGGGAGCGCGGAACCGCGATCGATCGCGATCCCTCAACGCTCCGAATGTATATTGTATCCCTCGGAGGGGTTTAACACCGTCGAGTACGAGCTATGCAGCACTCTCTACTTCCTCGTTTCTCTCGCAATCGCAAATCCGTATCATCGACATCGGGTACTTTTTTTTTCCAGCAACTCGACATCGCGTCCCTTCACAGTGAAAACTCTCTGTCCATCGTATCGTCCGCTCGAAAGACGGCGAGAAAAACGCGTCGCATTAGCGTTCCAACGTCGCTCTACCGCTAGAAATTCGATCGTTCCAAATTCGATCCACCGATACGAATTCCGCCCGATAAGAATTGAACGTTGAGCACTCCGAAACTTCTGATCGACGATAAGCGGCCGCGTTCACGCACAAGCTCAACGATCATTACCGCCGGGCCGTTCCGCCTTTTCACTTTCACTGTCGCAGCGATGATGCTGTCGCGGCCGAGATATGCGCCTCTTGCGAAATCCCCCACGGCGGAGCAGAGGAGAAGAAATATCCCACGATGTTTACTCGCAACGGCGAACGCGACGAGCCGCGCTCATTCACGCACCCGTTCCCATAACTGTGCCCCGTTCTTGTCTTTCTTTTTGTCCCCCCTCTCTTTTCGTACTTTCGAAGGATTGTCCGTTGTCTGATTGCGGATTAATTAAATCTCAATTGTGCGATTGATATCGTTGGGAACGGGAGCCGCGGAAACGCGCAAAGAAAATAGTCTCACGAGCGTTGGCACACATCCGGACCGGCGGATGAAATTCTACGAGGGATACACCTCGCCAATCGCCCTGGCCGACGTGTGCGAAAGACAATAGCTCGAATATTAAACATCGTCGCGGTGAATTGTATGCGGTTTATGCAATACCGTCCAGATTTGCTACTTGCACGCAAATCTAGTAAAGAAATTAATATGCATCTTCAAAGAGGTGTTCTTTTTTAATCGGGTTTTGATTCCGCCTAAAAATTAACGATAAACATTGAAAATGATGGCGAATTTTCAAGAATCTCCTTCGCAATCTGTATTAAAATCGGACCTGTTTCCGCAGTAGATGTTGAAACAGATCTTTTGATTAGCGAAATTAAAAACAGAAACAAAAGTTAAACATTACGAGAATATACCGTCTCAAAATAAACTTAGCACCTTTTAAATTGAAGATTTTCGTCGTAATATTCAAGCTAAACTCAACTGCAGCTCGGAATTTGCAAGAATTAGTATGCGAACGAGTAATAAAAAGAAAGCCCGATATTCGATGAATTATGAATTCCTTAACGAATTCATGAAAACTTCAAACGCAGAATTTCCATAATTACGGTCTGCTCGTAGTTTGAATTAAAACCCGATATTTTAGGAAACGGCGGAGAGAACAGAATTTTATTGTCTATCAAAAATCCCATTGATTTTGATGCATCTGCGAATTCGCGCCGAATCCAAAAGTGTGTTCAGCAACATTCCACTTGACCTTCAGATTTGAATCCGATATCTCAAAAAATGCATGATTTATGGAATTCAAAATGTCACAAATTTTGAATCTTTCGACGGATTCGCACCAAATTTACTCCAGAAAACTATATTTAACAACGGGGTGCTCATGGTTTAAATTTGTGCACTTGCCCACGTACATTTCGATCTAAACCAGGTTTCTCGTAGCTTCAGACGATTTTAAGTATCCTGACATAAAAATTTTGAATTATGAATCATAAATCAACCAAATCCATCACTAAAAATATTTTTATAATTATTATAGTTACATCACAATTAATAATATTCATTGTTATTATCATTATTATTAATTATTTTATAATTAATAATATTTTCGGTGACGGATTCTGTTGTTATTATTATTGAAATCAACGACCGAAAAAGCAAAGTCAGGTGCGCGTTTCGAAAAGTGCGCACAGGATATTGCACAACGTACGTGACCCGCGTGGCGCTGCTATTGTTATTGTCGCAGGTCTGTTATTAATGAGCGCGCCGCGATTCGCTTCGAGGAAAAGAGGAAGAAAAAACGCGAAGGCCCCGGGCTGCACGGAAACTTCGAACTATTGCACAATTCGATTACGCAATGAAGCCCGACGCGTTCCGGGGCATCCGTACCGTTACATCGGACACAGCGTGTGATTCGTTAAGAAAAATGCATGCACAACCGAGCACTCGAGGACCGAACGAAGGAATTTTCGACTCGAGCGCAGAACACCACCGCGTAGGTTACCGTCAATTAATTTTGAATACAGAAGAACGTCCGTACAAAATATTTCTCCCTCTACGCGGGTGCAACGCCGACATTCGACCGTCTCATACTTCGCATTCTTCGAGCACCAAGGTCGAAGAAACAAGGTGTGTCGTCGCGAATTTTCGGTTTACATTGATTGAATCTCGCGTCACGTTGACACGAGCACCAATCGAACGAACAATCGTCTCTTGCGATACGACGAGACACGAATATCGAGAAAAACGCACTTCGGTGCGACGATGGTTCGTTCGGAACAAAAATTATCTCACGAACGAAAAACGTGAAAACAAACAGAACACGGACGGATGTTGATTGTGAAAGTATACTGTCGATAGAGTGTGGGATCGGAGGTGTTTGTTTAAAGAAACGAAAAACATCGTCGAGAGCACAATTCCGTACTACCGCAAAAACAAGTCACGATTTTGTCACTGTGGCGCACACCGACGAGAGCGAACGCGAAGGAATACCGGTGCGAGCGGCAGTTCCTGCGGAACTGTTTCGTTGCCGGCATTCCGGCGCGGCGGCAGCGCGACTGCAGCGTCACGACGTTGGAGCGAAAAAAAAATAGAGGAAAAAAAGTGCATGCAGCATCCCTGAGCGGGGGCGTCGACGCCCGCGCGGCTCCGACGGTGCTCTCCTCATCCGCCTATCCTCCCCACCTCCCCCTCCCGCCCGGCGAGCCGCCGAACGTCACGTGACCTGCCACAACCCACTACGACCCCGGACTGACTCGAGGAACTCGATGCTACGGGTACGGGAAACGTCGAGACCGTGGAACGTGGAGCGCGTATACGCGTGCATACTACGCGGGAGTTCGCCCGGTCTTGATTGTTGCAACCCTCCTCTCCTATCGAGCGTCATTCGATTATGAAATACACAACCGGCAGAGACGGAGCTTCAGAGGCTTCCCGCCGTATTTTTTCTTGACTTGACATTCGAGAAAAGCGCTATATTTCCAAATTACTTTATTTTAGTTTTTATTTTTTTATTATTATTTTTTTCGAAAATATTTTTGAAAAATGTCCCGTCGGTTCAAAATTGACGAAGTCGCGATCACTGATGGGCAAGCTCCGTGAAGCGGTCGGAACAGATTTCTAAGTTTTTTTTTATGTAAAATAAAATGTATTATTTTATATTGTCTATTATAGTATAATATAATATAATTTGAAAATTGCGTTGATAAATTAATTACAAAATATTTTATATATTATATACTCATTGCTCATTATGTATAATAATGTTTTTTTTTAATTATTATTTTATCAAATCCTGAATTCAAGCAGCCGATGATTTAGAGTAAAAACTGAGTGCATTCAATTCTTTTTGTTGCGACTTTTTTCGGACAACGACCAGCGCAAGCTAATGTATCGTTTACGTACGTTTTCCCAGAGAAAATTGTCGAAAATTCCTTTTGTTTTCCTGCCGCGAGGCAGATGCAAGCCCTTAAAGCGAAAGTATTGAACGTTGTTGGATCGATTATTGAATGCAGAAAAAAAACCTTCGACCGATTAGGACGACACGATAATCCGGGCTACCGGTGCGAGCGTTATAAACTATAATCGAGGGTGCGCGCAGGGTTCGATGCATTCAAGGTGAAGTTCACCCCGCGCCAGACCGAGAGCATCGGGAAATTGACCATTATAGACCGTGATAAAAACAACGCCGCGCTCGTTATTAATACCTTGGCTCTAAACTTAGCCGTCTACTCTCCGTATCCCCAAAGCTTTAGCCGTTGACCTTCGGCAGACTCCGAAGACATAAATACGTGTTCTTGTACACCGTATAATCTCACTTCCATCACGGAGAAAAAAAAAGATTTTGTCATGCCAACATTTGTGCATCGAAAAGTGGGCCGTTTCATCGGCCACAGAAAGTTGCTGAAATACCAAATAATTTCGTGCCGCAGCAAAAGATTTTGTTATTGAAGCAAAATAAGCCTTGCTAACGTTGCAACTCAACTTTGTTGGCAATGTTTCGCTTTAAAAAATAAAACGAGATTTACGTCGGCATCAAAGCGTTCTCTTCACTTCGATCGGTCAGTGTACATTTCTGAACTCCACAATCAAATGTTTCATCCACTCGCACAAACGCACACGCAGACTTTGACATTGAATGGCGTGAATTTATTGAGCGGTTCGAATTTCATGGGACTTTGATTTTTTCGAAAGACAAACCAATTAGCAAATAAACTACTATCCGACGATTTTTGGGATTCTATCGGTCGTACAGTGGGACTAATCTTAGAACAAAGTTTCTGGAGAAAGCCACCGCTGATAAACGCACTTGCTTACAACCACATCTGAATGAACTAAGTTGAACACAGCTGAATAAGCAAAAGAAATAGTGGAATACGCCAATGGAGCTGGCTACTGTGTGTTTAATTGGTCAATCAGTTGGCAAAATGCTTATAACATCTGATACTGGAATCGTTCTATCTTGTATAAGAAGTCGCGACTTCTGATGCAAATATTAACGTCTAGTTTCGATTATCTTCGAATTCTTAGAAGCCGAGCATCCCGGTCGTTCTCGGTATCGCTGTCTATTGACGCTCGACGTCGTTGTTTTTGCTGGCTTCGGCTCATCGACCTGTCGTTTCGCATATTATATTCCGCTCCGGAGCGCGGTCGCAAGCGGGAAATCCCTCTGTCGGTGGGCCCGTGACGTCGGGAACTGGTTACTCCCACCGCAATCTCTTAGTCACATTCTTGTTTGGTATCTCGCTGGTGCACGGGCTGGTAGTCGCATTCGTATTCTCAGTGATAGACTATCCGCCGTAGCGCATAGCAACTGGCACTAACCCGCATTCATTGTGGGACACTCGCGGGCCGAATCCGACAAAGTACAAAATACGAAGCGATCCTATTCGGAATACTCCGACGATCGGTAGGAGCGTTAAACGATCATTACGACGATCATTCCAACGAGAAACCATGAGTTCTCCGTCATCGAAGTGGCAAGAGTTGAACGACGAGGAAAGTGCTTTGATGAAGAAATTCTTTCCTGGCATTAAGGCCGGCTTCGTCAAAGTAGGCGAAAGGAAGTGGATGATTCCGCGGGCGTACATCGAGCATGCTGAAGCACTTGGAAATTTCGAGGGCCGCAAGGACGACACGTGGGTCGTCACCTACCCGAGAAGCGGTAATGGAAAAGAATTCGAAAAATTGTGCAAATCGAAGTAGTTCATCGCTTCCTAATTGTGTTTCAAACTTCCATCGCAAAGCTCCTTCGTGAGCAAGTATTTGCCGAATTTTGGCTTTCCCATCGATGAAACCATGTCGAAAACGACGCGGATTAACGAAAACCATTCTTCACACAGGCACAACATTGACTCAAGAGCTCGTGTGGATAATTTCAAATAACTTCGACTTCGAGACTGCGAAGAAAGTCTCGTTGAGCAGAAGGTTTCCCTTCTTCGAGTGAGTATTATTGCGGTTTACTCTGCTTCTTCTCAGAAGAACCGAACATTCACGAAGGAAAATTGTGCGTTTCAGATACAGTATAGTTGCCGAATCCAAAGCACCGAAGAGCGTGGAGAAAGAACCGGATAATGCATCATTGCAAAATCGAGAAAAGCAAGAATCAATCGATTACAAAGCCATTGCAGCTCAACCATCCCCGAGATTCGTCAAGACGCATCTCGGCCTCGAAATGTTACCGGGCGTTTTGAAAAGTGGCTGCAAGGTATAGACAAAACCATCGATTAAGATCGTCATTACGGTGCAAGTTGATCGAGCCAACGGAACAACGTGAAGCGTAACGAACTGCACAAGCAGTTCAAGTCAACAGTAAAAACAATGATGTTAATTGGAATTACACGTCGATTGCTCTTTTTTTACCATCGTTTACGAAGCTTCTTCTATAAAGAAGGCAAAATTTGTTAAGTAGCTTTCTCGCGGAGAAGCTTTGCGAACGACGGTAAAAATAAAACAGAGCCGCGCAAAAGTTATAAGTACTTGGCTGGTGTACACAAGTACTTAAGTATGTGAGCTGAAGGGGTTGTACGATATTCGTAGAGAGCCCCAGTCCTAGCATACTGGATATTCGCGTAATTTGTTCGGTTGTTGTCCTTGCGTACAGCAAGCAGGTACTTATAGCTTTTGTCCAGCTTTGAAATAAAATGAGCAAGAGATGTGCAGATGAAATTTTATTTTTTTTCTTGGATTGAAATACGGTCTTAGTAGGAAAACTGCTCGAAAGCATTATTCAAAATGTAATGAAATGTAATGATTTCGTAAGAAGGACAAAAAAAATCAATTTGGAAAAACTATCATGAGCGACGATCGTTTACCACCGAATTGCGAACAAATTTCCTCTACTGATTCAACCATATTTTTTTTTAGATCGTATACGTGGCGAGAAATCCGAAAGACGTCGTTGTGTCGAGGTATCACTTCGCCAAGACAAACGAGGTGACGAACTATGCCGGAAGTTTCGAAACTTACTGGGAACAGTTCAAAAACAATATGCGTAAGAAACTTGAGAATTTTTTTACTGAAGCGAAATTGCATGAAATCGGACGATGAAAGATATTAAAATGTCGGGAAGATGACCGAAGGCCTTTTGATCGTAATTTAAATTTCGAGTGAAAATGAAGTGTTCAATTTAAATGTTTCAGACATGTTCGACCCATACTGGGCGCACGTCAAGGATGCGTGGGCACTGCGCAATCAACCGAATTTTCTGTTCATCTTTTACGAAGAGCTGAACAAGGCACGTGACCTCATTTTTTTTTTTTTTTTTCAACTTTTGTTTATCCAATGCTAAACTTTTGTTTCTTCGGTCATCCGGCAGGATTTGGCTAAAACGATCCGGAGGATCGGAGATTTTCTGGAGAAGCCGTACACCGACGAGCAAGTGGCGATGCTGGTCGATCATTTGTCGATCGACAAGTGCCGGACGAATCCGATGATAAATTCCTACTTGAACAAGCCGAGCCAATCCGCGGGGCCGTGCCTGTTCATTCGTAAAGGCGTGATCGGCGATTGGAAAGGTCATTTCACTCCCGAATTGGCGGCCGAGGCCGACGAGTGGATTCGACAGAATCTCGAAGGCACGGACATCGTTTTTCCCGTTTGATTGTTTCCCTTGTGAAACCACACGCGAAACCGGGTACTGCATAATTATATATATGCAATATCAACTATAAAAACAATTTCTGGTAACTCGAGAAGGAAAATTGAAAAAAACTTCTCACGTTCTTGGAATAAAAGTGAATTTATTCAGTTCCCTCAAATGGGACGAAGTGACAAGTATTTTTTGTTATCATTAAATCAACAGAAATTGTTTTTATGGTTAAAATTGTCTATATCTATCACTCGGCTCATACAATTCCACTATTCTTTTTGATGTCATTTTTTTTTACGATTTATGGACTTGTCGTAAGCTTATCATTTTTTTTGGAAGATTGCCATTTTTGCGGCTTTAATGTTACATCGATAACAATAATAAAATACTGTATTTGATCGAAGAGCCGCGTTGGTTTTGAGTATAAATTTAGAAACGTATCTCATCCAAAAAGCTCGAAGTATAAAATTGCGGTTAGTTGAAATATTTCGCTATGAGATGCATTTGCATTGCCGGGGCTTGCCATTGAAAAGCGTCGCACCGGTAGCGACGATGGATTAATAACCGAGCACGAGCCACCAGTGGGTCAGTCTCGTGAACAGAGTGTACACAGCGCCGGGCGAGAATGCTCGTTTGCGAGATTTTTTCAGAAGAGCAAAGAAAAGAGAGAAAAAAAAAAGCAGAGTTCTTCACGAGAACTCTACCTGCCCCGAAGGGGAAGAAATAAGAAGAAGCAGGGAGCGAAGTATTCTCGAAAGCTCGAAGCTTTTCAACGTTTCGCGACCGAGTGCCGGGCACGGTACTTGCATTCACATACGCGAGTTATTTGCCTAACCTTTGACATTCCTCCGTACGTACGCGATGCATGCGGCGTTTCAGTTTTTTTCACTCCGATACTTCGCGACAGAATTGGGGGCTCAAAGCAACATCTTGAATCGACAAATTACTGAAATTAAAAATCAACCAACAAATAAACTGGCAACCAAACTTTGCTTCGT
This sequence comes from Ischnus inquisitorius, assembly GCA_963924025.1. Taxonomy (NCBI): domain Eukaryota; kingdom Metazoa; phylum Arthropoda; class Insecta; order Hymenoptera; family Ichneumonidae; genus Ischnus; species Ischnus inquisitorius. The sequence goes on along the minus strand of OZ001243.1, from coordinate 2,340,867 downwards.
TATGGAAACAACTTGTCACTGTTTCTGAATAGTTATGAAATTTTTACGATTTTTTTTCTATTTTAACTCAAAAACAGGACAATTTTCAAGCATTGCACGAAATTCTGGAAGAATCCATCGATATTCAGAAAAGTCAATGAGTTATTTGGATAACAAAAAAAATTTCATTGTTAAGTCATTTGTAGCTGAATTTGTTATTTTAGTGACTTGTTAATAACAATTCGAAGTTATTATTATGCAGAATTAAGCTCTTCAGCACCTTTTTATATCGTTCATTTTTTTCCGATTTTTATCTCATCGAGAAGTGTTGGCAAGACTCTCATCGTTTCTCAATCTAAGGTGGGGTCTGACTCTACGAAAGGTCTACCTTAAAGTCTGCGATTTTTCGGAAAAAGCGTTTTATCGTAAGAGGTCGAAAAAAATCCACGCCATGTGTCAGGGTTCAAAGCACACGTTCAATATTGGCTACGACATGACGAAAAAAAAAATATCGATTCGTAAGTCTGATTGAATGAAAGGTTAAAACAATCGCGCCAGCGTCTTAGGCATCGTTCGAACGAGGCTATTCGTCGCGCGGAAGATTTTCGATTGCTTTCGAAGGGGATCGACGATTGCCGGCGAAGTGAATTCTTTCTTTAGGCCCGCGAACTCTTCTTCATCATCGCGCGCCTCACGTTTTTCCGGCGGGTCTGTGACCGCATTTCCGGACGCCGGTGTTTTCTCGTTTCGTCTGGAGGCATTCTTTCCAGCCATCCCTCGTGTCGTGCGAGCACAACGCTTTCTCGACACGATTATTCCGCCGGGATTACGGAGGGGGTTGGCGAGAGGATTCCACGGCGTAGGAGCCTCGGGGGATCCGCCGGCAATTGGACATTTCGCTGGCACGATTTTCCGCTCAAATCTCGGATTTTGCTTTTCTTTGTTTACAAGTCGACGCATATTCCACAATACTGGAAAACTCCGCCGTAGTCCGCTACAACGCGGTGGACATTTTTTTTCCAAAATGCTTATTTCGTTTTTTTCCCGATTTTATAGATCTAGATTTGAGTTTTTATGAATTCTACCTTATATTGTGTTTTCCTTAGCTCTGCAAGAAAATTGATATATATCGCTAAAAATTTTTTGTCAAAATTTCGATCTTGACCGTGAAAATCCCCCCCTCGCGCCCGCTTGTCTACCATCGCGATTTATTGTATGCTTTTATTTACTGCTTAATCAAAGCCTAACGAGAATTTTCGCTGAAACTGAATGTTACGTTATGTTTCGCGAAAATAACACTATCGCATCATTGTAATCGCATTGAGATGAAAATCGGCGAGAAAATGCTCGCGAAACCAAAGTTTCTCGAGGAAGTAAAACAGCACACTTTGTCCTTAGCAGGCTTTGTGTAATTGACTCTCGGAATCGCCGATACCCACATACAGCTCAGACAGTCGTAAAAAAAGCGTTCGGCCGATTACTTACTTGCGATCAGAGATGTATCCCGCGAGGTATCGATGTCATAAAATCCCAAAAGGTTAGAATTAGCAATCACTCCGTCGGCAAACTTTTTTCCGTGCACAAACTTCTCCGCGCGCGCTCACGAACTCATCGAATTTCCACAAACGCGCGACGAAAATTTATCGTTAGTTTCTCCCGAGATCCATCGTCCGGCGAAGCGACGACCGATCGACGAACCGCGCCGTGCCTTTGACCGTGGCGAAGAACCAAAAAACAAAACACACGCGAAGGAAAACACGATTGAGACGAATATTATTCGTTAGACTCGACGCACGAGCACGAGCGACGCGTATTCCTCGCAGCACCCGCGATATCACATCATAAACAGAGAAACTTAGCGCCACAGTCGAAAACTATTGCCGACGACGGCAAAGTTTACTGCGGCGTCCTCGGTGCGGTCTCGGAGAGACCAGCGGACACACGCGCGCTCACACAGGCCACAGTCGCGTCGCGCACCGCTCACAACTCGACATTCCTCGATGCGCGAAACTTTCGCGTGACGCACGTTCCGTGAATTCGTAGGATACTCGTTTATATTTTTTTCGTCATTTATTCAGATTTTCTAATTTTATTCGTTTTCTTTTCTCCCCCGTGGGCCTGTTCTACGCAAAGTCGTTAGGAGCGACACGTCGATTGGGGTTTATCTTTTTCTGTTTTTTTCTTCCTTTCGAATACGAAAGAGTACCTGTTACGATAGACTCGGATGAAAGCGATATGAAACTGGCTGTAAGCAGGCAACAGGTTCGCGGCGCGAGTCGCTATAGGGAAGGACTCGCTACACTAGGTGGGGAGTTTGACGGCGGCCGAGAGAGGGACGCGAAGGGGGCGAGCGGATGCCTATTGCCTGGTCAGAGCCCAGTCAGGTAAATCGTCCGCCATCATGCTGCTCGGCTCCTGCCGCAGCATCCGGCAACAGGTTATCGAGTGGCAGTAGCTCCAGCAACGCCGCTCTCCCTACTACTGTGTTTGTTTGCCTGTGTATGCGTGTGCGTGTGTGTGTGTGCGCGCGCGTATATAATCTCTTATAATTCTCGGTATGGTTCAGCAGGAAAAACTCACCGCTAGAGAGGCGCACTTGCTCCTCGCTCGTTGCAACTACAATCTTTCGGATGCTACAACGGGGATAACGCACGCAAGGAAAATAGAATATTTATTCAACGTCCAATCGCGTCTAGATAGTAAGAACTCTGTATCGATACTCGATCGGTTTGGCATATTCGTTTATTTTGTATGACACAAAACTGGAACACATTTTCGCACTTTTATTACTGTGTCACTTTTACAATAATATAATTCAACGAACATTTTTATAATATACGACCCTGAAAAGAAATGTATTAAATTAATAACAAATCATTATTATTATTATTACTATTATTACTATTATTATGCGTGCAAATTATGATAAGGAAAATCTGCACACGATGCCCTTGAAATTTTTTTCGAAAATCCTTTTTTTGTTTGGCTGCGAGATAGATGTTGAGCCCTTAACGCGATGTGAAACACATTTAAGATCTCTATGTCGCTCCGCCGCTATCGTCGATAGCGAAAACTCTCTCGCACTCAATTGAAAACTATCATATTTGCTTTGTATTCGTGACGACAGATAAAAAAGATGTTAACTGTATTTTGGCAAAATTTGAAACGATCATTCAGGATCGACTCAACAACATGGCCTGTAGAAATTTTCCTTAATAACTAAAGACATTCTCAATTTTTGCAAGTTTAGAACTTCATAGACACATCGCATTAATAAAATATGATCTATCGAAATTCGAAATGTTATCAAAATCTCGAAAAAAATATTTTTCATGTAGCTTCCTCTTTACCGACCGAAGTTTCGAACGCGATTATTTTCTTACCGATAGACAGACCCTGAAGAGGTAGATGACGTTGACTGAAAACCATGAATGGGAAGCAAAAAACTTGATAGCTCCAATGTTTGTTAAAATTCGTTTATTCTCTTTTATTTAGCATCAGAAAATTATGTTTGTTTGTTTTTTTTCTGGTTTTACACCTTCGTCTGCGAGTTTCAATCGCTATTCGGGGGGGTGAAGGGGGTGAGGCGGGGGGGTAGCACACGGTGATCGTACATTACAATAGTCGAGTTCGAGAAGATAATAAAGCATTCTCGTGGTCGTGAAAAGTTTTGCCTGAGATTTGTCACATGTATCGATCGGATAATTGAACGTTCCAACGAGTCGTAGCGTATTTACCTTGTAAATTGATTGAAAAATTATCAATTAGCTTGTCGATAGTGATTAGAAAAAACACCACACGTCATATGATACGTTCGAGTCGAATTTCTCGATCGATTTTTCTGGATCAAGAATAAACCTTCGTGAGTTTTTACAATTTTTTTTTTTTTTCAGTTTATCTCGAGATCGTGTGACCCGCTAGATTCACGTTTCAATTGTACTGTTTAGAGCGTGCGAGAACACTAAAGTGCAGATCGTCCGGCGAAGTCGTACTTTTTCAAAATATGTTTATTTCCTGTTTTTATCGGTTTTTTTTCTTCTGTCGTAAACATTTCTACCTTCCATTTTCGTGTCTATGATATATACACACGCGCACGCACACACGGAGTGCGGGTGGATCACATTCGCTAACTAAAATGACTCTAATCTCATCGGTTCTGAATCGATACATCGTGCAACTTATACATATCGCGATCGTTTATTTCCAGAAATTTACCTCGAGTCACCATTTCGAATAATAAGAATCCTGCTATTGGCTTTTTCTTTTTAATCGCACAGCGAGGGCGCGGAAGATCTTTAAATAGGTGTGCTCGCGCAGGCCATTTTTTTTTCGTCACTCATCTTCCGATGGGTTTTCGATTTGTTTTTTTTTTTATTGTATTTTTTTATTTTTTCTTGGATGGATAGGACACAGTGATCGGAGTATATACTACCCCAAGGCTTTAACGTCGAGGAAAAAGTCCAGGCGCCATTTGGATCCCCCAGTAGCGAAAGCAGCCCCGAATCGGTCCGACAATTGACCTCGATAAGTGTTAGAGCGATTAGCGTCATAAGTCTGGAAATCTGCAAGTTAAGAACAGTCACAGGGACATGGAATTAGTGATTTAATCAACGAATCATGAACATTATATTTCCAAGCTTGGTGCCTCGAGCCAATTAAATTTCATGAAGGATTGACATGATTTTTGGTTTTTTAGTGGCAATCCGATCGAACGTTTTTTTCTTTCACGTTACAGTCGCGTGTTAGTTTAGCGATGATAACAGGCGGCGGCAATGTGCATTTTTTTATTTTGACCTCGGATAGGATCGGCGATAAAAATTAATAGTTTCGCTGCAGTCCGGCCAAACGTGAGATTCAGAAAGAATTTTAATTTCTCGATGGGATGAAAATCTATGAAAGTTCTGGCATTGGCAAAGATGTTGAAAACATTGATTTTGCGTAACGAGAATATTAAAATGTTATTCACAAATGGGTAAAAGAAATCGATCAACAGATCAACCGGCAATGTGACTTTGTTTTTCAAATGGAAATGATTCTTTCATTTGTCTCAATACGTATACATTTTTTTCAGTCTGAGGTATATTTTTGGGAATCTATTTTATCAAACACCCCGACTCGTTTTGGCTGCGTTAACTTTTTGACAAAATCAGTATTTATCGTCACATTTGTCAAAAATAAAAAACGAAATTTGAATTCATGGTCGATTTTTTTTCTTAGGTTTTCATCACATCGGGAAGTCTTCGAGTTTCTCTCCGAATCTTACTTCTGGCTGGAAATGTAACGACACACCCTCCTTAAATGGTCCGTTTTTTATTTTCTGTAAAAATTTAAGTACTCTTCTTTTTAAAGTGTCGACGTTTCGTCAATTTTTCTTCAAATCGTTTTTCCAAATCCCGAGCGATAACGGAATTAGTAGAAAATAATAAAAAAGAAAAAAGAGATTTTGCGGCACTGTACGATTAACGGATTGCATGAATTGATTTCTAAGAAAAAAATTAGCTTTTTGCGAGCCAACGAGTGCGCAACTGCACTCTGCAAAGATGCCGCAAATGCACTCTGCAAAAATTGAAACTACTCTCTGGTTAGATAAACATCGAGCATTCCGCGATTATCAACTTTCTTTTTCTTTTGTAAGAAGTAATCGACGAAAAAAACCATTAGTCGCGTCAACAAAGCAATGGCTGCGAACCGCCGTGATCGTTTGTTATCGATTATTATTAATGTAATCCGACAAATGCTTATAATCGTGAAAACTCCTTATCTTCAAACGGACGACGCTGTATGAAGGACCGTCGACATAGTCATATACGCGCCGTAGTTTCTGGAAAATTCATCAGTCGCCACAATTGCAATTTCATTATCGAATAACAAAAAAAATAAGCATGCTAACGATTGTTCGTGATCTCAAAAAAATAGAGTAAACAAATAAATGTTAAACCGCTCTATTGACTCTAATCATGAAATTTGCCGAAATTTTTTGACTCCGGTGCCTCGAATACTTCAAAATTGCTGAGAGACACGCTCGTGCGAGTGTAGAGATGAAAATTAACGAGCAAATAGTGCGTCAAAGACTTTTCGTCGAGAGCTTGAACTTACCTCATCGGATCCTCGAAATAGTCCGAGGGAACTTGAAATAGGTCCGGATCGATATCGTTTCTGAAGGCGAATTCTTGAAACGTTATCTTCGCGGTGACCGTAGGCAGAATCGGTATGTCGATCTTGACGGGAAATCCTGGCGGAAGTTTCATGAGAACGAATTGTCTTAGCTTGCTGAAGTGCTTGAACGGCGCGGTTACTTCCAGAACGTTCAGTAGCATGTCGACCGATAGTGGAAAATCGGGACTCATCGCAACCGTGGCTTTGAACGATTTTCTGCCGACTTTGTACACGAGACTTCTGCCTAAAAGCGGGCTTTCGCCCACCGGTGCATCCAGATATTCTTCCCACGTTATTTGGGGATCCGGCGGTGGATTCAGCGACGTTCTTCTTACCGGTGGCTGTGATATTTTTTTGAAGCGTTATCATTCGTATACTGCAAATCGCAGATACTGCGTAGTTCTACCGTAAGAAAAATTCAGTCATGCGAACCTCGCCATTCGTAAATCCTTGCGAACTTCCCTTCGTCAAGGATTCCATGATGGCCTTGTTCTTCTGCAGATCTTCCTCGCTCAGATGTTCTCGCCTCTTTCGACTCTCCAGAACCATACCATTTATTTGATAAAAGTCTGCATTGAATGGACCAACCATTTCCTTTTAGCATAGAAAAAATATATATATAAGCCAGTGTTGGACACGGTACTAAAAAGTAATTTGGGTACTTGGAACAAAGCACTCGAAGTACAAAGGATTCGAAGTTCTAAATATTAAGTACAATTACTTTAAAGTACTTCAGTACCCCCCAAGCTGCTCCAGATAGCACATCGACATGAAAGTAATAATAAAAACAAAAATGGAAGTCTAACCTTTTTGTCCTCCCGCCATATCCATCCGGTTTGCGCTCGGGAAAACGTTATTCCCTTTGTCGACATTTGTGCTGCCATTATATCGCTGGACATGAGAATATCGACTTCGTCCTCGATCTCCAGTTCAGTCTCCTGCGGATATCAACGAGAGCGTTAGTCGTTCGACGCGACAAACAATGTTAACCGATAACGGACGAAAAAGTCGATACTTACTTCGTATCTAACCCTTTGATAGAGTTTGGCCTTATTGTCGAGGACGGTAAGGGATTTTCCGGGTTTTTGGTCTCCATTGAAAATGAAGGATATGTCACCGCGCTCCCATCGCATATCGTTGAAATCCACCAGCGTCGTGTCCATTCTTATCGATGCACCACTCTTGTGTATCCTGCATATGTCCGACGGAAGAATTCTCGATACCAGCGGAACTGCGAGTACGTGGTTAAGGACGTTAATGCGATTCACGGGAAAAAATAAGCATACCGCGCTTCTTACCCCAACTCTGAAAATCCCACTTCAGTTCCATGTAAAAATCGCCCATCTGCCGCAACGCCGATACCAAATTCGGTCGTCTCTCTTCCATTTGCTCTCTCGCTTGTTGCTTCAGTTTTCGCACCAACGATAAAACTGCAATCACGATTGATAAAACGTGTCAATATCTTGACCAGGAGATACACGGAAATATTAATAGTATTCATTTTTCTTCTGCGACAATTATTCGGAACTTAAAAAATCCAAGAATATTGAAATGATTAAAAATATATATTTTTTCTCGATCTTGCGATCTTGACGTGACGCGGTTTTTCAGGTCCATAGCGAGCGGGTCTGACAAATGTATTTTTTTGTTGATACTCACTGGTTTGCCTGTCTCCGTAGCTTATCGCTTCCGCCAAAGGGCTCCAGCCGAACAGATTCTTCACTTTTACCGGCGCTCCGTGCGCCAGCAACAGTTGAACGCATTCTAAAAATGTGAGTTACCGTCAGCACAAATTTATAAAATTGCGACGAAGTGGATTTTTTTTCACGGTGTTCAGTGTAAGGCCCGCAAAAAATTCAAAACCGGCTTTTCCTAAATTTCGTCGATGAAATACTCCGAATTTCTGTGACAAATTGTGATTGCTGGAAGTTCTACAATGAGAATAGCGGGTATTCCGGAAAGACTATAAGAATTGAGAAAAAAAATTTGGAAAAGGTGCGGAAATCACTGAAACGGTCCGGTCAGAGTTTTAGACGAATTGCAAGAGAAATAAATTTCCATCACAGCAGCTAAGAAATTGAAGAAGCCTTCCAGAACTTTTACAAGAATAGAAAACGGACCACTGAACGCCGTGTTTGTAACAAACGACGTGCGAAAAAACCTTTTCTTCCCAGCATAGCGGCCAGATGCAAAGGCGTATTTCCTGCAACAAAGGAGATGTTAGAAAACAATATTCAGCGCGCCGTTTCGACGATCGTAGAGTTCAGAAATAAATCGGCTCGCGTCGTACCTTGCTTATCTTTCTCGGCGATATCGTGGGTCCTAATGAGAGAGCTCAGCGCCTTGATATCGTCGTGAAATATACACCTGTGCAGCGGATACTCGCTCGAACGATTTTCCGCCATTTTTCTTGCTAATTCTTTTTTTTAAGCTTCTCGATCGTCAACTTTGTACAATTACGTCGTCGCGAGTCTTCGCTCGCTTTCTCTCAGCGTCGACGCGAATGACGAACGCGCGTCAATCATCCTCAGTCTCTTCTCTTCGTCCGATTCATCGTCCCAATTCGTGATTTTTGTCGTCGCTGTCGACTCTGCCGACTCGCTTTCTCGATATTTCCAATGACATTCCCGCATCTAAGATCCCTTTCTTTCCTCAAATTTCTGTCACGCTCCGGCGTTCCGAACTTTTCGAGAGTTCAATGATATCGCTCTGTGAACAAAAGAAAATCGAAAATTTATAACAAATATCCCTAATTTTCGTACGAGTTCTCGATCGATAGGAGCTTTCTTCCGAAAATCTTTGAAGCAAGATCAAAAAAAAAAAAAAAACTCAGTCATGATTACACAAGAACATTTATTACATGGCTTGCGCAGTAAACTCTACGATTAGCTAATCAGATTAGCCAATAGATTATTACATAATACATAAATAGAAACTCGGATTTAGGCTTCACAGAACAATTATCAGACGAAGTTCAAGTTACCAGAAAAAAAATACATTCTGAGATGCAAATATTGAAAAACTCGTTAATTTAGCTTTTGATGAATGATTGAAAACTTCATTGCGACGGTGCGTGAAAAAGAAATTATTTACGACTTCCATTTAAAGTCTCCGACAAAGGAAATGGGCCTCGTAATTTGTAATTGAAGATTCATGCTTATGATCGGCCGAAGCCTATGGAAAGTAAAATAAATATTGACTGTGTCGGCTAGATTAATCTTTCGCTATAAGACAAAAGTTTAATTCTAAAAATTTTAAGACGATAGTCTTGTGGACTTAATGAAGGTAAAATACAATTTTTATTCATATCAATGAAAACAGTGACTTATTTCTGTTTATTTTGATATATTATTAATAGTATTCAATAAATTATAAAAAAATCTCAAATGCAAATTAAAAAAAAAATATTATCGAGTTAAAAACTTGATAAGCCACAAAAATTTTGCAGGGCAGTAGTTTAATACATTTTATCTGTTATCGTTTCAATTGTTTATCTAATTCACAATAAATCCAATTCAGTTGATTATTCTGTAATATCAGTTGTAAATGTAAAGGAGAATATTCTCATAATCAAAATAAATAAATAAATGAATTGTCAAAGATTTAGTATTCGATGAATCCGAATTTCTCAACTGGTTATAAAAATAATTGCAATGACACATTTTATTTATTTCCTTTTTATTACTGAAATAAACAAAGAAAGAAGAAACGAAACAAAACTTGTCAAGGTTCGATCGTTGTCGGCGCGTGACAAAAACGCGGCTCTCTAATATCGCCTTTTTTTTTTCGAGTAAATTGTTTAGCCGTTTCGTCAATGTTTACACGCGCGTCACGTTCGCGCGTCAGACAAATCGTCATTGGCACAAATGGCAGACAGACGCGTGAACGTTTCTTTTACGACCGCAAAAGCTCTGTCTAGTGATGTAAATGCGCTAAATAACTGGTTCGATAACCGGATATTTATTCGAGTGATAACATCAGCTGTTCATAATTCCGAGAAAAAGAAATTGGTATTGACGGGCTGGCAGGACGTTATTTATTGAAAATAACCGCAAACGTAACTGAGGTGCTCCATATTTCAGTAAACAAAGTAATCTACCGGTCGTTTTACTATTTTTATCGCTCGCTGAGCCGTTCGTATTCGATGTTCGTGATTTATTTTCTCCTACGATTGAGGGGTTATGTATCGTGCCCTTGAAAAAAAAAAACAATTCGTCGGATCTCGAGTAGACTCGCACGGATCATTGACGAATTTCCAGTAACATGGAAGCACGAAAAACAGTGCGGAGGTAATGATCGTAATGATTCATCATTGCAATGAGGCTGTTTGTTGTCTTTTTTAATGATCGAACGAATTGTTATCGAAAGGTATCGATAGGTTGGCGTTACATCGAGAAAACGTCAAAACTATTGTATCACGTACCGAGCGCTTCGCAAACCATTCCAAAGTTGGCAAACGAAGTTTTTATTAAAGCACGATATTGAGAACGATACGGCCAAGTAGCACGCCGCGCGCGAATTTCCCTTGTTTCGCGACTTTCTCGCGCATGAAAAATGTTTTTAGTAGGTTAAACAATAAAAGATACGATTCACGAGCGGCTATTTCGACTCGTTCGTTATGCACATATTAGGCGATGAGCGTGGGACGAGACTGTGTATTCGTAACTCAACACCGATACGCTTTCTCTCTGCGTGTGTATCGTATCCGGTGTAACTGTCAGAATAGCAGAATATTGTGTAAAGAGTTCGCCATCTTGACCGCTTATAGTTCGCTTCACAAATAACAAAGATTCTCTCTCTCTTTCTCTCGTTTCCACGATTCTTTACACTAGTTGATTTTGTTACCCGGTCAATTGTCACTTGAATTAAAGTTTTGTCACGGAAACGATAGAACGAAATATTATTGTAGCGGTAAAACTCGCGACGGGGGTGTTCGTACGGTAAATACGGGAGAAACAAACGCGCGCGCGCGCGTGCTCGACACGTACGCAACGTTCGACGGTGCTTTCGCTACTAGGATGGAAGCATGTTAGCGCCTGTCAGCGCGGTGCCTCACGAGGTGGCCCCTCGACGGTCGGCAAAAACCTTTTTGCCAATCGCTGCAACCCGATTCTCACCTCCCGCGGCCACAGCGCCGTTTGCTCGTTTCGCGAAACACGCGCGCAGATTCTCGTTTCGCGAAATATAAAGAGGAATCTCGGACAATTGAACGATGTTTCGGATGAAATGAGCGAAAGAAAACACATTGGTCAAAAATGATAAATATTGTAAAAAAATCAACGAATTATTTTTATCGAAAAAAGTTGACGGGCGTTATATTTGTTAATAAGATTTATTACTATTATCATGCAAAACCAATCTTATCAGCACCTTCTGCATGCTTGATTTGTATCATATTTTTATCCCAGCGATATCCAAAATTTTCGCTGAAACTCATGTTAATATGCCACGTTCGGCGAGACCCGTACATCCTTAATTATAAACAAGCTCGCAATTAGAACCTTGCAAACAGCATTCTCGTTTTCGTCCATTCACTACGAAGCTTTCCGTGCGAGGAAGCCGTAGTTGATTATCAGACTTGCTTTGTATTTCTTATCATCCCTATTTTGCGTTTTCACATCCTTCGTTTCCTCCCTCCCGCTCGCCGAACGGTTCTGTCATTTTGAGCCATGCGCGTGTGGGGGCCGTAACCGACTCTATCGTCGTTCCCCAGTACTAAACTCGGGTACATCGCGAGCGAGTGCACTCGCCATTACACTTGACAGATTTATTAACGAATAATAAAAAAAAAAAAAAAAAAACCGAATCGCGACGAAACCGCGTCGTCGCGCCCACCGAGGCGATGCGATTTTTATCACACGATTATTCTCGAGTTTCGCGTCGATTGCTCAGCAAACGTCACGGGACATTAGTACAAATATATCCCGAAATGTGAAGGCACTTTGACGCATATCGTTCGTGTGTCGCAACAACTCCGCCGCGCTAGTAGTTAAGACTCGTCCTGGGTTCGTTATCCAACCTCAACGCGGATTACAAAAAAAAAATATGACGTTACTCCGCGAAAATTGTTGAGAAAAACACCCCCCAGGGCCGCGCCGTCGTTTCGACGATCTCTCCGATTCTCCGCGAGTTTTCACACTTGTGTTTCCAGCGACAGTTTCTCATTGTTCCAACTTCTACGATAGGAAAAAAAAAATAATATGACGTCTCTTTGAACTTTCGAAGATCCCGTTTCGTCGTCACGGTCCCGCGCGCGATCGAGACTTTCGTGGAAGCCGAGGTAAGACGGAAAAAATCGTGTGAATCGTTGCTCTCGATGTTCGAACGTTCGACGCGGAAGTAACGAAGTTTCGCGTTCGTGGCAGACGAGAAAGAACCACGACAAAAAAAAACATTTGACGTTTCTCGGGGCGGGTGGGGGCGGGGGCCGACGCGATTTTTCCGCGATGGAGAAATTTGCCGTCGATTTGGACAAAGTTCTCGACGAATTCGAATTCAACGAAGGTAAGTCCATCGATCGACTATCGCCGTGACGTCGAGTGAACGATTTACCTTTTTTCTATTTTACAGACTGCGCGGAGCAAGTCGCTTCGACTACAAAGCACGCTAGCTCCGTTCCATTGAATTTTGCTCGTTCCGCCGAAGAATCCATCCCCGTCGTCCGTGACGATGGCAACGCGACGCTCGACAATTCCGAATCGTGCCGTTCCGACGATGGAAAGTTCGATACGAGGCTCGACATTAGAAAAGCCGAGACGAAGCGCGACAACGAGTCGATAAACGATTTTTACAACAGAGCTGGAAATTACGACGAGAAAGTACAGCAGAAGAGGCGAGTCGATTTCGGCGATGCGGAGCCAGTTTCGTTGACGATACGAAACGACATAACGCAAAAGTTCACTCAAAAGCGTCAGAACGACGGCGGGGGCGGCGCGAAAAATCGCAACAGTTACGAGAAGAAACTCAATCAGCTCGGCGCCAAGCCGAGCGTCAGCAACGTGTTCAGCAGTCTCAACGACTACATAAACGCGCCGAGCGGCAGCGTCGAGCGCGAGCGCGCGTTCAGCGTCAGAAACGAGAGATCGAAGACGAGCGAAGAAACCGGCTCGCTGGCTTCCAGTTCCGCGGACGAAAATACGAGCGACGATAGCGCCGCGTTGACGCGCGACGATGCGCGAAGCGTCGACAAGTTTCTCAACTCCTCGGTCGGCAGATATCAAAATATTTTGTTGCCGGTTCGTTACGAAACGCCGCCGAGTTCGGTCAAAGCGGACGTCGGCGAGAAGCGAAATTTCTCGGACATCGTCGGCGGCGCCGCCGCGATCGGCTCCAATTCGGGAATAAGCTTGAACACCGGTGGAATATCCGTCATATCCGGCGATGTGAGCGTAACTTCGGGCGCGATTAGCGTCAATTCCGGCGTTGGCTCGAGCGCGGGCGCGATGATTTCGCACAGCGGAGTTCCGGAGTCGAACCCATCGTCGAGCGCGATCGCGCCGCGAAAAATCCCGGAAACGTTGCCGCCGAGGACCGAGGAGAGAATCGAGCACGTTTACGAGAACATTTGCATTCCAACGGAGACCGACAGCTCGCGAGAGGTCCACGCGACGATCGGCAAGACGCGCGGCGTTTGCAAGACCAGCGAGCGCGAGGAAGCCAAGCACGTTTACGAGAACATCGATTTCGATGAGAAAAGTCGCGACGATTGCAAAGACTCCGCTTACGAGAGAATATACGTTGGACAGAAAACTCTAGTTTCGGATATCGCGAGCGAGCACGAGAGTGTCGCGAAATCGTTGAGAAAATCCGAGCCCGATAGCGGAGCTTCGAAGAATATTAACGCGATCGCGATCGAGCGAAAGCCCGTCGTCGGTTTCAGCACCATCGACGATTTGTCGGAGGAGGAATTGAACAAATATCTGGCCGATCTCGAGGAGGAGGAGCGGGCGAACGAGGAGAAAGAGCGGTACGAAAATATTTCGTACGGCGAAACGTCCCGCGACGATTGCGCGGCCCGTCGCGGCTTAGCGAGAAAGCGCGACGACGACGACGAGGACGCGTACGAGGCTCCGATATTCGAGACCGTGACGATCGGCGAATTGCCGAGCGTCTCCGAGGCGAAGCTTCAGGAAAAAGCGAAGAAATTTCCCGTTATCGATTACGGCAAGCAGCAGGGTACGTCGAGCGGCGGTGCGGACACGAGAACCGGCGATTTTTTAGAAAGGAAGGGCCCGGAAAGCTCTCGCGCACATGCGCGAACTATTTCCGAGGCCAGGGTAAGGGAAAAAAGAAGTAAGAAGCTCGGCAACAGAAACGACAGATCGTCCGAGGAAATGAGCGATACGGATTCTCAAGGGGGAACGGAGAACGTGGAAAGCGCCGAGCCGAGTTTGCCTGCCGCTGGCGCGAGCGCGAAGAGTATTTCCAGTTTGGAGCAAGTTGAAAATCGTTCGCGCGACTTCGACGTCGCGACGAGTTCGGAAAATAATCTTTCCGGGAACGATTCGGCGAGTAGAACGACCGAATACGATGACGATTGCGGTGACCCTGAAAGCCGAATCGAGGAAAGTACGGAAGGGCGCGTTTCGACTTCCGGGGATTCGACTGTCGATACCGAGACATTGAACATCAACGGCGTCACCATCGACGAGGCACCGTCGATCGTTTCCGTGGCGAATAACTCCCTCGACGCTTGCAATAACTCGAGCGACGAGAGCGGAGTTTCCGGCGTAGCGACGTTAGCGGAAAATGGTATCTGTAACAGCGAAGAAATAAATCAAAATAGCGAAGACGATGTTGAGGACAAACCGTCCCGTCCGCAAACCCTCGATATCGTTTCGACGGTCAGCGTTGACGATAATACAACGATAGGTATTTATTGCTTATTGAGTACAGTAATAGAAATACACATCAACACTTTCAATCAGATAATAATTAAATGTCTTCAATCGCAAAAATAGTGCCCAAACAATATGAAAAATCTGTAGGTTTTTGTATACCGCTCAAAAACTATCTGCTATCTTATCTTGAGGGACACTTTCTTTTTGCGAAAAAAATTCGGAATATTGGATTTTTGTAAATTGCAGTTTGATTAAAATGTGTTTTTTTGTTAGTATACCTCTGAAATCGTAACGATGGCCGGTGCCCTTGAGTGTGGCCGTTTTGCCTCGACT
This sequence comes from Ischnus inquisitorius, assembly GCA_963924025.1. Lineage (NCBI taxonomy): Eukaryota > Metazoa > Arthropoda > Insecta > Hymenoptera > Ichneumonidae > Ischnus > Ischnus inquisitorius. The sequence goes on along the minus strand of OZ001243.1, from coordinate 2,325,559 downwards.
TGCCGAAGGTCCGAATTTTCTTTATTAATTATAGATATCTCTCTGTAATATAGGATCTCCGGGCGCAACGCCTGGTACTCAGGAACTTCCGGAAGCCGAAGGGAATGCCCCCCAAGAACCTCGAGATCCATCGCCGGATGCTTCCGACAATTCTTCAATGGAATCCGGAATGATATTGGGAAAACAGCCGCCGTTCTGGATTCCCGACAGCGATGCACCGAACTGCATGCTTTGTGACGTGAAATTCAACGTTATTAAGCGTCGTCACCATTGTCGCGCCTGTGGAAAGGTATGTCAATCTATGGGGAGCCTCTAATGATAAAAAGAAAGGAAAAACGCTCCATCGATACACTTGATTATTAATCTTGGCAGGTTTTATGCAACAAATGCTGCAGTATGAAGTATAGACTGGAGTATCAGGGCAACATAGATTCGCGTGTTTGCGGGCCTTGTTATCAATTACTCATCAAAGGTACGAAAGTCTCCGTTTTTTGGACGATACACGATTTATTAATTTTTCAAATATCATTGTTTATTGTACTCAGCCGAGCAGGAGAACGGGAGTGGCGATTGGTCTTCTAGTTACGTCAACAACTCGACTAACAACGTCAATTCGCCGCAGGTATGTTGACCCCATTTGCGTTTAATTATCATTATTATGGTTTTTCTTTCTTTTTTCAAAGATCGTCGACCGACGACATTGGCGCGATAGTTCCGACGCACGCGACACAGACCCAATTGCACGATGTTTGTTTGCTATACTTTAGCTCGGAATCGACAGACTTATCTGCGTGACATGGATTACATTCGATTTACAGAGCGTGAACTATGTCCCCGATTACCAAGAGAATTCACTGACTCAATAGTTCCACTTCTCGCTTCTCCTATCGCGAGAGACCGTTTACTAATTTGTTCACTTAGTTCATTTGGGTTTTATGAAAAGACTCCGAGGAGAGCGAGGCAAATCAGTATGTTCGCTGATACAAAAACGTTGAGGAATTTGAGCCACCAAAAAAATGGAAGAAATAAGGAATATGAAATGCAAATCGAACCTTCACGTCGCTTCTTTCTATCTAATATATTGCGCTAATATTTACATATGTATGTATGTGCGAAAGAAGCCAAGTAATTCGGAAGCAATGTCTAAGTTCGATTCACATTTTTTTCTTGAAAATTCCATCTCATTTTTTTCATCACCTTTGATTCAATTACCGAAAAAATGTTGAGTAATATCTGAGATTTTCCCCATTTCGCTTCACGCCAGCCTTTTGCCCGGCTCTCCCTAAAAGAGAAAAAAATCATAGATTCGCTTTGTCGTCTAATTTTTTTATCGCTAGAAGAGCGTTGCGTTCGAAGATGAACCGATTATTAGCTAGACCTTGGATCGAAGGAACAACCCAACCGCATGATTTTTTTTTAATGACTCAGCTTGAATCGCCGGAGGCCTCATTAAAGTAACGTGAAGAAAACCGTAGTTTTGTTCACTCTACCCTGATAATTGCAATTATTTTAACTTCATTCACGGCGCGCCTCCGTCCTCGATGCAAAGTAACGCTTTCTGGATTAATTTCTCGTTCCTCGTTTCTCTTTTTAGTTTTAAACATTTATTTCACATCGCCGCTCGCGGTCGACACGTTGCCGACAATATCATTTCTTGTTTTGTCTTTTTTTCATTGCGAAATTCATCGTCGACGGGTCGAGAAGCGCTCGATTGAAAACTCTCAAGTGACTTCGAGTCCTCGGAACGAATGTATAGAAATAATGGTGTATATTTGGTGTTGGTGACGTGTCGAATGCCGAAGCGACTTGCCCGCCCAGTCTTCTACCCTGTAACAACTTGTTGAATATCTCCTCTCTTGTGAATTGAACATAATCTCGAATATCAGCATGAATTTTGAGCATTGCATTTTGGTTTATTTTTTATTGATTTTCAGTTCTCTTCCGTAGTGTTTCCTAATCTTGTTTGCATAGTCGATGAGCAAAGAGTTCTATTCAAACCTCAACCGAAAGATCGTTTCTTTTTTATCCTGTATGAAGTAATAGGCGATTTTTTTTATCCAGTTGTTCTTTTTCTTTTTCTTTTTTATCACGCTATTAAAAACATTTTGTTACTCTTCGAGTCTCGTTAGTAAGCCGGGACATCCAAATGAAATTCTGCATCGAGCTATTTCTTTTATTTCGTAATTTGTAAATTGCCCCGCGAGGAAAAAACGGAGTGACGATTTGAAAAAAAGATGCTTTTCAGAGGTTTTTTTTATTTCGTTTAAACGACTCGATACGTGTTTTCGTGACGGTATTTAAAAAAGAAAAAAAAAGAAAAGAAAAAAACGACATTCCAATCGCCAGAGTTCGGAGTATTCGACAAATGGTTATAGGGGAGACAGCCTAATCCAAATAATCCGATGGAGTACTGTTCAACAATACCGCCTTTACAACAGTTAGCCGGCGGTTTGCCACCGCCGCCCACGGTCATGGTGCCCGTCGGCGTATTGAAACGCGAGGGAAGTACCAAGCAGCGTCCCGAGGGACAAAAGTCCGTCATGTTCAGCGACGGTGAGTCACGATAATGTCGACGTTCTCATGAAATTGGACCGATGTAAGGCTTGCGCAGTCAGTTCGATTTGTTGATTTAATTAATCGTTCCTTTCGAATCTTGTGTCCACGACGAAAAAAAACATTGGGTATCCCAAAAGATCCGATAAATTCGAGATGAACTTTGGAAGCTGTTTCGAACGCGCTGACGAACGGAGCTATTTTTTTAAATGAGAATCAACGAAACGATCTTTGAACCTCTTTAGTTTTACGTCGTGGCCGCGAGAAATTGTGAACAAGAGAAAACTCCATCGTTAGTGCGAACAATTTTGTTTTGTTGAATTTTTGAGTTTCGTTATTCCTTCGTAAGATCCAACAAAAATGTTTTTTCTTTATTTCGAACCCACCCGCCTTGGCGCGCGGTTTCTCCGGTTCATTCGGGATCCCGATTTCGCGATATCGTTGAAGCACGGACGCACAGTGGAAAACATTTTTTGACCCCTTTCGTCTTTGCAGGATTGTCTTCTCGCATCGAAAGGTGTGCAGCAAATGAAGAGAGGCACGATATTTGGAAGGATTCGAGATTAAAGGTCACGAGAATCGTTGAACTGTGAACTATAACGTGTCAAAAAAAATCGTTGCTTCGAATGAAGCCTTGGATCACTTTTCGTTTGTCAGAGAATGTTATTTAGACCCCAAAGAATATTAAAAAAATGTCAACCTCAGAAAGAAAACGAGCCCAAATTATAATTTTTCGAATGTTTTCGTTATACATTCAGTGGGATTCAAATAATGTACTCTGGAAAAATTAAAGTGTTCCGGGGCTTCATGCGCAAGGAGATTTTTCTCACGTTGGAATTCACAGTTTAAAGATTTTAGTGACCTTTTTGACCTCGTTATCCCCTTAAACGTTGTGATTTTCATTAAGCCTGTGCGAGAATACTATCTTATGAAGACAAAAGCGTTCCAAAAATGTTTGTCACCGAACGTTCGGTACTTGAACGACATGTTTCGCGTCGCCAAATCCGCATTGCAATCCCGTTTGTTTTTTTTTTCTTTGACCCACCTATACGTATAAAACACAGGAATAAGGCCTGGCTGTGACCTGACAGAGCTCGACACATCCTGGGATCTAAAGCCGCCCTATCGAAAGATAGGCAACAAACGTACACCGACACCCGGTCAAACGTCGTCGTCGTCGGGAGCGGCTAAGCGACAAAATATGCCGCCGTTAGATCCAAACACGAACAGTTATATACCGCACGATCCGGATATCCTACCGCCGACAGTTACCATACACAAAGGCCGTAAGAAATTTAGCTAAAAGCGTTCTATTGATTCATAAACTCCTCTTACCTTTACATTCGACACAATTTTTTTTTTTTTTTCCAGAAATTTCATACCACGAAGTCACCGATTCCGCGGCTCTTTACAAATCGTTGAAAAACGATTGCGAGCCACCGGTCATGTTCGCGATCAATCGCAATCTTTATGCCTACGTAAAGATAACGAATCGTAAGTATTTCTTCCATACTGCATTCTAATGGCCTCTATCGATGCCTGGAAGAAATTTGATATAAACTTTTTTTTCTTCTTTTTTTTTAGTCAATTGCTGCGTCAACAGAATCTGTTGGAACATCACGTCGAGAGGATTGGCTTGCGTCGGTCAAGACGAAATTATCTTGCTGGTAGAGACTCTACCCGACGAGACGCAAATTCCCAAGGATCTTCTCGTTCATATAAATCAAATTTACGTCGAGGCAATTAAAGGTAACGCGAGAATTATTTCGAAGTTCAAGAGAGATCGGCAGTGAGGATAGACTGAAAGTGGCTTGTGATTCAAATAACATTTGTAAAAAAACGAATGTTTTACCGAAAGTTCCGTGTTCGGAGGGCTGATCTAGACTTGCTTGTTTTGTTTCACCAGGAAATACGATAACGGAACTCGGCGTATCGATACATCAGGGTGGAAACTTTCTGGGATCGCGTGAACACGCAGGATTTTTATTTATTCGACAGACGTTCCAGTGTCTGCAGAAAATCGTTCTTCCGCCGGCGCCGTTTCTCGTTGGCCTTCTAGTTCACAGGTGAGAAAATCAACGACGGTACAGAGTAGTTTACAATTCCTTCAAGTATTGTAATTGAATTTTCAATTCATTTCCCAGTACGAAAAATGTACTTTGTTTAATTGCAATAGAAAATATAGGCCGAATCGCTCGTTGACCGCACTTCGAAATAATAATTTTTTTATTTTCCAGATGGGAAACGCCGTGGGCAAAAGTGTTTCCCCTTCGGCTTGTGTTGCGTCTCGGTGCCGAATATCGTTACTATCCCTGTCCCCTCGTGTCCGTGCGCTTTCGCGATGCCGTTTACTTCGAGATCGGTCACACGATAATGAAAGTTCTCGCCGATTTCCGCAACTTCGCTTACACATTGCCGGGAGTGCGGGGTCTCACGATTCACATGCAGGATCGCACGACCGACGTTCTGTTTCCGAAAAATCGCTACGATCAAGTTATCAAAGGGCTCAACAATTCCAACGATCACGTTCTCGCGTTTGCATCCAATTTCAGCGTTCAATCGGACTCCCATTTGGTCTGCATACAAACCAATGCCGGCGACGAGAGCAGTTATCAGACCCAGGCTATCAACATTCACAATAAACCACGAAAGGGTGAGTTCTCACAGCAGCGCGACTCGAAAGCGAAATAGAAAGAGGAAAAATCAATTACTTTCTCAGATGAATTGTGAATGCTGAAAATTGTCCGGAGAAAATTGCAAAGATGTTTAGCAAATAGCAGAAAAACTCAAAGAATAATGTCTGAAAAAATAGTTTAACAAACAAATCCGAATTACTTAATAGCACTCTGAATGCTGTCTAGCTCTTTTCTTTCTAGGAAACCGCCCTATTCTGTTTCAATGTTGATGTTTTTTTTTGCTACAAAATTTTCATATTTGTCGAACCAGTGACCGGCGCGAGTTTCGTCGTGATAAACGGCGCTCTCAAATCGTCAATGGGCCTATCGGCGAAATCGAGTATAGTCGAGGACGGTCTTATGGTGCAAATAATGCCGGAGAAAATGGAGGCTCTCAAAGCGGCGCTGAAAAATATGCAGGATTTCTCGATAGGATGCGGCCTTCAGGGAGCCCCGGAACCCGACGAAACGGTCAACATCAAGTGGGTCGACAACGACGTACAATTCAATCTAGGGTTCGTCGACTATTACTTCGCTTATCTCATGATATTTTAACATTTCTCTTTAACAAGATGCATTAATATTTCTGTTTTCCGGCTTCATCAGAGTTAAAAGTCCAATAGACGGCAAAGCTATGGACGGCGTGCCGTCCATAAGAGTTCACAACGGCACGGATTACATGGGAACGAGCAGGTTTATTCGCTGGACCGAAGTATTCATCATTAAGGTAGCACGGTTTTTCATATCTTAACTTTGAGAAACGTGGTATCGGTATATTTTCTGCCAAAAGTGAATTTCGTAGAGAATCCCGATTGGATTCCCGTAGTTGAAAAAGTTAATAATTTCAAGAAGATACCAACATGTGCGTTAAAAAAAATTGTTCAACGGATCACTCGGTAACTTGGCATTTTGTAGGGAAAGTTGATTCGTTAAAGTCAGAGGTAAGCAGCACTCAAAGTACGCGTGTAATGCAAATGTTTTTATCAATTAAATGTAAATAATTATTTAAAAACAAAAACAATGTTGCAACCGATCTTGACCTTCAAAAATCTCGTGGATTCTCACCGGATAAAAAAAAACGAAAATTAGAATAAATTCTAAATAAATGTGGGAGTACCCAGAATTAACGGATAAATATGGATTTTTATTCCATTGAAAAAGATTCGAAATTCTCTCGTAATCTCGCTATTTGCTAGAACATTAGCGATGCGTTCTCTTTAAGCATAGATGTTTACTAAACTCGCATCTTTAATCGATTGCAGTCCGACGATCATCCGACCGGAGTTCACGATCCCGTTGACATAAACAAATTGTCGGAAAGCATAGCGAGAGCGACGTGCGCAGCGCTGGTGAAGCTTTTGGATCTCTTGGCGACGGCGGGGCTAACGAAGCTGGCCGTTCGAACGACGATTCATCCGGACAATGTAAGCCTTTGTATCGATAGTCGCTGATACTCGGTCGATTTGTGAGACGACAGTACTGATCTAGATTGCGTCGATGACCCTCGATTGTCTTTTCGCAGGTGGGATACGAAGCGGGAAGCGAGGGTACGCGCCTACCGCCGATCTACATGAACAGTCTGGACAACGAGCTGATCCAAGTTCTTCACAAAGCTGCTCAGAGCAGTCAAGACACGAATACCGTTCTCGAACTGATATTTCACGTATTGGATGACTAAGAAGAGGGTGCGATCGAGCGCAACGGTCAATGATGGTTCACGAATGGCCGTGCTAATTTCAAGATTAATATTCTCTACGAAAAACAGAATCGGCAGCGCGAACGCGTAAAGTGCGGCAATGAAGCCGATAATTCTCGAAGAAGAATCGCACTCGAAGCTCGGAGATTGGACATGAAAAAGAGAGGAACCACCAGAGGAAATTTCGGTGGAAACGAAGAGAACACAAAGTTTAATATTGTAAAGGGGATAATGTGCAATACCAATCGCGAGATATCGAACTCGTCGAAGCGTCTCGAGTTATATCAGTGTCCAATGAGTAATCTACCAAAGTAAAGGGAATTAAACGAACGGCACTCCGTGTAAAGAAACAAAACGAGAAATACGGTCTAAAGCGATTTAGAGTTGTAGATTAGAATGGAAAAAAAGAATTCAATTTTTTTCTCGTATTTATAATTGTTCCTGTTGCGAAAAAAACGATTGCACCGAAGAATCTCGATTGTCATCAATTATATTTCGGTTCGAGACTCGACGCGATACGTCGACTGATCGATGGTCTTTTCTTTTTTCTCGATAGTAACGATATTTTTCGCGGCGAATAAAATCATGGTAATCCGAAGGCGCCTGCGCTCGATGCCCAGCGAAAGGCTTCCGCGAATGTTCCGTACGAATTATCGTTTCTTCATTTTATTTTTCGAGCAATATTCATTCCCCGCAGTGTAATTAACAAAGTAAATTATTCTTGTTACGCCCGGATACGATATTTGGTTATCGACGGCAAGGAATCGAGAAAAACCGTTCGCCGAAACTTGTAATGTCGAATCGCTATTATCGCTTTGACAATTGAATATTATATTGTACGTTAACAGATCGCAATGATATTACCGTAACCGTGTGGAAGGGGGATTGAGAAACAAAACAAAAAAGTGTGCGTGACGGCGAGATGATTTTTACTTGTACAGTGTTGCCTGTTTACTTTTACACGATTTATCCAGAGAGAAATCTATTCGAACCGCGCGGTCCGATCAACTCCATGTATCGCCGATTTTTAACAAACGCAAAGAGAATATTTTCTTCTTCCTTTTTCCTTCTTCAGACAGAACTTTGATATATTTATCGTGCAACTCATTCTTTGCATAAAGATATATGTGCGTAAGTGTGAGACGGAGAAAATGGGGAGGGGAGCAAGTCCAAATTAGTCGCTTGAAAGTAAATGTTATTGAAAACACCAAGAATATATATATGTATATTAATTGATAGTAATTAATATATATATAATATTAATATTAGAATATACTTCGGCGTCGCTGTACACTCATTCTTGCTGAGCAATGTATTTACGTAATGTATATACGAAAAGATAAATAAATTGTACATAAAATTCTATGGATAACGAAAGAAACGTCCGATGTCGCAGTTCACTAAATCGGAAAGAGGGCTTCAATTTCGTCGCGACGCGGAAAAGCGTTGCAGTTTTTATTACCGACCGAGCACGGGTCCATCGGGACGGAGGCTGATCCTTACTCAGTCGGTAACACAAGCACTAATCATAATTTCTCGAGGACTATTTGGATTTCGGTTAAGACTTTCATGGACTAGGTTAAGTAATTACGATTTTTACCTTATTTTTACCCGAGATTTCGAGTTTCGACGAAAATAAACTTGAGAAAAAGATTTCATAAAACGTACGACACCACCTTAAATTGAAACGATACCATTTTCAAGTAATTTATCACGATATTAAACTTCGAATTCCTATTTTTTACCGGCAATGTTACAATTGATTTAAAAATAGTTACTAAAAATGGAGATAAACAATTAGCGAAAAAGTCGTATTTAAACTTTCCTCTTTCGGGACCCTTTTTCTGCCCCCGCGCGGTGTGCTAGCGCAGCACTAGCGGCAGCGCCCGAGCGCGTTCACATTGCTAACTAAAATATTGAATCGATATTACCGTGGCCTCCGGTAGGTTTTTGGCACGCACGGGAGCCCACGACGGAGCCGTGTCGAAGGTGGAATTAGCGCAGCTTAGACGAAAACTACGAGAGTCTCTCTAACGACCGCGAGACAGCAAGGTGCGCGCTCGCGTATACGTCTCTCCATTCCCCTTCGGGGATTCGTTCGATCAATTATGTTCGCGTTGTGAGAAGTAAATAAATCGAAAGCGAAGAGTCACATCGTGGGCGAAGGGGACGAGAAAAACGCTGAAACGACGAAGTGAACTTCCAACATTGACACGTTGATATCGCCGTCTAACCGAGTGTGTGGCATTCGATCGAGCCGCGCGCGTAAAACTCTCGCACGTACTCTCCCGTTCGACAAACAAACCGGAACACACAAACACACAGAAGCGCCATGGATCGGAGAAAAATGTCGTAAGTATACATTGTGTCAAAGGCGATTCTTCACTATTCGTAACGATGCATGCATCGCGAGAATGTTCGCTCGCGATACGCCCAACGCGGATACTGTGCCTTAACGAGCGTTAGAAAAAAAATCGTTTATCTTTGTGCCACCCGTCTTCCTTCTCGCCCCCCCTCCCCTTCTAGCTCGTCGTTCTCTACTGTTCGCGCATTTTTATTTTTCCTTCGATTCTTAACTATTTCGCAAACGAGTCTCGCTCGACTCGTAATTGAGAATGACAATGAGATAGTCAATCGCGCCGATCATATATTTTCACGCCTCGAATCGTCGTTTCGTCGAACGACAAAGAATTTTTCGCTGCATTCGGTTCTTCCGTTTTTTTTTTCGTTCCAAGCGCCGATTAGGTTAGTTTCTTAGCGGTCGCGAGGCGTAAGAACGACGAGCCGAACGAGCCGACGCAGTGATTCGGTATTCGGCGCTTTCGCACGTAAACCTTTCGGGACAAATTCGATTGCAACGACGTCGCTAACGCCGGCCTTCGCTGGCTCCACCCCAACGCCGCGCGGCACTCGCACGCCGATTATTGTTATTATTATTTTTTATTCGATTAACCGTAAGGTAATCTCATTCGCGCTCGATCGCTCTCGTGTGTGTCTCGAATCCTTCGCCCTTTGCTCGCGCTTTCGCTCTTGGGCGTAGAAAATGCGAAGAAGAATATACCAACGATTCGAAATGCGACTCCGTCCCGGGCACGGTCGTGTCGATCGCGGGATGCGGCGCTGCCTAGAATCAGCTGACGTAAGGTTTTTTTCTACATTAGAACCGTCACGGACGGTGATCAAAACAAATAAACAAAAGATCCAATTTCACGTATACCGCCGAGCACGTGAGAACTCGAGGCAGTTATCAGCTACTCGTTATTGCAAGATTTACGTGCGGTCTCCTTTTTCTCGAATAAAGCGAAAGGGATGACTGGAAAAACTATGAGCAAATTGCGTTATGCGCGCGTTACGTCCGAATCAGCATTTCCTCGGTGATTACGGTTAAGGGATGAATTCCCATTTTACGCGTTTCGCATCATTGAGGCGCTTTTTCCGACTAATCCCCTTTTCGAGACTGAGCTTTCGGAGAGTTTCTTAAGATGGGGTACGGAGCGCGTGTTTACTATAAAAATTCGAACCAAAAGCTCTGATATCCTACAACATGCGAGTCACTGACTCGCAGTAAACGTATAGTAAAGCGTAATCAACCTTACGCCAACGGTGTTTACTATAAGGATGCGCGATAAGACTCCGTACACTCGATGCATCTTGTAACGAAATTTGATCTGTACGCAACGAATGACCGGCGCTCGCAGCTGTCGCGAACCTGACACACTCGTGACCTTGGTACTCATTTCCAGAGGCAAATAAAAAACGGAAGGAATATAGTTCAAGACTTACGATAATGAATGATTAATTTTCGAATAAAATGATAATAATGACTCGAAGATTCGTTGACTGGGCATGTTGTTTCCGAAATTTCTTTGGTCATCCAATCAAAACAAATCTTCCCGATCAAGCCAAATGTGATAACTGTACTTACAAACGAACCTGGGTAAATTGTAATAAAAAAAAAAGAGAGGAAGCTATACGACAATTACGTTTCCACCATTTTTCATCTTTTTTATCTACCCGATTCCACGTCTCTGCGCGACACATGCCTACTCAATTTGCACATTAAAGATTTTACGCAACAAACCATACTTGACTCGATCTAAGCGTCGTTGATTCATTGGACAAGCCGTTTTATTGCGTTGCGCTTTCCGGAATGAGCTTATTCTACATCGATCGAATACACGGAAACACACTATACGAAAATTTTCACGACGTTATGAATAATTTGTTCAACGAACGGCGCCGGCCAATATTGTCGATGAAATAGTTGATATATGGGTGATTAATTAAATAAAACTAATTGGCTAATTGTCGAGGTACCAATCAGAACTTTTCGTTAAATTTAATAAAATGCATAAAAATAAGTTGATCGGAATTATATTAATTGGACGTACCAACCGGTGAAATATTCAATTCAATTATTCACTTCTTTCATGATAATTTATTATTATTATTATTATTATTATATCATCGATTAGATTGATTAATTCGGTGGAAACTCAGTGGGAGGCATTGGCAGGCTTCGGGATTGGCTTATGCTACTTCAAACACGGCTTTATCCTTTGTAATTCAATACGCCGGCGTTGGTCGCGCTCACCGGAACTGATAAGATCGGGCAACAAACACCGATTACGAGCGACATGAATCATGCATCGAGACAAGATCGTCCAGTCGCGATTAGCAACGTTCTATTATAAGAATGAAAAAACGATAGCGACACGTTTTTGCAATATTTTCGATGTAATATATTACGCAAATACGTGTATTTCGTATGAAGGGAATGGAGAAGATATGGAGTATTGGAAGAGACGACATGCTTTTTTTTTATCGTAAAGTATTAAGCGAGTTCGTCGTTTTTTTTTCTTTCTCGTAATTCAATAAAAAAAACATTGGAAGTGACCTTATTTCGATTTTTCAAATCTTGGGACATGCTTCAAATAAGAAATTGATTCTCACGAATGATTTTCAATTATACGAAAGAAGATTGTTCACATATAATTTGAAAAAAATTGCCGATGACCTTGACTTTAGTAAGAATCCGAGGTTCTTTGCAGTTTTTCTTCGAGGCGCTTCTCGCGGTTTTTTCGAATCTAAAGTTCTAATAGAATAGAAGCTGAGTTGAAAATGAAAAATGTGGTAATTGGGGACGAACGGAATATGAGTTATGAACGAAAAGTTGGATTTTTGGAAAATTCATATAATCTTATTGTTTTCCGAAGTTTACTAAAAGATATACAAAAGACGAATCTAATGTACGCGGCATTAAATTTCTAGATTTTGTTTTTACTTATACTATTTGCCTAGTGCTTCGTACTTTAAGCTATTTTGCCCATGTTCCGTTTTCACATTTTATTGTAAGCTTGTTATAAATAATCCAAACTGACGGAACTCCCGTTCGAGCAGACCTTTCTCGTCGACTTGAAACTAATCGTTTTTTCTCGAATTCTCACAGCACCGCCGGGGATTCCCTGTACCAAACCCTGGAGATTCCAAAAACCGCAACGTCCGAGGACATAAAGAAGACTTACAGAAAATTGGCGTTGAAGTATCACCCGGACAAAAATCCCAACAATCCGGAAGCGGCCGATAGGGTAAGATTCCTATTCTCGTCGAACGATTCGCAATCGAAATACCGACATTTTTCGATATTCCATAAATCTATGTACATTTATTTAAATCGGTATATTGCAAAATCGAAACATACGAGTATGATAAAATGAATTGTTCTCGATGCCGACAGTTTAAGGAAATAAATCATGCACATTCGATATTGATGGACATGACCAAGCGCAACATATACGACAATTACGGATCACTCGGTCTGTACGTGGCCGATCACTTCGGCGAGGAAAATGTCAACGCTTACTTTGTCGTCACGTCCGGCTGGTGCAAGGTCAGAAAATATACTTTCTTTTTCCGTTACTCATTTTGTTTGAAAAAAAGTTAACGATGCAATAAACAAATGAATTGATTTTCATATGTTTATTTTTGAATAAACAAACAGCGTAATTTCGTCGAACGGTGATTTAACTCGCTTTTTGAAAATTTCAGGCGTTCCTCGTGGTCTGCGGAATTCTCACCGGCTGTTATTGTTGCTGCTGTTGCTGTTGCTGCTGTAATTGGTGTTGCGGCAAGTTGAAACAAAATCGGCCCGAGGACAGTGGCCTCTATCACAATTTGCAGGTGATGATTTGTTATGCGAAAAAAAAAAGAAGAAAAAAAAAACGAAACAACATCGTGCTTATTTCCAGTATGAAAATACGTGTCCGCGATAACGCTATCGAGTTTCGGTTCCGGACGCGATCCGAGAAGCCGATGTCCGTTAAAAAAAATCACTCGTTATAATTGCGAGAGTTGCAAAAAACCTAAAACGCCATCTCGCGTTTGTAGGGCGAAATTTATTGTGGGCTCACTGATTCGATTGGCGGAGACAAAGCTAACGGTGCATTCTAAATCGCTGCGAATAATTCGAGAGCACTGAGAGTTTCGAGGTTTCGTTGAATTGGCATGCGCTATTTGTGTGTTTGATCAATTGCCGGGGTTTCCTTTTGATTTTCATGACACGAGACTGCTTTAACCGAACCTGATGGACCTGATAGGTCCGAAGCATGAAGATTTCTTTTCACTCGTGTGCTCGATTAATTTTTTTCGATTAGTTCCAATTCATTTCTTTTTCAATTTTTTTTTTTCAATAAAAGGTAAGTTTGTTTATTGAACGCACGTGTGCGACGACAAAACTTTTCGCAGTGGCGTATCGTCGACAAAAGAGTGAAAGTCAGTCTCGAGTTTCGTTCGATCGAGGAATGGGCGGTTCGCGAACCGAAACAAACGTTCATTCCGGATGTTTCTTTCAACGGCGATGACTCGCTCATCCTTTTTTTCCTTTTCGTTCGATCTATTTGTCGAAAATCGTTTTTATTATTATCATTTACTTTTCAAAGTTAAGCTTCTGAGTAATAACCTTACGAGACATTAGCGCTAAAGCCGAGCAGTACTGAGAATCTTTTGCGGTACCACTTCTGCTGTCGGTGAGTAAACGTTGATAGAACCACCGTTTTCTCTTGATTTCCTTTTTGATTTGGCCTCCTTGTTTCACAAGACAGCCACACACGCCGTTATTCGATCGGTAGTTTTGTCGCACAAGCAATTCGCACGAATCGACACGAGCAGGGGGGTAAAAAATCGGTCATGGAATTTGTGATTTAACGAAGAAAACAATAATCAACAGACTTCTAAGCGCGACGAAGCGCTCGGCGATTCTTGTTGCATTGCTCTCCACTCATGCTTTTCATTCGTAGCTCTCAATCATCGTCATCTCACGAAAATTATCATCAGTTTTGTGATTTTGTGTTTCTTTTTCTCATCGTTCGTTAATTTTACATGGATTATGTCGTAAAATTCATTAATCCTCCGAGAGACCAATCAGTGACCTCGCAACAAATTGACTCGAGTATCCTATTCGAACGATTCTGTCGAACGAATCGAACGATTTGTCGTTTCCCGGAATACAATTCGCGATTTTCTATCTCGTCCCTCAATCGGACAAGATCGGAGTATCAGATACTCTTGCAGGTGTTTTTTTTTTCTTTTTCGTTTTTTTTTTCTTTTATTCATCGCAGCAATGCATAATTATTATCGATATGATTTTTACATTTCATCGTCAAACTCATCGATCACATTGTTTATAGAACGTGATCCAACTCACCGTTCATTCGTACCGGCAATGTAAATTCTTGGCACTGAAAACCGTCGCGTCGTGCACACTACATGTATGGTTCTCACATTGTTGCATCGTTTTGCATAGCACGATGTTTACTTGCGATTAAATTTCCGTCGTTTTGATCCACTGCGCAAGTCGTTTGAAAAATGTGCATTTTTTTTCTCCGTTTTTTAAATCGAATTTAGACGAATCGCATCGCGGTCTCCAGTCCACTAAAATGCAATTCGGAGCTGATCAATCCGTAAGAATCGATGGCGATCTGTAATCGAATCGTGACTAAACGCGGGATATCTTACAATTTTGATAATCATATTCGCAAGTGATAAAACAATCCAAGATACGCGTTGATATTTGAAAAACAAAAAAAGAAACCATCGACCAGGCAACAACTGCCATTGTCAGATGGAGAAAAATCGGTTTCACTGCCAAGCATGAATCATAGCCTCATCTACGAAAGGCATGTAGGTTAGCAGTTTTGTTTACTTTGTTGTTGTATTATAGCGGGACCAGGTTCCTGACGGCGATGTTGTGACGAATCAGCCAAGGGGTTCCAAGAAGGTAAGTTATTTCGACTGATTTATGCTCTCGTTTGTTTGGTTTTTATATTTTTATTATTTACTTTTTTCGCTTTTCTCTCGGTAAGTTTCTTTCTGTGGTTGATTCAATCATGTTTATTTTGGTACATTAAAAATAATTTATAATTACGATGGAAAGTTAATTTACAATATATTAAAAGCAGTGGTCAATACATTGCTTTTAACGATTTACTTCCAGAAAGCTGTTCACCTCACTGTGCATAAAAATTTCTAATTTTTTTTCAACGGTGTAAATATTTCACGGAGCGTTACATTCATTTTTTTGGGATAAATGTCGTAGTAATTTCAGAAGGGAAGTTTGACAACATCCCGGGCGCTTTTCTTACCATTCCAGACAAAACACTTGTTTTCGCCAAAAAAAAAACGAACTCATTCATGCCTCCTTGCTCCGAATGAGACATTTCTTCCCGAATATCATCGCCCATTCATTCTGAAGATTGCCCGAGTTTGTTCCAAGCATTTTTCAAATTTCCAGCTTTATTTTTTTGGAATTTGAACGATGCGCACATTTTTTTTTTCGAAATTTCTTTCAAACGATGCACCGGCACCCATTACGATTGAGAATTCTAAAACCACTGTTTCATTCGATGATTCGAAAGATGTAATGTGATCATTCATTTCTAGCCATGATTAAATATAACCGATTCTAACTCTTCAAAGGCAACGGGCTGACTCAACAGGTGGTACACGAGTAAATAACAACCAAAAAAAAACCATCAAATTCATCTCTCCTCTGAGTCTCGATACATCTGCATGAAAATGATCAGAAAGGTTCTTACATTGTAATTGCATGTTTAACTGAAACTGTACTGAAATTCTCGCTTTCGCCCTGCCAAATCTCGTGATAATTTCAGAAGAAAAAGTTTGGCAACGTCCGACATTAACAATTTTTTTCTCAATGCCGCAAATTTTCTAGCGTTAAAACAACCAAGGACCTTGAACACGCGTCTATTTTTAATTGCTTTGCACTAAATTCACACCGTGATTGAGCGGAGCTCGAAGATTGTGTTTCTTTTAATTGAATTGATCATTTGTTTTCCAACGCGCACATGGAAAATTGCGCTTTGCATGGCGATTTTCATGGGAGCACTGAAAAGACGAGCTCGCGCGTGAATACGGTCCACAATCGTTTTACTTTCGTCCTGCAAAAGTGTTATGCGTAGCTGGACATTTCATGCTCTTGTTATAAAATTATAGTGCGAGAGCCCCCGCCCAAATTGGTGACAGCGATCGACGGTTTTTGGTACAGAGCAGCGTAAGCTTCCCTGGTGAAAATATTCTTCCGAATGCGACGAAAGATTCGTCTAAAAGCTTCGAAAAATTTCTCTGAAAGGTCCACACAAAAATGTTCAAAGTTTTCATATAAATCGTACTTTACCAAAAAAAATCCTATTAATTACATTTGCATATTCCTTCCGCTCTTTTATTTTTTATCACAGTCTATCCAATTCGATAAAAAATCGAATCAATCAAAATGAATTGATCTCTCAACATGTGTGATGCACGGAGAAAAATGTCTGAAGATCTTGGAAAAATTACCAAAACGATCCGATTGGAATTTTTCGGGCACATCGTCAGAGAAATATTTTCGCCAGGTTCACTGTAACCTACTCTTTCCTTCGTAAATAATAAAGAGAAAGGCGTCAAACGTTTGCGAGCATAATACGGGATTGAATTTTCGTTAACGCTACACCGGCATGATATTTTTAATGAAATGCGTTGATAATTATTTGAAGGAGGACGAGAGCGAAGAGGAGACAGTTACCGCGCAACCACAGGGTGGAGCTTCCCAGGGCGCGGCGGGCACCACGGTATTCGCGATGCCGCCACCGCCTTCGTCGCAAGCGACGTTCCCGAATGAAGGTACCAACTTGACGAGTGGGGCGGATCGTCCCTTGTACGGCGAAGGTAAAACCACTTCTTGACTCGAAAAAAAAAAAAAACGAAACCTTCACTCACAACAACGACTCGGTCATTCACGAATTGTCCGTAACGACGAAAACACAAGACTGCGAATGGAATTGAAAACAAACAAACAAACGAAAAGCACAATACGAATGATTCACGAATGCGACGATCATTTGTTCATCTGGCTTTTTTTTTTTCTTGTGTGTTGCATCATACATAAAAAAAAAGAAACTGGAATTACAATCGATAAAAAAAGGAGCGTTAATTGTACAACTTACACAAAGTATTGAGCGATATTTCTAGCGTACGGATTATACAGTAGCATACATTAACTATTCCATAAGTTCTGTTTTTGCGTGGCCAAAGTTTGCGAAAAAAAAAAATGAGAATCGCGCTGAACGTTGCGCGTTCTGCACTCGCTGAAGAACGTACGGCTCGATGTTGTAACGCGCATATGTACGCTTGTACGTTGATTCATTATCGCACGGTTGAGACGCATGTTTGTTGCCGGTTGATATTACTTTTGCGCGTCTGTCGTTAACGTATCGTTTTACATTTACATTCATCTCTACAGGGTGTAATGGCGATTTCGAGCATACTTATCGCGTAAGCGTAACTAAAATTTCGACAAAATGTGTGAGACCGAAGGAAAATGAGTTGAGCAACTCTCAATTCTTGCGGGCTCGTCACGAGCGTCTCGTTTTTATCGGTCTTTCTTTTACATCAATTTTTTCTTCTATTACCGACAACCGCTCGAAGCAACCTCCATGGGCCTTGACTTTCTTTTAGCACCGCATAATTTACTTTGAGTCGCGAATATCGAATAAAAGCCCGACGAATCATTTTACACCCTGTATGCTGTTTCATAATTCATTCCCGTTGGATGTAGTTACAGCTACACTCACGAATGCTTAGAAACAATAGTGAACAAAAAAAAAAACTCCTTAATGGCGCAACTTTTGGCATGTCTTGTCTTCATTGTTTTGTTATAGAGGTCTGGTCAGTTTGATTTTCAGCGCGTAACCGTTATACTGCACCGGCGAACGGATTCGTTTGAGTCGCAAGACGGCGATGGGAATATCCGTAGAAGCGGATATGCGATAATCATGCTCGGTATATAACGCCTCCACGAACAATAATCGATAAAAACGGAATTACAGCGTCGCGACGAAAAATCAAAATTATTCTAATCAGTTTTTTTTTGTTACGAAGTCTTCCATCTCGAATAGTGGAGCTGCTATTTTTTTTTTTTTTTTTCTATACTATCGACCTGTGAAAAGAAGTTGCAGAGTGCGTTCTTGATTAACAAAATAATGAATTGATAACATTTAACGCGTGTTACGAGACTAAGACGTCGAGATCCGCATAATTTTCTAGTTCGAGTCGAACGAAAAATCGCTTCCGTTCGGCGATTTACTTGTTGCTTCTTTTCTATTCTTTTTTACTTTTTCTTTTTTTTTGTTTTTTGGGAGAAGGAAAGTATTCGCGAAACGTTTATTACGCTTTTTTCTTAGTTGTTAGCAACACACGTTAATCGTTCGCTTAATTGCGTTTATTTGAATTATTCACCGAAGTTCCATGTGATTTTACACTGATCAATCGATTATCTCGATTGCCTACTTATAGTGGTCTAATATATAGTATATTATATATAAATGCTAAGAAAAAGAAGTAAACGGTAGCGTTTTGTTTTTCCGCTTATTTTTCTTCCTCATTGATATTCCGGGACGTTTTAATTTCACTATAGCCGCTCAGCAAAGAACTCCGTTCACCACCACCGACCACACGGCGGATCCTCTTCTACCTTCCTCCAATCCCGCGACATAAGTTGGACCGAAAAAAAAAAAAGAACAGATAATTGAATTGTACATTTTTGTTTTTCTTCGTAGTGCAAGTAGCATTATTTCGAATCGATGATGAAAATTTAATTTATACAAGAGACTTGCATTATTCGCAAACGGCGTTAATGGGTTTTATTTCAATCTTGTCCGAATCGATCTACTTAATATCTATCGATTAATCGAATGCCAATCGGGCTACAACGGCTTCATATCGCACAGTCTACATTGTACAATCCTTCCAATAAACTTTTTTATTTATCAATTAATGATCTATTTCGTTTTCTTTTCGTTATTCTTTTCGCTAGTTTCGACGAATATCTTCATCGTAATCGTTTGACTCGATGCGCCGTGTTTTTTGTTCGTATATCAGCGCTGGGCAGAATCGTATGAAGTAAAAGTGAAGTAGAGAGCGCCTTTCAACCAATTTAGGGATTCTACTTGAATTTTCAAATACTTTTTCAATACGCAAAATTAAGGATTTCGGAGTAAAATCTTATAAATCATGACGTGACCTTGAAATTCGTCGCAAACTCAAATGGTCGGCTTATTTATTTTTTCATTTATTTATTCACAAACAATAACATCTCAGCTCAATCGATTGAGTTTTCAACGAAACTTGAACGCAAATTTGATTTGCGACGAAATCGAATTTTTTTTAGATTCTTCATCTCCGAATATGACGATTTATAAAATTATTTAAAAAACTAATTTGCCCCGCGCCGATATGTAGTGATTTTTTTATAGTTGTTAGAACCTTGAATGCGTTCATCGAAGTGCATGAATTTTATGCATATTAGGTTTATAAAGCAGCGCTAGACATTAAGGAGTTGAGAAACTGCTCTAAAGATCTATCCCTGTCGATTGCAAATTATCCACGAAGTTAGCGAGCGTTCGATGATCGAATGATCGATTTGATTTTGAATTTTTTTCTTTTTTTTTTGCGTGGCAATAGTCACAAATCCCTTCATAGGCACGAACGTTGGGGCGCCAGCCGCAGGACCGACAAAGTGGTAGTCGAGGACGATGAAATCGACCAACGATCCTATCCGAGAGTAAATGAGAAAACGAATATAGCAACCAACCTCGGCACCCGTCTGTAGCAGAACGAACACAGCAGAAAAACCCGTGTGCTTACCTGACGAGGAAGAAAAACCGAACGAACCGTCGCCGGCAGGACAAAGGAAAGAAAAGAATAATAATAGAACATTTTTCGTATTTCGCGAGTAATTTGAATCGATGTCAGGACGAAAGATCAATGATGAAAAAAAAATGGAAAAAACTAAGTGAGAGATCAAAATTGTATCTCACGTTAGCCGCAAGATCGAAACCTCACATACAGCGTCGAAGTATTTGTTAGATATGTACAAATTGTTGAGTATCTTCGTTTTGTTTACCGATTTAATTCCCCATTGAATAGAAAAAGAAGAAAAGTAACACTTTGAGGAGAGCGGAAGGAAAAATGTACGACGAAACTTTCTCGAAAGCAAAAAAATACTCGTGGAAATCCGAAGTTGCTAGACTGTTCCAATCGTATGCACTTTATACATATTATTAATATACCGTGCTACAATAATGTTAATTAACTGCATATAGCTATCGTACTATTGTACAGTTATGCGCCTCGTTAGTCCTTTGATTTTACCGAATTCGCGGTTAATCCAAATAATTATTGTTTACCGAGCCCGATTATCGAACGACGGAATTGGTTGCCGAAATTCGTAGCGCGATGCGAATCCCGATGCTCGCTCAGCGGGGTGGGCTGAACGGATCGTTTCGAAGTGTTGTGAGAAAAAGGGCAGAATTCCTTCGTGATTGCTCGAAAATGAACTCTTAAGCAAATTGTGCTTCTTGGAAATAAAAACGGACGAGTACGTTAGAATATCAGACAGCTGGGGAAAGAACGGCTGAACGGACGTAAATTTTTAAGTTTGCGGGGAATTTGTCTAAAACAATTAATTGAAAACAATTCGTCTCAAATAATTCGTTCGAAAGATAATTTATCTTAAAGAAGGCACTAAAAAAATACAAAGTATAGACAAATGTATAAAAGTTAGATGCGGTGTTTAAGAATAATTGTTTAAGACAAATTATTTTAGACGAATTTTTTATGATTAGTTAGTTTAGACGAATTTCCCGCAGACGTCATTCTTGGTCCGCGCTTAGTTTTAAAATCGACTTTTTTTAGTTTATTTATTTTTCTTGTAAACATTCTCAAATTCGATTTGACTCTATTCCTAACGGAAATCGCCGAAATGCTAAAAGTGTTGCGTCGAACGTGGTCGACGCGTTAGAGATCTGCGGAAAATAAATTTTCGCGATAATCGACTAACGTTTCGGGTTATGTCAAAATTCATCTTCGAACATGACGTTTGAAACAATATCATTGATACGTTGTTTGCGATAGATCCGAAAGAGGGGAGGGCGACATATTCGGGCCGATATTTTTTTTTCTTTAAAAACAGATTCATACTGTTTCTAAAAGATTCTTCAGATAAAAACCGCCGTATTAAGGAAAAATAAATCTTAAAAAAAGTAACTTTTTCACATTTATTGCAGTCGAAAAGATAGTCCATTGTGCTCAATTTTGATTATTTTCATTTTGTCCAGGTGAGCCAAACGGGTGATTTATTTTGTGTCGAAAAAACAGTTCAACGGTGTTGTGTAAACTCATAGAACTTCAATTGCTTATGTGGTCCATTTTCTCCCTAATCTCTCATATATATTAGAGGTAAATTACTTATTATTAAGAGCACAATTGCCTTGTGTTTCGTTATCATTTATCTCGACCTCCCCGAGGCGTGCTATGGATTATAAAAATTCCAGTCGCTTGCGATCGGATAGAAAAAAAATTTTGAATAAAAAAATTGAATTCGTTAAAAAAGAAATGTTGTCGGTTGCTAAAGATAATTGCACAGATCCGTGAACGCGCTCGTTCTCACCCGTAAGAATTTCAGCCTGCAATTTTGCACGAAAAAAAAAACGGACGATTTCGCACGGCGATCGATTGACCGAATTGTGAGAATGTATGTGCACGCGGAAAAATTTATCCTCCGAATGAAAACAAAGTAAAAAAAGTTTAAACGGGTGATGTTGGTCGGGTCTCGTTTCGGAGATCCAATTTTATGGCCCCCTCGATTCGTTTGTTATCGGTAAATAAGTATTCCTTCGTACTACGAGCGCGAAAAAAAAAAAAACACAAAAATCACTATTTATTCGTAGTCTTTAGAAATGTGTGCGTGGGAAGGATGTATAATCAGGAATATTTCAGAATATAGAAAATGTATAAGGGAAATGAAAAACAAAAAGAAAAGAGCGAAAGAAGAAAAAACAGTAACCTTGGACAGATTCACAACGACGACGAGCGAAAAATATTGCGTCGATAACCGTCGACGAAACGAAAAAAACGTTTTTTAATTGCGTCTCGAATTTTTTTTGGAACACTGATAAACGTGATGAATAAAGACAATGCCTAAGGTGCCATATTGAATGTGTTAGTTGTCGAATATTTATACATACTTACGATATACACTAATTCCGTTGCATTGTGGAGAAGCGAAGGAAAATCGACCCGATTCAAGAATAGGGTTGTATGGATTGTGTTTTATTACGTTTGCGGAAGATTCGTGTAAAACAAATCGTCTGAAATAATTTGTCCAAAACAATTCGTCTTAAATGATTCGCCCGAAAGGTAATTCTTCTTAAAAAACGCATCTAAGTTTTGTCTATATTTTTTGTTCCTTTTTTGTTTTTAACAATAGCTCAAAATATGAGTTGTTGAACAATAGCGGGAAATGTTAACTGTTCTTTAACTATAGCAGAAAATATTTATATTTTTTTTTTACTATAAACAATATACATTACCGCTCGCGCTACACTCGCCGGAAAGCGAAGCCCCGAGCGCTGAGAGAGGCGCGGAGTGGGGGAGCGTCCCGTGAGTCGGGCGTAGCGGCGAGCGCGTTGCGCGAAGGGAGGGGGAAGCCGAGCGCGCGAGGCCCCGAGCGACGAGAGACGAGTCAGTTGGCGCCCGCGCGCGGCCGAGGAAGGGTCGCGCTGCCGAGTTACCCTTGGGGTCTAACAATAAGCTAGATTTGCACACTTGGGACGAGAAATAATCATCAATATAAAGAGAATTGACGTGCTTGTTCGTATGATTTTCCCTCCGAATATCAACACCATTTACCGGGCATCGCGAGCGCGATTCAAGCCACAAATTGATAAGGTGAGGCGCGCACAAAATCTTTAAAGTTTATTAACCGCAGCGGAAAATATCTGTAATTAACAAAAACTCGTACATATTTTCCGCTACAGTCAGAAAACCGAAAACAAATAAAAACATAGGCAAAAGTATAAAAGTTAGATGCGTTGTTGAAAACGGGTGATCTTTTGGACGAATTATCCGCAGACGTTGTTTTTTCATTACCGTACAGGAAAATGTCAGAATCGTACATTTTCACTGGCAATCCAAATGAAGCTTCGATTTTTTTTTCACCCAAAGCGCCAAATGGCATCCTCAACTGGTCAGTTTCGCTCCACTCTGTCCGATATCTGTATAATTCGTATTTTTTCGTAGGCACGTGAAAATACGATGCGAACGGTTCAAACGTATAAAGACGAAGAGAGAAGGCAATCGTGCGTTTTCGTTTGTTGCTTCAGTTTCTCGCGCCTCTTCCCCGGGCGGAGCGAAGAATAAAAAAGAATAGAAAGATTCTATAGCTTAGCAAATGATATTCTGATATTCAGACAAGATTTTTTGATTCATCCTTACAATGTTCTCATAAATTGTAATTGAAAAAAAAAAAAAGAAAAACCAAAAAAAAAACAAAAGAACAATACATCTCTTGCAGAATGTTGCATCGATAAATAATACACAAAACACACAGACACATGTATAATGCATTAATAACGATAAAGCGATTTAGATTGTCGAAAGGGGGCGCCGTGACAATTGTCAATTTTCCACATACCGCTTCTGCAGCGAAGTTTCGTACAGGTTGTAATCTCCTTATTCCAATGTTTCCGTAGCATTATATATACATAAGTATAATGAATCGAGTTTTATTAATAAACGAAAAATAAATAAAAAAAAGAAGAAAGATATAATAGTATTCCAAGAATAGTCATTGCCATTTCCGATGTTTTTTCATAGATGTGTATGTCGCGTGACCAGAAAAAAAAAACAGAAATATCGTGCAGGCAAAAAAAAAAACTAGAAGACAATGACATTTTTTTGGTGCACAATATTTGCAATTTTACGCAAGTTATAATATCGAGGGGCACGACGACAGATGCCATTGTCACGGCTTTTTTGGGCAATTATTATGTGCGTCGGGAGAGAGATTTCGCGAGTTCAAAATGTTGTGCAAGATTATCGGACAAGGATGAAATACGACGGGAGGACAAAAAACATTGAGACTAGGAAGCGAACGAGGCTGTAACCGTGACCCTGGTTGACCTTGACGAAATTGTACTTACGGTAAAAAAAAAAGTCAACCACGACCGTACATCCTTGTCCGATAATTCTGTGAGAATATACATAGCATATATCTTCCGCTTAAATGGCAACCACGAATATAAAGAGTAATGAAAAGATGAACCAACAGATGTGATCGAAGAGATCGAAGAAAAAAATAAAAAGAAAACAAAAACGATCAATAAAGATATACATGAAAATCCTGTCCCGCGTTTAGGTTCTCCATTGTGTGTTCCTTCCACGATATCCATTGTTTATAACTATTGTAATGAATAATGACGAATAATATTGTTATTAATAATCAGTTATCGTGATTATTTTCTCGTTTGATTTTAATGCTGGCGAGAGAAACGACGATACCGGGTGAAATTATTTATTTCTTCGTCACCGTTAACGAACGTCTTTGTATTGTCGTTAATCAATGACGATGAATGTTGTTAAAAGTAGAAACAACGAAAATTCGACTACTATTTAATAAAGATCGTTTATATCATTCCGTGCGAAAATTGCGTTTTCCCGCACGCATCGTTTTTCGCGCGAGATCAAGTTTTTACACATTCGTATCGTAATGTACTATAGTAATATTTATTGATAGCCCCGAAAAAAAACAAAACAAATAGTTCGAATCGATTCGATTGTGGCGATTGTGCCTATCTTCTAATCGATCAATCTTTGACGGACGAGTCGCGGAAACGATTTTTCGCAGATTTTTCACGCGATGATTTTCAAAGAAGTTTGAATAAAAAATTTAAAAATGGCACAATTACTCGCGTATTACGGATCGCGCGATTACACAATGCCTGCGATCGAGCAGCGCATTGAAGATTTATTGAAGCGTCGGATCGGCGCCCTCGAAGGACTGCCGGTCGAGAGCACGAAGGAGCGGCTCGTAAGTACTCTAAATAACGCGCCAAATACTATAGAAATTGTTTAAAAAGCGTGAAAAATTTTAGATTGCAAAATATAGTGGATTTTTTAATATTTTCGTTTTGAAAAATATAGTTCGATCCAATGTTTTTCGAAATTTGCAACATTTCTATTTTGCTTTTATAAATCGTTTTTAAGGCTAAGTACAAAGAAAGCCGAATTGCAAGGCAAGGATTTCTGAAGACTACGCATCGTCACGTGCTGGAAATGGTCGCTTACATATTGAATACCGAAGCTTCGATATTGGAGGAAGGAGTGATCGACAAGGACGAATACATGCAAACGTTCAGTAGCTTTTTCAACGAGGGTGGAAGACATGCCATTGCCATTTACTATCAACCGATGGGACCACCGCCATTTGGTAGACAGTGGGGATTTATTCGTACAAACTAGAGGGCAATATTTCGCGTCTAATAAAATCTTGAATCTATCGGACAGAATCCGGACGTTGGTCGCCGCAAATTTCGAAAGAACAATCTATCGTACGTTGCTGCATAACGGACGGAACAACCGAGAAGTTATCTGGAAAATGCGTAATCGTTTATCGATTGCGATCGAACGTCGACTTCGAGACGAAGCAATTGCTCGAAGTATGTGATTATTTCGATCGTAACAATTCGTTCGAAGATTAGTCGGACGATTTCAGTATTTATTTGTTTATTTACTTATTTATTTATGTATTTATATATTGATTTATTGATTGATTGATTTATTATTATTATTTATTTATTTATTTATTTATTTACTTATTTATTTATTTGGTTATTTAATTGTTTTTCATAATTTGTTACATTTTTTTGTTCCATCTTATAATTTTGTTTCCTTTAATTGGAAAAAATATCTCCGTACTTAGGAAACGTATTACGCTTTTGCCGAAGTCGATTCTTTATCGAGGAGCGCCCTCGCCGGGATATCTTCTTTGATCTCGCGTCTGAACGAGCCAGCGGTGACGCTCAACGCTCATTGGGGCGAATTGACGAAGAGCGAAGCCGGAAAGAAAATAAAAGACAATTTTGTTGGAGACCTGAAGGATTTTTGCGAATTTCTCAGCGGTAAATTCTCGATCGTTTTATCAATTTCGCCGCATTCGACTTTTAGTCTCGTAAAGAAAAAGATAAAATCACCGTAAAAACGTTGTATCCTCGTTTTACTCAGTAACGAAGATTGATCTCGAAGGAGCTATGAAATTCGACGTCGATTGGGAGTTGTATGCGAAATATTTGTCTCAACCCGAGGACGTGATGACGAATTCGAAGAATCCGCAGGTTCTTTGCGCCGTCGAGGAGAACGTGACGACGTGGATCAAATCCATGGAACGGGTAAGAATTCTCGATTTCCGAAGCTAGACGAGTCAAGTGGTTTTTTTTGCCCATGAAAAATTGATTTTTTAATGGTAGAATCTAAAAAAAATTAATGGGCAAATGTTTTTAAAAAATGCATACTCTACGGAAGGGCGACCTTAATTCATTCCTTAGCCCGCCTGTTTTATCCCGTTTGCTCTTACCTTTAAAAAAAAATGTTCCTCCGCATTTCGTCCATCTGAGTAGATTTTTCGGATCTAAAAGCGTTTCATCAATTTCCGTTCCAATACCAGGCGATAGTCGAGAGCCAGCAGTTGCGCCGAGAAACCGAAACGGTAGGACCGACGGCCGAGTTGACTTACTGGAGAAGACTGCTCGCGCGTTTTTCATCGATCGTCGAGCACATCAAGTCGCCGCACACACAGATGTTCATTCAGCTACTGATCCAAGCCAAGTCGAAGCTCGTAAAGGCACGGCCAACGTTTCCGCTTCCTCACACAATTGCGATGTAAAATCGTCTTACTCAATGAACAAAAATCGTAGAAATGGAAGAGACTCGACAATCACGTTACGACGGTGCAAATATTGTCGCAAGACAATGTCAAGTATTTGTACGCGCTGGAGAGATTCACTCAACCGTTGTACAGACTCGATCCAACCCGAATCGGCGATTATTTGCCGGCGCTGATGTACGCGATCAGAATGATTTATGCGACATCGAGATTCTTCAATACCCGAAGAATGGTCACCGCCGTCTTCGTCAAAGTATGTCGTAAATCTTTTTGTCTGTTGCATTGTCTTCTCCATCGACATTACAATAATCATCGTTTTCTCCATTTTGGTTTTTTTAGATGACCAATCAGTTGATATTAGCTTGCAAGGCGTATCTGACCGAGAACGGCTCATTGAACGTTTGGCACGACGCAAAGCTTTCCGTAATATCGCGAATGAAGGTAAACGAAACATGTTTTTTTACTGAATCAACAATAAACAGTATTGGTAAAGACATACAATTATTCGATCCAGGATTGCATAAAATTGTGCGAAAGGTACTACGATTGTTACAACGAGATGCGTAAGAAAGTGAACGAAAGCAGCGACGAGAAGCCATTCGAAGTCTCGGAGATGTACGTCTTTGGCAAGTTCAATGCGTTCAAGACGCGAATGAACAAGGTAAATCGTCTCTTCTCACATTTTTGTTCAAACAATAACTTTACACCTCCCCAACTTGAGATCGTCTTTGTTCGCCGATGTTCTATTTACTTATTAGAGTAAAATGTATCTTTCTCTCGCAGCTCATCGACGTTCTGGAAATAACGTTGAATTACTCCGTTCTCCGCTGCTCGACGATCGAGGGGATCGACGCTTTTGCCCAAAAATTCACGAGTTTCTTCGAGAAGATATCTTCGCAGGCGTACGATCCGCTGGATCATAGAAAGCCGTACTTCGACGCGGATTACGAAGAGTTCAAGAAGAATGTGGCGGAAACGGAAGTCGAGCTTCGAAATTTCTTCACGAACACCATCTCGGCCGTGCCGAATATCGATGCTGCGCTGCAGCTGGTCGCGCGGTACAAAAACAATTTTATTTTACTGAAAATTTGACGAATGAAGCTAATTATTGGACCGACGATTCGGACAACACTCTATTTTATTTTTAATCGCCCATTTGTGCTCGTTTACGACTCAGATTCAAGAAACTGAAGTTCAAGCGATTGCGCGTCGATCGAAAATACTTGGAGCTGGTCGTCATGTATCAACGAGAAATCGAAGCTATCCGAGACAGATACAACGAAGACCGATCGGATCCTCCACTGCCGCGCAACATACCACCCATCGCTGGACGAATCCTCTGGATCCGTCAGCTCTACAGACGCGTCGAAGCCCCTATGGACATCTTCAAAACTCGCGAGCGCGTCATTACCCACGAAAGAATGCAGAAATGCATCAAGATCTACAACGCCCTCGTGACTGTCTTCGTGCACTACGAACGATTGTACTACAAGGCCTGGTTCGATTCTGCTGAAATCGTAAGAATTTTTTCGGTGGCAAATCGATGCAAATAGTTCATATCGTACTTTTTGTTCCAAATACTTTTTCGGTACCGAATTCCGAGTACTTGTGAGCAAAATCGAAAAAACTTAAAACTTGTCTAAAAAGTGCGGACAGAACGTTTTTGCAGATTTCAGAATTCGAAAAAAATGTACTAGTAACATCGATTACAATAGCTCGAAGTACTTGGGTATTGGCTACTTGAAAATTTACTTTATGATTAAAAATATACTCAAAAATATAATTAAATAAAATATTATATAATAAAGAATACTTAATTAAATAATATTGAATTTACGAATTTCATTCAGGTCCGTTTGGCTCTGTCCTCGCCGTTGCTGGTTCGTCATCCAAAAACCAACAGATACGTTTTGAACTTCGACCCCTACATCGCCGAGGTGATCGGCGAATCGGAGCACATGTCTCGATTCGGCTTGAACGTGCCCGATTTCATTCAAATAATAACTTTCTGCAAAGAAAAGATCTTCGCGTCTTACGAGTCGGTGAAGAGGCTCGTCGAGAAAAACGATGAAATGAGGTAATTTTTAACAAACCACCGAACGTTACCGAAGGAGCTTTTTATGTGACCGATCATATTTCGCATTCCTTTGATTCTTCTTTCATTTTAGGCGATCCATTCCCATATTATTTTTGAATCTGATGAAAGCCGCTTTCGTCAAGCTCGAGATAGCTTTTCAGCCCTGTTTGTCGGTCGTTACGTGGGCCTCGTTGAAAATACCTCAGGTATGCGAGGACATAAGCAGCACGATAACCGAAGTTGAGATATTTTCGAAGGAAGTCAAAGACATGAAAGAAGCGAGAGTCGACGAGGTGTTCGAGTCTCTTGCGGAAACGAAGCTGATGAGTCTCGTCGATCATGCCCAAACGCCGAGTGAATTCGTCGCCGACAATCGAGCTTTCGGCAGTTCAATCGCCGTCGAATTGGAGATCAAATCGTCCGCAGCGGAGAAAGCCGTTATAACGATTATAAACAAATGTTTGGGTCTTATCACGGACCCTGAAGTCGAGAGCGTCAAGTACGATTGGCTGGACTCGGAGAAGGTAACGAAACAGGTTGGCTCGCAAACGAAACTCGTCAAGGGACCGTTCGAACCAGGTACGATCCTTGGATAAATTCATCAAACGAAAAAATTGAATGAAAAATGATCTATTTTGATAATTTTTTGAAACTATTGATAATTTTTTATTTAATTTTCATTGAATCTTTCACGATTTTGAATTTTTAAGCGGAAACAATGAATTATTACACACATGTTTTATGTCATTAAAACCGATTAAACATATTTTATTTATTTATTTATAAGGATTTATAAAGATTTTTTTAAACTCAATTATTGACATAAAACTTTAAACGGCACGTTAGGCTTCAGCGTCGTTGATCGGACCAACAAAGTCAATATAACTCGAGTTCACAACGACTGCATGGAACTGTTCGCCTATTTCAACGGGAAGCTCGTCGAGGCCCTGGTAAAGTGTACGAAAAGCTCGCTCGATCGATTGAAGAAGAGGGTCGGTACTTCCAGGTTCGTCCTTAATTTTTGTTTATCGTCTTCGACTTTCAATTTATAATTATTCGAAACACGAGTCGGTCTTATCGAAACTCTCTCTCTCTCTCTCTTTAGCGTTTTGTTGCGCGAGAATATAGAGGGCGGCGAAGCTCCGCTGATGCTGACTCAGTTCGTTCTGCAAATACCAAACATCGTTATATCACCCACGATCGAGGAGCTGCAGCATCACTTCAGTACAGTGATAACGAACTTGATAGAGGTTCACAAGGGTGTAGTAATGTGGGGTCAGCGTTACTCGCCGGTCCCGAAAAGGAAGACTTCCCTCGGCATTGACATTGACGACGGTAAACTATAAAAGACCGTTATGCAAATTGTATTTCGACATCGTTTCCTCATTTCGTCCTCTACGATGAAGTGATGATGAGATAAAAAAAGGGTCGCGAACGCGGGATGCGATTTTGAAGAAGCTATAATGAGGAGACTTCGGAAAAAATGGATTGGATTTTTAAGCTTTGGCTGGAAAAAAAGGAATCGAATCGTGAAGTTAATCAATGACGCGCGAGTATCTGATAATTCGCTTAATTTACAGATAAGGACGCGGATTTGAAAAATTATCATCAAACTATTGTCGACCACAAGGAAGTGATCCGTAGCTCGATGAGCTTGCAAGGTGCTATTGTGATGCTGAAAGACGACGTTACGACCCTCGGCAACGTGAGTCCAGTGCATTGTAACTAAATTAATTATTAAAAAAAAAAAATTGTTACCGATAATTAGTCGATTATTAAATACATTTTTTTCGACTTCACAGTCGTACCTCAGATATTCCTTTGTCTGGGCCGAGGACAGAGACGCTCGAGTAAAAGAATTCGTCGACTCCGAGCCGATAACGCAGGTGATAAAGGAGAAAATCGTGGAGTACGAGACTTTGGCCGCCGAGATAAAAAATCTTCCTTCTCGTCATGTGATCGGACCATTAGAAATGAATATGGGTAAAAAAAAGTGTCGAATTCAAAAGCACTACTTACGCTCATGACCCAGCATAAAAAACTCGTTCCACCATCAACATTGTCGACAGAGAAATTAAAATTGGCGCTGCTAGTCGAGGCCGAGGCGTGGAAAACTGTGCTGGGTCTGACCCTTTCGACGACGTACAAGAACAAGCTGAAGCGCATCACCGACTACATAAACGACAAGAACAAAGTATTGGTGCGAAAGATCAAGGATCTCGAGGACGTTCGTTTGGCGATGAAGTGCCTCGGCGAGATCCGCGACGACTTCATAACGATGGACATGGAACTGATACTCATCGAGGAAACATACACGCTAATGGGAAGACATAGCATCGATGTCTCGAAGGAAGAACAAGACGCCGTCGATAGTCTTCGATATAACTTCACCAATATGCTGTTCACGGTAATCGTAAAATTTAATCACAGTGGACACTGCGATTCGATCAGATGTCCATGGTTTCGAAATAGCAAGAATTACAGTTTTCGTTACCGATTGAGTCGTTTCGCATCATCTTAACTGTACGCGATGCAACAGGCCAAGCAAGTTCAGGCAACGATATGCGAGATGCAGGAGCCCCTGAAGAAACAATTGACCGACGGCGTCGCTGTGCTGAAGAAGGACGTAGCCGATTTCGACGTAGATTTCGAATTGAATGGGCCGATGGTCGAAGGAATACCAGCAAAAGAAGCGAGCGAAAGGTAAACGTGCAGCCTATAAATATGGTTTCTCTCGAATCTGTTCGCGAACGAATCGTTCTTCCAGACTTTTGTTAGCACAGTCTCGCTTCGAAGAGTTGTGGGAACGTTACGAGACTTACAGCAGCGGCGAGAGCCTCTTCGGCATCGAGATAACCGAATATCCGGCTCTGGAGCAGCGCAAGCGAGAAATAAACTTGTTGCAAAAGTTGTACGGTCTTTATCTGCAAGTGATGCGATCGATTGACGGTTACTTCGAGATACCGTGGTCGGACATCGATACCGATGCGATCGTCGCTGAATTGACGGAATTTCAGAACAAGTTCGGAATCGTCACAATTTTCTCCTCGCGCTCAAGCGATTGTTCTTGAGGAAACTAAAACTGCAAGGAACTTTGTTGCAGATGTCGTAAATTGCCGAAAGCGATGAGAGAATGGCCGGCGTACATAGATCTGAAGAAAAAGATCGACGACTTCAACGAGACCTGCCCGTTGTTGGAACTGATGGCGAACCGCGCGATGAAGGATCGCCACTGGGAGAGAATGTCGAAGTTGTGCAATTATTCTTTCGACATCGAGTCCGAGTCGTTCACGCTCGCCAACGTTATGGAAGCTCCGCTTCTGAAGTACAAAGACGACGTGGAGGTAGAAATAGACGAATATCTAATCAAGTGCAAGGGTTATCGTCGACCTGTTTTTATCGAATCTCTTCTTTTCTGCATACTCAAGGATATCTGCATCAGCGCTGTTAAAGAGAAAGACATTGAGAGCAAACTAAAGCAAGTTATCGCCGATTGGGCAATAGTCAATCTTCAGTTTACCAGCTTCAAGCAACGGGGTGAACTTCAGCTGAAAGGCGTAGAGACCGCGGAGATAATAGCACAGCTCGAGGATAGTTTGATGATCATTAGTTCGCTGATGGCCAATCGGTAAATGATTCTTATTGATTTCTTCCATTATTTGCAATTTGAGGCGGAGTTCCACATGTTGGAGAAAAAAAAAAAATCAAACATGTTTGCAGTTCTCTCTCCAACTTAGAAACGTAATTCGCAAAAAATATTTCACTTTCAGATACAACGCGCCGTTCAAAAAAGACATTCAACTGTGGCAAAGTAAACTGAGCAACACATCGGAAATTCTAGCGAAATGGCTCAACGTACAGAATTTGTGGGCTTATCTGGAGGCTGTATTCATCGGTGGCGATATCTCGAGGCAACTTCCAGCGGAAGCGAAGCGTTTCAATGTTCGTCGAAAAAAAATTCCCTGTTTACGCAATGAATCGATATCTTTAACAGGTGAAAATGATTTTTCCAACATTTCGACAGAGCATCGACAAATCGTGGGTAAAGCTGATGTACCGAGCTCACGAGAAACTAAACGCCGTTGAGACTTGCACCGGCGATGAGACGATGAGTCAATTCCTGCCGCATCTCCTCGAGCAATTGGAATCTTGTCAAAAATCGCTCAGCGGGTTAGTGAACATTCACGCGATTTCTCTGTTGAATTTATTGTATTTCTTCGATTCGCGATCAGTCGCTTGTATATCGTTTACAATTTTTTTCTTTTTTATTTCAGGTATTTGGAAACGAAACGTGTCTTGTTTCCAAGATTTTGCTTCATATCGGATCCAAGCCTGCTGGAAATACTTGGCCAAGCGGCCGATTGTCACACGATAGTAAAGTATCTCGATGGATTTTTCGACAATGTGGCAAAGGTTTGTATCCTCGACTTGTTAAGGGGAAACGCAAGCTATCCGGGACACAAGCGGTCAAAAAAGTTGTGAATTACATCCGAGTGTAATCATAAAAATTATATACAAAAAAATCTTCACTAGTTAAGCTTCAGGATTGAAAGCGGGATTTTACCTCAGAAAGATCGTAACAATTTTTGAGAAAACTGTTTTTTCAGTCTTCTCCCAGATGGTTTTTAAGCTTTTAAAGAATATCGATGCGCTTAATGTTCCGTCTAGCCCTGATCTTTCCTAAAAAAATATATTGTAGTGATTGCCTTTTTTGTAAATGCCATTAAACCGGTATTTTGTGTTTTTGATTTTGAAAAAACTAGTTGGATTTCGCCGAAAAGCAATACGAAAATATCGTTGCCATGTATTCGCGGGAGAACGAAAAAATCGTTTTGGAAAAGGAGGTCGTGTGCACGGGCGGTGTGGAAAATTGGTTGAACGCGCTGTTGAAGATGCATCAACAATCCGTGGGCGCTGTTATTTCGCAAGGATTGCAGCAGCTCGCGACTCCCGAGACGGATATGCTGAATTTGATCGACAACTCAGTATTGCAGGTAGAAAAATCGCGAGAGTCGCGGTGACTATCGATAAGCGATTGCGGAATACGCGAAGATTAAAGAATTCGTTGTCGTAGGTCGGTCTGTTGGCCATACAAGTGTTGTGGACACGCGACTCGGAAATTGCCATAATCAGCGCCAAAAGAGACAAGACCATAATGAAGAAAACGAATCAATGGTTTTTGGATCTACTGAACGGCCTCATAGAAGTCACGGTCAAAGATCTCACGAAATATGCGAGAGCGAAATACGAGGCTTTGATAACAATTCACGTCCATCAAAGGTTATTGGTTTGTCTGCAGAAGCTCAACCTTGTCTCGTCAATCCAAATTGTACCGCAATTAATTGTTTCCAATCGAAAAAAAAATGCTCACTGTTCGCCTCTTTAAAAAAATAATTTGGTGAATTGCTACATGAAAGATCAAAAAATCAAATTAGTTCAAAAAACTTTCTACAAGTGTTAGATATAACATTTCACAGAATTGAAAATTCGAAATTGTCGGTGACATGGCTTTAAAAAATGAATTATTTAACTTGGTAAACTTGAGATGACGGATCGAATAATTTATTTTCAGGGATATATTCGACGAGTTGTGTCGTCTGAAGATAAGATCCATCCAAGATTTCGAGTGGCTGAAACAAGCGCGATTTTACTACGACGAGGAGACCGAAGACGTGCCGATAAAGATAACCGACGTTACGTTTATTTATCAGAACGAATTTTTGGGATGTACGGATCGTCTTGCCATCACACCGTTGACGGATCGTTGTTACATTACGCTCGCCCAAGCAGTCGGTAGGATATTTCCTCTGATTTCATAAAATCCTATAGAATCGGGATTTAATTGCAAGATTCAATGAGTTGTCGCCTTTCGTGTTCAGGAATGAACTTCGGTGGTGCTCCGGCTGGACCCGCGGGCACTGGAAAAACCGAAACGACGAAGGATATGGGCAAAGCTCTAGGGAAGTACGTCGTTGTTTTTAACTGTTCCGATCAAATGGACTTCAGAGGACTCGGTCGGATCTTCAAGGTATACTCCAAACTAAGAGAGATTTTGCTTAAAAAAAATACGGAAGAGACCCGCTCAAAGCTTTAATAATCGCAGGGATTGGCGCAAGCCGGCGCATGGGGATGTTTCGACGAATTCAACAGAATCGACTTGCCGGTATTGTCAGTCGCGGCCCAACAAATAGCCATTGTTCTGACAGCGAGAAAAGAGAAGAAGAACAGTTTTCTTTTCAGGTACGCGCGCGTGTTTCTCGGAACTGCTAGAAAACCATCCCCAATGATTTCCAAACGTTTGCATTTTTTTCGCAGTGACGGCGAAACATACTCCGTCGATTACGAGTTCGGGCTATTTATCACGATGAATCCGGGTTATGCTGGACGCCAGGAGTTACCGGAAAATCTCAAAATACAATTCCGAAGCGTTGCCATGATGGTGCCGGATCGCCAGGTGAAAAAAATTTGCTTATTATATTAGCATTTTGGTTCCTGAAGAAGCTTCGTTTTGTAATTAGTTACTTTAATTGCACGTAAATATCCATTCACTTAGTATCCATTATTTTCTCATTTATTGCATATTAATTTATTTATCGCGATAAATACAGTAAATTTAAATTGAACATTTTAATGTTTTTATGTATTACTCGTAGTCGTTTACTTTCAAACGTTTAAACCTTCAAAATAGCATGAAAACTGTACGTCTTCATAGATTTTACCTATTTTATTTTTCGCGGTTTTCGTTTGCAGATTATAATGAGGGTGAAATTAGCGGCTTGCGGATTCAAGGAGAACGTCATACTGTCGCGAAAGTTTTTCACGCTCTACAAATTGTGCGAGGAACAATTGAGCAAACAGGTGCACTACGACTTCGGATTGAGGAACATATTGTCGTGTTTGCGCACACTCGGCGCTCAGAAACGAGCTCATCCCGGAGATTCGGAAGAAACCACGCTCATGAGAGTTTTGAGGCAGGTGGCAATGGCAATCCGTGAGGAATATCGTGGCAAAACTTTGCCAGAAACTCAAAACATCTTTCGTTTTATTTGTTCCGTTCAACAGAGACATGAATCTATCGAAATTGGTTGACGAAGACGAGCCATTGTTTTTGTCACTGATCGACGACATGTTTCCGGGAATAAAATTGACGACTCAGACCTATAAAGAGTTGCAAAAGGGAATAGCGAATGCCGCCGCTTCGCTCGGGATAGTGAATCATCCGGCTTGGAACTTGAAGACAGTCCAAGTTGGTTCATTTCCGTGCGAATCACGATACAAATATTTGAATTTTAATATCAATCGGTTTTTTTTAATAATTTTTTTCTCCCAACGTCCAAAGCTGTACGAAACGTCTCTCGTGAGACACGGTTTAATGGTTCTTGGACCGACGGGTTCCGGCAAAACGCGATGCATGTGGGCTCTGATGAAAGCCATGACCGAGATGGGAGCACCGCACAAAGAAGTGCGAATGAATCCGAAAGTATGTCGTCTTTGTCACCTTTCAAAGTTTCTCAACAAGAGTCATTAGTTTGATTTCCATAAAGAATCTTCTTTTCACTGGTATTAATTTTTTTCAGGCCATCACCGCGTCCCAAATGTTCGGCAGACTCGACGTAGCAACGAACGATTGGACCGACGGAATATTTTCGACCCTCTGGCGCCGATCGACGCAGATGAAGAAGACCGACCATTTGTGGATCGTTCTCGACGGTCCCGTCGACGCTGTGTGGATCGAAAATTTGAATTCCGTTCTGGACGACAATAAAACTCTGACCCTGGCGAACGGCGATCGAATTATCATGGCGGCGAACAGCAAACTGGTATTCGAACCCGACAATATCGATAACGCATCGCCGGCAACGGTTTCCCGAATGGGAATGGTTTTCATCAGCGCCTCGGTACTGAGTTGGCAACCGATTTTGGAGGTGGGTCTTCGGTAATACGCACACTTTTGCATCCACCGAACCTACACGTGCAAAAGAACTGTATTAAAAAAAGAATGATTTTTGACCCTTTAGTCATATCAAAGGAAAAGGATCCTTTTTTACAGAAGAGCCGCAATTGTTTGAGCGGATATTTTTAGTTTTTTCACTAATTATTATCCACCTGAGTTACTACGCTTTTTGCGGAAATTTGCATTTAAGAACCTCGGCTAAAGATGCTTTTCTCATGGAAACGTTATAATTTCAGGGTTGGCTTCAAACGCGCACCGCTCACGAAGCCGAGGTTCTCAGAACGCTATTTTACGCAATATACGGAGATGCTCATACATTCGTTCAAACGAAGCTCGTGGCTAAAATGGCCCTACTGGAAGCGCTCTACATCAGACAGTGCATCGATCTGCTGATTGGACTATTGACCATGGATTCGGATTCATCGAGTATGTCTGGGAAGCTTGATTAATCATTCTAAAACCTCTTTTTTTATTTACTCTATGAATCATTTTTCTCAACAAAAAAACCACAGAAACTCACACGGACATTCATCTGGAGAGATTGTTCCTTTTTGCTGTAATGTGGAGTTTGGGAGCCGTTCTCGAACTGGACGCACGAAATTCCTTGCAAGAATTCCTCGTTAATCATCCGTCGAAATGCAATTGGCCTAAATATACGGTTGGTAAAAGATTTCCTGTTATATATTCGTTTTTTGCCTAAACGAGAACGATTATATAAATGTAGGGTTTAAAATGCAAATACATTGTTTAGGAAGACGAAACGATTTTTGAGTACATGGTCTCCGACAAGGGCAATTGGCTACACTGGAACGAAATTGTACCTGCATTCGAATATCCGGAAGACCGGGTACTGGAATATTACAAAATTTTGGTACCGAACGTCGACAATACAAGGTCGTTGTTCCTCGTCGACGTTATCGCTCGACAGGAGAAGGCGGTGCTTCTTATCGGTGAATATTCATAAAAACAACTATTATTTTCCATGAAAAAAAAAAAATTTGTCCCTAACACAATTTTATTGATAGGCGAACAAGGAACCGCCAAAACGGTCATGATAAAGAGTTCGATGTCGAAACACGATCCCGAGCATCATTTGAACAAATCGTTCAATTTCTCATCAGCCTCCACGCCGAATATGGTTCAGGTAAGAATAACCAAGCAATTTATCCCCCTCAAACAAAAAAAAAGAAAAAAATCGAACTCATTTAGTTTTTGAGTTTTTAGATTATCTTAGAAGTTCAAACTATTCTGCGAGTTTTTGAAATCGTGAGGACACCTCTAATACTTTGACGGTCCATTTTACCCCGTTCTACGAATCGTTTTCTTTTTATTCAGCGCGTTTTCGAGAGCTACGTAGAAAAACGCGTAGGAAACACTTACGGACCACCGGGCGGTCGGAAAATGTCGGTTTTCATAGACGACATCAATATGCCGGTGATAAACGAGTGGGGAGATCAGGTGACGAACGAGATCGTTCGCCAGCTGATGGAGTACAAGGGATTCTATTCGCTGGACAAGCCCGGAGAATTTTCCTACGTCCAAGACATAATGTTGCTCGCCGCGATGATTCATCCGGGTGGTGGAAGAAACGATATTCCCCCGCGGTTGAAGAGGCAATTCAACATATTCAACTGCACTCTGCCATCGAACAAATCTATGGACACGATATTCAGTACGGCTTATCAGATCATTCGTTACGATGCAAATCGCTCCACCGACAACGTTAATGATTTTTTTTTCTTTCTCAGGTTCGATAGGTCAGGGCTATTTCTGCGAAAGTCGTTTTTCCGAAGAAATCGTGAACTTCTTGCCGAAATTGATTCCACTGACGAGAGTTCTCTGGCAACAGACCAAAGTCAAAATGCTGCCGACACCAGCGAAATTTCATTACGTCTTCAATCTGCGAGATTTGTCGAGAATCTGGGAAGGCATACTGAGAATCGAGAGGGACGAGTGCGACTCGCCGAGGACCCTTCTCAAACTCTGGGATCACGAGTGTACCCGCGTTATTTCCGACAGGCGAGTCTCAATCGCGTCGCGAAACCACGGAGCCAATCATTTTAACGGCGATGATGCATTGCAGATTCACGAACTTTGACGACAAGGAGTGGTTCAAGAACACGATGAAGAAAACGGCGGAGATACTGCTGGGCCCGGATTATCATCATTACGCACCCGTTGAAACGTACTTCGTCAATTTTCTTCGCGAACCCCCAGAGCCGACCGGATTGGAGCCCGAAGACTTCGTTCTCGAAGCTCCGAAGACTTATGAAGAAATACCAAGGTAATGAGAAAAGAGTGGAGCAAAAGGAATCGTTCAAAAATTGAGGAAAAAAGAAACTGGATATACTTTTTTCGCCATGCGTAATATATGTAAAATTAGGAATCTTATAAAAACCAACTATAATCTGCAGCTACGATGTGGTGATCGCTAAAGTTCATCAGAACATGGAGCAATTCAACGAGTACGTTCGCGGCATGAATCTCGATCTGGTATTCTTCCACGACGCTCTCGTTCATCTGATAAGAATATCGCGGATACTCGGCGTTCCGAGAGGCAACGCGATGCTCGTCGGTGTCGGAGGATCGGGAAAGCAGAGTTTGACCAGACTCGCGTCTTTCATCGCTGGATATAATTTCTTTCAGATAGTTCTGACGAGGTGAATGAATCGTGCTTAAATAGCCAACGATTGCTGAACTTCGCTACCGAATATGAACGCTTTTTTCTCTCATCTTTTCAGGAGCTACAACGTCGGCAGTTTGATGGACGATTTGCGAAAGTTGTACCGGGAATCGGGCACGGGAAGCAAAGGTCTGACGTTCATATTCACCGACAACGAAATAAAGGACGAGGCCTTCTTGGAATTTTTGAACAACGTCCTCAGCGTCGGCGAGATCGCGAATCTCTTCGCCAAAGACGAACTCGACGAGATACTGACGAGCATCGTGCCGCTGATGAAGAAAGACGATCCCAAAAGGCCGCCGACTCAGGACAATCTCTACGATTACTTCATATCCAGAGCGAGAAATAATTTGCACATTGTTCTATGCTTTTCTCCGGTAACTATCCGTTATGGATAATCCTTGCTGTATCGCAAACTCGGGTTTAACTGCGACGTGAAACGTTTCAGGTTGGAGAAAAATTCCGATCCCGATCGCTGAAGTTTCCGGGACTCATATCGGGATGCACGATGAATTGGTTCACGCGATGGCCCAGGGATGCGCTGTGCGCCGTCAGCGAACACTTTTTGGGCAATTACCGAGTGATATGCACGAACGAGATCAAGGAACAGTTGATACAAGTTATGGGGGATGTGCAGGACGACGTTAACGACACTTGCGTCGATTATTACAACAGGTGAGCCGCATCGGAAACGAGAGAAAACCTTTTTCGCGTTACGAAAATTTGTGCGGCAATCTTCGATCGCAGGTTCCGTCGACCTTCGTACGTGACTCCAAAATCGTTCTTGTCTTTCATCGACGGCTACAAGTCAATCTACAAGCAACGCTTGGACGAGATAAACAATCTTGCCTTTCGAATGAGCAGCGGTCTCGGCAAATTGGTAGACGCGGCGGCGCAGGTCGACGAATTGCGGAAAATTTTGGAGACCAATCAGGCGGAGATCGCGGTCAAGAATGTGCAAGTCGAAGCGGTGAGCGAAGAAAATTTTCAGTTAATTTTTAGAGAAAATTGAGAAAATCAATTCGGTTAGCATACTTGACGAAGCGATCTTGCAGATTCTTGTTACAGTGAACGAGAAGAAACGGGAAGCCGAAGGCGTCAAGGAAACGGTGCAAAAGTCCAAAGACGAGGCTGAAGCTTTGCTGAAGATCATATCGAAGGAGAAGAGTTTCGCCGAAGAAAAATTGAAGGCGGCCGAACCTGCTCTGTTGGAAGCTGAAGCGGCTCTGCTGGTATCGTAAACCTACAGTAGTTTTGGAAACGATAATTGATAATGTGACAATGGGACGATGAAACGATTAGACAATCAAACGGTGATAACAAATTCAACTAAGAAAGAATTCAAAATTCGACAGCAGTTTCAACATTAAGTAGAAAGCTCTTTTAAAACAAAAAATAAAATGATTGTTGAAATTGAAATAAACAGACGATCAAAGCTGCCGACATATCCACCGTCAGAAAGCTCGGAAAGCCTCCTTTTCTCATTACTCTCATCATGGATTGCGTGTTGATTCTGTTCGGCAAAAAAATGGATCCAGTCAAACCCGATCCGGAGCGTCAATTTTTGGTTTCCTCGTGGTCTGAAGCGCTGAAGGTACGGAGTCGCGAATAAATTCTACGATTGTTAACTAACTCATTCACATATACGTTCTCAGGTCATGGCCGACACG
Organism: Ischnus inquisitorius; assembly: GCA_963924025.1. Classification (NCBI taxonomy): domain Eukaryota; kingdom Metazoa; phylum Arthropoda; class Insecta; order Hymenoptera; family Ichneumonidae; genus Ischnus; species Ischnus inquisitorius. Next base: position 2,283,979 of record OZ001243.1, on the reverse strand, counting down.
AGGTTTCTACACAACTTGCAAAACTTTCCGAAGGACAACATAAACGGCGAGACTGTTGATTTGATGCGACCTTACTTGAACTATCATCTGTACACGTACGAATCGGCGAAGCAGGCTTGCGGAAACGTCGCAGGCCTAATCCAGTGGACGATCGCAATGGTTTCGTTCTACGCGATAAACAAGGATGTTCTGCCATTAAAAGTACAAACACAACGATTGAAAAAAAATTTGATTGCTTTTTTGTTCTTCGTGTATTGCGAAAAAAATCCTCGGTAAAATTCTTTCAGGCGAATCTCGCTGTACAACAAGGCAAGCACGATAAGGCCAATCGCAATTTGGCCCAAGCCGAACAAATGCTGAAGGAGAAGGATGATGACTTGAAGCAAGTGCAGAAAGAATTCGACGGAGTCATGAGCGAGCGTCAAGTAAATTTCTTCCACATACTGCTGAAACTTCATACAATTCTTCCGTTCCTTCTCATTAAAAGAAAATTGCATCATTCAATGTACATTTTCCTGGGCTTCTTTCTGAGTGATAACGAGATTCTTGCGTCCACAGATCGTGGTGGATCAAGCCAACACGTGCCAAGCAAAAATGGACGCAGCGACGGCGATGATCGACGGTCTATCCGGCGAGAGAGTCCGATGGACGAATCAATTGGCGATGTTCAAGTCCGAGATAGATCGTCTTGTCGGGGATGTACTGATTCTAACTGGATTTCTATCTTATTGCGGCCCATTCAACCAAGAATTCCGCGCTATACTTCAGCGAAGGTGGTTCGACTTTCTTCAGAATCGAAAGATTCCCGTTTCCGTTAGCATCAATATCATCGATTCTCTTACGGACACGGCAACGGTAAGCATTCGGGCTTGTGCCAAAAATTGCCATGACTGAACAGGTCTTTTTTCGTACAATAATTTAATTTTTGAGCTTAGACCGGTGAGTGGAATTTGCAAGGGCTTCCCAACGACGATCTATCGACGCAAAATGGAATAATTGTTACCAAAGCTACGAGATATCCACTTCTGATCGATCCACAACTGCAGGGAAAAACGTGGATCAAGAATAAAGAGAAAGAATTCGATTTACAGGTAACTCCGCGCCGAGACGATTCTAGCGATTTTTACTTAAGTCCGTGTGGAAAAAAGGTCGAATTCCGGGATTTGGAGGAATTTTACCTTTGCACATCTTGAAACTTTTTTTAGGTTTCCAATCAATGTATCACATAGGCTCAAAAAAGTCCTTGTTCTGTTTGTCAAACGATAGCTGACAATACTGAGCCACAAGTACTTCAGAAATCATCTCGAGGATTGCATTTCCATGGGCCGTCCTATGCTGATCGAGGACGTTGCCGAGGAATTGGATCCGGTACTCGACAATCTGTTGGAGAAGAACTTTATTAAAATTGGAACGTCCTTGAAGGTTCGAATTTGGACATTCGAATACATGGCTTACGTTGGAAATTATTAACGTTTGGTTTTCTTCTTCGCCTTTTCGGTTTGACAAATATAGGTGAAATTGGGCGACAAAGAAGTGGACGTGAACAAGGATTTCAGGCTTTACATTACGACGAAATTGCCGAATCCTTCTTACACACCGGAGATCTTTGCTCGCACTTCGATAATCGATTTTACCGTGACGATGAAAGGTCCTTTCGCCACTGAAAAATGTTCATCAAGTATCAATCCGCTTGTCGTCTTCATTACTGATTTGCGCATCGCTTTACAGGACTGGAGGATCAACTTCTGGGTCGCGTTATCTTGACCGAGAAGAGAGAACTCGAGACTGAACGAACCCAATTGATCACCGATGTCACGACAAATAAGCGTCAGATTAAAGAACTCGAAGCTAATCTACTGCACAAATTGACGACAGTTCAGGTAACCGAAACGGAGCATTAAGAATTTCAATGAATTTAGATAACTCGAAAATGGATCCACTGTCGAAAGAATGCATTTACGTGCACAGGGCCCTCTCATCGAGGACGTCGAGTTGATGTCCGTTCTCAACACGACAAAGAAAACGGCAGCCGATGTAAACGAGAAACTCACGATTGCGAGGGAAACGGAGATAAAAATCAACGCCGCGCGGGAAGAATTTCGTCCTGTCGCTACGCGAGGGAGCGTTCTCTATTTCTTGGTTTGCGACATGGCCCAGGTTAACTGCATGTATCAAACGTCGTTGGTGCAGTTTCTGGAACGTTTCGATATCTCGATGGCCAGGTCAACACTTTATTCACGGCCCTCTAATCTAATTTGCTAATGCTAATGCAAATGAGAAAAGTCTTCAAAGATTGCACATTAAGCACTTCTCACGTGCCCTTAAAATACCGCCCGCTCTGATGTATTTGTTTCGAGGCGAAAATGATTTCGGAACATCGAAGCAGAACATTGAGTAGAGAAGTAATGAAACATTCCTCCAACAGATCAGAGAAGAGTCCGGTGAATCAGAAGAGAATCCACTTCATAATCGAGTATCTGACCCTCGAGGTGTTCAAATACAAAGCGCGTGGCTTGTACGAGAATCACAAGTACATGTTCATACTGCTGATGACGCTGAAAATCGATCTCCAAAGGGGATCGATAGCACACGAGGAGTTTCAGTACTTCATCAAGGGAGGCGCGGCGCTGGATCTGAACGCGGTCAAGCCAAAGCCATGCAAATGGATCACCGACGTAACGTGGCTCAATTTGGTGGCCCTCTCGGCCCTGAGACAGTTTCAGTACATCACCGGACAGGTCGAAGCTTCCGAGAAAATTTGGAAATATTGGTTCGACAAGGACGCACCCGAGGAAGAAGTTATACCCGATGGTTACAACACCTTGGATACTTTTCGCAGATTACTGATAATCAGGTAATCTTGATAAAAAAGTCCCGAAGTAAATTGTGAAATTCAATGATGCACCCCGATTGCTCATTCACGATTCAGGGCCTGGTGCATGGACAGAGCTCTTTCGCAGTCACGAAAATATATCGCGAGTTCGCTCGGCCCGAAGTACGCCGAGCCGGTTATCACGCTCTTGGATGTCATGCACGCGGAATCGCGGCCGAACACTCCGATGATATGTTTCTTGAGCATGGGATCGGATCCGACTCCGAGCATCGAGCAACTCGCCAAGAAGATGGAAATCGTATGCAGAAGCATATCCATGGGACAGGGACAAGAGATTCACGCCCGAAAATTATTGAACAATGCAAAAACGGAGGCAAGGAAACTTACAAGCAACTTCAATATTCGTAACTTTTCAATCCTCAAGCCGATCCGGTCAAATTCAATACTAAACAAACTTGGATTTCTCGACATCTCAAAAATCGCATTGACATTGCATCACATCAACGTTTTAGACCATTTTAAGTATCTTGACGTCAAGTATGTGAGAGCATTTACGTGAAATCACGAAAATGATATGTGAAAACATCTCCAGTCTTTTCGCTTCGGGATCGAAGTCGGGATTTTGTTTCTCATAATTTGCAGACTTTATGAAAAATGTTTGACTTTTTTGAAACGTTTCGTTAAACCCCGATTGTGCAGGGATTTTGGGCGCTTTGCCAAAATTGTCACTTGGGCTTGGAATACATGAGCGAGTTGGCGAATTTCATGCTCGACATGGATTCGCCCCATCCGGATTTCCGAGTATGGATAACGACGGAGCCCCACAAAGATTTTCCGATCTCTCTGCTTCAGATGTCAATAAAATTTACATACGAACCGCCGCAAGGTAAAAAATATCCATGTTAAAATACTGAAAGCTCGAAGAGCAGCATCGGAGGTGTACGATGTTATTGAGATATTTATTTTCAGGTTTGCGAGCAGGTTTACTGGCGACCTACAGCGGCATGAATCAAGAAATGCTGGATCAATGCGACGCCGTTCAGTATATCCCTCTCATATACACGGTGTCGTTTCTTCATACGGTCGTGCAGGAACGTCGAAAGTTCGGTCCTCTCGGCTGGAACATCCCTTACGAGTTCAATTCCGCTGATTGGTTGGCTTCTTGCATGTTCATGAACAATCATCTCAACGATTACGACCCCAAACGGGGAATAAGCTGGCCGACCGTCCGGTAGTAACGCTCGAATTTAGTTTTACACGACATTTTTCACCATGAGCCTCGATCGTATTTCGATCATACCGATTGATCGTATCTCGATCGTATCGATTGATCGTATTATTCGATAATTGAATTAATTTATGCAGATACATGATCGGCGAGGTGCAGTACGGCGGCCGAGTTACCGACGATTACGACAAGCGACTTTTGAACACATTCTCGAAAGTTTGGTTCTCCGAGGCTCTGTTCATGGAGGGTTTCGCCTTTTACAAGGGCTACGGCGTACAAAACTTCAAGCAAGTCACCGACTATTTGAAGGCTATCGAGTCGATGGCGCCGATAGATCCACCGCAGGCTTACGGTCTTCATTCCAATGCCGATATCACGTAAGTGACTGCGATCACGACCAAGCGTATAAATACTACACAGACGAGATCAACGAACGGATTCAACATTACAATCGTCCGAAGGTATCAGAGCAATACGACCCAAGAAGTTTTGGATACGATAATATCGGTGCAACCGAAAGAATCCGGCGGAGGAAACGGCGGCGAGTCGCGCGAGGCATCGGTCGCCCGGCAATCGAAGGAGATGCTTCACAAATTACCACCGGCTTACGATCCCTACGAAGTCAAAGACAGGTTCGAGTGAACCCAAGCAAAATCGTATGGTTCCCGCAACGAATTTCACTGACCAATGGCGCTATTTTTTTTGTAGGTTGCGAATAATGGATCCGACAGCGTCTATGAATATTTTTCTCAAGCAAGAAATCGATCGAATGCAGGTTGTCATTAAATTGGTTCGGGCGATGTTGAAGGACCTGCTTTTGGCTATCGAAGGAGTCATTATAATGAACGAGGTAGTTACTTTTGCTTGAAAAAAAAAGGGTATCGGACTATACTATCAATGATGTTGCCGTTGGTGATTTTGCTATTGTTTTCGTGCCATTGCTGTTTTTTTAATCGTTGAACGATATTGTGAAACTCTCTTCTGTTCCAGCAATTGAGGGACGCCCTGGACAATATTTACGACGCGAGGATACCGCAAGCCTGGAAATCGCGTTCCTGGGAATCCTCTACGCTTGGTTTTTGGTTCACTGAGCTACTCGAGAGAAACCAACAATTCTGCAGTTGGATCTACGTTGGACGGCCCGCTAAATTTTGGATGACGGGATTCTTCAATCCTCAAGGTGCCACGACATCTGCGCGCTTCATGAGTTTCTTTTGGTTTTTATAAACGTTTATGAGTTCGCACAAAGTTTACCTGGGCGATTGTGTCGTTTAGGATTTCTGACGGCGATGAGACAGGAAGTAACGCGAGCGCACAAGGGATGGGCTCTCGACAACGTTACGCTTCACAACGAAGTCACGCGCAACACAGCCGAAGAAGTCAGAACACCGCCGAGCGTAAGCATCGTTCGATCAACGACGCATCATCGTCTTCAAAGATATCGACTGAACTAACAATTAATAATGGTAATCCGGAAATCGGTTTAGGAGGGTGTGTACGTTTACGGTTTATACTTGGAGGGAGCCGGCTGGGACAGAAGAAACAGCAAGTTATGCGAATCAGCGAACAAGGTTCTGTACGTTATGATGCCGGCGATTCACATCTTCGCACTCTACAATACACCGGAGAAAAATCCAAAATTGTACCAGGTATCGAAAGACGCTTGTAAACTTCATTATCGTTAATACCACCCTCAAAATTGAATAATAATTCTACCATATTTCTATCGGTTCGTTTACAGTGTCCGGTATATAAAAAACCGATGCGAACTTACGTGCTACTGATCACACCGCTCTGGCTGCAAACGACGAAATCACCCGATTTTTGGATCTTACGCGGTGTCGCGCTCCTCTGCGACAACAAATAATGAATTTTCGCTCCAACTGTCTGTAACGTTGAAACTTTTTCGAAACTTTTTACTGGATCTCTCGCAGTCACCTGACTTGAAGTCATTTTTAAAGAATCTTTTGAATTTTTCGTTATAGATTTCCGGTGACTGTTTTGGTATCGTTGCAGACGTTTTCGCATTCTGAAGGGAGTTCGTCGTATGGATAGAAACTGGAGAAATTGGATAGAAACAACGGGTATTGTTGCATTTTTTTAATTATTCATGCCATCGGTACATTAAACGATTGATAGAAATCAGTGAAGTGAAGTATCGCACATTTTTTACATTCCAAATACGTCTTGGACGTCCGATGCCACTTAAGAGGGTTTCGATTCACTTGCGAGCACATACCTGTAGGCCGGGGATGCATTGAAAAGGGTCACAGCATTTTTTGCGACTATTGCACTGCACAAAGAAATTGTAAAAAAATTAGAATATTGCTCTCCTAATTATTTCGTGAACGAAAGTACGAAACAGCATACATTGAAGCATGTAATGAGAAATGGATTTATGATTATTCGAAAATATAGATCCATGAATAACTGGGCATATTTTAGGAAAAAAAAGGATATACTGACCCTACCACCGGCTCCAAGGCACTTGGCATCAGCTGCCATAACGAAGAATATTGCGAGCACTATTGCTACGCAAATGAACATCTTTAGTTTCCACATTTTGGCTTTTGAACTGTAAGTGAAACAAATATATATTACGCGCGCCATTTATGCCGTGTGTCTAATATAAAAAGAAGCTGCTTTCTTCAATTTTCATTTTTTTAAATAGACCGAAGGATTTCGTAATAATAATGTTTGAAAAAATATTAATTCGAATTGCCTGAAAAATTCGACGGTTTTGATTCGATGTCAAGCATGAAATAACTAAGTGTTTATACAGCGACATATTTCACATATTTCGGTACAGAAAAATCAAAGTGTAAGATGTTAGAAAAATAATTGTTTGCTTCAAAGGATTCTGGTTTAAAAAAAATTTCTAACACCTCCTACGAATACAAAAACATCAAATAATTTCGCATTTTCAATGTGCTTACTCGTTAATCTGCTTCACCGACAAAACTTATTCTATAAGAAATCCAACAAATTCTCTATGCTGCTTGTTTATATTGAATCAATTTAAATTCAATTAATGGACTAGTGTAGGCGGCTCTCTTTTTTTTTTTTCTAAATTGAAGACAATGGAGTGGTATATATTATAAGATCGAAAATATCGAAGCTGTTTCATTTTTTATCCATTAGACTTACTTGGTTCGTTAACTGCTGCAGCACGAAATTACGTTTCACGGTTGAACGATTGAAAGAAGTGTTTGATGTCTTCATACTTGGACCTCGTCTTTATATGGAAACGGGAACAGGATGTGAACTATTTTTTATTAGTATACCATTCGTCGCTGTGATATTTTTTATGTCCATAACCGTTCGCTTCTTAAAAAGATAGTGTATCGCTTTATGCATTTCCTTATGCACCTTATGCACCTTACGCACTTCCTCAAAGAAAAACAACTCTCAAAACGGCCCCCGAGATGATACATTTTTCAAGTCTTTTTTCGATTACTCTTCCGAAAATTCAGTTTTCTGATATCAAATACTAAAATAAAACAATTATTTTGCAGAATTCTACTTGAATCAATATATGGAGTGTTCTTTTTTGATGTTTTTTTTGAGCTGATTTGTCGAATGCGGAAATTATGCTTCCGGTGGTGATATGAGTTATCTTAATATTGCAATATAGAGACTTCGGAAAAAGAAGTATGCAATAAATTTTTTTTATTTTTAAATTTTTTATTACGAGTTCGGACATTATTTTTCCGGAAGAACGCACCAGTAATCTCGATAATTTATACATTTCCGACTACAGAACTACGCAGTAAGTTAATGTCGTTGTGGACGATTTTGCAAGTCTCTTAAAATGAAAAAGGAACCTTCATATTCCCTGCCTGGAGTAAAAAAATTTTTAACTCAAAATGTAACATATATGTAATAGATTGAAAGTTATAAATGATAGTTGATATAATGGATTAGAAAATACATTACAAAATCTCAAACAAAAAAAAAAGAAGAAATGAAGCAATAATATAATTTCAAACTGATTGATCCTTTTATTCAATTTTTTATTACTGCTCATTACACGCGTACATTGAACAATTGATCTAAATCGATCATTACAAAGAACGTCGTAGTTTTTCGCAATATTTTCCTCAAGTAAGAAATCGATCGGATGCAGGTTGTCATGAAATTGATTCCGGCAATGTTGAAGGACCTGCTTTTAACCACCTATGGAGTCATTATAATGAACGAGGTAAAAACTTTTGTTGGGAAACCCAAGGATATCGGACTATCTTATTAATGCCGTTGCTGTTAATGATTTTGCAGTTGTTTTTGTGCCATTGCTGTTTTTTTAATCGTTGAACGATATTTCAATGGTGAAACTCGCTTCTGTTCCAGCAATTGAGAGACGCCCTGGACAATATTTACGACGCGCGGATACCACAAGCCTGGAATTTGCGATCCTGGGAATCCTCTACGCTTGGTTTTTAGTCCACTGAATTACTCGAGAGAAACCAACAATTCTGCCAACGTCCCGTCTGCAAACAGCGAAATCACCTGACTTCTGGATCTTACGTGGTGTCACGTTTCTCCGCGACAACAAATAATAAACGTGCCGAATAAAAACTTGCCCTCGTTGCAATGAATCTTCGTTTCAACTGTTTGTAACGTAGAAACTTTTACGAAACTTTTTACTGGATCTCTCGCAGCCACCTGACCAGAAGACATTTTTAAAGAGATTTGGAATTTTTTCTTATTGGATTTCCGGTGACTGTTTTGGTATCGAATATCTCAGATATGTATATGACCCTTCCAGGATGCAGCCCAAAGACTTTGGAATCATTTAGGAACAGAAAAAAAGTGCAGCCGTTTTCGCATTTCGAAGGCAGCTCGTCAAACGGATAGAATCTGGAGAAATTGGATAGAAACAACGGGTATTGTTAGATGCGTTTTTTTTTTTATTATTCATGCCATCGGCACATCGAACGATTGATATAAATCGGTAAGGCACGGTATTGTACATTTTTTTAATTCCGAATACGACGTTTCCGTCCGATGCCACGTAAGTGTTTCGATTCACGCCGGGCGAGAACAGATTTCGAAGACGGGAAGGCATCGATATGGCTCACAGCATGTTTTGCCACCTGTGCACTGCGCAAAGAAATTTGAAAAAAATGATCATATTGTTCTCCTAACTATATCGTTAATGAAAGTACGGAAAAGCATACATTGGATCACCGCATGCAATGAGAAATGGATTGATGATTATTCAAAGAAATAGAATGAATGACTGAGCAATATTTGAGAAAAAAAGGATATACTAACCGATTTACGGCCCGCGACGCACTTAGCATCAACTGCCATAACGAAGAATATTGCGAGCACTATTGCTACGCAAATGAACATCTTTAGTTTCCACATTTTGATCTCCAAGCTGTAAATGAAACAAATGTATATTACGCACACTCTTTATGCCGTGTGTCCAATATAAGAAGGAGCTGTTTTCTTCAATACATATAAAAAAAAATGGGCAGAACAATTTGCGTAATAAAAAAGTTCAAAAAAATATTAACTTGAATTGCCTGAAAAATTTGACGGTTTTGATCCGATGTAAAACATGAAAAAACTAAGTGTTTATACAGCGACATATTTCACATATTTTAGTACAGAAGAATCAAAGTGTAAGGTGTTAGAAAAATAATTGTATGCTTCAAAGGAATCTGGTTTTTTTACATTTCTAACGCCTTCTACGGTTACGAAAACATTCAAATTATTTCGGATTTCCATTTTGCTTACTCTTTAATCCAACAAATTCGCGATGCTGCTTTTTTATATTGAATTAATTTTTTTTTTTTTCAAACGTGAAGACGATGGAGTTGTGTTTATTATAAGATCGAAAATATCGATTTTCGTTTTTTATATCCATTAGACTTACTTGGTTCGCTAACTGCTGGAGCACGAAATTACGTTTCACGGTTGAACGATTGAAAGAAGTGTTTGATGTCTTCATACTTGGACCCTGTCTTTATATGGAAACGGGAACAGGATGTGAAATATTTTTTATTAGTATACCATTCGGCGCTGTGATATTTTTTATGTCCATAACCGTTTGCTTCTTAAAAAGATAGTGTATCGCTTTATGCATTTCCTTATGCACCTTATGCACCTTACGCACTTCCTCAAAGAAAAACAACTCTCAAAACGGCCCCCGAGAGGATACATTTTTCAAGTCTTTTTTCGATTACTCTTCCGAAAATTCAGTTTTCTGATATCAAATACTAAAATAAAACAATTTTTTTGCAGAACTCTACTCGAATCAATATATAGAATATTCTTTTTTGATGTTTTTTTTTAAAGCTGTTTTGTCGAATGCGGTAAATATGCTTCCGGTGGTGATACGAGAGCGTCATGAATTATCTTTATGTTGCAATATAGAGACGCCGAAAAAAGAAGTATGCATTAAATTTTTATTATTTTTTTTCGGAAGAACGCACCAGTAATCTCAATAATATTTACATTTCCGGCTATAGAAGTACGCAGTAAGTCACTGGCTACGATTTTGCAAGCCTCTTAAAATGAAAAAGGAACCTTCATATTCCCTGCCTTTTTTTTACTTAAAATGTAACATATACGTCATAGATTGAAAGTTATAAATGATAGTTGATATAACGGATGAGAAAATACATTACAAAGTCTCAAATAAAAAAAAAGGAGAAGAAATGAAGCGATGATATAATTTCAAACTGATTGATGCTTTAATTTTTTTTTTCTTAGTTTTTATTACACGCGTACTTGAAATAATTGATATGAATCGATCATTATAAAGAACGTCGTCTTTTTTTTCAATATCAAGAACATCCTGCAAGCCCGATCGATCGAAGCGCGCGAAATCGTATGCTTCGTAAAGATCAGCATTTGAATCTCATCATAGCAATGCACACGAGAATTATTTCTTCGACCACACTAAACGAAAAAAAAAAAAATGTGCACGATTCCATTTTTTTTCTTCTATTTGATAACTAAAAAAATCGATTCCCGTTCCCATTTTTAAACGAAAACCGAAACAAGCCCTGTTTGCGTTGAAAAACGGGAAGTTCGGGTAAAATAGATTCGATATTTATTACAAATCATATATACTTGTTTGGCGAAAACATTTTTTCGAAAACCTGTAATACGAGTTCATCAACTTGAATTATTTTATTACAACCATTAACATAAGCGTACGATACGAGAGTTGACCAAATGATTGAGAAAAATGGTCGCGTTCAACGGTTGCCATGGTTAAATCGATTGAGTTCCCGAATGAAAACAATAGCAACTGTGCGTTAGGCTCCGAAAAGTATGGAAGTACGGCCGTTGTCGTTCGTCGAGCACATGTCGCGTGAAATAATGACTTCGTTAACGTAGCCAAAAAACATAAAGTACACTTTCGTAAATATGTACAACATTTAATCGTCTTGAAATATTTTTCTTAATTAAAAAAATGACTCTGGTTCTGTCGCGCGTCGACTACACGACCGTCGGTGTCACTTCTCGAGGAACGATGAAAATTCTGCCCACCGTAGATCCAAAGCAAACCCAAAAATTCGCGGTCGCCGATAATGATGGAGTTCTGCACGTGTATGGTAATTATTGCCATTGTTTTTTTCTATTATATTCTTTTTTTTATGCACCGTTTTGGTTCCGGAACGATTTTTTTTTCCTTTGTTTATTAATAATAATAATATCAACAAATGATAATAATAATAATAATAACAATAAATAATAAATAATAATAATATGTGTTTTGGTCGTTGTTATTATGCTTATTCGTATAATATTGTTTTCAGGAATGAAGAAAGGAGAGCTACAACTTTCGTTCAAGTCTCTACCGGGGCCTAAGATCCGGCGAATGGCTCTCGGCGGCAACGTCGGAACGCTGCGAGATAAGATTTTCGTCGCATATGGAAATTCCGTGAAGGGCTTCACGCCAAAGGGAAAAATGTTTCTGGAGTTTGACACGAGTCTCATCGAGCCAATAACAGCAATGTGATTACTAAAACCGAGCGTGGTTAAAAAAAAACGCACATTTTTCATATCATTCTACTCTCTGATATTTGCATATTGTCGCTCATCGATTGCTAAATTTCCAAACACTTTTCTCGCTAAATTTTTTCGATGCTTTGACAATGCGGATATTCGGTTGCTGATCGAAATTCGTCCCGCTTTCGGTAAAAGAGACGATTTTTTAAAAGAGGTCTGCACGATTTTTTTTACTACTTCCTCATCGATGTTAGAGTCGTCATAATTTTCCGCGAAGGTTTTTTACCGGAAGCAGCCGCCAAATGTGTGCATATTTAAATGATTATCACTTTTTCCTTACAAAGTAAAATAATCTACGTCAGCAACTGAATGAAAAAATTGAGCATTTGTTTTAACAACGCATTGATGATATGAAATTAAATGAATGATGATCCGAAGATTGAGGATCGAAAATCGATCGCACCGATTTCAGGTATATTATGGGACCGGAATTGGCGGCTTGCGCTCGGGATCTGTACCATCGTTATCAAAACTGCAAGGACGCGGATTCGTATTTGGCCGGTGAGACGCTGTACGATGTGGTGCTTGTTCCTTACGACGCATCCGGCGTTCTGGCGATCCTGGCTTGCGGCGATCGTGCTGTAATACATCCTAACTATTTTTTTACAATTTTTCATTCTACTTCGTAGGAAAAAAATGAAAAGAAAAAAGAAAAGTACTAACCTTGTAACTTATAATTGTTGTTTTTTAGGTACGTGTACTTTCCGGCACGAAAAGCCCGGCGGTTCTGCGCCTTCCAAGCATCCCGACGGTATTCGCAATTTACAGGTATCATCACTAAAGTTATTTATTTTATAATGTGTCATTTATTAATAACAATCTTGATTTCTGAAATAAATATCATTAATATTATTAATTAATTAATGTATTTAAATTAATATTACGAATTAGTTTTATATATAAATAAATGAACAAACAAACGATTGCATAAATTTTGCGCCAACGCGCGAAACTTTGCTGAACTATTCGTTTGTGCGCAGGAAAGGCGAGCGAGAATCCGCCGAACGGATTCTCGTGGGCACGATCGACGGTAGAATCGGTCTCTTGATGCTCGAGAGCAACAAGATGCTGAGAATCACTTGGCTGGTGAACGCGACCGGCGCGGAAATAACTTCCCTGGACACTTACGAGCTTGACGACAGTCTGGACATCCTCGTTGGCCGACAGGACGGCACCGTCGACGTGTACGCGTTTCCCGACGACGAGGATTCGACACCAACCCTCAGATTTCGATACGTAAGCTTCAACGCGACGAAAACGACAAATCATATTCTAAAAAATTCGGAGCAAAACGGCAAACCGACCGGAAAACGGGCTCTTACGTTGAGGAACGAAATGAATCGTCAAAAATGGTACACATTTCCGGATCGGCGTTTGGTTGTGAAAATCGAAAAGTGTAGATTTTTCATAATTTCCGACTCATTAAAAAAAATCCTTTGTATTTTGCATCCAACTTAACTCTGTTTAATGAAATCTCGGTCTTTCTTCAATTGCAGCAACTGAAAACGGATCGAATCGACTTATTGAAAAAAAATCGTTTTTTCGATATGTCGCTTTTTACGGTCCGTTTTCTTCCCCAAAGACCGTGTCCGTTCTTCAGTCCGTTTTCTGTCTGTCAACTTGCTAGGGAATGAAGAAAACTTACATTGTACGCTCTTTGCTCAGAATTGCGGCGAGAGCATCAGCAGTCTTGCGGGTGGAATAATCGGTGCGCCGGGTCATCCCGAAATCCTCATAGCGACGTATTCCGGACGAATATTCGGACTGACGACGAGACCGCAGGGTTCCCTCGAGGTCGAACTCAACGACAGCGGCCTCGCGAGACTCAAGGCGGAGATTCAACAGCTTGAGCAGAAATTAACGGCGGAGAAAGAAGCTCCCGATTATTCATCGAATACTTTGATGCCGCTGATACTGTCGGTTAGTCACAGGTAATTCAAATCGGGATTCTGTGGCTTGTGCAAGCGGCGCTCGATTCTTCGCGATCGAGGATTCAATCCTATCAGTAGCCTTTAGCTATTCTGCGCAAATAATAGTTAATAATACGAAAAAAAAGATATGTGAAACTCGAGGTGAGGCTTGAACCGTCGAACTCGCGATTACAAGTCGAGAACCTTATCAGTTGGACCGTTTGACAAGATTGTAAGAATTGATGTAAAATAAACATTTGAGCGGTATCTCAGCTTGCATGCTTGCTGCTTAATCGTTATAACTTTGTGTAAAGATATATACATTTATTGCGTTTCGAAAGTTTAGATTTTAAATTAGAAATATTTGTTCTTGTTTTTCAAATATGTTGAAAGTTGCATTTGTTTTTAAGTTTTTTTTTGCGCGAATGATATATCATTTTTTGTTTTTCCTTTATTACCTCTCTGATAATATTTTTCTATTTTACTCAGGATGATTCTAGACAGGGAGGACGCTTCGTATTTGTTGTCCATCGAGTTGGATACGTCGATCGACAACGTGCTGATCCAATCAGACACTCCCGTCGAATTGATGGACGAAAGTAACAACGCTGTCGCAAGTCTGTCTTTGTGCAGTCCCGAAGACGGCAACTTCGTTCTCGCGACTTATCGTTGCCAGGTAACGAGAAATCCTTCTGCAGGCTCGTTAAAACTTGTTTCGAACAGTTATTGGCTCCGAGACCCAATTATATTTGGTTAACGACGTAAAGCGATCAAGTCTGGAAAATCAAACCAAATCTAGAAAAGTAACGTGCAGTTTTTTTTTGCAGTCGAACACTAATCGTTTGGAAACGCGATTACGAACTATCGAAGGGCAATCGGGAGTTCTACAGGTCTACGTGACTTCCCAAGTGAGTTAACAACTTGACTGCCTGAAAAAAATAGATTTGTACTCTCAAATAGACTCCGTTACAATTTGATATTATTCTCATTAAATTTATGTAATTTTTTTCGAATTCTTGCATCCATTCGTTTCGTTACGATGTATTAAAAAAATCGAAAAAATAGTACGTTAATCTTGCAAGAATTATGATAAATTTGAACGAAGTTGAGATTTTTTTAATAAGATTTCGATGTTTTTTCGCTCAAATCCACATGGAAAAATTTCATATACATTGTCTTCAGATACAGCCAAAGTGCTGCCGAAGAATCCGCATACCTATTTACGCGCTGTCCCTTCACGCGAGAATCCACGAGGATGAGAGCGTCAAGCTTTCGGGAGGACCATACAATGAACTACGTTTGATCGGAGGCTTCACGGTCGCCGAGGTAATTCCTCAAATTGATTGGAAACTTCATCGTTCGAAAAAAAATAAATTCTTAAAACTCAATAAGGTTGTATTGAAAATTGTCGAAATTTTATCTGATTTTTTGCAATGCAACAAAAATATGTGGTAATTTTTATGCAATGAATTACTTCTTTAAATTTCAAGAAAATTTCGTGAATTCACAAGCCAGGGTATTTCAATTTTCAATCAATGCAGGCGAATATTGCCATTTTTTCGACTACCCAATCCATTAAATTTACCATTATTTTTTTATATTATTGACAAATGCGATTTCCAATAAATAATCTTATTGGCAGATGCACGCTTGGCTCTCCTTGGCTCTGCCTGACATTCCGGAACGGCCGCAACTAGTAGAGGGTGAAGCATCGCTCACGTATATCTCGACGTTCATAGGAACGATCCTCAAATGCAAGTACAAGTAAGTTTCGTCGCGAAGTTACGTGTGAAAAAAATTCCATTACAAAATATCCGTCAATCTCCAGAAAGGGAAGTGCGACGTTTCTCGGGGAAAATATTTCTACAATTATTATTCTACGGGACATCCTGACGAGGGAAGCTACTAAACGGAAAATTAAACTCGAAGTATTCTGCGGTAAGTCGATCGACGAGCTCTGAACCAAAAAACAATGCTAATTCTCTAAAACAAAAAAGTCCAAATATCGCGTATGCCCAAATGCGATCAAAGTTCTTCTTAGAACTTTCCCAAAAACACATTATTTATATACTTTTGTAAAAAAAAAATTATATCATTTTTTTGCCTCCCATCCCACGCGCAAACCTTTGATGAAACGTTAATTAACAATCCGGGAACCAAAACAACATTCTTGTTTCATACGATCGAATGCTAAAACCGGCACTCTTAAAAAAAAACACAGATGTAGCGGAGGGAAGTGTTTCGCGGGTCCTGGAGCTGATAATACCGCGACTCGACGACGCTCACACGCTCAGGGAGAAGCTCAAGATTCTCGACGCGCTTCAAGAATTGGAAATGCGCGTGGATCCGCAAGAGAACTTGTGCACCGAATGGCAGGACCTTCTCAAAGACGAGAACGCGATAAGATCAAAGATGACGAAAGGCACGGAAACTTTGCAGAGGTTGCACGGCGTTGTTACGGATTTGTACGTCGATTGGGAACGCGCCAAGGGATCGCGAAGGTAAAACTGATTCCGTAAAAAAGTATTGCAGAAATCATGCCTTCTTGTGTTAATTGCACAATCCTATTCGCAAGTTTTGTTTCTTCTCACAGTCGGACAGTATTTCAAGTACTGTGAGTTCGAAAAGTACTCGAAGTGTAAAGTAATTTTAGTACAAAATGTTTCAAATGTGTAATCTCCGGAGTACTCAAAGTGTTTTGTACTTTAAATACTTTACTGGAAGGACTTGGCCCTTCTAACACTTCATAAAGCACATAGTACTTTACGTACCAGGTACTTGTAGTACTCCGTACTCGATACTTGAGAATCTATTTTGTTCAGCTTTGCCACTTTTCACTTTTTTCATAGGGCTTCTTCTTCCTCGCGCTGACCTCAGGAGCTTTGTGTTGCTTTCACGTGAACCTTTTTTTTATATCCACTTCCTCACGGTCTTGCGTCCAAGACGACGGAGAAACAGCTTCTCCCAAATCGTTCTTCACGCGGTTCTTATTGAAAGCAGGCGAAGCACGTCCCGAGAGCCTCTCTCTGGCTCGGCCATATGAATCGATCACGCTATTTCTCTTGGACTCGATAGGATTTCACCGCCCCTTAAGGCCTCGTAGAATACGCTGCTTCTGCTTTATACTGGTCAAATTATAGAGATCCTGCAACTAACAAACGAGAATCGAGAACATATTTTACAAAGCATGACGAAATGCTTTTCGTTATCCTTTGGAATTGACGTTTCAGAATCAGTAGCAAAGTTGCCGCGGAGAAGCTGCATTCAGCCCTGGAATCGAGAGATTTGACCCTGTTATTGCAAGTTCTGTTGGGACGAGAGGGAACAGCGTCCAGTCCGATTCCTACTACTTCGACCGGTCACGATCGAACAGCCAACAAGATCAGCACCCAGCAAACACAAAACGTAGCAGCTGTTTAACATTCGATTTAAAAAAACAAGTTACATAATATTTACGACAATGGGATGTTTTGTTTTTGTACCAGTAATGTCGATATATAAACGAAAGAACTTGAAAAAAAAGATAAGTAAGTAATAACTCTTTCGTCATTACAATGAGCGGTTCGACAATTATTTTTCTGTAAACGTGTTCGTGTAAAAAATATATTCTTTTTTTTTTAACATTGATTTCGCGATATACAAATCGTCAAGTATTTTTTTTGTTTCCATAAACGTACATTTACAGTTATCTCGTTAATCGTTATTTGCAGCATAACGTGCTTCACGTACTTATATCTATTAATTAGATATATTTATATATTTATAATTATGTCCATAGTATGTATAGGATTGCCCTTCACGTTTCGATGGAACATTATTCGTTCCGATCATTACGGTTTTCATTCAGTTTCCATGGATGATCGAACATCTCCGTTGTTTCGAATTATTTTCCTACTCGTTTCTCAATCGATTGTACAATGTTTTTTCTCAGTCGACCGATGGGTGGCATGCGAGAGTTTTGTCTACAATCGCGGAAATGCGATTTCAAGCGAATAATGTCCGCGGAGTGGCTACCGAAGAGCCAGTTGATAAAATTTGAAATTGTACTTTTTTATTTCATTAATCTTACTGCTTTTTCACGACGAATAGCGATAACTCCGTAGAATTCGGTAAAAAAATGACGAAAGAAGAGATTTTGAAATTGTCTACTTGGAAAAAAAAAATCAAAACACGTTGACCCTGAAAATCGACAATCGTAGAAAATTGGATTAATTATCGACCATACAGTAAATGTTTTTTTTTAATAAACCCGTTCAGGTCTGCGGACCCACTCGCGAAAGATTTAGATACTTTTTAATCGTTGTCATCGCTCGATTTTTTTTATCTTCGATTATAGCGCATTACCACCCCGTCGATATTTCGCTAATGAAAATTATAAAAAAAAGAAAGCATCACCGTGAGGCGCGACGCAAGCGCGCGCTTGCATATTCGCTCTTCGATTCATCTTATTTTTGTACAATTCCGTATAGCGGTATTATAAATAATTTTCTTTTTTTATGTTTTCTCTTATCACGCCGTTTCATTCGACTTTCGTTGCGATAACGAAAAATTTCGTTCGATCACAACGAGCGAGCTGCGAACTTTTCATTGTATACGTACCGTGCAATACGTAGGCAGGGTTTGTTGATCAGTCGTTTACACTAAGGTGTCGAGGGAAGGAATCACCGTTCTCGAACGAATTCTACATCGACGACACAGAAATTTGGCAACGATTCCCAATGTACATGCAGAAGTTTGTTCGTATCCGGATCCGTATGAAATTCGAAGTTACATGAAGAAATACTGCCTGCAACGGAAGTAATCAAAAACATTAATCACATTATTACTATTGATTATTATTATTAATAGAAAAAAAAAATACGTACAGGGTGTCGGACGTTCGGTCGGCGGCCTCGAGAGGATCCCTGTCGTTGCTCGCGTCGTTATTCGTCGCAACGGTGTATTCCAGAGTCTGTCCCTCGTGTGGCAATATGCTTTCGGGATTGTCCTCGGGTGGGACGATTTCCACCACGCCGTTGGGCTCCACCTCGAGTTTCAGTTCCTGAACGAGATCCTGTATCGTGCGGGCGTGACACGCCTTGTCGTCACTGTCCTCGTTGACGTTTTTTCCAACGGCAATTCTGTTCGACGCCGGCCTGTCCGGCCTGCCGCGGGTGTGCGTGTGCATGTGCCGCTTCATGTCGCTGCGAACGCGAAACGGCTTGCCGCATACGGTGCACGGATGTGGCTTCTCGCCCGTGTGTATGCGACGATGATTCTGCAGATAGCTGCTCGCACGAAACGTCTTGTTGCAATACTCGCAACGGTAATTCTTCTCGCCTGTGTGTATGCGCCGATGTACTATCAGCGAGTACTTTCGGGCGAAATCTTTGCCGCAATACTCGCATTGAAACTGACGCTGCTCCGAGTGTATGCTCATCGAGTGATACTTCAGATCTCCCCATTGGCGAAAATGACGACCGCAATCCTCGCACTTGTAAGGCTTGTCGCCGCTATGCAGACGCTTGTGCACCTGAAAAATTTGTTTCAATTTATTTATCTCTTCGAATTTTTGTCGAATTTGATTAAACTTATGCGCACAACCTGCACAGAGTCTTAACTATGTTGAATAATCCATCGAGCGTGTTTATGGTTACAGACTAGGCATTTGGAATTAACCGGAAACAATGGGATGACATAAAGATAATCGTTTGTTTTTTTACCTTTAATGCGCTTGCTGCGAAGAAACTTTTACCGCAGACCTCGCATTGGTGCGGTCTTTCGCCGCTGTGAGATCGCATGTGATACACTAAACTATTCTTGTGATGAAACGATCGGTCACACTGCGGACAAGCCAACTCGTCATCTGTCGAAACGGAACAAGGGTAAAATTAAAATTGATGGAAAAATCATCGAGAATCGACTGAATAACACGGTACACGGAATCCAGTACGTACTGTGAACTTTTCTCGTTTTCTGCGACTTCTTTTTTTTCGTAGTTTCCGGTATTTCAGTCTCATATTTTTCTTGCAACTCTTGTTCGCTCACGGTGGAGATCTCCGTTTCCTTTTGACCCAGGTTCTCGGTTACCTCGGTTATCGACCACATTGCCGGAGCGTTCGATACATCGGACAACGGAGTCTCCGATTCCTCGTCTATGTGAGCACCTGTCTCCTCGACTGAAAATTTAGAAAGACTTCTATAGAATATTTTTAAAAATCCGGTACGATTTGTTGAACTACTTGTATTTCTAACAAGTTTGTTGACCACCTTGATATTATTATCATTAAGAAGTAATAAAAAAAATCACGGACGTTTGGATAAAATAAGAAGCTTAGGAAAATTAAAGAAATCAATATACAGGACTTCCGGAACAAACGCAAAGTTTAGAGCGTTTGATACTTCTTTTGTATCTTATTTGAACAATCCGATTCGAATAAAATTACTCACCAACTCCGCGAATACCCTCCATGAGATCCTCGGGCTCGCTGAACTCTTCAATTACCGTGTTCTCCAATCCTTGGACAGTTTCGGGCACGGATATTGTTATATTAGTATTCGTTGCTTGGGCTATTCTCGTTTCTTGTTTCACGGGCTCGTAATGCGTCTGAGTAAAAAAAGACAAATTATGTAAAATTAATGTTTCTTGGCATCTTCTATATGGATAATTTTTTTTAGAAGTTTATTCCATTGGGAAGGTTTTGAAATCCTTTTCGAATCTCGCGTTTGGCTGGAAATGTATCGGCGAATCCGCCTCAACAGTTGCCAATCAGGTGTTAATCATCGAAAATAGAGAATCGCAAGTAACTGCGAGCTGTTGTGAAGTTTACCTTGAGATGTTCGAAGAACTTGAGTTGTCCGCTGAATCTGTTGCCGCACAATTCGCATCTGAATCCTTGAGCCTCGGCGTGACCGTTCGAATCGAGGGACAGTATTGTTTGAACGATCTTACCGCCGTCCCGTTTCGTCGAGCTCTTCTTCGATTGTTGCTTGAGCTTTCGGGGTATGCGCTTTTTGTGCGGCAGCGATCTCTTCGGTCCCGACGACGGTGCGGCGTCCTCGCTGCTCTCAGCGGAAACGTCGAGATCGTACTCGCTCTTGACATTGATGAACTCCTGCTTGACGTTGTGGGCGCGCTTGAAGGACTGAAGGTTCGAGTAGACCGGCGACGGTTCCGGGTCCGTTATGGCTTGTATCGCGTACGTGCTCACCGGCGACAGCGTCGCCAACTGGCCAACATCCGGCAGTGTCGGATCCTCGTGCTGCGACTGACTGTGAAGTTGCTGCTGCTTCTGATGTTGCTGCAGCTGAACCGCCACCAATGCTGCCGCTAATTTTTTATCCTCCTGCGCAATTCGCATTCTCATTGTCAACCAATTCACAAATATACAATTTAACATTATTCTATTCCGAATTTCTCGTTGCGGAAACTTTTGCAAACGTGGGAAAAATTGTTTTTTACAGATTTTCTTTTCGGGACACTCGAAATCGTCTAAAACTTTGAGGAAAGTGATCCAGAGACTGGAATTTTTGAGATATTGAACGCAAATCTTTTTCCAAATACAGTTTTTTTGTTGTCAAAATACCAATTTTAGTTTTCGAGCGCATACTATCGTCATAGGTGATATCACATAAAAAGCACCATAAATCAAGTGCTCTCTTCTAGTTATTACCTCCGTCAATTCGTGTGCCAATAGGTCGTCAGTCTCGTAATACTGTGCGGCATTGCTGTATTCGGAGCCGACACCTGCGTTGATCATATCGACGACCATTCCTTCGGAAATAAGTTCGCCGTTGAGCGTCAGCAGAGGAACTCCCTTGCCGAGACTCTCGCCGTCGGCTCTCTGTATCGTAATGTACTGAGCGCCTTCCATGCCCTCGAGAAGCACCGCTTGGGCGTCCTCGTCAGTCGTCACTTCCATTATCTTGGTTTCGTTTTTTTCACTACGATTTTTCGTTTCTTCTACCCACCCGTGGGGACCCAGCTGACGGATCGGGTGCTAAAAACTGTCGAGGCTATCTCTCGTTCATCTGAAAGAAAAATAATTTTGTTGACGGGGCGAAATTTGCGTCGATATTTTAAATTTTGTAATTCGACGGTTCGATATCGGGATACTTCTTGTGCTGTAGGAAAAAAAAGGATTTCTTACCGATGAGATTGCCTGTTTGGGATTTAAATTTCGCGCCGTTCGGACGGCCCGAGATAAGATGACAGCGGAGCCAAGGTCACTGCTCCCGGGGACACCCGGAATATTCGTCCTTTGTTTTCACGAGGCAGTCCCCGTTCTCGCGACGATATTCCTGGACTCCATTCGTCCTCGCTGTCTCACTCCGGAGATTCTCGCGATCGTGCTTTTTATCGCGATGCAATAACGATGTAAACAAAGCGAGGTATTGAAACACTGTAGGGACAAAATGTGACAACAGTGCTTGGCTCACGACGCCATTAGACCGGAAGCGCCCCCGCCGCGGCGCGTGTACTCACCCCCTCCCGGCCGCCCTTTCATTGGCAGCCGCTGGAAAGCTTCGCGAGCACCATCTGCAAATTCTCGAGAGATCGGAGAAATTACGGTCATATTTATCGGCGTTTCGCAAATTGCCGTCGTTGTTTATAATTTTATCAATTATGCGAATGCGATTCCTGAACTGCAAGCATTTCAGGGATTCCGAACTGAGAACCGAGCGACTTTTCTCTCTTTCTGTCCTACGAGAAAGGGAAACAAGTCGCTCGGTACCCAATTCGGCACGAATCTCGGGGAAAAAGGAAATTGCATTTCCCCCCTCTAATATTTCGCGGGAAAATACAATTTTCGTTTTCCACAAAGGTCAATGTTGAAAGAACATTAAATCGTTCATTACCTACTGAGCCATTTTACATTATCTTAAGAAAGGTGAAATACCGCGGTCGGTATCAAAATCTGCAAATAACTACTTTGAGGCGTACTGACATTTACAGCTTGCGACGAGGCGCAACCCTAACGAGTGCGAGAAGGACAACGCGATCGGCGTTTACGGCCGAGCAAGTGAGAGGCGCTCGGAAACACGTTTCACGTCACATTAACCCGACGGGTTCGGTTGGGCGAGAATGGAGGGGGCGTGTTGCTTGTTTGCCATCGAGTCTCGGTGAGTAATCATCGAATCCCCCCCCGAACGTTCGTCAGGTGGGGGCAAAAGAGCGGTCGCGAGTCGCGGTAAGTCGCAAGCGAGCTGTCGGGCGCTCACGCTCTATCCGCGCCTTGTAAAAGAAACGTCAAAAGACGAAAATAATTCGCTTTTCGTCGTCGTCGAATCTTCGTCGCGTGGTGTCTCGTTCAACGACCGTAACTCGGCGTTCTGTCGGTCAGTGTTGTCGCTTTTATTCCGTTACACAACATTTTTCGTTGAAACACGCGTCGCGTTTCGTCGAGGAGAAAAGAAAAACTATAATCTATCGTAATTCGACGATCGGCGGACGAAGTGCAGAGTGCACATCGGATCACCGGGCCGCGGGGGAGGGGCGAGAGGGCGGTCAGTCGCGTACACTGCCGTGAGCGTGTCATCGTCAGCTGATTCATTGTGTTTGTGCGAGACCAACGAAATTTCACGATATCCTCGCAACAATCGTCGAGACAATAGTCAGTACCTTCGGCGCGATCGAAACTCGAAAAAAATTTCATCCTCGTGCGGTTTCTGCGTTGTTGCGCTGTTTTTTCATCATGTTTCCGCGATAGAGATAACCCCCGTTTTCACGATGACGATTGACATTTCGCAATAGCAAGATTGAGGCTCGTGGGTTTTTTTTTACTCGGGTCGCTCGCAAAATCTCGTAGTTTTACTCTGCAACACTCGATTTTTAATTGTTCGTCGCTGCTTCGGAACTCCACGGACAGTTCGCTCTCATCCTCGTACTTGCGATCGCTATCGTTATGTTGAGATTAGATAAAAAAACAAAACCGCGTACGTTCGCTCGATCCGACAGTAATACGTCGTGCGATTTCTAATTTTTTTTATTGCGAACAAAAAGTTTTTTTGGGCGGACAACTTTTTGATTCGCTTCAAATCGTGGAATATTTTTTCAATAATGTTATTCTTATTTGTTATAAATTTTCTATTTTATTACTGTTTTTTTTGCGTAACGTAGCTTATGAAAATTTTTTCTTACAGATACGAGAAAAATGGTAATTATGTGACACTTTGAAAACGAGGAGTCAAAAAATAATGGCCGGACTCTGCAGACGATGGAGGTTGTGGATCCTGCCGGTTCTCACCTGTCTCTACGCCCTCGTCATACTGATCCTGGTGCCAATTTTGTTGGCCAACTCCATAAAGAATGGCTTCAAGAAGCAGGATCAAGGAGCTCTCGTCGGCGGAGCCTTCGTTTTACTCGCTCTGCCGATAGCCTTCTACGAAATAATACAACACATGATCTATTACACGCAACCGAGATTGCAAAAATACATAATTAGGTAAAACACAATTCAGTTCCGAAAGTGTTCTTGTTTTCCATTTTTTTCGTTTTGAAATTTTTTTATTTTTTGTCCTTTTTTTTTGTCCATTTATTATTATTTATTTATTAAGGAAGCACAATTTATAATAAGACACAATTACAATTTATTATTTGTGATTATATAAATTATAATTACGACGATTTATGATTTATTTTTCTGTTTGCAGGATACTATGGATGGTACCGATTTATGCGGTAAACGCGGTAAATACAACACTGTTTCACTATCAAGTACCATATCACTCCTCGACGTCCGCGTCGACGATAAGTTTGTCGTACCAAAAAAAAAGTGTGTTGGTCAAAGCGCGATGCGAAATCGTGGCGAAGAACAATCGCGATAACACTTGTATTTATGATCGAACGGGCCCGCGAGCACCGAAAGCCAAATCCGAATTTTTCGTAGTCGCGCTTGAAATTCGATATATTTTTTGTGGCAAATAGCTCGAACGATAAGATAAGGCAAATGTTCCAATTAGGGATCGAAGCGGGCGGTCATGAAACGACCACGGAATTAAGAGGCCTTCGGGCCGTTGCAAGTAATAGGGGACTCGCTTAACTATCGGGGCGTCTGTCCTGTTGCTCGACTACTTTGCCGACGTTATCCAGATAGAACAAATTTGCAAATCAAACCGGTGGATAATGAGCCCATGAGCAACGCCTATTTACTTCGTTTCATTCCTGCTGTCAAATAGGAGTGACTATTGAATTCATTGCGAATAAACACGACGATTAGTAAATCGTTGTTTTGGGGATCTTCTTTTATTCCATTTTTCGGGGTTCACGCATAGACTTAGTTATTCAAATCTGAATACATTTTGTTATTCTGGATCATAAAAAGCCGCACATTATCGTTTTAAAATAAACGATAATATAATTATGGATACCATAAGATAAAATAATCTTATATAAAATAATAAACATTTTGGTTACGTTAAATATTCCATTTTAAATTTCGTTGTGACCGAATCTGAAAAGCTATATTATTTGTCTTTCATGTTTGACACAGTGGTTGGGTCTGGTCTATCCGGAAGGAAGTATATACGTAGATAGTCTACGGGAATGTTACGAAGCGTATGTGATATATAACTTCATGATGTACCTGCTGGCCTACCTCAACGCGGATCATCAACTGGAGCACAGACTGGAAATTTCCCCGCAGGTCCGACACATGTTTCCCCTTTGCTGTTTGCCAAATTGGGAAATGGGACGGGAATTCGTTCACATGTGCAAGCACGGAATTCTTCAGTACACTGTTGTTCGGCCTATATCGACCTTAGTTTCTTTGTAAGTATAAACGAATCGCAACCTAAATATCACAAGCTAGACATGTGAATGAATGCTAAAATTTCTTTCTAATTTTCAGTATTTGTGAATTAAACGGCGTATACGGCGAGGGCGAATTCCGAGGGAACGTTGCCTTTCCGTACATGATCGCTTTCAATAATTTGTCGCAATTCATCGCCATGTACTGTCTGGTGCTGTTCTATCGGGCGAACGCCGAGGCACTGAAGCCTATGAAACCCATCGGGAAATTTCTCTGTATCAAGGCCGTCGTATTCTTCTCATTCTTGTGAGTTCAAAACGATCGACATTTTCCGGCTGGCAAATGGAGGAGAGAAAAAAAATTTGCGAAATTTATATAATGTATTTCGTACTTTTTTTTTCAGCCAAGGAGTGTTGATAGCTGTGCTCGTGTACTTTAACGTGATATCGAGTGTATTCGACACCGACAATACCGACGACATAAGAAACATATCGTCCAAGCTTCAAGACTTTTTGATTTGCATCGAAATGTTCATGGCTGCTGTGGCTCATCACTTCAGTTTCAGTTACAAACCATACGTAAATCTGGCTCAGAGCCAAGCTTGGTGGGATGCCTTTAGGTAATAGCATTTTTCCTTCTACAGTCTTTATACCGATTTCGCTTCGCGAATGTCGAATTGAACAAAATAGAGAATATTGTTTTTACGAAAACGCAGAACGAGAAAATAGTTAATTGTTATACAAATCTTAATGTCTCAAAAAATGTCGTTACAGGGCAATGTGGGATGTATCGGACGTCCACAGCGATATAAAGGAACACTTGGGAGTCGTGGGATCGTCCCTCAGTCGAAGAATTCGCGGCCGCGGTGCCTACCAGCAGGCCTGGGGAAGCGCGAATGAGCGAACCTCTCTTCTTCCCGATGCTCCGATAACGACGGCGCGTAGCGCACCGGCGTGCTCGTTCGCCGGTTACACTACCGTCGAGGCTGACGGTTCGAGCGTCGTACCGGACTATTCGGTCCGACCGATGGATCAGAGCCCGGACTCGCAGGATAATGGAAATCACGTGATAAATACGTAACGAATCGCGAACGAGCATTGTTACCGGCGATAATGACAGAAAAAACATAGTATATTTTGATACTGATGCGGAAAAGCGATCGTTCCGTGCATGGGAAGCGGCAGCCGAGCCGAATCGAGCGCTTCAGCTACACCAGACGAAGCCGAATATTGCTTGTAACGCGAGATTAGGCGGAGGCTGATTGCTTGCCGACTACCGTGGGCCGTTTGCTTTTTCGGGCTGGCATCAAATTCTATTTTTTTTAACGAATGAACTAAAAGTCGCGCGTCTCGTGCCTGAAAAAGGTGCGGAAAAACTTTTTCTTTACCTCTGACACTTTTTTCGGGTTTGCAACACGTGCTGAGGGCGAGTGTTGCATTCACACGAGTTCAGAAGTAGTTTTTCCGCCGAGTATCGTACGAAATTTTGTATGGAAAGGTGTGAAAAGGGACTGTGCGCTCGCGAAGCGACTCTCTCACCGGGTGGAATGAATGTATTTGTATACATTTATTCGCAGTATTTCCCCGCACGTCTTACTACGATACACCATTAGCCGCACCGCTTAAGAGGCACGAAACGCGAGTCTTTTCGTGCATAAGTTGAAAAGAGGATTTTTAAGCGAGATTTTTTTTAATCACATCCACGCGAACGTACGAGCGTTTCAGCGTCCCTCTGGATTATTTTTTAGCTCCTTTTCACGAAGAAAGTGTATAGTTTCTCAAATGCGACGTATTTATACGTACATCATCCTCGCCCGTAATTCGTCCGCGATTACGTGAATGTACAATAATTATAATCTCAACCTTCAATTTTCTTCAATCGTGTCTTCACCGTTGTTTCTTTCAATCGCGTGAGTTGGTCGCTTGTGATGATTAAAAAAAAAAATCAATATATAAATTTATAAATTCTCTCAATTTCTTAATATATTTTTCCGTTCTTGCGCGCTTTCCTTTTTCTGAACATACCAAAGATTCGGGAAAAAATAAAGGACTCGAAGCGAAAAATCGACGTTCCATCTGAATTGCGATTCTAGAAAAATTACAACGATCGTCCAAAATACCGCAAAGTTCGACGCCTCGATTTTTTTCCTTATCTTCTATATGATAATATATATATATTATATAAAATAATTTTCTCACCGCTGTAAACGTAATAATCGGCGCAAATTTTCGATGTTGGGATAATGTTTCCGCTGTGCTGAGATTCGTAAAAAAAAAAAAGCTACTCGCAAAGATTATCTGTTATCGTCGGAACGTTCGACGGAGAGTTTTCACGGTCGAAGCGCGGTCGCAACTAATCGAGAATTTTCATCGATTGATCGTAAGAAATTTTTTTTAACAATAATTATCGTTGTGTACATGCGCAGCTAGAACACTATGGATATCCCATCACCATAATAATAATAATAATAATAATAATAATAATAATAATAATAATAATAGTAACAATAATATAAAAATCATGATAATAATGATAAGCATCGTAAAAGTATTATGCCGTAAAAGTCGGCCGCCGTGATCGTTTCGTTTGCGGTTTCGTTTCGAGAATATCGAAAGAAAAATCGTCCGCGTCATGTTTACCCCAATGATGTATCACCAAATATAATGTACATAACGACGTTTATACACAAAATCGCATATGTGAATACAATATTATTTATATACATTTCCTGACTGTGTTTATAGTGATTTTCGCGACGCGCATGAGACAAGCTTTTGGGCAGCCTTTGCACGTTGTTTTTGTATTTTATTTCGTGCGAGACGCGTGTATTTCGAATCTCGCGAATATGCGCGTGATTCCGAAAAAGAGGCTTTTTTTGTTTTGTTTTCCCGTTTGGTAAAACAAACGACTTTGTACGAGCGGAGGTGCGATATGCAGCCGCGCGCTTGCGCACGCGCGCGATTGAGGGCAAATCAATGTTTCCCGCCAAATCGTCGCAATTGGCGGGGCATCTCTTGTGTTACACCGCGTAAAGTACACGAACGACGAGCGAATTCGCGAAGTCGAAGGGCACGAGACGGCGAACGATTGAAAAATAGCGGATTCCGGAAAACAAGACAATGTCTGTGACGAACGGTACAGCGGAGAGAACAAACGGTACAACCGAAAGCACAACCGGTACAACCGAAAGCACAAACGGTACAACCGAATGTCACGAAGAGTACCAATATCTTCGTCTCATCGAGCGCATCATCGCGCGCGGATCGAAGAAGAGCGATCGCACCGGCGTTGGCACCTTATCTATGTTCGGGCCCCAAATGCGCTTCAGCCTACGCGACGGTGAGTAAAAAAAATCTTTTTGATAAAATTGTTATCGGATAAAAAAAAGTTGTAAAAAAATGTTATGATAAAGTTATTTTCGGAAAGAAAATCGTAAAAAAAATATGTTCTCGTTTATTCATTTGTCTTAATATTTTGGTTCTTTAAAGATATTTTGCCATTGCTGACGACGAAGCGAGTCTTTTGGAAAGGCGTCGTCGAGGAGCTCTTGTGGTTCATCAAGGGTTCGACTAATGCGAAGGAATTGTCAGACAAAGACGTCCACATATGGGATCCGAACAGTTCTCGAGCCTTCCTGGATTCGTGCGGATTCACAGAGCGAGAGGAAGGCGATTTAGGGCCTATTTATGGATTTCAGTGGAGACACTTTGGCGCAAAGTACACGGATATGCACGCTGACTATACTGGCCAAGGTACCTGGTATGATTCAATAAAAAGCGCTTTGTCTAAATCTTAGTTAAACACATCGTTACGATGCATGCGAAACATAAGAGGAAAAAAAAAAAAAAAAAGATTTATCGATCCATCGAACCATGAAAAACATGTGAATTTGCACATTGCTTTCTCATTTTGTTTCAATAATTTTTTTCTCAAAAAATTCCTTTTCTATAAACGCAGCTTTTTCTGTGGGCTGACCTTGAAAAAATGCAAAATATCCTGAAAAGGCGCTATGACCTTTTAAAAATAGAATGCTAAACGTAATTCTAAAGCCAGAACTACTGGAAACCGTTTTCACATACGACTTTCGCGAAAAAACGAAAGTTCATTGAAATCCTTTTTTTTTGCAATTCAGGTATCGATCAACTGCAAGAAGTCATTGATAAATTGAGGAACACTCCCGACGACAGAAGGATCATAATGTCAGCGTGGAATCCCGTGGACATACCGAAAATGGCACTTCCGCCTTGTCACTGTTTCGTGCAATTTTACGTAAACGACGGTGAATTGTCGTCGCACCTCTATCAGCGAAGCGCGGACATGGGTCTCGGCGTACCATTCAACATCGCTTCCTATTCTCTCCTGACTTACATGCTGGCGCACGTCACGAATCTAAAGGTTTGCTTCTGTTCGAAATCTAAATAATCTTCGAGAAGAAACGATTACAGTTTTCGTTACCGACTGCGGTATTACACTTCTCGTTAAGGTGATGTTAAAAGACAATTGTCTTCACTCGCCGCGAATTATTCGGCCGGAAAACAACGACTTTTTTCCACAAATTTCTATGGTTTCGAAATTCTTTAAGGTGAAGCGATTCTCGGTCGGTAAACAAAAACTGCAATTGAAAGTTCTCTTCCAATATTAGTTTTATACATAAAAGATGAGAACGCCGCTCTCCGTCGAATAATTTCAAAGAGCTACGGAATTCACGAATCGCGCAAGTAACTATGTAGCGCCCGCACTCATACAAGCTTCGTATTACCTTAAAAGCTGACAATTGATTGATCGATTTTATTTCCTATTCAGCCGGGAGAATTCGTGCACACGATGGGCGATTGTCACGTTTACACGAATCACGTCGACGCGCTGAAGG
Source organism: Ischnus inquisitorius (assembly GCA_963924025.1). Lineage (NCBI taxonomy): Eukaryota > Metazoa > Arthropoda > Insecta > Hymenoptera > Ichneumonidae > Ischnus > Ischnus inquisitorius. The sequence goes on along the minus strand of OZ001243.1, from coordinate 2,253,378 downwards.
AACAGATGAAGCGCGAACCGAGACCGTTTCCGAAGTTAAACATTGCTCGAGTCGTCAAAGAGATCGATGATTTCGTCGCCAGTGACTTCGAGTTGATCGATTACAAGCCGCATCCGAAAATATCGATGCCCATGGCCGTTTGAGTATGGAAATCAGACTCCATGACCTTTTATTGACAAACGTACTATTCTGCAAGACCAAAAAGGAACCTCTGCACGTAAAATCGAAAGCCTCGACTGACTCACGAGGGATTGTTACGAATAAAGTATTATATATATTTCTGTTCTCGCAAGGTAAAAAAAACTGCTTAATATTTTTTTAAATAAAATACCGATTATTTCTTTATCCGCCGCCTCGTATATGCGTTTATTCTTTGTGAGAATTTCTTCCCTCGTTTCGTTCGGGCATCGACCTTCGCACTCGGTTGCAAGATGCACTTTCCTTCCTTGTGCCATAATATACTATTTTAATCGTTCGATACCGCCTTTGATTCCCTTCGGTTCACCGCTTAGTCACAACTGTTCAGAGAAATCCTGGAAATCGGAGAAAAGTTAGGAAATGAGGGAATTATTAGAGAATCGTTTTTATCGGTGCAGAATCATAATTTTATCAGAAAAAAACCGGGTGTTTTCCCACGATTTTCAGTGGCCAATTGACTATTGGAACTGCTTTAACAGGGACCAGGAGAAGGGATCGTCAAGATATCGCGAATAACAGATATAAAGAAAAGCAATCTCTAGTGATAACTATACTTTATTTCCCTAATAAAAATTATGTTCTCCAATAAACTTCGTATCTTGATATTCATGTTTCGATTTCTGACTTCTTAAATAACGTGTTTAAACACACACTCCTTGCCGATCTGCCGCGGCTTCGTCGATCGTCCGTGCGACTGCAACGAATCGAGAACGAAAAACAATGTTTCATTCACGAATTTTTCGTTCACGAAGCGACGAAATATCTTCGGGCCTCCGAAGATTCTGTTCTGTCTTTGATTTCTTTCAGATGATTCTCGTCGTACGGACAAAATTCATCACGTCGAGACAGCCGTGACCGAGCGGCATGGAAAAGGGCAAAAGTCCCAATTTTCTTCACAGGTTTCGCAAATATTAAAAATCAACGCCACGATAAACATTTTCATTCTTCTTGTCTTATTCGTCTGCTTATATGTTAATGTCGACACCCTCGATTCATCGAGAGTCCCGTCGACGCTCCTTGCATCGTGGGCGGAAAAAAAAGAGGAAAAAAGATATTCAGCGTATCGCGACCGGGGAATTTGGGCGTCGAGGGAATTCGAACGGTTCATGCGCGTCGAGTAATTTTGCAAATATTCTCGCTAATTTTGATAAACTTTCAGTCGAATGCGGGACAGCAGCGTATTTTTTCTGGATAAAAATTGCCGTTTAAGGCGAATTCTTCGATTTCGTACACATCTAGAACGTTAGACACGATTATCTACGATTTATTCAGCATCGAATTTCTCGTTAGCGAAATACGTTCCAAGTTGTAATCTCTCTCTTTCGACATCGGAAACAACGAGAGGCGGGAGAAAGAATTTCGCGAAAAAAAATACAGATGGCGACGGAACATTTGTAAACGAAAGCTTTGCGAACATTAATTTCTTTACTGCGATTCGCACGATGAGAAAAGTTCCGCGATTCGACCGATCGAAGGTTTATTATAGTTATTCGCTAACCATAAATTTCAAGAAAACAGAAAGGACCGTTGAGCCTTATAGTGGATTTGGGGGAAAAAATCTGCGTCCATCGCGTTTCGCAAACGATATTTTAACGTTCGAAAAAAAAGAAACAGCCTCTTGAAAATCCGAATCGATCGCTCGTGATTGAGAAAATCGAATTTCTACGAAACGCTCGCGTTAAAATCAACGCTAAACCTAAAATAATTTTCTCGCACTAGTTTCCTCGATTTTTTTTTCTTCTTTCAGCCATTCACCAGGCGAAATTAACGAACGACACTCTTAGATTAATCGAATCTACTTCGACTGGTTATTTTTTTTTTTTAGATAAATCTTTAAAAAATATATATAGAAATGTCTTCGAAAAATGTTCGTGCCCGTGTTGTGTGTGTGTGTGTGTGTTTTGTGTATGTGCGTGTGTGTGTGTGTTTTGTGTGTGTGCGTGTGTGTGTGTGTGTGTGTGTGTGTGTGTGTGTAGGCGTTTATATGTACGGTGTAAGTGTGTATGCGTGTGTGTGGCTAAATTTTTCGTTTCTTATTTGCAGCGATATTGCAAACTCGCATTTGGCTGTTAAGGTTCGACGACGCAGGGACGCTAGCACATTTGTATATCACCGGACTGCGATGTACTTAATTGATGGAGTTGTTGCGTGACCGCTAGCGTTCCCGTTTCGCTCACTGTCACTATCACCCAAATTATGTCTGAAACAAAAAAAAAGTATCCGATTATATCTGCGCAACTGAATCGTCGTTTAATCTGCTTTCGAGGCTGTATCGCACAAGTGTTTTCCAAGAGAGTTTTCCAAAAATGGAACTTTCGAAAATTAGCCGAAATTCTGAAGAAAAATTGTACGTAATCGACAAAATGTAACGAAGCGACGGCCGGCAACAAAAGAATAGCCTACCGAACGTTCGTTCAACTGTTTTTCTTTGTTAACACGATTTCCACTTTATTACCATGCGAAATCTTAAGACCTGATCGGTTAATTTTTTTCTGATTTTGATTCCATTGAGAAAAATTCGGAATTCGCTCCAAAACTTCGCTAACACACCCTCCTTCGAGTGTAGTAACTAAGTAAATTATTCGTCGTTTTCGAAAATAGATAAATTGGATACTCTCATTTAATTAGTTTTCGCCTTGAAAAAAGTCTTGTCTTCCACCCACTTTTTCGTCCGTGCACTTAGTCACCTCGCTTTGATGGAGTTTATCTTTACATACCCCCAAAGTAGGAACCTGTAGAGGTCATCATTCTCCATTTGCTTTGAAAGACACCTAATTCCGCCGGGCTCGTGAGAATAACGCTTAGTTCCGCCGCGTCTTTCGGCGCCAGAGCGGGAACTTGGACTCTGGTGCAGTCACCCATTTGCGTGCCGCCGGTGTATTGCAAGACTATGCCCTCGGGCCACGCTTCCGTTCCGGAATTTTGTACCCTCCATGATTTTTTGAACTGTGTGTTTGGCTGCACGGATTCGCCCTCTCCGATCGTACTGTCGCACAGTAATGTCATGCAAGGCAATTTGAAAGGCGACTCAAAATCGATGTAGCTGCATATTGCCGCTTGAAGATTCCTGCGCAGAAAAACACATCGGCATTGTCAATCGAGCGAGATGATTAATTTTTCGTACATCATTCTGTTTTTTTGTTTTGCTTATAGAAATGAGATGAAAGTGCGGGAAAAAATTGTCTATGAGTACTTAAAGGAAAGACTATATTGTATAGTTACGCCGACCATTTAATAGTAGTGAATTGTACAAAAATGATAAGAATAATAGTTGATCCGTACGCGATTGGAAACCCATTGTAAAAATTCAGGATTTAAGGGAATTAACAGAAACTCAAAGATAAGGAAATTTCAAGGTCATTCTAGAACTTTTGGGAGGTAAGAAATTTTCAAGGACATTTCCAGACTTCTCCAGTATAAGAAAGTTTCGAAGAGATTCCGGAACTTCTCCAGGACAAGAAAATTTTAAGCAGCTTACGAGACTTTCATGGGACAAAAAAATGTCAAGGACATTCCAAAACTTTTCAAGGACAAGAAGTTTTCGAAGAGCTCCCGCGACTTTCCCAGGAAGAGAAAATTTCAAAAACAATTCAGAATTTTTTCGGGACAAGAAAATTTCAAGAAAATCCCTGGATTTCCTACAATAAGAAAATTTCAAGGTCATTCCGAGAGTTTTTTAGAAGAAAAAACTATCGAGGTCATTCCGGATCCGTAACAATAAAATTTCAAGGAAATTTCCAGGATTCCCTCAACAACCCGATTGCATTGAACTAAAACAAAGCAGATGTAGCAACGCTTTAGAAGAACAATGAAACGTCGATGACTCAACGCCGACGTTGCATAGCGATAAAAAAAAAACAAAAAGCTCGCTATAATTTTCCATCGAGCAACACTCATCAGCATTTCTTGACAACCGATAAGCAACGTCGCTGCTCTCAATCCTAAATTCATCAATTATCATTTCGATCGTTCGTCATTACGAATCTTGTATCTCACGCGATTAAACGCTACGCGTCTCAAATGCGCACTTAAGATTCGACGTCATTGTATCTCTGTCACTCAAAAAAATCTGAATCGAAATTTCGCTTATCTACGATGCAATCGTTTCTATTATCATCATTATTTCTATGACTCCAATAATAATAACAATAACAAAAATAATAAATACAATTTCGATAACACTGAATATCAATATTTGGAGAATCGATCGATTATCGAGCAAGAATCAAATCCCCAGAAAGGCGTATTGAAATATTTCGGATGTTATTGACGGAAAATAACATCGCGGACGAGGAATCGAGGTTATGTTTGACGCGAACGCGAAGAATGCACGATCGTCGATTGAATCGCTTACCAGTTGTTCATGTCGAGGAAAAATCTTGCCGTTGCCTCGTTGAGCTGACTGCCAGCGAGTAGCCTCTGCAGTTGCTTGACGAGATCATCTTTGTCCGTGGTGCCGAGGCAACTGAATTGATGCAGCAAATGCTGATCAAAATCGTTGTCGACGTCCATCTCTCGTTCATTCACTCTCCCTCGTCGTCCCCCGATTTGTTTGTTTGTTTGTTTTCTTTTTTTCTCCTTCAATCGCTCTCGACGAGCTCGAAGACCCTCGGTGACTTTTAATTTCCGTCGGTGAACGTCGCGCGAGTCGCGACTTAATGATAATCCAGATTTCTTTTTGTTGTGATTTTTTTCTTTTTCAATGTCGCCTTCGGCGATTATTGTTACACTTTCATTCTGTCGCACCGTTCTCCGCTGGTCGAGTTTCGCGTTCTATATATTTTCCCCGACCGTGCTGCTTCGAATCCCCGTTATCAGTCAAGTGTTTTTTTTTTTTTCACCAAAGGCTCAACTCGCGATCGCGGATTTTATGTCTTGTTTGCAGTTTCTTCGTTCTGTCGATGCAATTACTCGCGCGACTTTGTCGTCGTGTTTGTTGCTCCGCGGAAGTTTCCTCAATACAATTTCTTATGTTCCCCCCTTTCGTCAAATCCTGCGATTAACCAAACTACGAATTTTAAATGTCATTCTTGATGCTCGACGTATATGCGAGTGTAGATGAGTGTAGACACGATACCCGAAGACCGCAGAATCTGGGCACCCATACGGTGACCGAAAGGCAAATCCCTACGATCCTCTTTTCAATCGAATGAAAGTCGTTCCATGAAAACTTCACCCGAACGAGAAAGATACAACGCTACGTCATTACCGCGCGAAAGCGTATGCGCGCAAATAGATCCAAACTATGAGGCATGCAACAGAGAACGATTATTCGATGAAACCGTTCCCGTATATTTACACGCTCTCCCCTTGGCCCATTTCGACGATTTTTATACATTACAATCATCATTGAGCGAACAGCAGAGAAAATCAACTCCTACCCGAGCTCAATGAGCCATTCTCAATGGAAACCGTTCATGAACGATTTCATCCAGCGGTGTCGCAGCAGCTCGGGAGATAAATTACCCACAATCGAACTAATTGACTGTCGATAATGCAACTTTCTTTTCCTTTTAACGTACACATAATTATGTTAACAAATGATGATTTGTACCGTCGTGAAAAAAAAAATGAAACTTCTTCCTTACTATTGAAAGATCCTTTTTATTGAAATATTCTTTTCAAAATTACGAAATTTTGGTTCACGGAAGAAACATCAGTTTCACTCGCGATGTTTCGATGTCAGCTTGTCGATGTCGAAACGACCGGCGATTCTCATTGTTTATTAACTTGGCGAATCGCGCATCGGGGACATTCTTGTGCCCGGTACCGGGATCAGACAGCGTTATGCCCTTCGTTTCAGTTCATCGTCGATAAAATAATAGAGGGCAAGGTTCGAAAAGAAGTATTTTCTCTCTTGAAATCGATGTTGATTGAAAACCGGCGGTGGCCGTGGCGATGCCTTGCCACTGGCTCGCCACTCAACTCGCGCGTCTCCGGGCCGCCGGCGTGTTTTCATTGTTACAGAAAAACCAAAACATTCGATTGACCGGTCGATAGTTGATTAAGAAATGATTGATTTTTTACTGGCGTTCGATTATTCTTTTCCTTTAACCTCGCTATGGAAGACGATTCGTTTTATAGAGTATGCGAGCTCTAATCAAGATACATTTCGGAATTTCCCGGTGGTAATGCTACTAACATAAGTGTTGTGGATTCGGGCTCGGCCGAGGATCACGCGGCCCAGCTTGTAGATGTCGGAACGACCGGCGATTCTCGTTGTTAATTAACTTCGCGAATCGCGCATCGGGGCGATTCTGGTGCCTCGTGCCCGGATCAGTCAGATTTATGATTTTTCGTTTCAGTTCACCGTCGATAAAATATTGGAGGGCAAGGTTCAGAGAAAAGTATTTTCTCTCTTGAAATCGATGTTGATCATACGTGACCTTGACAACGATGGTGGCCGTGGCGGCCACCGTGGCCACCATGGCCACCGTGGTCGCCGTGTCGAAAACATAAAGAAAAACTTTCGCTTTTGAGAATCATATCGCTGAGTTCTAGCCGACGAATGAACGGTTTCGCCGCTGTCGATCAACGGAGAATCGTGATTCTTTTTTTATGCCAAATTTTCATTCCGTATTTCAATCCAACGTAACGTAATAGCCGGCCTAAACAACAAAATACAGACTCCACTCGACGCGTAGCGACCCGAATCTCGATGCCGTATTGTTGCTACGCGCGCCCCGGGCATTCGCGAAGGATCGAAATTCGATAACTTTACATTTTTTATTTTCTTGCAATTCCATGATAATTAGGCTGCACGTTAGACGATATCGTTCTGTTATGAATATCGTTGAATAAAAATATTCCTGCACCACTCTCTACAACAACGAAAATAAAATATTTCGCTTCAGTTGGATATTTTCTGACAATAAAAAAAATATTAAGCATGCTCATAAATAAACAATTGAAAAACAATAAAAGATTGCCACGAAAAACGATGTTTTCGATTTATTTATTAGGCTCGTGATTCGTATTTTTTAACGGATAAACGCGGTGGGGGGCGGATCGCGACGCCTGATTGGTCGGGGGTCCACCTCCTCCCTCGAGGAAGTGTGAAGCGCAACGGTTTTTTGTCAGTCGCCACGGCAGCTTCGACGACGACGGACGTGCTGCCAGCGGTACTGGATCTTCAATCAGGGACAGTTTTTTTCGCAACGAGGATGTTCCAGCGGACCTGTCTAGGACGAGGATCAACGTTATCACTCCCGGATGCTTTCCACTATGCATGCGGCAGGCGAACGATCAAAACAAAGGTGAAATATGCATCGATTTTTTTGCGATTTGCCGCGCGATCGCGGTCGCTTCGACGTCGAGTGTCGGGCAGACCGCGTTTCGACAATGGCTATTCACACGCCATGGTTGGTCTTCATCGAACAAGCGAAGCCGATCGAATGGCTTAATTAATTAAGATTTCGATAAAAATGTTTAAAAAATCGACAAAAATCGTGTTCGAGGCGATGACAGCGAAAATCAAAGCGATTCGCGCTCGCGACAAGATCGCGGCCGATCATTCATTGCGTGATTAGGAATCGGGATAATTTTCTCACTCGGCGCGAGTGCCAACCGTCAATCTTGAAAGCCCCCCCCTCTTCTTCGCGAGATCCTTTGTTCGCGAAGCCGCCATGTCTTTTTCGATTCGTTTTTTACTTTCGCGATTTTCTCTCTCTTTCACTGTCCATGAACTTTGTATTCTGCGAGATATATATATTTATTCACGAAAATTCTCACTTTTTTCCGTAATTCGATGAATAAAATGGAAAATGTGCGCGAATATCGCGAGATGAACTGTCGAAATCGGCCGAAGCGGCCGAGTTCCGAGAATCCATACGTTCGTTAACCGCTTCACGGAATCGTCTGGAATCGGCCAATCCGAGCGGCGCTTGCGGGTGATCACGTACAGTTCCGAGAAACCGAGCGGCGGTGAAAGTTTCTCGGAACCGGCCGGATTCTGCGAATCAGGGGCTCGCTCGCTCGCTGCTAGGGCGTAGGACGCGCTCGCCGTTCGAGCGTTATATCTATATAACTTGTTTTCGCAGAACTCTGCGAGGTAAAGAGATAATTTTTTTTTTATTCCGCGAATTCGTTGCTACGCCGGCCGTATTTTTCTTTGCTTTCACACTTCAAATTCGTTTCTTTTTCTCATCTCCTGCTTCGAAACCCCCCGCCCCCCTCTCACAAATTATTTTCTTTTTTGAATTGTCATTTTTTTTTTTTTTTCCGATGCGTTTTTATTTTCGCGATTCTAGATCGTTTTCACTCGTGCTGAACTCTGTATACCGCGATTCATCTGTTATTTTCTGAAACTCGCACTTTCTTCGGTCGTCTAAAAAATAGAATACAAAATGTTTGAAAATCTCGCTCGGTGTATTCTCGCAAGCGGCCGAAGCGGCCGAGTTGCGAGGGATCAGGGGCCTGTTCTCTGATACGGGTGAGCCGCGCGTACCGCTCGAGCTTGTAGCCAGATTTCGTGGCTCTCAGCCAGGCGAAGTGATAGTTTTTTTTTTTTTCTGCGAATTCGTCCTCACGCCGGGTGTATGTTTTTTTGTTTTCCCACGTCAATTTCTTTGTTTTTTTTATGCTTCGAAAAAAGGAAATTTAAACAACCAATAATTTTCGTTACTCCACCTCGAATCTCGAGTGATTAGAACATCTCGCATTCTGTCTTTGCTTCATTTTTTGTTCCGGATAAATCAGAGCGCCTTTTTTTTTACCCAAAGATCCGTCCGCGTTCGCGAGGAGTACTTTACGCGGCTCAATAGAGCTCTCGAGGACTAAAACCATTAGACTCCCACATGCCGTCCATTAGGCATTAGGCTGGCGAACGACAATTACAAAGGTAAGGTACTCTTCGATCATTTTTATTTATTTTGCATAAACAACGAAAATTAGACTCGATCTAATAAATTACTCCGGTAAAATTGAGCCGGTAAAATTAACAATCATTACGTAAAAATAATTACGTGTTATTGCGTTGTTTTAAAAAGCTTTAGAAAAATTCGAGGCCTTTATGAGCGTTTGGTGCTGACTTGTCGCTCGAGTTTCAAGAACTCGACAACACGTTAACAATTTTCTTCGAGAATCGGCGCGTCGCGTCGTTCGAAGTTTCGACATTTTTTGAGTCTATATTTTACATATTCACATTTTCAATACATTTTTTGTATAGTTCGCGAGTTTTTTCCTTTGTATTCAAACTTTTATTTCTTCCTTTATTAACAAACAGAAACTCGAGCAGCCGATTCTCAGAGATTTCGAGATATCGTGAATTTTTCAAGAAGCTAGAATTTTGTTTTTTTTTTCTTTCAAATAGATTTGTCCGCGTTCGCGAGGAGTCGTTAACGTGGCTCTCTACAAAAAGGGGCCAACGCTGCAAACGAAAAAGCGGCAATAAAATGCAAGATCAAAGCGTTGATAGTGCAAGTGATCACAGGTCCGTTTGGAGTCGCGAATTTTGGGTTGGGTTTCATTAACTTTCGGTTCGGTTCGGTTCGGTTCGGTTCGGTTCGGTTTTTTCAAAGAGTTCACTCGTCCGCGCGGTCTATCGGGACTGAATCGCAGCAAAACTCGGCTGCAGAATCTTGCAGGAAAAAAAATCATCTATATCGTTTATACCGAGACATTTATTATTACCCATTATCGGGATCATATCGAGGAACTTTCCATGCCCATTGAACTTCTATCGAGGATTTTATTGTTCTCTACTGGATTGCGGCATTTTTCATACCCTATTGGATAACATCGCGGGATTTTTCATTTTCCATTGGCTTAACATCGAGGGATATTTCTGGGTCGCATTTATGTGGATTACAGTGTCAGGATGTGCAGTGCAGTGTTGTGAATTTTCATGGTCGTTTTAGCTCGTAAGAAGTGCGGGAGTGTTTTTTTTCGCGTTTCACAGCCTCGTCGCAACTATAATCATCATCCGCATCGTTATGTCGATCTACCAACCGAAGGATGGCCGAGGATTTGGATTGGGTCGACGATCTGTTCATCCGAACAGCAACGAAGAGTGAGTCGCCCGAACGGGCAACCTCCGTTGCTCCGACAAAAATTCGCGGATAGGTCAACAGGAGCACGGTTGTAATTTTCAACGACTCAGGAGTCACGTAGCTTTACGGGGGGTTATTTCAGGTCTTAAAAAACCCAAACCTTGACGGCCTTAAGCCATGTACTTCGGTACACTTTTCAAATTGACGAACAGTTAGGCAACTAACTAAAAGAAAAAAAAGAAAATTCTGTGGGCTTTAAGCCTCGTACTTCGGTACATTTTGTTTAAAAAAAAAACCGCTCTTAGAGAGCATTTTACGTTTTTTTCTGGCGCTGGCCCATTCCCATTTACGTCCGCCGTTTGTCCCCTTTTCGGGCTTCAGCGACTTCGAATATTTTTCGTTCACGGTTGAACGTACGCGGTTTTTGAATGAAAGTATGAAAATCGCTTCGCATCACCGACAGAGCAATCAGAATCGCGAAATGATTCAAGAAAAAATACACGTACACATACACACACACATTTGCTAATCCATGACTCTTCAAGTCACTTAAATTCACGGGAGTTCGCGTTTTGAGTTTTTTTATACTCATTTTTTGAATATTGAAAAAATCGCGTCGCGGAGTGATGAAAGAAAAGAAGACCGACGATTTCATGGGGTAAGTAAACAAGATAAATTAAGGAAATTTTTAATCCGTCTGCTTTTTGTTCACAGGATAAACAGATCTCCGAGAAATCAGGCCGCCGCTTTTGGACAATAATCAGTTTGCTTTTTGCTTACAGATTCGATGCATTCTTCGAGCGACGAGGCCGCCGATCTTGGACAATAATCCGTTTGCTTTTTGATTGCAGATTCGATGCATTCTTCAAGGGATGAGGCCGCCGATCTCGGGATTTTATCGATATGCTTTCTGATTGCAGATCCGATGCGTTCTTTGAGGGACGAGGAGGCCGCCGCCCTTAGGATTTGATCGATCTGCTTTTTGCTTGCAGATCCGATGCGTTGCTCAAGGGACGAGGCCGCCGCTCTTGGGAAATAATTTGTCTTCTTTCGGTTTTCAGAGTCCAGCCGTATTCGAGGGCCGAGATGGGAGACCAGGACTTGGCAGAGGGGCCTCCTTTTGCTTTCTGTTCGCAGGTTCAACGCATGCTCGAGAGCCGAAGCGAGGACGAGAGCGCCGAACTTGGCAGAGCAGTCCTTTGCTTTTTGTTCCCAGGTTCAACGTGGATTCGAACGAGGTCACGGACTTTGGAAAATGATCGGGTGCTCACCAAGGATAAATTGAAAAGAGCCCTGAATTCGAGTTATCTGAGGTTCTGTTCACGATTGGCGATTAACGGCGACTACTTTCTACTGAGAGAGGCACGTGCTTGGATTCAACTGAGATCTGGTAATTGTTAATAAGAAATTCACGTTCTTTTTCTTGTACTATATAAAAAATGCTTTCCATTCAAGACTGTAATTCCGTTCTATATTCCTTTCGCGAGTTTGCGGACGCGAGATAAATGAGTCTAATTCAAGTTTCACGTATTTATTTTTACAGATTCAAGGTAATTGTTACTTGGGCGGTGCAAGAACGACTCCGTTGATTGTAGACGAGGAAATTGAGGCAACTACGAGGCTTGATCGACGAGAAACTGGATTTACCATCGACCCGGTAATTATTTTCTGGAATCCATATTTCATATCTTTGTTTCGCCTTCGACCTTTTGATGAACTGGCAGAGCCCGGAATGCAGATGATTGAAGTTTTGTTCGGTACTTTTTTTTTACAGTTTAAGAAAGTCGTACTTTTGGATGCCCGGGTCGCGTTGTTGTTTATTGTCAGGATTCTTCGATGACTGGAGGAATAGAACTAGCAACGAATACGAAAAAGAAGACCAACACGAGCGGCACAATATTTAAACACTCTTTCCATACAAATCATCATTCCTTACCTCTATTTTCTCATCTTTCATTCTTTTTTCATAATTTTGGAACACCTTAAATTCTTGCGCGGTATCATAAAAATAAAATATGCCGATATAAGTTGATAAAAGTTGTTTCTCGGCTGTCCGGAAAGTCGAGCAACAATATTAGAGAAATGTTAAAGTTTAGTGTAAAAAAAAGAGTGGAGGCAAAAAGAGCTCATTGGCTACACTCTTCCCCGCGTTTTCTTTTTTTGTGATGCTCACATGCCGAGCTTTAACTTAGTAGAATCTGACAAATCGTTGCGTATTTCTCCCTCCAGTAAATTCAATCTTATCGAATTCACTTATCGTTCAATTTTCCTTACGATTTACACTCTCTTGATATCCCGATCACGGTCCTCGTCCAACTATTATTAAATATCTCACTTCCTGATACTGTTTATCTTCATGAAACAAAAATCTTTTTTTGCCTATTGGTCTCACTATTGTTTCATGTCCTACTGGAGTCCGATGATATTGTCTACGAGAATTACGAGCATTATTCGAAGCAGCGAAGGACGTCGAACAACGTCTAGACCACTTCCCGGCGGACCATCGCGGACCTTTACCACTTGGAGGCATCGTTGCGTCAGTTCGACGATAAAGATGAGCATCGGCGTTCCTAAAAAAAAGGTATCTATACGGCGAATCAGTTTTATATTCAAAAGACAGATACAATACCTATACTCGGAAGACACACTGAAAAAACATCAAGTTTTTCATAAATCAAGACAACAGTATTTATTGCATGAACCTTTTTTTCCAATAATCAATAATTATCTAAGTGTATTTGAATAAAAAATATAGAAACAAGATCTTTAGTGCATTTATGAGTCCCGCAATCTAAAATTTCTAATACGTGTTATTTATTACGTTTTCAGAAACCACCGGATCCAATTATCGTGGCCGTGTCTGAAGAACGGCAAACAGGAGCACGAGCTGCATCTAGGATCGTCGCTGCAGTCACAACGCCTCGGATTTCGGGGATACTTTGGCGAGGATCAACTTAGACCGTTTTCCTTCGGAGAAACTTTGGACGAAAACCTCCAACGTGGCTTCTTCAGCGGTGACAACTCATCCGAAAAAGCGGTGAGCATTATCGTTCGCAAATCGCGAGAATAAAATTGTATGAAACCCTTTCAGAAATTGGCCAACTTGATTGGAAAAAATGCTCGATCCCTTCCGTAAGCTTAGGTCTTCAAAATTCTTTTATTCTTTTTCCCTATTCTCTCCTCGATTCTGCCTCCGTATATTCAATTCAATTTTAGTAGAATCCACCGGAAATTCGGTCGACAAATACGCGAGATAAGAGCTTAAGCAAGGGGCCCATTGTTTACGCTCTTTCCCTCGTTCGCGCTTTTTCTTTTGATACATTTTTACGCGATTCAATTTACTGATGACGTCCCAACGTTTTTTCAAAAGGCAGATCCCGAATTCACTAGATTCCCTTTCATTGCTTTTGTAGTTGAATCCCAGTACAAAATTTATTCCTAAAATTGTTCTTTGATGTGTGTGTTTTTAAAAATGTGTACTAATGACATTGCATATTGTTTTCTTTTTTCACGAGCGGCACTTCAAGCAACACCGAATGAAATCGCAGTCCTTCGGGATCGGGGAAGGGATCGGTCTAAATGATTGCCAGCGAATGATGCCTTCTTGCCGGCGTCTATATTCGTGGATCTTCGAGCCTCGAAGCCGCGTGGGAACAGGACAAATGCCCGATCAACTGCGTCGATTGCGACATCCATAGATCTACGCGGGAGGTTCGTCAACACTGTCAGTTCGACAATAAAGATGAGCATCTTTGTTCCTAAATAAAAGGTAATTTTCTTTATATTACAGAGTACTTGTTCGCAAAAAATTTAACGCCTTATTCAAAGTGTTATATTTTTACCACTGGTCCGGTCAGAAGCGCCGAAAGACGCAATGATGTATTTGTAATAATCATTTCATCTTCTTTTTTTCTCCTAGATACTTTTTCGCGTACGGGCCGAAGGAATCGTGGAGATTATTCTGCAAGGCCAGCTACATGGACGCGGATTTCGAGGATTCAAACCTGGAAGATCGCGAGGCTCATTTCTAAGATGCTACGAGAAATCTTCTGGCTACAAATCAGTCGCAATTGCTGAGCGGCGAAGATCTAGGAAGAATCGTCGCATCTTGTCGCTGAGGAGGCCACGCCGATCTTCAATTCATCGCGGATTGCCGCCGGCTCTCTGTCATCGATGAACCTGCCGGTAAATTCTTTTTTCGTCCCAATAGCACCTTCGCGATCTCAAAAATGCAGCGACGTCGGACGATCTTTGTTTGAACTCATCCTTTTTCTTCCCGCATACCTTCAACGATCTTACAAACGCGATTGCATTATTCCTAATCCGATTATTATTTTTTTTCTATATCAAATAGATTCGGAAACATTGCAGTGATGACGACCAGCGGGAAAAGCGGATACTTCGATCGTTGGAATGAATTTATCACATCTCCAACTTGGCACTCGTGAAGAAGATGGAAACTCAACGCGATCGAAGAAAGTGATGTAGACCGACCGATCAACGTTCCGCCGTCCAAAACATTTACACCGGCGGGGAAGTCTCGTCCGATCGCCGCTGACACTTTCTACTGGGGATTGCAGACTACGAGGGCCGGCCGGAACACCGCTGTACTACTTACGGTTGGATCATTCTTGTATAACATTACGCTGACTTTTTTTTAAAACGAATGTCTATAACGTGAGAGTTTATTTTTCTTTTTTTTTTTTTGCGAAAATGTTCCGTCTTCTATTCTCTCACTAAATCTAGTTATAGCGTTTGGCTATTTTTTTTTTTAAAGGAACCCAAAATAGAGCAGCCTTTTATTTCATTTTAATCTATTCATTTTTTCGTGTCTATTTCGCTTTTTCCATTCCATCGCGGTATCCAAAAAATTTAATGAAGTCTCACACCATTATTACTATTATTTTTCTTGTCTTCAACATTTTCAAATCTTCAAAGTCGATTTCTCCGCTTGAATCTTTCCTTTGCGATGATTTTGGTTATTTTATAACGCCGCGGTGTACAAAATTAGAAAAACTAGTTCAGAAAGCGACAATGACGCGAGATAAGAGTGTCGGCAAGGTGCACATTGTCTACAATCTTTCCCTCGTTTCCCAGTTGCATAATATTCGTTATTCACTAATAAATCCAACTACTTACTTTTGATAATAGAAAAAAATTTGAATTACTTTTTTAAAATTCTCTCTAAAAGGATTCAAGCGGCTTTCTTTCTCACCTTTTCGTTACCTTTCATTTTTTGCCGAACACTTCAGAACCTTGCGCTCGCGTATTTCTTTTCTTTTTGTAAATACCAACAATAATAAATTCTTCAGAAACGGACCCATGAAATTTCATAAAATTAATTCACATTTATTAACTTGTGTTTCACGCGGGCGGCGATTTGAGGAACAACGGAGGAACAACGGATCTTCCCTTCCACCAGCATCGTTGACATGATCGTAGAAAAAACCCTTCTCGGGGATTCGCAGTGGAAACTCTCAACGGATGGACGGACGCTGCTTTTTTCCTGCAACGGTACTGAAAGTTCACCTGCGTGCAATATTGCAACGCGGTACACTCATAATTAATGGAAAAACGACTCAGAAAATCGATGAGAATTTTAAGGATCAGATAGTACGCGTCCTGCGATGAACTCTCATTTTTATAGCTTCTGAAAATCGTCCGTGTGTTTTTTAATTGCGCGAAAAGAATTATACTTAATTTCCGTACCATTTTATTCACAACGCACAATATCAATTCGCCTTGAATCTGCGGCTGTTTTCCAGTAGTTAACGTAGTTTCAAAGTACCCGAAATTTGGCAGATAATTAGTTGAGATAAGAGCGTGAGCAAGGGGTCCATTGTTTACGCTCGAACTCTCGTTTGCTTTTTTTCTTTTAATACATCTCGCGATTCAATTTACTGATATTTTCCAAAATTCTAAGCGCAGGTACGAAATTCAATTCACCATAATTGATTTTCTTGTACGCGTAAATTGATTCCAGTAAAAAATGTATTCTTTAAATGGTGCTTAAACCTTTTCTTTCTTTTTTAAGTTTTTTTGGGGCTCGTACTAATGCAATTTTTCTTTTTTCGCGAATAATTCAAGTTACATTGGATGCGATACAGCCTCGGCAACGGGCGTTATCAGTAAAGGATTGGTTCGGATGATCGTCAGTGAATTTGATGCGGATTGGATCGTCGATAATCGCCAGGAGCGGGATGGACTTCGTCAATTGGGTCATCACGGTTCTACGCGGAATCTTCGTCAACACCGTCAGTTCGACGATAAAGATGAGCATCTTCTTCCCGAAAAAAAAAGTAATTCTATTTATATTACGAGCTACTTTTTTGCTAAAAATGAAACGCATTATTCGAAATTCGATATTTTTTTCACTGCATTATGTATTTATAATTTATCTTGTTTTCATCCCATAGATACTTTTCCCACGATTTCGAGGATTCAGACTCGGAATACCGCGAGGCTTGCTGCACGATACTACGAGGATTCTTCTATCAACAAATTAGTCGCGATTGCCGAGCGCCGCATCTCGTCACTGAAGAGGCAACGCCGATCTGCGATCTATCGCGGATTGTCTTCGACTCCCCGTCATCGATAAATCTTCTGGTAAATAATTTCCTCTCCTTCCCGTAGCAACTTCGCGAGCTTAAAAATGCAACGACATTGATCGATTTTTCTTTAAACGCATCCTTTTTTTCTTCCGCGCATACTTTCTACGGTCTCGCGACCGCGATGGCATTATTTCTAATCCAATTGCTTATTTTCTATGTCTAACAGCTCCGGATACATCGCATCTCGACAACGAGCGGAATAGCAAATACTTCAATGCAATTGTACAGAGACGTACAGTGATCGCTTCTGACCATCGGCACGCAACTATAGAGATGCGTGAGGGCATTTGTGACCGTCAGTGTCCAACTACGATGAGGCCGTTTCTGAACGGCACAGTGCATCTCTAATTTCGACACTTGTTTCGTCAACTGGAAATAGTAGCAGTGCAAACGGCTTGTGGACCTCATCTCAAGGTAAGAATTTGTTTTTCCTACGTTATCTTTTAGTTCATGTGAATCTCGTATAGTCGCGAGAGATACGTAGCTACTCACGAGATCCGTGAATTCTCGGTCGCGTTTGTTAAAAAACGGATATAAAGCGAGAACACAAGTCTTCAGAAATATTTTACGGCGAGCAACATTTTCGTCTTACGGTACGGATAAAAGGCGAGAACGTAGATCTTCATAATTATTCGTTTTGTCCGCCAAACCATCTGAGGCAGAGAATTTTGGATTACACTTTTTCTCGGCGCTTTCCGTGGAGCGAGACACGCCGAGAATGTTTCAACTCAGTGCCTCTCTGTCGGTCGGCCGCGAGCGTTGATAGCGCTATCTTTCGCGCACTCGGTAGGGTTTCATCTACTCTTAAGGTGGACTTACTTATGTCATACTTATGACCGCGGGAGAGAGTCATTTTTTTGTTACCCTTATTTTCGTCGGAATTCGAGGGTTTTCGGACCAAAAGAAATGTCGTACTGCTTAATTACTGAATCAGATCGGAATGTACACGACGGTCTGCTTTTGTCAAATACGATTACAGTTTTTGTTACCGATTGAGTGAGTTCACCTTAAGGCGCGGTGAAATATCGCAGTCGGTAATAAAAACTGTAATACCGTTTTCTTTGGCGTGCGTAGAATTGAGTCGTTCTATTTTCGCTCGACGCAAGACTTCCTGCATAAATTATGTATGAAACAGTATTCAGGCAACAGGTTCGGAGCGATATCGCGATTTTTTTTCGGCGTTGTTTTGAATAATTGTAAGAAACTGATCGAGCCATTTTATCCTGCGTGTAATCCACAATATCTCGAGATTTGTATTTAAGGCCAAGCGACATACCGTGGTCGATAACAAAAACTGTAATGGTCGATTTTCAATGGTCTGGATTTCAAGAGTAAATCCAAAAAGGATTCCACTGCGGCACTGATGGTCACAGTAGAATCCTATTTTCATTTGATTCTTGGATTTCGGCACCTTCGAATAA
This sequence comes from Ischnus inquisitorius, assembly GCA_963924025.1. Taxonomy (NCBI): domain Eukaryota; kingdom Metazoa; phylum Arthropoda; class Insecta; order Hymenoptera; family Ichneumonidae; genus Ischnus; species Ischnus inquisitorius. Next base: position 2,235,159 of record OZ001243.1, on the reverse strand, counting down.
AGCGCATCACAGTTCTGATTACCGACCGAGCTTGGATTAGGCGCGAGGAAGCGTGCATCGCTTCACCTTAAGTTTAGACAACAATTGCCATTGGATTCGTGTCCGGCGCGACAAAATACACGGTAATAGGTAGCTAGAATATTTTTTTTTCGTTTTTCAATTTTCAACAAAAAAATTGCACAGGTAGTTTTAGGTGGTACCAAAACTTAATCGAATTCGAGAGCTATATTAATGGTCGGGAATGGGGTTTTGAAACGAAACACCAATTCAATATTGGATATAATAATTTATTCTCATTGTCCTCTTCAGCCTCAATACATGATGATATTTATTACACGATAACGTTTAATGACGTTTTTTTTTGGTTTTTTTTTTCTTGTTTCTTTAATTATACGAAGTACGAAAACTATCTAATCCAACTCTGTCTCGCTAGTTTCATATGTCTCGTCATCATCGTTATCAGTTTTTCATTTTCTTTACATACACGGTGTACAAATAAAAACTGATTTGTGTTCGTGTGTGTGTCTGTATGAGTGTAGTTGTTAATCTGTTTAGTCACAAATTATTTTTCGCATACATTTAACATTTTCTTTTTCTTCATTCATTTTTCATCATCGAGCATTTCGTCTCGATTTTGTTATCCATTTAACGACGATTGTTATTTAATATTCGAAAAAAGTTTCATATAGAAATTACATTTTTTTTGTTTCTTGTTTTTTTTTTTCTTATGATTTCTTTCTTTAGTCGCACGTACGTCAAACGCACTCGGGGTTTGTTCATTGTTTCTATTTTTCTTTTTTCTCTATTTGCACACTATCGGTTGATTTAAGTTTTACTTAACGAGCCGCGTTCTCGAAAACGCTAGTACTCATCGACAGGAAGACTGGTCGCTTCAGTTCTTTCGTTTATTTTCCTCTTATCGCGCTTTCCTCATTATTAAATCTACCTTCGAGTTCACGGACTTAAAAGTAAATAAAAAAAGAAATTTCAACAACGGACTCCGTCGAGTCCACGATCGATGATTCATTCGTGAAGAATCGATTGTTCCGAATAATGAGGAATTACTTTATACGTTTAATTATTGCAGTCGATGACGACACCGATTTTCGCGAACGCCAATCTCGTCTCGCTAAAAAATAATGAAACAATGAGAGAAGTGTCCGAATTCGGACGCGATCGTTTTGTTCGACTTATACATCGTTATTTATACACATACATCGATGGGCAGAGAACGAAAAAAGAAACACAAGAGACGTCGTACATACACGAATTTTCTTTTCTTCACAAAATATAGATGACGTTATTTCGTAGATATTATCTTGACTGTTTTACGAATTATATATATATATATGTATATATATAATTTTTTTTTTCGATAAAGCGTTTACACTTGTGTCTCTTACGAATCGGACAATGTAGCGAATCACGCGATCGTATAACATGCGTTCTTTTCTTGTTGCTTCGTCGAAACATTTTTGTATTTGTTACTTTTTTTTTCCGTTTTTTTTTTTGTATAACCAGTGATTGAGGTTCACCCGTTGATCTCCTACTCGAACAGTCGATTCTCGGCTGTTTGTCAAAACAATCGACGACATACGCGAAATGCGCGGTTTTTTTTTTGTCGCTTCTGGTTGAATCGACGCGAGGATCGACTGTCCGCGTATTCATATACTAGGCAGACTTGAAATACATATAGTATATATAGTATGCTTATGTAAAAATTGTATATATATCAAGAGGCTTGGTTTTTTTTTGTTTATTTTTTTTGTTTTTTTGTTCATTGAAAAATCGTTCGAACGTGATCTTTCGCGAAAAATTGGAAGAATTCGTGTTGAACGAGGCGCGCGATGGCGGACACGCTTTTGTTGCTATTCATTGTTTTCCATTTTTATTCTTTAATTCCGAACCATCGATCACCTCGTCGTCAGTTATCATTTATTTATTTATTTATTCATTTATTCATTTATTCATTTATTTATTTATTTATACGATTCCTATACGCTCGCTACAGAATTTTTACCGTAAGACGTACGAGAGATTGGAAAACGAAACGCGAAAGCCGTAGCTTATAATGTAGGAATAAGCGTCGGTTTTTTTCACGAAAAAAAAAACAAGAGCGAGAATGTACGTTATTAGTTTATGTAAGACGGTATATATATTTTTTTTCGTTTTTTTTTGTTTTTTTTTTTAACAATACAACGTTAATTGTTGCAATATCGAGCAAAAGATTGAGGCATTTGACGCTTTTAATCTGGTGTTATTTTTTTCTTCAACTCTCCCGAAAAGTTCGTCGTTTGCGGATAATTCGAGAAAAGAAATTATTACAATGAACGGAGATCTCAGCAATCGTTTTGTTTTTGTTTCTTTTTTTCTTTGCGAACGAGGCGAGTGGAAGCATTGGCGCGATTTTTACCGTTCGTCATGAAAGAAAATAGACCGCCAAATGTATTTACATCGTACAACGCAATTGTGTCCTCTTTCGTTTTTCGTTTTATCTTCATTTTATTTTTTTTCTTATTTCTTTCACTATAAACAGTCGAAGCGCAAGATCATGTTAAACGAATTAGTTTAAATCTACAAAAACTTCGCCGATTTGGTAATATTCCTTCGTCGATTTCGCTCGTCCCGCGCGAACGTTCGACGCGCTTTCGCTAGTTTAATATTAATAATACAAATTTTTTTTTACCCTGAAAACTGCATTGGCACGCTAAGCCGCGCCTCGCTAATTAAATACAGCGTACCTCGGTTCATCCGCCACGTACCTGTTTACGCCTCTGGTTTATTATTATTCTTTTTTTTCTTCATTGTCTCTAACTAATACTTTTTTGTTTTAATTTTACTTTCATCATTGATGTATAGTTTGTATATTGTACGTTATTTGCCGTTTTTTTTCTTTTTTTTTTCCATTCGAAGATCGCATTTCGCGCATTTTTAGCATGCGACGATTATACGATTGTCGCGATAATCGTTTCTCGAACGCGTGTAAAATCGATAGAAAACGAGAAAAAAGAAAAAAAAGCGATAAAACGATCTGTTGATTATCCGGGTTTTTTGAATAATGTGATTGAATCTTTCGACGTGGATTTTCTTTTCTTTCATTCTATCTTCTGGTCCGATCTGCGCTTCTACCAGGCTATTTGACGAATCGAATCATCGCGAGATACGATTGTTTCTTCCCCTCGTCGCGAGAATATGGGCTCTCATCTTTTTCTCTTCGCAACGATTGTTCGAGTCACGATTTTTGTTTCGTTTTCATCGATAAGACTTATCGATTTGCTTTTGTCTCGGGTAGAATCAATAACCACAGGCACGAAATAGTTCAGCTAACAGCAGTTCGCCAATATCAATAAGTAACGTTACGATTTGCACTATTTTTATTTTTTCCTCTTTTTATAATAATCATTATCGTATTAACTTTAACTCGAGTCGCATCGTAATTCGTTCGATCGAAACAGAGAAAAAAACGTAGAACAAGAAACTTAACAATCGAGAAGAAAATTGCAGATTCGGAGCGTTAGTTTTCGAAAATAAGTTACGATATTTTCAGTCGAGTGCGTGGTTTTTTTTTTTTTCTTTTATCATCTACTCCCGATGAAATCGTCGAATCCATCGCTAGTTCATTACACTAAGAAGTTGTGCCATTTCTTTTTTTCTAACGGAAATAAATCTCGTTTACACGCGGCATCTCAAAATTTGCACATTTCGTCGGGGTTCGTCGAAGGGCCGTTCGCGCACCTCGAATCAAAATTGCCCCGAGTTTGCAATCGCGCAATGTTTTTCTAACCAATTTTGAGATGCTTTGTATTGTTTTTTTTTTTTTTTTTTTTTTTCGACGTCTTTACAGTACAAACTTTGTCTACGCCTATATCAATTATCGAGGCAAAAGTTACATACACTGACTTTTGTACAATCGTCGCGCGTCGCGATACAATATGTGTAACGCGGCTCAGACGAAAATCGAGATCCTTCGAAAGAATGCGAAAAAAACAATGGATTTGTTAAAAAAAAAGAAAAGACGGATAGAAGGCGCGAATAAGTGCGCGCATGAATTAAATAACATTTTCACGCGCAATACAACGCTTCTTCGCTTATCTAGGAACTTATTAGGATTATCATTTTCCATTCATTTTCTTTTTTCGTTTCACACAAAACCTTCTCGAATCGTTTGCTCATTAATTTCATTTAGCGAGGTTATAGCACGCCACCTGCGTGTGTCTAAGCTGCGAAATTAGCCACTCATCGGCCAAGCCCTTTTCTTTTTTACCGTCGCGCCTCCTTTTTTTTGTGCCTAATTCTGCACACTTTACAGAATCGTGATGATCGTTAGTTTACTCAATTTTTCCCATTTTTTCTTTTAAATTAATTCTTTCAACGTAGTAATTTATTATTCATCTATATAATCTTTATTTGTTGTCATATATAGTCCATCTTATATGCATATACTATTTATGTATAACGTGTCCCGATGCGTATATATACGGTATACGACAAATGCACGAATGGTCGACGCTTAGTCACAGTTTTTTATTTTTCATTTTTTCGTTTCTTCCTCTTCCCCCCTTCTCTTTCTCCGTCCATGCTCATTCTTCGATAAATTAATATATACAGAGTATCGTTATTTATTGTTTCTCGAGTCCTTTCTCTTGTTCGGCTCGCGGCAAATGATTAATACTAGATCGCGAGCTCAGTTCGTTATTTCGCATTTATTACGACTCGTACGGACTCAATTGATCGTCAAGGTTTCGATCTCTCTCGGGGGGATGGTCAACGGTCTTGCCGATTTTTTTTTGGATCCGCTAAAATCCGCGATCTCTTTACAATGATCTTCTTAGTGATGAGGTTCGTTTTTTTTAGCACCACGGGGTTCGCTTTGATAATTCTTTTGGGTTTTTTCTGTTTTTTTGCCACAAAGTACGTCCCTGACCGCCCTTCTGCCGCCCTCAGGTCTCCCCCGAAGGTTCGTCTCCTGCCCCATTGTAATAGGTGTTTTTTTTTACTTCTTGAATTTTTTTTTTCTTCACGACACAGTGCACAACGACAACAATGATTTTAACCAATTAAACTTTGCCAAATCTTCGAGTTACCGCGTACTCGTCAGTTCTTTTTTTTTTTTTGGAAGTATTTCTGTCTTTTTTTATGTTTTCAATCATTTTGATGATATTGATAAGTTTTGCTCTTCGGGCAAGGCTTTTTTCACTGTGGTGCTCGAGTACAGTGCAAATCGAACGCATAGCAGCGTGCTATAAATTTCTAGCGAGGACGACGAGTCATATTTCCTTTTTTTTTTTTTTTTGGGAAAAAAAAAGTTGTTTTTTCTTGTGCCTCAAAGAAGGAAACAACGAGAATGCTAAAATCGTTACGAATCTCATTCGTCCACGCCAGATTCTAGAAAGCTAAGCGGATACAGCTTCGATTCTATGCGTAGCGATGTGCCTGGCTGATTTCTTTTTTCATCGTTTTTTTTTTCTGTTCTTTTTTTTTTCTCTCTTCAACATCGTCAGACTAGCCAACGACACGACGCATGCCGGCCTCTAAAGCATCTAGCAAAAAATATCCCAACTGGAGAGGGATGACGAACCTATAAGACGTTTATTATCATCGTTAATTGCGAGCGAACAACGCCGGCGTGGCGAGCAGCGAATAGCGAATGATAAAAAAAAATTGTTAAAAAATTCATTTCTGGGAGATGGGAATGATAGCTCGGGTATGCGTGCACGAATTCTGGTAGAATTATTTTTCGCATAGTTCCAATTTTATGTTTTCGAATTATTTCAATTTTTTTGTAGAAATCTCAATTTTGTTGAAATTGATTCGTTCGATAAAAAATCCGCACATTCCTGGTTAGAGTCTGCATCCCGAAATCGTTGAAACGAATTTTCTGCATTCAATTCGATCCCTCGAATAAAAATATATCAGGTGTTTGTCCGAAATTCTGATCGTTCAATTGTTACTGGCGATTGTTTATGTTGATAAAAATTGAACGACCAGGTTTCCAGGAAAAGCGGAGATGGACAGTCCTGAAATGCAGCAAGTTTATTTCCGTGACCTTGATCTCCCGTGGCGTTTGGTATAATCAGGAATCTGCAAACATCTTGACATTCGAGTAATTCGAAGAAAAATAGTTTAAAGCTATTCGAAAAATAATTTTAAACGGCCAGATCCGTGAGGATATTCATCCGCCGCAATTGGATGTTTCGGCGTTAAAAGCGGCCGAAATGTAATTTCGCTTGCTCGCCGCGCGCAGCGCGCGTCATCAATACCACAAAACCACAACATATAATTTGAGCAACTATCGATTACGATCCAATTTCATTGGTTTCGCAAGTTCGTCTGGATTCGAAGTTGAAAAATCCGCAAAGAATCGAAATTTCGAGATTTTATCGAAAAATCGAGCATTCTCGCGGACAAATTAAGATACAACTTTATTTCTATTTTTAACGAAATCTCGAGCTTCGAGTTGAAACGAGAAGGTCACGAAAGTGATTTCGAACTTTGAGCCCAGACGAAAGAAAGCCACAGTTAGCATTTAATTTTTAATCGACGAATGTAAAGCCGCGTGGGCTTCTTATCGCGCGTTCGCAACGATGAAACGACGAGGAAGGCGAGAGACGACGAGAGACCACGACGAAGAACCACGATGGGCATGCCTGAAAAAGCGACTACGACGATCGGACGTTCTACGAGAGCGGCGCGAGTCTGGCATTCGGCAAATTAAATGGCAAAGCAACGAGGGTCCTTTTGTGTTCATCCGATCCGTTTTCTTCTTTCACATTAAGCTTCGACAGCAATTGTTCCGTCCCCGATGCTTTGCCAGATACTTCCTTTTTGTACAACGAAATTAGCCTACGAGCAACGATCAATGATCGATTATTCTCATCATCCGTAGTTCTTTTTTCCTTTCAATCCGAAACAAAGAAACGATTTTTGCGGAAATTGGTAACTTCACGGTAACGGATCGTTTATCGCAGCTCGTGCCGCAAAGTACGTGTTTTGTATGTGTATTGTTTTTCTTTTTTCGTCGATATATTGCTGGTCGGATGACCACGGCGAGCCATGCTCTTTCTAGGAGCCCCACGCCAGGTTCAAAGCGTTTTTTGTTCCGATTTCTTTTTTTTTTACCAAGCGCATCCCGCGATTTGGACGAGGCTGCGGACATCCCGAAGTTGCCGAATAGTCGCGATTGCGACTGACAAAAAGGATGTTTCTCCTTCTATTCGGCAATCCTCGCGAAGCCCGCGCAGCCAAATCCCGCGGAACAAGCGAAAGAGAAAAAAAAGAAAAAGCCAACCTGGGCCTGGGGCAGGAGAACTTTCTCCCCCTAGAAAAGCAGAAAGGAGACCCGAGTACGGCGAGCGTCCCCCTTGGCCCGTCGGGCCATCCCAAACTGTCAGACAGACGGATCGCTGCCGGGGGCGGAGCCCGTCTTGCTTCCGTCTCCACCTGCACCACTGCCGTCGCCGTCGCCATCTCCGCCCCTGTACGGCGAGCCGCCGGCCCCCCGCGCCGACAGACCTCGGAAATCCAGGTTGTACTGTAAAATTGCAAAAAACACGAGAAAAACAACTATTAATCATCATCCATAAGAGCGAACGCGAATAATTCGGGAAATCCTATTTGGGGCTATGCTAGAAAAAAAATGTACAATGACAAAAATTGCATGTCGCGATATCGTGCGCCACGCCAGATTCCGCAGAAAAAACCAACAGCACGCCTGAAACAGTCGTGAAAAAACATCGCCCAGGCGAATTCACAAAAACTTGAAAAGGAACCAAAATCATGTTTGCTAGCCAAGAAAATTTCAATGGCAAACAGGCTCCGGGTTAGTGTCTCGAGCGACCGAGTCAGCTAGAATATGTTGTTCTCTAAAGAATGGTTTTTTTCTTCGAAGACATAAAGATCGAAAAAATGATATCGTGTCGGAAAATAAAAAAAATTACGTTTTTTTTTTCTCAAAACGACAGTAAAATCCTTCAAAGTTCAACGGGATACCATTTTTTTCGACTTTTATGTTCGAAGGGAACACCGTACTTCGATGATCATCGCTATAATTCAGCTGACTCGATGCCCTTGAAAAGAAAAAACCAAAAAACGATTGAGTAAAAATGCGAAAAAACCAAAAAATCTTCAAAAGAATCAAACTAAAAATGTGGTTGAAAGAAATCAAACCTTCTGTGAAAAGAACGAGTAGAAGAATGTTCGTGAGTTTGTTTGTTTCTTTTTTTTTTCATTTGCATTTCCGGTTGCGTTCATTGCGCGAGGATGACTATCTCGATAGCTCGATGACTCGACCCGCTGTGCCGTATAGAGTTGGCGGTCGTAACAAGTGTTATCTCGGCAGTGTCGAGTGTCTTAAACGCTGAAGCTGGGCGTGATGTATCTGCATGTGTTGTTGAAGATTTTGAAGATTCTGAGCGTTGTACGGCGATTGGGCGCCCGAGGAGCTTCTCGTCGATGGATAGAATAGCGATGGATGAATGAGAGCGAGCGACGATGCCAAGGATTGGTCGGATGGTGAAAAGTTGGGAAACGACGAGAGATTCAAATTCGGGCGTAGGATGTTGTGGAATTGGGAGGACGTCAAGGGATGTGGCTGAACGTAGGGACTGCCGGAAGGCAAGAGTTGAGGACTAACGGGATATAGACATTCCTCCTCTTGGCCGGGTAACGATGTCGGACTCATCTCCGTGTACGTCGGCATGCTGATATTGTGCTGCTCATTCGGTATGAATAAACCAAGGAAAAATATGTTTTTTCGTTTCAATTGCGTTAACTTGAAAATAAGCTTGTAAAAAAGGATATTAAATTTGAAAATTGATTCTTCGCGAAAAGGAAATAGGCTTGATCGTTAAGTATTTCTATTGCCGCCCTGTTCGGTTACGCGACTGTTAAAACGACGATCGATCGACCACTACCAAGATCTATCAAATTGTGCTTAAAAAAATCAGAAAATGACAGTAAAAGTGACCAGCCAGATTAGGACTGTCTTCTAGCGATTCCTAATCGGCAAACAGTGAAGTTCTTTCCACATTATGGGGACTTGTCTCCCCAATATTGGGATCGATTTTAGATCGTCATTTTAAAGAGGTCTCCAGTTATGAGGAAAGATGATGTCTTTGTTTTATTATCGTTTGGTAGGTTTTCTTAAAGCACAATTAGAACCGATCTGCGGTGGTCGAAAGCCGGTCGACAGTTCCGACAGGGCGGATTTCGTTCGTTCGGGAGAGATTGCCTCGAATCTTAGCGCTAATTACCTTTGTGGCGCAGACGAAACACGTAGTGACGACTTTCGATATAACGTTCATGAGATTCTTCGTCTCTTGTATGACGTTGTCGACTTTGGTGAACGTCGCCGCTTTGCCGACGGTCGGATTCTTGACGGTGAATTGGAGCTGCTGCACGTACGTCGGCACGCGGTCCAGATTCTCGAGTAGTTCTTTCTTGTGTGGCCCACCCGGCACCTGCACCCATGGAAAAATCGTATACAAACTCACGCGTGTGTGTGTTTTTTTCTTTACCGACACGGAGAAAACGTTTTCTCAGCATCGGGATCTCGCTACTTTGCTCTTATTTTTCTTTCGTTTCCTGCTTCTTTCTCGCCCCAAATTTATCGCGATCTATCGCTCTCGTGCGATCCAACGAAAAACGTTTCCTCCGCGACTCAGCAATTTCTATATCGAACAATATCCTTTATCTTTATCTCTCAGCTATCCCCGACCGTTTGAGTTCGATTATCGTGTCTCTTGATTCAATGCACGTTTGATGTTTTCAATTTCTCTCTGTTCTCACAGTAATGCATAAACGATACTTTGCGACAGTATTAATCATTAATGCCCAGTATTTTCATCTACGAAAACCATCGAACGGTATGACAATCGAATACGAGAAATTGAAGAAAGAAAAAAAAAAGAAAACAGAAATAAAGAATTTGTAACGAACTATTGGTTATCCTAGTGTAAATAAAGTACAATGCATTAATATCCGAACGAAAAGGAGAGTATTCGAGAATTAAAGTGTAGTATAGACCAGAAAATGATCGTGTAGATGGCAGTGAAACGGTACAGACCTTGAAGCTTTTTTTTGTCAGTTTTTCAAATATGTTCTTTAACAATTTTTTTTTTAGTTTCTTCTCGCGGAGTCGTTGCAATTTGGCTTGTGTAAGCTTTACGCGATCGAGGGCCGAGTTTGAAAAACTGACAGTGCGAGCTTGAGACATAATTATTTCATGCCCCAGATAGTGGAAGGAGGGGGTTACCACAATGCACATAGACGTCGTCCACAGACGGAAGCATTCCCGTAGCATCTAAAACACACCTCACTAATTTTTCGTACACAAAAGATTCCTTGATATATATATATATAAGATAAAATTACGTACAGAAAAAACGTGTGGATTAAAGATAACACAATAGTAACAATAACGATAACAATAACAATGACGATTGTAAGATTTTTCTTTTTAACAGTTTTCTCTTTTTAATTGTACCGAGGCTTGAAGTACGATTCGCCTCATTGGTTTTAGTGATTTTCGTTAATAGGATTAGGTTTATGTTTCGAATTATTATAATTAAAGAAACCAGAGATTAGTCGGTGGCGAGATTGAAAAGAAAAAAGCATCGGAATGCAGATTCGGCTCACGATGCAAGATTTTTTTTCATTCGCCCTCATCGTTAACTTGTTGTGCATTAACCTTCGGAGGCTGTTCTCGGAATTTTCATTCGACCGACGGGAAAAGAATGTGATCTCCGAAGGTTAATGGTAATTATTTTTTCATATTATTTCATCGCAGTATTTATCACAGGCGGTAATGGGTAAATATGTACAGGTTGAGAGAAAAAAAAACATGTAAATCGTCCCGTATGTACAGATATAAATTGTACGGCCATATGGTACTCGGGCGGCTAGGGTCATTCATAAAAGAAACATCGTCCTACGAAAAAATGTGGTCTCTTGCAATAGCAGCCGATCGTGATAAAGAAACGGTGATGAACGCAACGTGAAACGATTACTTCGCAGAAGTGTTCGAAAGAACAAACATCTTTCGCAAAAAGTATGCCACAAATTTACAAAACATTATAATAATAATAGTAATAATAATCGAAACAATCGTTTGCTCGATGAATAATGTACAGATGACGGAATAAATGTCTAAGGCAGTGGTTGGAGGTCGAGCGAAATTTGTCTGAATGCAAGATGCTCGGGAAAAAATGGTTATACCTGAACATGAATGTTCATATATGTTCCAGATACGTTAAGGCATGCAACAGATATGAAGCAGATATGATTATGTCTAATCATACCTAATCATATCTAGTGTCATATATGATCATGTCTCGTAACGTGTGTGTTCATGTATGGCTAATGTGTAATCGTATCTGATCAAATATGGTTTTGTGTCTGATCATTTATGATCATAAATGAACATATACGATCGTGTGAAATCGTATCTCATAAGGTCGATACCTGAAAATATACGTTCATATACAATTATGTGCAGGACCAGAAATGGTACGAGACGTTACCAGATACGGTTGCATGTTTGATGATATCTGATGACATAGATTCGTGTGTGGTTTCTACAGAATTGTCTCTTATCAGATATGAATGAACGTTTCTGTTTGTGAAGGTTGACGTCAGATCAGTTATGGTACAATTTTGGATATGAATTCATATATGATTATACATGTTTATGTCTGATCAGATATGGTAACGCTCTGTAGAATTTTTTTCGACTTATACTTGATCATATCTGGCCATATAATGCATGGAAATAAAATATATAATGTATACATGAATTACGTATGGGAAATAGTCATTCCGATTCTTCCTGACTCAGTTCAGGTAATCGAATCGTTGGGTTCATTTATGCGAAGCAGTTTCTAGGTCTTTGAATTATGAAATTCGAGCTTGTTCCGATCCGATCACGCATGGTCAGATATGGTCATGATTGCTCATGTATTTCTGTGTTTTGATTGGATCTGGCGAATTCGATATAATTCAGATATGATCATATATGATTTTTCCCCGGGTCCATTCGTAGAGTCTGACACCATCTAAGATTGAAAAAGGTGAGAAAGAATTGCCAATACTTCTCGACGAGATACAAACCTGGAAAAATCAAGCGTACGAAAGGTGATGAACAAATTAATTCTGCATAAGAATGATTTCAAAATGTATCATCAAATTACTGAAATGAAAAATTGAGTTGATATGTTGCTCAATTTTTTTTATTTCATCAATTTATTGAAAAGCTTTTGCAAATTTATTATGGAACATCAATATTTTCCGCCCGTTGCACACACACTTGATTTTTTTCAGATATTTTGCTCATAGAAAAATGTCTGCAATCCTCTCTCATTTCTCTCTTGAACTGATGTGGCGCCAGACTCTATGAAAGGACAGCTTCGAGATTAGCGTACAAACGTTTTATTTTTTCATAGAATTGCTCGCAGAGAATGAAAAGTGGATGAAAGATTTTCAGTCTCAAGAACGTCTATCGATAGATTTTCGCCTAACTATTGTGAGGGTTGAAAAGAGAAGTGGGGGTGACGGAGGGGGTTGGGGGCAGCAAACTTCCTCAAATCGGAACATCTCTAATGCTAGGAACTCGAAAAAACTGAGCCATCTCCGTGTAAGCATGTCTTCATATGAAAAAAATTCTCTTCCATTAATTTTAGCATAGACATTCGGTGATGACTGCGTTTCGTCGCATAACATCGTATAATAGAATGGAGTAGATAGAAACAGTGAATAAACGTGGGAAACAGCGATCTTGAAGTAAGAAAAATACAGAAAGAAGGGAAAAAGTAATAGAATACGAACATGTGGTAAATCATAGGTAGGAGTGTCGACAGTGAAACTCTGCGTGAATATCGTTATCATAGAAATCCTCGGTGAAAGAAAAACGGAAGTTTTGCGAACCCGACGACATTTGTTAATCCGAATAGATCGACGATCACATAATACCGGTGACTCGATGAACCTTCGTAGTTTTAATGTTACGAAATGAAAAAAAAGGAGTAACAGCTGGTGCGTACCTGATAGCTGAATTGTCTCACAACTTTGTACAATCTGTTGGCTTCCTCGGCGAAATACTCAGCTTGGGTGAAGAGATCTTGGGTGGTCTTCAGCGCCCCTTCGCCCCTCGTGAATTGATACATCGAGAACGCCATGGAAGACATGTTTTTCGCGCGCTTAACGATATCGTTGTTCTCCTCCAATGCTGAACCGCTCTCCTGCCACTTTTCCGTTTCCGCATCCATCTCCGACGTTATCAACTTCATCTCCAGACCCGCTTTCGCGATTTTCGCCTGTTCCTCGCTGTCCAATCTCACGGGCTTCAACGGTTTACTCGTCGTTCCGTGTTTCTGGCGACGAAACGAACGATCAAAATTCATGTTCAATGCTTCCTCATTTATTGGCATTCGCTTCATTGGTATGAGAAAGTTCCTCTACCAATTTTGACTTCCCGTAAACAAAGTCATGTTTAAAAAAAAATGATGCGAATTAAATTTCACATAACTTTCTTATGTTGTTTTTAACATTCTGTAAAAAGTTTCTTCACAAAGAATATCTTAATTTTGGCTTCCTCGTAGAGAAAGCTTTTATTTAATATTAAAAACAAAATGAGGGCGTTATGTGCAAATTTAATATACAACTTTTTTTTTTCTTAAACATATCTTTCTCTATGAAGCACCCAAAATTAATAGCGAATATTGATAAATAAGGAAGCAATGTGCGAACTCAATTTGCATTTTTTTTTGCTTACCCCTGGTCGTGGTAGTGACATGTAAACTTGTTTCTCCGGTCGACTCTGACTCAATTCCAATACGTCTTTCGCTACCGTCGTCACGTCGGACATGAGCCACTGCCACATGTCGGCGAAGACTTAAAAAAAAAAAAAAAAAATTCAATTAGTTCTGTCTATTTATTCTCGCAAACGTTCGATTGTTCCAATCGTCAACGAAAATTTATACATGCATTACCTTCGAGATTTTCTTTGGCTATTTTGCTGGTCGGATGCCTCGCCAATGTGTGCGCTGCGGTGACGACTTGAGGTCCGTAAATTCGTAGATTAATTTCCGTGAATTTCGCCGACACTTGTAACGACTCGGACAGCGCAACGTGTCTCAGTAATTTGCAGACCTGCGATGCAAAAAAAGATGGATTTAACATTTTTTTAAAATATTAATATAAAACAATAGGAAAAAAATCGAGTTTCGGTTGTTTGCTCACTTCGAGAATGTGCTCAATGTATTCGTGAAATCGATCGCTGCTCTCCTGCAACCGATCGATGTCGTTGGTCAACGCTAAATTTCTGATTGTCGACACTAATTCCTGTCCGGCTTTCGTCACTTGTCCGAGATCGCCGGCCTGCTCCATTGTCGTCGTGCTCAATTGTTGACGCAGATCTCTCGTTGCCCTCAGCACCGAAAGCACCGCTTGCTCCATTTCCGAACTCGGCGAGCCTCCTCCGCCCTCGAAATTTTGTTGCTGTGGAAATATCGAGATTCATTAATTTCAAATGATGAACACGCGTCAATCCCTGAAAGACACGGATATTGGAAAAAAAATTCTTTAAGGTCCTTTCGTAGAGTCTTCGAATTCGAGACAGAATTGCGAAGATTTTCGATGGGTTAATTTTGCACGATAATTATTTTGAGCTTTTTATCTCATGGAGTATTCACAATTCTCTCTGATTGGTTGTTCATCTTCGGTAACGTCAGAATCTACGAAAGGACAACTTTAAGAGGATGCGGTACCGACTCAGTCGGTAACAAAACAGCATTTTCTATTTTTTTCGAAATGGTTGCTCTGACAGTCAGAATCAAAGTAGATTTTTGTAGCCATTCCATAGTCGTATGAAAACTTAATTTGCTTTTCGATGTCGGAGCAATCGTTTTGGAGAAAGTAGAAGCGACAAATTGTTACCATCGGAGCGACTCTCGCTGCCACATCGCCTTAAAAAGGATTCGACTTTGTGTTCCGAAATTCCCTCAAAATCTTCATTTAAGCCGGGACCATAAAGATTGATCCTCCTTAAGGCTAATTAACTAAGTAGACTTAAATTTTTTTTTTCATTGTCGTCCAGGAAGCAAAACTACGTGAATGAGATTTGCGCGTTCATATTCGCGGATAACAAAATGACGTTTAAAAACACGGATGGATGTACCATACTGTTTCCCGCTCTGAGCAGAGTGTTCAGCTCGAGTTTCGCTCGATCACAGAGCAAGAGAATGTTTTCGCGATGCTCGTGACTCGTGTAGGCACTGTCCGTAAAGTCCTGGGTTCTCTCGACCACCGTGTCCAGAGCTGCTGTGAGTGTTTCTCTGCAGCCGGGACCCAGCAGCGTCATTCTCGTCGTTTCGACGAGGCGCTCAAAGTGTTTGAGCGCCGAACACACCGTACTGCTGTCCCAATCTTGTTGCTGAGGACTCTGCAAAAAGAAAAAAGGAAACTTTTTGTGTGCAAACTTTCTTTTTTTAATTAAATTTTTTTTTTCTGAAAAATAATTCTTTTAAATTAAAAGTAAGATTATTTGAAAGAACATTGATTTGTTACTACGAAATGACAAAGTGGTAGTATAAATATCGTTAGTTAATCGTCAATTTGACGGACGATTTCGATTATTCGTCGTAGCCAAAAGACCTCTGAGGTATCGCCGGCTAAGCCGAGCATGTCTTGTCTCGCCTCGGCGAATTCAAATCGGCCGTTCATTCTCCTCTGTTCTCTCGATAAATCGTTTTTGGATGTTATCCAAAGAGCGGCCCGAACCTTGGTTACGCTCGCCAAATGGTCATTGATCTGTCGAATGATGCTAATGACTAAAACTCTTAAGCCACTTCGGGTATTTATTACAAACAGACGGAGCAAAGAACGAAAAATTGATCAGAGCCGATGATTTCAGGAATGTCTGTAAATACAATAGAAAAAAATATCTAAAAAACGGTAGTTCCGCGTGAGTCGCGTTCGGAAATGGGCCATGAGCGGGCCATAAAACTTGGCGCCAAGGATTCGAACGTCGAAGATCTCGATAGTAATAATCTTCGAGAGGGACCTCGACCCGACCTCCAACCCCCGTAACGAGAAGACGAGCGATGTTTGGATCACATCCAAAAGCCTCGAACCTCCAAACGATGATTGATAACATTCGCCACTTGACTCTAATGCATACGGAAGATGGGCCCTTTATTGCTCCCCATTAATATGCCGATACGCGTAGCACGCGACATTCCGCTACGCGCTCGAAGCACCCGAATTCTTCTAAAAAGTCATCTCGCGACGTTTTATCGCTCGGCCCTGTCCGCATAAATTCGCTGTTATAGCCGTCGACTCAGCGGCGACTGAGGAGCATCGTAACTCGTGTGCCCAAACGCGAATTAGCGCGATCTTGAAGATAGTCCTTTCGCAGAGCCCAACCCGGTGCGAGTTCGAGAGAGGAATGAGAGAGAATTCCAAACATTTTTCGATGGGTTGAAAATCTTGATGTTCAAATTATTCAAATTTTTCGAATGACTCGAATATTTTCGAAGAATTAAAAAATGTTCAAATAATTTAAATATCTCGAATAACTCGAATATTCTCAAACAATAAAAAAATGTTTAAAACGATAAAACTTTTTTAATAAATCGAATATTCTGAATATTCGATTTTTCGTATTCGATTCCGGTTGAATCATTCAGAGTCTCGAATGTCCGAACTTCCCTGCTCAATATCGAGTGTTCGACCCGATCATTATGAAGGAAAATATATCCCCGTTTGGGTTGCCGATATCCGTGCAAGCATTTAACTGCGCTATCGCGTCGTATTGATTTTCGTTGCCGATGCAAAAAAAGCATCGATTTTGTTTCCGAGTAACTAGTTGATAAAAGCTTCTCGCGCCGGTCTGGTATCGGTGTAAAAAAAGACGGTAATACCGGAAGGAAGCTCGAGACTGTGCTGCCGTGAAAAGCACCAACTTTGCCTTCTTACGTTTGCGAAGCAACCGGCTGTGACTCTCGTCTTTTTCTCTCCGCGCTCCGTGCGCTCGCTCAGGGGAACTCGTCGAAGAAAATGCACGGTCTACCTTCGCTGCGTCGTGCTTTTCCTTGACTCGGCGAGTTTCGTTGTGTTTGGCCTTGCGTTAAATTGGCTCGATGTGTCGCGAGGCGTAAAAGACGAAGAAAACTGGAGAGGGCGAACTCCGAGAAACAAGGGTACTCCGAGCTAGTTCTCTTTTCTTTTTCCTCTCTCTGGATACAAGAAAAAAGGGCTCGAACGAGAGAAGAGAAAGTTCCTTCTGGTGAAAGGCCTTCTCGTTGTTGTTTTTTTTTTTTTTTTTTTTTCTGTAGCTTTTCGATTTACTTAAAAATAATATGTATTATTGTTTAATTGCAAACCTGTGAGTTTGAATACGACTGCGATTCGCTGCAATCCAATACGCCGTCTTTGACAACGTAGTGTATCAGATCCATGGCGCGTCGCATTTGGCAAAAAACGGTGTCGCGATTTTCCTTGGCCGACGGACACTCGGGATGCCTCAGGCAAGTTTTGCTCGACGTTAGTAGCATCATCGTGCTCCTCTCGAGGACCTGGCGAGCCGCTGCCATTTGAGCTCTCCGCCTCTCGTCCTTCAGATCGTTCTGCAACCGGAAGACGATGTAATAGAACTCACATCATTCGTAGAGAAATTTTCATAATTTTTTTATACAAACAGATAAATGAATTGTTTCAAATAAACAATAAAAGTAAGAGCTAGAATTCGTTCTCACTTGTCGATCGCCGGTGAGATGTGCGAGCTCCACCATCTCGGCGCCAAATTGGCTGAAGGCTTTCACGAATTCGGTGAAATTCGAGACGCTCTCGAGGCGTCCGAGACTGCGGGCGACTTTGTCCTTGGCCAGTAGGAGTTGCTTAACGACGACGATGTCCGCGAGAAGAAGTACGCGCGTTACCGAGCCCAGGAGACAGCGTGCCGCGCGCACTACCGAGCCTCGGTCAGCCAAACTGTCCTCCATCGCGCACTCGCACAGCTTTTCTATCGCTGAACCTTCAACATTATCGTCGACGGGAAACATTTAGTCGAAAACATAGTAAACACATTTCGCTTCCTCGTGGAAGAAGCTGTGGTCTTTGCAACCACAGTTTTTATGGCAAGAGTGTAGAAAGAAAGCTCAATATTTTACGAAAAACAAGTTTCCTGTTTCAAAGAGAATTCAAAGAAGATGATTTTTTCAGAATCTATACCATCGATGAATTTTCAAAACTAAAAAGAATTAAAAATTAAAATAATTAAATAATAATAAAATATTTTTAAAACATTCGTATCGTCTTTTAGGAATCCATCAAAACGCTATTCTAAGATGTTTCGACGGTATCTTTCGATTTCTAATTCAAATTGCATCGCGTCGCGTTAGATTGGATAGGCGTTCTAAAATCAGGGGTTCGAAGGCCGTCCGTCGATACCGTGCCCGTAGGTGTGCCGATGCCAGCCCATCGAACGATTGCTCGTTTCGCAGCGTTTCGGGTGATCGAGAGTCCTCCCGACGCGCGACGAGCCCACCGTCGATATTGTGCTTTTAGGCTTGATATAACACACGTTTCTAATTCAGGAAATTAACGCTTGATGGGAAAGTTTGCCCGGGCATATGTGCGGACTCGATTCGTCAATAACGCGCGCAGTTATCGCTTTATCCTTCGAGGAATCGAGGTCGCGCATACGTAGCTGCAAAATCGCGCAGTAATCCGATCGTTATTTACAAAGGAAGAAAAAAAGAAAAGAAATTACAGTCTCCCGGGATACTTTTACCGATATTAGCGAGCGAACAAGGCCGAAAGGGAATTGAGCTTTTCATCAAAAATATACAAAAAATCATTTGAATCCTTCGCGTACGGAAGACTTTGATCCTTCGGCGTACAACATTAGATTCTTTTGCTCGTAACCATAATACAAAATTACAGAAAAAAATTATCATTGAGACCCCAACGCAACGAAGCTTCGACGCTACTCTCCAATTTTTTCCACAATTTTTTCACTATATTTCGTACATAGGCTGACCATTCAATAATAATGACTGGTAAATAATGCCGGATTGACATCATACGCGAGGGGTCAAAAGGTATTTAAACATTGGGACTTAACGTGAGAAATAAATTCAAGGACCAGGCAAGAAATTTAAGGACACTCCAGGACAAGACAGAAAAAATTCGAGGGCAGTTTCAAGGCCACTGGACCACGAAAACTATTCTAATTTCGTTCGGATAACTAATTCGCCACCGACTGATTCCGCCGAAGAAAAAAAAAAAAACAAATTTGATCAATCTCGGTGTGTGTTAACGCAACATCTCGCAAGTCAGCTTGATAGAATGAAGCCTCTCAAAGGCCAACATGCAGATGGGCGTATTATCGAGCGAGCGGAATGGAGTAAAGCAAATACCCATCGAACATACACGTGCACTCGCGCCTTGACCTATACCCGCGGCCGCGCGAGACAGCGGCGAAATTTCAAGTACAATTCGACAATGACGAATGCAATCTTAATCTCTGACCAGCGGACGCAACACGGGCGGAGGGACCTCTTCTTGGACTTTGTCGGTTAATGGTCTCGGGAAGATTTTCAGCGTTACACACGAGGCCGGCCGGCTCTATCGCGCTCGATCTTGATAAGCCGTAGAACGATTATAAATAGGTCGCCTCGTATCTAGGTCCGTGAAAACGCACCCCGACACGCGAAAGCTTCGTATTTTCATGGCTATCGATCGAATTTCACTCTACGACGTATTTATCCATTCTTCGCTTCCTCATTGAAGAAGCTTGGTTTTGATGAAAGTGAACAAAATTATACGAAACAGATTTGATAACCGCTTTTCCATTTTTCTTTTAACGACGTTCACAAAGAGCCTTCGTGAGAAAGTTACTCGACTAATGCTGGCTTACTCGTAGAGGAAACTTTGTAAACGAAGTTGATTACAATACAAGGGATGTGCGACTCCAATTTCCATAATTTTGTATGTTTTGTACTATTTGAGTAGGAGAAAGAAAAAAAAAAAAAAAAAAAAAAAATATGCCAATAAAATGTTCACGTTACTTTTTCATTTTGATTCAAAAGTCGCTTACAAAGCTTCCACTTTGAGAGAGCCAAATGCGGTCCCGAGTCTCCGGTGGAGCTTTGCGAGCGACGTTAATGCGCTTTGAGAATCTGACGCGAAATACAAAATGTGCAGGTCAAGCTTGAAGTATTGATTTTTGACAAAGTATCGGAACGATGAAAATATCAGCGCGGCGAGGCTCGCATTGCGGGAGAGCGAAACATGTGTGTGAATTTCTGAATCGTTTTTTTTTTTTTTTTTTTTTTTTTGCTATTATCGAATACAATAGACGAGTGAAATCCAGGTTAAAAGCATATATCCGCGCAGATTCAGGTCAGCGAATAAATGTACCGTTCTCGATCTTATTTGCCCTCCGCGAAATTCCCTCGCTCGCCGATGTGCGTCCCCGAGGATGATATTTCGCGCGCCGACACGGCCTTTGTGATTCGACACGGTAACCGTGAATTACGAACGAGACACGGTGGAATTTCTCTCGCCGTCTGAACGCTTCGCCCCCTTTTTTTTTCTACATCACCGTGAAAAAAGTTTTAATCGTCGTCGACGCCACTCTGCAACCCTTTATCGCCCTCGTGGGTGAGCCTCGTCACGCTGCACTCGCTGCTCGCCGCGCGAAAGGCCTTGGGGATAATATCTGCGCTCCGGAATCAACGGCGAAGGCCACCGGAAGATTCTAGATAGAGCGTAGACGAAGATTTACAGCTGTAACGCTCGCCGCGCGTCTCCGCGGCGTTTAGCTTCTTTCATTAAATTTTCCGCTAATAGAACGCGACGGGGGAAAGGTTGATCGATATCCGAGATATGCGGCAACAACGAATCTGAATCCACGGCTGATTCCGCGATAAACGCGAATCGCGCTCCCGCGGGGAATGCTTTGTTTGCGGGCGAATTCCTTCGCGGTTGTCACAGCGGTTCAACTTCACTGGGATGCAGGTTAATTAAGCCAAGAGGTTGGTTCGCCACCGAGTTTGCTTTGGATTACTTCGTTTTTGTACCACTCTTTGGTTAATCAAGAAAGTTTATTCCGGCGGTTTTCTTTTTTGAGATTTTCATGCAAACTTGTTCAGAATGTTCCGAATGGTCGAGAAATCACATTCGGAGGGCGTTTGGATCACTTTTGACCTTGACATTGAGAATGGTTTGAGATACCAAACTGAATTTGTAACCGCGCGTTGGGTTTTCAGTTAGTCCTTTTTTTTGGCAAAATTTTGAACAAATTCTATGCACGCGTTTAGTTTTCGAGACTTTTTGATATTTAAAGAGTTGTGTTTACTAATAAACTACTAACAATACACCGAAGTGATTGAAAGCTTTTTTTTTTTGTAGAACTGAACTTACCGGCAACTCTGGCCTCTTTGCATGCCTCGTACATGGCTTGCTTGATTTCCGGATTGTCGTCGGCGATCGTTTCGCCGACGGTGACGAATCTTTCGACGGCGAGATTCACCGCCTGGCCGACCCTCGCGACGGCCCGTAGACTTCGGTCCGAGCATAACGGACGTTCTCTGTGCGATACTAGGGTAGAAATCTGCAAGTAAACAATTTTCCCGACGATTAGACGATGTTTTTTTTTTAACTTCCTTTCTTCAACGAAACCTTTAAATGATTAATCGAATGCAATGCGTTTCAATGAATCTTCGTTTTGCGTATGCGAACACGAAAATGCGACGAAAAAGAACTCTAACAGCTATGTTAGTCGATTATTTGCGTTGATAATCAATTTTTAACATCAATGCTATAAATCTATACGTAGACCGTTCGGAAACATTTGGAAGCGCTTACTCGACTGAATGATCCGAAGAAAAAAAAAAACTCTGCTACGACAATCGATCAATATCGTGTTAAACACATTTTCTAGAAAGCTAGAAGTTTCCTTCACGAAAAATAAACGAATTAATTGAACAGCGTTATTTCGGAATACAAAATAAATGTCAGAACGGTTGAAAAAAACCCCTCATCTGCAGTCGCTCCATGGTTAAAAAAATCGAACAAACGATTCTTTGAAAAAAAACCAATTGAACAAACGACGCAATAGTCCAGACGCCGCAGGGAGAACTAAAATAACTCTGTTGCAGTCGATAAATTTTGCGATTCTGTACCCGAATATATCAAGCGCTTTCCTGGAATCCAGATCGTTCAACGCAGTCCTTGTTTATTATTTAACTTTTTAATAAACAATTGTCTATGAAAGTAGATCGACGAGATTTTCAGAAAAGCGGCTGAAACATTCGTGTTCGGAAGGTAAAATCTATCTCATTCGTCGGTGCTATCTCGATAAAATCCCCCGCGACGTCTGAGCGATTTCGCAATTTTCTGAGCAAGATATTCGAAAAATCTGCCCACCACCCGAATCACGGAACAGATAAAAAATGGTTTTTCAAAAAAAAAAAAAATCATCAAAAGTATCGAAAAGCTGAAAGGGCAATTTTTTTTATTCCGACGACAGTTGCGGCAGAATATATTTCGACGTACGCTTGTCGCCACATTGTTCCGCATTTCCCGCACGTATACCCTTTCACGTGCCGCGCATTTTTTTTTCTACACAATTAAACAATGCATTTGCCGTGCGACACAGAGAACGAAAGAGAGCGAAAAAACAAAACGAGGAAAAAAGAAAAAGAAAAAGAAGAAAATTATAGAGGAAGATGGAGGGAAATAGCGTGTCTCGCAGCGAAACGGGGATGTCCCACGCGCACGCGAACAAGAATGGGATGCGATCCTCGGCCGAGCGCGACACGTGCAACTTGCTCTCGCTCTCTTTGACGCGCGTCGCTTCTCCGGGATTCTTGCGAAAAAAAAAGAAAAAAAAAAAAAAATATATGGAAAAAAAAAGACGAGGGACCGAGAGCAAACAAGAGAGAAGCGACAGGGTGGGCGGCGGGCTCCGGGGGTGCAAAGTACCATTCGAAGTGTGCGAGTGTTCATTGTTTCTATGAAATGAATGCGCACAAACGAATGAACGTTGTGCACATCTGGCTGGTATCCACATCTGCTAAAAGATTGTCGGGACGCAGCCCCGAGCGCGGGCACAGAAGTTGTTTTATGCCCTGGATTCCAACCCCCCCGAACCCCCTCGCCTCCCCCTTCCCCGTGCCCTCTCGTCGTGCTTTTCGTTAACACAGAACAACAAATGTACATGTATATTGCATTATTCAGAAGTTGAAGAATTTACGCGCCTCGCCGAGGCAAAAAGGGAGGAAGAACTTCAAGAGCAGTACCTCGAAATTTTCGTTCCTTTCGTTCCATTCTTTTTTTTTTTTTTTGTTTTTTTTGTCACCGAAGAACTTTGTTTTGTCCCGTGTGGGATGCTCACTTTTCTAATGCGCGTTCAGTTTCGTGGCATTTCCGCATCGCAAGGATGATGCATAGAGTCGTCGATTGGATTGGTTCGATAAGTTCCGCGGACGAAACGAAGTACGCAGTTTCGAATGCGGAACGGAGCGAAATGGCACGATCGAAGAACTTCTTTTTTTTTCGATTTCTTTTTTATAGCGGAATTGAAATTCTTCGAGGATGTATTTCATGAATTCATGCATATCTCGTTGGTATATGCATATTCGGAATCGCGTGACTCTATCCCCATCTATGGGTTTTATGGATAGCCGATAAATGGGTTGGGTAGATAGCGCGCTATCCGACGTCTCGGAATTCTTGAAATATCTCCGGTTCCACTGACGAGAAATGCAATGGGTGTGGTCCTTCCGCCCTTTCTCCGTGTGCGCGAGCTTCGTCGCTGATAAGGAAATTAGAGATGGCACGAAGAAAAATCGTAGATATTAGATTCGCGGATCGGCTCCTCGTTTCGTTTTTGACTTCGGTTGCGAAACTCGTCCGCGAGACAGTTTGGCGACCCATTTGGCCTCCGCGTAGAGCAAGGTTTCTGAACGACGTTAAAAACTGAATGGAGAAGCGACGTCGAAAATCCAATCTACATATATTAATTTCGGACCGTTTTGCTCGCACGAGAAAATTAACATTATCGCACGAGTGCGATAAAAACCGCAGAAAATCGGGTTCTCTCTCTTATTTTTTGTGTCAGGGAGAAAATAACTGAAAAAGGGTTTTTTCCAAAAAAGTACCGTCGCTTATTTGTCGAATATCGCGGTGAAGAGCAAAATGCATTATCGAAGATTCCTCAAGGCCATCTGATATGAAATGCCGTATCCGCGCCGAGTACCCATCCAGATCCCAATTGATCGGGTTCGATAGAGCGAAATGTTATGAGTAACGGGAGTTTATAGTGCGAGTATTGTGTTATTGGGCGGGGTGAAGGACGATCGTCTTCCGATTTGTTCGAAAGGTTTCTCTAAAGAAAAAAGAAACTTCATTCGACGCTGATAGACAAAATGAGAGATTCAGTCTCTCGGAGACGCGATAACGAGGACGTCCGACGAGCACGATTCCGTCGAGGGTCCTCGAAACAGCGCGGTAATCCACGAGTGAAAAAAAAATGATATTTAAACTTTTTATTGACCTTCGACTAAACTTTTGCTCTCGTTCCGCCGCGGACGGACTATCCGACCGTTGGTTTGGATATCGGAATCGATGCCGCGTTTTAGCACCGTCGTGCGACACCGGTTTCGCGTTCTCACGCTTTTCTCCGACTCCGTATTTTCGTTGCAGCGCGAAACAAAAGACTTCCGACGGAGTGGCGTATCGAGTTGTTGATCTCATTCTTTTTCCCTTTGTCTGCTTCTGCCTCGACGACGAGTTTACCCGTCGACAAAGTGGATAGCGCATGCAGGATGCGCGTCCGTCGCGACGGAAAGCGGCGAGCGAGAGGCTTCGTGGAAGTCGAGAATGAGAAGAACGCTCTTCGGAACCCGGTGGAAAGTGCACGGGAGACTTTTGCCCCGTGGAAGACCGTCGGAATGGGAGAGAAAAAGAAAAGATAGGGAGCGAAAGGTAGCCTTATGCATATTTTATGAAGTCGAACACCGTGCGGAAACATTCGCCGCGACCGACGGAAGACAGATGGAATGTACTTTCTTCATCCTCAACGCAAGGCCAGACAAGGAAAATACAATTTCTCGCGCCGGACTCGACGGCGGAAGAGAGAAGGAGACGGTAAAGCGGCACCGCTAAAAAAGAAAAAAAAGCCAATAGATACAGAAAAGGGTTGAACTCGGCGACGATAAAAATTCAAATGACGAGTCATCGGTAAAAATTTGTATCCCCCCCGAAGTTCTCGCTCGCCCTACAAACCGAGCGTGACCTCGATGGCTTTGATAGCCTCACTCAGAAATCGATTTTCATCACGTTGAAATAACTGTCGACGGCTTTGCCTCCGTTCGAACCCCGTGTGATTGTATTTGACCGCAGGATTAGGGTAATACCGTCGATGCGGTTGCAGGTTTTGTTCGATTTTTCGCTGCTTTTCTCATCTTCGCGGAGAAAGCTTCATCTTGTGAAGTAATTTATTTTGTCGCCTCGCGAAGAAAAGTTCGCTTCCGTAAAGAATTTTACGAGACAATAAGTATTCGTTCTCTTGTAACCGTAACTATTATTTGAAATGGACTGAATTTGATTCTCTGCGCAAAGAAAGAATTTACGAGCCTGGTGAAAATGTTTCTTTGAGGACTTGTCTGAGAAACTCTGATGAGAACGTTCCATTGATTATCAGAAATTTTCTGCCATTTTTCTGCATTTTCGGCTGTTTTCTCAGCACCATTTCCAGAGATGATAATTTATTAGCGAAATGTGCAGTGTTTTTTTGAAAATTCGAGATAACTCCGATTTTCTTCTGATATCTGAGGAACTGCGCACACGAGTTCAGGGCTATGAGAAAACTTCGTATCGCCGTTTTTATGTATTTTTCCGACCTGAGAACGAATACATTGGCAATTGTTGTCTAAACTTGAGGAAAATACCGGGAATCACTAGAAGAGATTTTTTTCTTTCCGGTCCGAAATTGCGAAATCTGTCGATTTTTGAGATTTTCAAACAGCGATATCTTAGCTTTCGGATGAGATATCGGCAAATCTCAGGCGACCAATGTGCTTAGCGGGAAAAAATACACAAGATAAGATTTTTTGCAGATTTTTAAAGCCGTTTTCTGAACCCGGTAGAGAGTGATGAAAAATGGTAAAAAAGCATCTCAAAGGGGTACCCTTGCAATTTTTTGTCAAAAATCGAAAAATAAGAAAAAATATTTTGGCAAGTATTCCCATGTATTTTTTCGCGCAGAATACAAATCTAATGGCAATTGTTCTCTAAAATTGAGGGAAACGCCAAAAACCACCGAAAACAATTTTTTCCTTTCCGCTCCGATTTGGCAAACAACGAATAGTCACGGTCGAAAATCCCGACGTACCAAAAATATCAAAAACGTACTTCCAACGGTGCGAGAAAAATCGGTCTCTCTCGCGCTCGTCGAGAACGACCTCTTTTCCCGCACTTGTATCGACAATAACTAATTGTCGTTCCGACAATTGGAGTGAGCAATTATTCAACGGCGTTGGTGTAACAAATTTGAGGCTCCGCAAGCGACGCGTAATAGGAATATCATCCGCGGGATAATCGATCACGGATTTAATCACGGATTCTGGATAACAATGCTTCGGGGCCTGTTGGGAGCAGAGAGCGAACAATGATGTATTATGGCGCGGTCGCGTAAGCTCCTCGCTGCCTCGGCGACTTGACCCAATTCTCGTTGTGTTTCGAGGCAAAAATTAAGATTAAGATGTTCACCGTCGTCGTCGATACACGGAGTTTCAATGTTCGTTTCGACTGTCTTGCAGCCAATTTCATGAAAAATTTCTGAAACGCTCGAGCCGTTGAATATGCATCGTTAACGAGCGTACCGAAATAGCGCTTCGTTGATTGAACGACGTTTTGCGGTATGACAAAATAGCCAGTAAATTTTACGTTAGTCATCTGTTTGTCGTGTCGCGTGATAGCCGGCACAATGTTGCCGGGGTTCGGGGTAAACAACGCCGATGCTGTTGCTATATAAACAACTATGTGCATAGCTTGCCAACCCGGACGGGTTAGCTCGTGTAATCCGTTTATCCGTGA
Organism: Ischnus inquisitorius; assembly: GCA_963924025.1. Lineage (NCBI taxonomy): Eukaryota > Metazoa > Arthropoda > Insecta > Hymenoptera > Ichneumonidae > Ischnus > Ischnus inquisitorius. The sequence goes on along the minus strand of OZ001243.1, from coordinate 2,208,060 downwards.
TTGGATTGGCAAACGATTCCGTATCTATGCGAAGAAGACGCGATTCGACCGTGTCATGAACATCCTTGACTCCGAAGGGGTTGAATAAAGAAAAAAACAACAAAAAAAACAACATTTGCACAACGCTCACTCATTTTGTTTTCAACGTCGGGAATAACTTAACCAATTTTGGTTTCCTGATAGAGATTTGTAATAATATTAATATCAACGTTAGAACGCGCAAACGTAATTTGCATTATTCTCTCATGGCTGAATTGAATTGTAAATATGACCCAAAAAAACATTACCGATCACCGAATCCAATTTGGGGAGAAATATCAAGCTCGATATTCCAAAAATTGAACCAATTTCCGATTTTTTTTCGTAACTGAAAGATTGTGGATTATAAATATTAGATTTTATGAAGACCAAAAGAACATTTCGATAGCAAGACCAAGAAAAATTGGAACTTTGCTAAAAAATGTTTTTAATTTTACCGGAACAAAGTTTCCTCCACGTGGAAGGAAAATGACCCGTCCGTTCGCATCTAATGAATATTGCGTGTGATTACTACAGTTTTATTAATGTTTTATCTCATAAACACGGCGGAGTAAGGTATCTCGAGTTCGCGGCATAAAACGTGCATATCCGATGAGATACAACTTTGCGTAATCGTGCATTCATGAAGTTCATACCCCGGGAGTGTACTATCATCTTCAAGTTCGCGGTAGTTAATTTTCAAATTACCATCGCGCCATCGTCCGTTCGTGTATTTTATTTATCGCCGAAAAAAAAAAGAATAATTGTACGGAAACGAAAGCTCGACAACGAATTTTTCTATTTTTAACTTTTCATTTGCTTTTTTTTTATTCACTCGAGGTCGGAAAGGATTGATGCGAAAGGGAAATAAATTCGAAAAAAAAAAATCTTTCCGGAGAGAATTGCATTCTCGTCGTTGCTGGAATCGAGTTTCGTAGATCGAGAAGGAAGAGCCCCGGGGCTGAAAATTTCGGTGGTTTACTGCGCGATATTCCCGAAGGAGAGACCACCGTCGGGCTTGGGACACACACAGAGAAGGGGAAGGGAGGCACGAGAAAGATGTGCGGAGTCGACGGTTCCCGAGGGCGCATGGCCTACGGATAAGGCAAAAGATCGAGGGGGAGAGGCCGTGAGAGAGAAAGATAGAGAGAAGAGGAGCTTTTCGTTTGCCTGGGGATTTAGCTTGGCGAAACGAGGGTGAGGCCAATGGCCATAAGAAAGCTCGGATGAGGGGAGGGCCAAAAAGATACCCGCGGCAAGAGGGAAGAATCGAAGAGCGTCCCGGAGACCTGGGAAAAAATATATCGAAAAAAAAAACCCTATTTTTTTCATTCTCTTTAAAAAAAAAAGTTCGAGTAAACCTGCACATTGTTTCCTGAGCATACGAAAAAATTCGTTGGCCAATTTTGACTTTCACGAAATACTGCGCACTATGGAAAAATGGGTTCTAATAACAGAATTGGAATGGGTTCTAATAACCGATGCCGGTCGATTTTTCGCTCAGAATTTCGCGCCAGATTTCGACTTGAACAAATTATTGAATCAGTTGCGGAAGATCGGCTGTTTTCGCAGTTTTCAGAACGAATTATTCATGATCATCTTTTCGTAAAATGATGTTACAAGTAGAACATCAGTTCCACGCAACTGAATGCACTTTGTTTTGGAACTTTGACTATCTGGCGGCACAATCTGCCTTGTATGAAGAGCACAGACGTTCGTTGATTCGCAACAACACGACTACGCGGCTGAACACCTCTCGCGAGTGCCGACCCGAACCATTGGTCGGTCCGGTTTTTCCTCTCAAAAGAGGAATTGCGATTTACAACGAAATGCCTCGTCTACCGGAGTTATTACCGCGATAACTGAACATACGCGTAGCACTCATCTGTTCGAGAGATCGCACATCACGAAAGTTCATTTTCGAGACAAAATATACCCAGATAGCCAAAGTTGCGGAACAACTTAGGGGACCCGACAGTGCACGGGAAAAAAAAATTAGTTGCCAGAACCAACTTGGGCGCTGGAATTAATCATTAGTCGGTACGACAAATCTATTTGGTGGATCAACCAATTTATTTGCTCGCCTAAGAAATTTATTGGTTCTTCCAACTAATATCAGTTTTCTAGCCCCGCGGTTGGTTCTGGCAACTAATTATCTTTCTCCGCCTGTTGTACTCTAACGTGATCGTATAAAAGTAGGTGATTATAAATAGAATACGTCGAAAGCATAACAATCGAGAAACCCAAAACTTCACGTATCGAGAATAACTCTTCCGAACTCTGATCAGATGAGTGGCTTTATTTTGCCGCTAGCTCGTGGTGCAGAATTGTCGGCTTCGACATTTCGTCGTCTCTGTCATCTCCAATGACGGCCGAACGACTCTTTCAGCGACGTCGTTCCTAGAGTATTGAGTCAAGCGACGTCGCTCATTGACGTCCTAAAACTGTCCCACGACGTTCTCATCGTTTTTAAATAAACCGCTATTGTCGTAACAACTGTTTCGCAACGTTTATCCAATTGCTATCGCGATGACTCGTCTCCAAATCTTTTCTCGACTATTTTTATATCATTATTCAATTATCACTACGATCGTGATTTTTGAGAAACTAGAGAAAGGTTGTGAGGCGATTTTAGGACGTGAATTAGCGACGTCGCTTGGCCAAATACTAGAATGGTCTAAAACGACGTCGTTGGAACAGTTCTCAGACAGTCATCAAAGCGCCGCAGGATGTTGTGACCATGCAAAAAAATGCATTTATGCAGAATCAACAAATTTCATTGTCAATGGAGACGGGTTACTCGTTATTTCCAGCACGCTCGTCAACTCGGTAGACAGAAAGTGCCCTCGTTTATGCAATGCCGTGGGAAACTGGTCGAGTTTTCGTCGCCGAAAGAAAAGTTCCACTCACACTTTTAATAACCTTCAATGATATTCCGCTCCTGTTTCGCTAAACTGCTAAATTGCTGAATGCACATTGCCAAATCGTCGATAACGAGACTTCGCGCCGCGAAAGTTCTTCAGATTCCGCGATGCGCGACACCATTGTCGAGGACAAACGACACGAGAATAATGTGTTTGCCGTTCGTTCGCGATTCGATAAATGCATGTTCGCCAGAGCGATAATTGATAAATCAACCGCCAATTAATATCAAGTGGTGAAAAGTTCGACGAAGCAACAAAGCGGATTATTCTCTCGAGGAAATCGAAACGATGAATTTTGGAAATACATAAAAATGGCAAACGTAAGTCCCAATGCGAATATTAATTAAAACTCCTTCAGTTTTTTCATCAAAACAGGAATGCGAGTTGTAAAAAGAGGCTTCAACATATTCTGCGACGCATGTTGAAAAGTTGTGTGTTTTGGGAAAAAATTTCAAGTTTCCGGAACTCCGAGTAGGCATTCGAGAAATTCGCATCGTTAAGTGGCAAGTTTTCCGTCGTTTGACATTCCCCAACCCAACGGGCTGCCACCGTCGCGTATCTCCGACGTCATTGCGGAGTTTCTCGCGAACTCGAAGTTTCCGTGCAAGCCTCACATGCCCTTTCTCTTCTTTCGTGTTGTGTTTTTCTTTCTTTTTTTTTTTTCGTTCCTCTTTCTCTCGCCTTGTTTCTCTTCGGCCCTTCGTTTCATGTCATCCTTCCAACCTTTGGTTCCGCCTTGTGCCAATGACTGAGCCCTCGAGTGGGTTCTTACAGCGGCGAGATCGATAGGGTCACTAGCTGTCTATTGTTCGACTATTTGAAGACAGGCTTCGATAAATAAGAGGGCGACGATAGAATGAGGCAGAGCAGTCACGCCGGGGTCGGCCTCTCTGCTTCGTGTGTCACCTCTTCCTTCCCACCCACCCCCACCCTTGGCTCCTCCTCGTCTACGATCACCACGTAAATTCCCAGACTCGACACTCGACCGATTACACTCGACTCTCCGCAATGCTTCCTGGGTGCATTCAATTTTTTTAAAAGCCCCCTCGCATCCTCTGTGTCTCTCGAAATTTATGAGCTATCCCGCTCTCAAATGGGATCCAAGTTCGAACTCTTCATCATTCGCGACTCGGGACAATCTTCCCGTTTGAAGCGCTAATTTTATCGTAACTGATAAGCGACTCTATGGAAACATTTTCTTAGGGAACAAATTGATGAATGAAGCTTTATGATTTTTTGAAAGCTTCGAGACTCGACGAAGCGAGATTCATTGATAGTTTTATCTATTTACTTTATCTTTGCAGGGATTTTAATTAATTATGGATCGAAAGTCCTTCGTCGGCCGTCTGTAAGGCTGCCGAACTGCAGTCTTGGTTCCAGGACCGCTGGAGGAGAAGCGCTATCTGATGGAAATTAATTCTACGAGAAGGGACGGAGTCATTTATGGATCTGGGTTGGCTGAGCAATCGGTGAGTACCAATAATTTCGTTTAGATCCCATCGTTGGGTATGAAAACTTTACACGACAAATTGGCAACCGCGATATCTCGATAACCTATTCGCATGTGGGGGTCCCGATTTGGCAAACACGTTCGGCAGACTCTTTTCGAACGTTCGCGATGGAATTGAGATGAAATTAATTATTTTTGAAATAACTCGCAGAACGGTCAAAAATCTATTACGAACACTTTTTGATGCGATAAAAATGTTTTTAACAACCGGGCATATGAAAGACGGCGAAAAGATTGATTTTGCATAATAATAGTAACATAAGTTTATTAACAAATCGATGAAAAATAATAGTGTTTAAAAAATAATCCAAACTAACTTTCTTTTTTCGAATGAAAATAATTTTTCAATTTTTCTGAATATAAATTCTTTCAGAACTTTGTCTAATTATTCAAAATTTCATTTTCATTCGTCTGTTTCGACGAAACAAACGTAATGTTAAATAAGTAGATAACATTTTGGAAGAATTCGTGAGCATTCAGAAATATTAACCAATTGTTTTTATGTAAAAAGAGAAAGTTCCTATTTTTTTCATCCATTCGTTGATAGAATTTAGGTATTATTGTCATGCAAAATTACTATTTTTAGTCCTTTTTATACGCCTAATTTTTTTAACATATCAAGAAGTGTTTGAACTTTTCGTCGATTCTCAATTTTGACCGATAGAACCCGCGAGTATTACCTTAAAATCTATTTTATCCTGAAAATCACTTCTGAAACGGCGTTCTCGACAACATTGCCTTACATTAGCGAAACACAATTTCACGGCCATGACGATGATTCGACAATGAAAAATGATTTCAAAAAACAAAATATTTAAACAACGAAAATTCACTTCACGATAAAGTGTGACTTCAATAAATAGAAGATTCAAATAACAAATTATGCCTAAACATCGATCTCAGCTAGAATAAATTCATCTAACGCACAGCTGGTACGACCCTCTCTCAAGCCTCGGATACCCGCGCAGAATTTTTCGAGCATTGCGTCGTAGCGCTGATCCAGCCCATTGGCCACATTCGCGCCTTACCAGAGTGGGGAATGCTCGAAAAAATTTACTGGGGTACACAAATCTGTCCTAGAGACAGCCTAAAAAAAATTCAACTATTCACAGCCAAGCCTTCTAAATGGTGTTTCATATTAATTGACGTATATATATATATATATATCAACGGTGGTTCGGTGTTTGTGTAACATTGTCGAACAACGATTGAACATCAAAATGCTCATCCACCTAGATACAATAAATGCAACAACTACTTTCGACTACATTCTTATATTTTCGATCCCTCGGAATCTTCGCGCATCGCCTGTCTTTATGTCGTATTCTTTATTCTCTTCCTCTATCTTCGTCCTGGGTGATATAATGGCGTTCTAATATCATCGATAATAGGACCAAATTGCCGATGACGCGATACAAGTTCGCGCCCATTGGGCGGTTTGGCTTTTCCTACCGCTGAGCTAGGATCATCTCCACCCTCGCGTTCCGCCCAACCCAAAACCAACCCGAAATCAGCCTTCGGAGCGCTGGAATAATGGTCGGTTTAATGCACCGATTGACCGGTTGGTTTGAGGTCGGTTGCGGGAAAAACGAATGAAATTCAACCGTGAATTACGGTGGGAAGGCTCGCGAGGGCACCCTCCTCTTTCCCACCCCCCTCTTTTTCGCCCTCCGTGGCCCTGCCGCGACAGTAAAAAATAACTACTGAGAAAGGCTCGATTCTGAGGGATCGATGGCAACAACGATGATTAATCTTTAATAACAGAAATATTCGGCATCACGCTCAGCGGTGTCTCAGCGGTAAACGGACGACGAAAACGTACCTGTCGCTCGGTCGCCATGCCTCCCTCGTACATTTTTGCTTTTTTTGTTTTTTCGTTTCTTTGCTATTCTTATTTCTCGGCGCGTTCACGGATACAGCACTCGATCATAGAATAGTTCACTTTTGGGAAGGTTTTTGTTCTCGTTTTATTTGTCGATTTTTATTATTCTTTCACGAGGAGTTGTTTCGCGCCACGAATGAACGCGATTTAATAAGCAGGTCTTGTTCTTCTTTTTTACTCTTATCGTTCGTTTATACAACTAATCTTATTTATTGTTTCTGTCACGATTTTTCTCTTCTCTTCTTAGTATTCCATTAATCCTGCGATATTTCTATTCTTCTTCGTTTCATTTAATCTCGGTATGATGAAAATATACTATGAATCTTGCAACATCGTATTCAACGTTAGATATGTTTATTCGTTACGTTTGTATATATATGTATTTTTTTTTTTAATTGTTAACTATAATCTTTCTCTTCTTCCTCTTCCGCTATTCTTCAGTGTTGCTCAATCGTTAGTCACCCGATGAACGTTGAATATAAATATCATTTAGTCTCGGAATTATTTCGGAATTATCACTTGTTTATTTTTCTTTTAACTTCTTCTCTCTCTTCTTGTAATTGCATAAACGCTCGTCGCCGTTTCGCCGAATTCCGGTGGTGGAAAAAAAATAGCTCGGTCTTCTATTGTTCGATTATTATCTTCGTTTCTCTTCGCGACTCGGAATTTCGGGCTGCGATCAACATTTCGCTCGTCGTCGCGCTTCGCTCCTGGTTTTTCGCTTTTTTTCTTCTCCCGCCTTTATTTTCACAAAGTTGCACAATCGCGCGAAAGCTCGTATGGTCGCGGGTTCTTCAATGAAGCGCTTGCACACACGCGGGCATTGCTCGCATCTCGCGACACACACGCTCGGTCTGTTGTCTGCCTCGATGCCAAATTAGGGATTCAGGAGAGAGGCACGGACGAAACGAGGATGTCTGAGAGTCTCCGGGTGTGAGGACAGACGGCGCGAACGAGAAGGTACGAAAAAAAAAAGCAAACGGTACCTCGCGGAAAGCACGTCGGGTCGATTGGCTCTTGCACTCTTATTATCCCACGTGTCTTATTCACTCGTCGATGCTCGAGTTTCTTCCCGTTCCGTTCGCTCACGGTTTATTTCTTTGTCGAACGACGAAAAACGAAAATCTCAGCGAATCTTTCGGTTCTCATTCGACGAGGGGGAAAAACATCGATTGTCACGTTATTATTATCAAAGCCGATCAAAGGTAACTTCGATCGTTATGAGCCTGAGGTATTTTTTGTTTTGTGTTATCTTCTTTTTTTTTCAATGCTTTCGCGAATCAGTGAAGCAACATTTGTACGTGTGCAAAATTCGGCGCACTGTAGACGAGATCGAGAAGTTGGAAATTGCGTGTCCGCGGAAACAGTCCGAAAATCGTCGAATCCCGGGTCGTTCGCGAGATTGGGGGATGCTCGAGTTTCATCGGGGGATGAAACTTTAGCCGCTTTTAGGTTTTCCGGCTTTGCCTCGTTTCCGTCGTCGACGATAGCTCTTACCGGTCGCTCCCCCCCGACGACTCGTGTTTTCCGATCAAACGCTGCGAGGCTTCTTTTCTTCACTTTCACTCAATTTCGAACTGCTTAGCTTCTTCAATTTTTCCTTTTTTCGTCGAATTCGGAAGAAAAGTTTGAGGAACGAGAATCACAGCGCGTCGAGCGACGAAAGAATTCTGTAGGCCGATGACACCGGGGTCACTTTCATTCTCGTCGAATGACCCTTTCGACTCTATCCCGCAGCTTCGCTCGTTCCTTTACTTCCGCGATATTTTCACTCAAAACTTTTGGCAACCGAGACCGGAAGCAGCCGGTTTGCTCGTCGTCTTTTTGCTTATCCTCTTGGCAGAGTCATCCCCGTGGCACTGTTGCACAATTATTACGTCCCGAAAAACTTCGGACGCGTTGCCGCTTTTTGTTTACCGAATCCCGACACTGGCGTGCGAAGCGAATTCATAGAAAGAAAAGGGAGCGAAAAACGACGGACGATTAGCGCTTCGGCGAGTCCTCAAGCCGGAAGTCGTTAACGAAAGGCGATATGAAATGTTTCGATCTTGGCCGAAGGTATTTGTCTCCGATATTTTCACGGAATACGATCCGATTACCACCGATGTCTGCTATATTTTTAGCTCAGCGTGATCCGATCATAGCTGACCTCTCGTACTCGGGACTACCGACTGTTTTGACTCAATTCTTGTCTCCCTCCTCGCCCGCCCCCCCTTCACGCCTTGCAAACTACGACGACGCACCTCGTGGTCGCCTCCCCCTCCCCCCTCCGCCCCCTCACTGTGTGATTGTCCGCCGCGAGTAGTAAGGTAGCCGACCGGAAGTAGTAGCTGTCAAACCACCGCGCTCACTTCCGCTTATCAAACTCTCGTCGTTCCCGACGTTTTAGATTTTTCATTCAACAACTCATTTCGCAACATCGACTCGTGTACCCTTTATTTGTTTATTTCCTTTTCGTTCGATTACGAATTGCGCGGGAGACTCTCCGCGTTACGCTTCGTTCCCTTCGATCGCGACGAATCACCGTTGATAATTCTCTCTCGAACGTTGCGGGCTCTGGTTTATTTGTATTTTATCACATACATAGACGCGTACATATCTAGATCTGTAATTACAACATCATTCACGTAGCCATTTCATTTATAGATTTTCGTCTCTTTATATTTATCTTATATTTATACTCATGATATTTCGAATTTCATTCGTCGCGCTTTTTCGGACAAGCTCTCTTTCGATTTTCTCTTTTAACTCCGGCTGCTTTCACGTGAATTCCTCGTCGGCTCTCTCGATGACAATTTCGCTCTTTTTTTGAGATTTGGGGTTTTTTTTTTAATATATATTTTTTTTCGTATGAATGTAACGCCTGTTGGGATTTTGTTTGTGTGTGTTATTGTGAGTGATAGCGAGTCCGGTGGCGGTCGGTCGAGTGAGATAGGTACTGGCCTGCCGAGTGCCTAGGGAAGACTGAACTGATAATCCCGTGCTAGCCTCGGCTCTGTGTAGCAGTAGCAGTAGTAGCAGCAGCAGCAGCAGCCACCCACGAGCACACACCCGGTGGGATGATACGCCTGGGCGTTCGACGGAGACGGGAAATACGGAGGTTTTGTGCTAGCGGCGCTGGTAACCGCGCGACAGGAATGGGGCAGCACGGAGGAAGAGAGGAGGAAAGCCAGGTCGCGCGCAACCCTCGACGCGCGCGGGACTCGACAATCAATACCCCGGGCAACCCCCGTACACGTTCGCCGCGAAATCTCAATTTCTCGTTTTACCCGCCTTTTCTCTTCTTTTTTCTTCTCTCGTTTTTCTCTATTTCCTTTTCCTCTTCATCTATCTTTCCGTTTTCTTCACTTTCGCTTTTTTACCCCCTTCCCCATCCCCATTTGTACTTTTTCTCTTTCGGTTATATTCTCGTGACCGCGTTAGGATTTGGACGGCGATGCGCTCGACAGCTCGCGCTCTCCCGAGATCCTATCTCAATCGTCGAGAGAATTAATTTAAAGTTAAAACCGATTAAACATTTTTTTTTCTATTGTCCTTAGTTCGATTCGAGTTTGTTTCTCGTTGAGAGAAAAATTGTCGGATCGTTTTTGAAAAATCGAAAAGTAATGATTTCATTGAGGATTTCGCGGGAAAAACAGTTGCGTAATATTTATTTTTGTTGGTAACAATTTTACGTATAGTTGATAATTTTATAAACAATAGTTGCAAAATGAAAAACGAATTTGCAAGAGATTTCTTTTTATTTTTTTGAGGTCTTTGTGGTATTGCAACATTTTTGGATTTCTGTTGTTTTCAAGCCTAACAGTTTGACACTCGTTATCGCCGGACTCTCGTGTTCGCTTCGCTTCTCGTCTCTCTTGTCATCGCCACTCTTTATCCGCGGCCGTTTACCCCCGGCCCCCACCCCTTTCAACCTCCACCATCCTGTAGACATCGGTCTCTTTTATTTTTATCCTTTTTTTTTTTCAGTCACTGGCTAGACCTGCCACCGTTTTCCACTCTAAAAATTGCAACAATCGTTTCTCTTTCCGCGCCTGCTCCAGCTTTATTGTCTTTTTTTTTTGTTTTATTCTTTATTTTTTGTTATTTTTCCGCCGGATCTGTTTCGTTTAAAACTGAGCAAACTGGACCGAGAATTTCCCGAGTTTCCACGATTTTATCATTATTATTATTATTATTTATTTTTTTCTACTTCCCCGAACACGAGTAACCCCCGCGTAGCGATTATATTAAAATTATAACAACGAATTACAATTGATAATTTTTTTCGGGGAAAAATTTAAATTTCGCGTATTCCATCCAATTTTTGTCCCGGTTTTTCTCGTCACTTCGCTCGGAGCGATTTCGATGAAATAAATGCAGTTTAAAAAAAAAGATAATGGTCGTGAAAAAAATCAATAGAGTTGGATGAAAATGAATAGTTTATGACTGTTAAAAATTCTGATCTCACGAGGAAGATTGCGAACGCGAGATATACTGTTTGAGGTGGGAATTTAACGAATTTCGGAGCTGCTGCGAATCTACGGCTGCGGATGAGCGATAAAGGCTTCGTTGCAACCAGAATCGCATAGAAATCGTAATGGCTCATCTCTTGTGTGAGATTATTCTCTGTTGAAGCGCGAGTGCGCGAGAGCTTCCAATAGCGTTCCCCCCCGCCCCGTAATGTGTCCGCAGGATAGAATTTAATCCAAACGACACTCGAATTACAAATATATTTTCCCGCGGTCGTGATGTTCCGAGCGAATTTCGAATATTTTTCACACATAACATTTTTTTGAAAAATAGTAATATAAAAAAAAATTCATTTCAGATATTTAAAAAACAGATGAAACATTTTTATTGAAAATAAAAACGTTAGGTTGCCGGATGATTTGCTAAACAATTTTGTTTTTCATTAAATTGTCAATAACATTTTGGTATTAATAATATGTACAATCAATATTTTTATTATGGTTCGGATGCTTGAATTTATTAAGATTTTTATCTCATAGAAAAACGTTCGCTATTCCCTCTCAATCCTCTTTTGAACTCACGTGGCGTCGGGCTATGATTGACGACAACGTTAATTTACGGATTTGCGATAATTGCGAAACAGCAATCGCAGCCTCGTAATTGTTGTGTCGTTCGTTAATTACTACAATTCAGTACAATATCGAAGCAGAGAGAAGATTAAAAAAAACACCAGCAGGTCAACTTTTGCTTAAAACGAGGAATTGCTTTTATTTTGTAATATCCTTTGCCTCTCCGGTGACCGGTGATAACTTCTCTAAATTCGTTGTGCTCTTTCTTCAACTTATCGCGATGATTTAGAGTCGTCCGCTCTTAAAGTTCCTGAGACAAATACCGGTTAACCTTCGGGAGACGTTTTAACCGCCGAACTTCGACAATGGCGAAAAATAATATTTACATCGCGAGATTAACGGCGCTGTCGGGTGTCTCTGCGTGGGCTTGATGCATTTTCTGCATCGCGAAACTTTGTCCATTAAGCCGTCGCGGCGAACGACTTCATACGAACCGCCGCGGTGTGTGCTTTGTGTACGGCGATATTACTCTCTCCCGCTCCATCGAATCTCACCGGGGCGATCGGTTTTTTTCGTCTACGCGAGCCCGGAAAACTTTTATCCGCGGTGGTAACGTCTTAAAATACATCGTCAGAAACCGATCCCCAATTTCGGTTGCTTCCAATTCCCGTTTCCTTTCTTCCGCTACCCGCGATTTTTTTAAATTTTCTTCTTTATCAAATACACTCGAAACATTTGTTTTTTATCTCCGAACGCATAGATTTTTCTTTTCTTTGACGTTACGCAAAATTTTTCAACTCAATTGACTAGAAAAAAGTATTTTTCAATAATTTTACATATTTTTGAAAAAGGTTCTATTTTTTTTAAATCAGAAATCAAGAATTTCTTCTTGAGGAAGAAAAATGTGATCTTTATGAAGGATCAGATGTTGAGGTTCAAAATTTCATCAAAAGTGTCTCATGCACTGTTTGAGTCGCCGGAGGGATCCCCAATTCGACTTGATATTGTATCTCAGTCACGTTTTCGTTTCCGTTGTAAACCTCCCGCAATATGAGAGTCGGGCGTTTTTTTTTTTTTTTTTTTTCGGCATCGGCCACTCTATCGTTCGGGCTGTGCGAGCCTTTTGTCTCAGAATCTTCGTTCCCGACCACGCACTCTCACTTTGTTTCCCACCTACCGCGCGACGCATCATTTGCGATATCTTCTCTTTCGTGCCGTTGACTCTCCTCGTCCTGTTTTATTTTCTTTTTCTTTATTTTTATTACGCGCCCGAGTTGATACCGCGCGCGCGAACACGGCTTGGGTGAATTTCACATTTTCTTTGTTCGACTATTTCTTTCTTATCCTTTGATCTTTCTTGGTATTGCATTTTTCTTTCTTCGCTCATCTTCGACGCCGCGATGTTATCGGGCGTGTGATAAGAAATAAAAGCAGTACCGATTTTCATGCCCCTCTTTGTACTCCTTGCTCTTTTTATTCTGCTTTTTAGCGTTTCTTTCTTTCAGTTGTTCGAAAGTTTTCGGGTTTTGGTCATGAATATGGAAATAATGCGGATCCTATTTTTGGTATAAAAGGCTAACAATAAGTTGCATTATTTCGATATCTCAATAAGTTCCAAGTGATTTAAACGCGGAAAAAAGTTTTAAAAAATCTTACTTTCAAATTAAAACTTAGTCCTTTCCCGAAAGGACTTCTCGAGTTCGAAAGAATTGAGGGCATTTTTCGATGGGATAAAAATCTGAAAAAATCAAGCGTATGGAGTGTGCTGAAAATATTAATTTTGGATAATAATAATTCCGAAGTGTTGCCAATACATTGCTAAAATAAAAAAATAAGCAAAAAATCACCCGGCAAACCAACTTCTTTTTGTTACGAGAGTAATTTGCCATTTTCGTGGAAACTGATTTTTTTTCGAATTCACTTATAATTTCGCGGCAAAATTTATCGATCGTTTGATCGAATCGACATACGCCAACCTGTGGCGCGATACGTCCCGGCGAAATTCCGTTGTCGTAGATTGGAATCGAATCGTCACCGTCGAGCGAGCGGTGATCATTAGCGAAAATTCACCAAAACAATTGTGAGCCTGTCGCGTGTTCTCGTGCGCCTAGTTTCGTCGGGAACAAATATATTCGCGCTAGAACCGCGGTATAGAAACGTCAATGAAAGTATTTGCGGCTTTCTCGAGCGTTAATCGGCGAAAGTAGGCAAATTAATTGTTTCCAAACAAATAAATTGGCTATTTATCGTGACGCTGGAGAAATTGGTACGAATTCAGCGCAGAACACACGATCGAAGCGACACGCCTCGCCGGGAAGTATACTAATTTTCGGGCAAATCTCTCGCATTGCTTTTCCATGATTCGTCGGGTAAATGAAACGTCCGAGTGATCGACGAGCGGTTTGGCGCTCGCTCGAGTGGCCACTATGGACGAGTGGAACTGTTCTATCCCGTGCACCGCGGTAATGGTCAAACTCCTCTTGCTCCGGTTTGTTAAATCGGGTTTGTTTTTTTGGATACGCCGGGGGGAAAAGTTCGTTTCAAGGTCAGCGACGGCGATGCATTCGCAGGAAATTCCTACCGATTTACATTAATTCGCGTAGGATGTTCGATTTAGTCGAGACAAATGGCTATCGATCCGTTCGAATCTTTTACAATTAAAAAAGAAGGTACTTTTCAGCTAAAAGTGAGTTTCGGCACAAAGTACTTGAAAAATAGTCTATCATGTCACAACGAAAAAAAGTGCGTCGTTTGAAAATGCAGTCCCTTCCGAATAGAAGAAACAATTTTTTTCCGACTGTGCTAAAATTAACCATATTTAAACTCCTGCAACTATTTTTTTTTGTTTTCTTGTTTTGCCAATTTGTTAATCAATTAATAACTCCTCACTTTAACCTCTTAGCTTAATAGTATTAGCGTTATTTTTCCACCCGATTAAATTACTTCCTCCTCTTCATACTTTGCACAGAATGAGAGAGCAAAAAAGACTTTTAAAAATGAGTAACATAATTTGCATCAAAGCAACACTAGGAAACTGAGCAAAATGATTATAAAATTTGTATAAAATCAAATTTGCACCGATTTTTTTTATTCCGGCCCCACTTGAGTAACGCTTTACTCGAAATTTTCGTTGAAGTAATTGCGCCAGCCACCGTCGTTGAATAACCGATTGCAAGTCGGCGGGGAATACGTTTCGAAAATGGGTCATCGGTCACACAGAGATAATTAACAGAAGTTTGTTTAACGAGGCGACGCGCCAGCGCGACAAGCGCCCGTGTCCCGGGTCTCTCCAAAGATCATTTTCTATTCGCTTTCGCATCGAATGCGGTGAACTCTCCCTCTTTGAACGCCGCACAATGTAAAACTCGCGGTCGGAGCGTTGCAGCGAATCGATCGAGCCGCGAGCCCTTCGGGCACTTTGAAATTAAAATAACGACGAGTAATTAAAGTGGAGAATCTGCCGAGATGTACACGCGCCTTATTGCACATTCTCTCTCGTATCTTTTGTTCTTCCGCCATCTGCGCGGTCTTCTCTCTTTCATTAAACCGCAACTATCGCGATCAACAATGATTGATTACAGCCTAGAAAAAAACAAGCGCGCGATTGAAGTCGAGCCTGACGTTTTGATCTCGCGGTAAATAAACTCAAAGGGCCGCGCTTACCCGGAGAGGATTCGCACCAGATTTAATCCCAACACATATTTAACAACAGTTTACTTAGGATTAGAATTTAAGCTCGATACCTCAAAAATTGCGGTCGCTTGCCAAAGAAATTCTTCCACACACACAGACGATTTTCTCTAAACCACTTTTTTCAACGTTTCACACGATTCCGAGGGTTCCGAAAAGAAAATCTCGAAAGCAATTTTTTTTCAAGAAAACAGCTCCTACGGGAAAGATAAAGAAAAATCGCGCGCGAAGGGAAAACGATGCGATATTATGTTAAAGATTTTTCCGCTGCGGGCCGCTCGCGAGTTCAATACATTATCCGAACCGGCGGTGCGCGTCGTTGTCTCGTGAGATTTACGTTGAGAGACGACATTGTCGTGGACTAGACGAGAGTCTACCTCTAAAAGGGGAGGCAAACGAACGGGACAGAGACGGAACGAGGCGCAGAGAGAAGTTGCACTGGATGCCAAGGGAAGAGGAGCTCGGTGAGCTCTAACAAGTGGCCGCACGGTTCGTCGTAACGATCGGCTAGCCTGGCAGTACTCCAGCGTGTGTTCTTCAACCACCGGAATACGTTTAGTTTTGCTGTGTGTCTACTCCGGAGACATGATTTTAAACTTTAACAACCTATACGAGCGAATCGGTTCCATATGAAAACAAAAAAAGATCAATCAATAAATTTCAATGCGATTCCATCGAATTTTATTCCGATTAAAAAACGGATTTATTAATTATTGACTATTAATTTTCGCTAATTTCACACTCTATATTTATTCAACATATTTCTCAAACTTTTTTTTTGTTCTTTTAGAATTTTTATACTCATTCATTTCGACGAGAATGATAATTGTGGTGCGTGAATGTGGCAGAAAAAAAAATTATACATTTTCTATCGCTCCGGAGTTTATTCACAATAACTCGCACCGTACTCGTTCAAGTTTTCCCTAACGGCGTACTTTTCTTCCACCGGATATCTTTTCACCGAGACTAAAAAGTTTCTCCGGGGCGCAGCTCCTTTCTGCCCCTTTATCCTCATCGCTATTCGCCTCTCGCGGATAAAGAAAGTTTCTCAACGAGTTTGCACGGGAATATATATACGTTTTTCTTTAATTCGCACGCTCGTTTTACGATTAATTTTCTTATCGCAATCGGCATGCGATTTCTGTACCTGAATTATTTATTTCTTTACGAAATTGATGCAAACACCAATCAATCATTTTTCAATTAAAATTTTTTTTATTTTTTTTTGGAAATTGCTTTCGAGTTTTTGTGTCAGGACACTCAGAATCAATTTTTGCGATATCGAGCACAAATTTTAACCATATATAGACTTTTGTTACATATGGTTCGGGATTAAATTCGATGTGGCTCCGGCAAAGCGTTCATAAGTTATTTTTAATTTTTTTTTTTAAATGCAGCTTTCGTTCTGTAACTCCCGCAATATTTAAAATATTGAATTTAAATTTGAATCACAAGTATATTGTTGTTAAATATGAATCAGCGTTCAATTTAGCGTCGACCGAGCATTTTTTTTTTTTTGTTCGAAAAAAATCTTTCTCTATGAGGTAGAAAATCGGTCGAAAAACTGTTTCAGACACCGAATGTCTATAAATGAGAAAGCAATGTGCAAATTCAATCAGCACCTTCCTTTTTCTATTTTTTTGCCTGCTCTTTCCTGAATTTTTCGTCGATGATTAATTTTTTTAAGTTCAATTGACGCAGCAAGATATTCGAAAAAATTGTTCTTCCCTAGCAATAACAATGGAAAAGTGCATTATCGATAAAATGGGCTATAAAAAAATAGTCATTAATTTTACCGCTATTTTTACCGTATTTTTCCTTATTTAGTCATGTCGGCATGCTCATCACAAAGACCACGATTTACATTTTGTTCAAACCTCGTTATAGACAATCCAAAGTGGTCGGATTTACGATCAAGCAAACCTTTCTGGTCCCCTCAGTGTTATTATCGAATTGAGAATAAATTGTGTCCAATAGAAAAAAAAATGTATTTAATGAGATGCGGGGATGCGGTGCTGGTGCATAACGAATTACGGTCATGCAATGCATCGACCAAACGGGCGAGCGGTGTATTGGTTGGCTTCGGGACTGGGTAGTGAAGAAAAATGCGGAGACGAGACGGAAGAGGGTGGGTTGCACTCAGTCTCGCCTTAGACGACACTCTTCCGTAGCGAATAAAATTGCGCTATATAACATTTTCATTAAAAAATACCATTTCTTTTACCTTACTTTACATCCCATATCGTTCGGACGATTTTTCTATTTCTATCCTATTTTCGCCTTCATCAGCGAAACTCCGAAATTTTATTTTCCTTTTTTTTTCAAGTAAATAAAAATATATAAAAATGTAAAAAAAAAATGACGTTACTTTTGTGGCGTTGGCGATCGGTGATTTTCGTCTCGGTTGCGATTTCGTCGCGGGTCGTCGCGATCTCGAACATCCACGATACGAGCATCTCGAACCCGATGACATTCGAGAAATCGCGGATTTTTTTTGTTTTTAATTTTTTTCAATTTCTCTTTCTGTAAAGTCGCAATTTTAACGCGGATAGTAAATGAATTTTCGTCCGAACGGACACGACGGATCGCGAATGAATTTCCACCGGCGCAACATCGCGCAACGGACGCGCGAACGACTGAAGTGCAAGATGAGCCTGGCTCGTTCGACCACGACCAAAGACGAGAGAACCCCCCAAGTCGGCGTGTCGATCCGTTCGACTTAAAAATGAGAGCCCCGCACGCAAATCTCGTTAGTAGCTTCGGTGTTCGCACAACGGGCGACCACGTCATTCGAACTCGCTGTGCTACGGACTGGCACATGCTGCGTTAGCGATAATTTCTCGCTCTCTCTCCTCTTTTTTTTTTTCTTCTTTTTTTATCCAAGCCAGAGCAGAAGAGAACAGGAAATTCCGTATTTAAGTCCCTCGGGGGAGGTCGCAAACCGCGACTGTTAAGACACGCGAGGGGTCTCGATTTAAGCTCGTTTGCCCGGAAACGATTTTACAACTTTGCGGCTCAGCCCGATGGGGGCTCGACATCGCCGTTATTGCTCTGTTGATACTCCGAATAGACGACGAAAAGTCATCAAAGAAAGAAAATTTTTGTATTAATACAATCGAGAGCTTTGAGGACCTGAATAGTATTTTTTTTTACCTTTGAATAAAAATGGATTCAATAAGAATGGAAAATGAATCAAAAAATAAATTAAAAAAAAGCAACCGTTTTTTTGTTTATAAAATTTGACAAAAATCAGACTTAACTTATTTATTTCTCTTCATAAATTTGAAATTTCTGTATAAAGAAAAAAAGGCCCTGGACTCGGGCGCGTAATTTTTTTTCATAATTGCAAAAACAAATGCGCTTTGTTTCTGTTATTTTTTCCTCCGTATCCGAGACTCATATTTCACAGTTTCGCACTCAGATACATCTGAATATGATTTTCCTGACCGTTATTAAATTTTACTACGGACACGTGGGTCTTAAAAAAAATCCGAAAAGCGAAAAAAAAGCTTTACGAGAAAGCAAGGAAAAAAAATCAAGAAATTGCTTAAGGCTGAGCGCGTGCTCGAAGCAGGCACCGAGGGCGGCCAACGAAACGGAAGATCACGCTCCGATAACTGTCAAAAAAGTCACCGCAAGATATTATTTTCTATCTTCAGCCTGTATCTAACGATGGAAATTAGAAAAAAAAGAAAAAGCTCCCAAGTCGAGTCTGAACGTTGATTTCACGGTCAACGAAATATCGCAATCCATGAAATAATAATAACAACGTATGCAATGTATACAACAGAGTATAGAGCCCCCTGAAAGCCACGTGAACGATAATCGCGTCGTAGCCACACGCTACTAGTCTATTTCTGGTATCTCGCATGGAAATCAGAGTGGATGGAAGTGGTCTCTGAGCGGTTAAATGCATCGACTTGGCGTCTCCACCGAAGTTATTCATTCTCTCGGAACAACTAACTTACGCGCGCTCTATAAAATTATCTCACAAAAAAAATCACCCTCAAAAATTGGCCCTAAAATTGAAATCTCGATTCGAAATCCTTTTATTTTTCTCGATCAAAGCTATTTCTTTTCGTCCCACTGCCAAGAAAATTGAATCATAAATAAAAAAATATTAATAATAATAGAAAACCAAATAAATTCGTTTCGAAAAGAATACTCTCTTAAAAATCATTCCGAAACTCAATCGGTATGAAATCATTTTCTATTCCGTCCACCCGAACCTCTCTCTTTTCATTTCATCCTTCGGGATAATTATTTATCCGAATTAATTTGTTAATTTTTTTTGCATTCGTCCCTACTTGATATTCGGTGTTTCAAAAGAAAATCCAATTTCCGTATCTCGCGGCCGTATCTACTGTGCTTCGTCGGCCGTTCGATTCTCAGCCGCTGCGTTCGATTAGTTTGGCCACTCTCGGCTAAAACCATCGAGGCAACGAATGCAGAGTATATATCTCTCGTCTATCTCTCGCACACTTACACGCGGGGACGCACGCACACATACGTACACTATAAGTCGTCAACACTTCGGCCACTGGTAGTTATAACACACGTCGCGCACGCTCCCCCAACCGTTTGGACGTCGCACTAGCACACTCCGTCACTACTTGCATCTCTTCCTTTCGCTCTGTCCTGACTATCATTTTCTTTTTCGTATCGTTATTCTTCTTTTTCATTCGTTACTCCGTTCCTCTATTCCGCATGAAAACTTGGATAGCACGCTCGCAACCTCGGCGTATTTACACGAGCTATACATCCGCGTACTGCCGCTGCTGCTGCTTTTTTTTCTCGCCGTACGCCGGTCAGAGTTTTTTTTAACGCAAGGGAAATGAACACGGGAATATCGACTCGTGGTGGATCAAACAGGCACGGCTTGCGAGAGAAAAAGTAAAGAACACATGGTTTTTTCTTTTTTACCAAAGCGTGAATCGAAGTGCGGTGACGAAAAAAAACAATATATAGAAATTGGTAGGGTCTTACGGTGTTTCAGATGCTGGTGATCGAGGTTTTGGTACTAAACACGTTTTTTTTGTTTTTTTTTCTCTTTCTCTTTTTTTTTTTTTTTTTTTAGACGAACGAAGTTTGGGATGCACGAGTTATTGGAAACACAGTCGAACGTATGGTATCTTACCTGTTTTACTAGTGGGAGTAGTGTCTGTTCTATGCTACGGGTCTTAATCTCTAGGGTGGCTGGGTCTACGGGGTCGGGTGTCGCCATGATTCGAACACAACTCCGCGCTCCGTAGACTCGAGCCGTGATCGAGGGTTCGTTGCACCCCTCCCTCGCGACATCCCTGTAACCCCGACACTCCCCGCCTCGTCCCTCCGCCAACGAACCGGACACCCGTTGTGTATCGCTCGTTGTCTTTATGGTCGACGTACGCCGATCACGACGCCGGCGTCGCGTGCGCAGCGCTCGCGACGTCGGGCCGTCGCGGCGACGCTGCGAAACTGCCAGCGACGCCCGGCGTTTCGACGACCCTTGCGCGCGACCCCCAACGACATCTGACGCGAACGAAACGCGGAAGGAAACGACTTGGCTTTGCGGATTCGTAGGGATACGTTATCGATGGATAGCGCGTATTTAAGGCGATGTGGCAGAGCAACGAGAGGTGCTCCGATGGCAATGATTTGCTTTCGCGATTTTAGACGAAACGGTGATTCCGACGGCGGAGCTAATTAGGTTTTTCTACGTCTATCTAACGACTACGAAAATCTGATTTGATTTTGGTCATCCGGGCATTTCGGAGGAAATAGGGAAAACGATTCGGTTACCGACTGAGTCGACACCCACCTTAAGAGTAAGCTTCACTTACTCAGTCGGTAATAAATAACTGTAATCGTGCTTTCTTGAAGACTATTTAGATTTCGAACAAAAGTAGACTGTCGTGTACTAGGTTTAGTGATTACGAAGTACGTTACAGTTTTTTTTTCTTAGAATGTATCGCCGAAACACGAAATTGTGACAAAAAAATTATGTTATTTTGCCAGTTTTTTTCTATATCAGATCCGAGAACAAGTAGTCGAATCTAATTTCAATAATACGCCGCTCTTACTAAGTTGCGTTTATTGGGTAGATTTCAGGAATAGGATGGAATTCAATACAAGTTAAAATATTATTTAAACAATTGAGACAATTTTTCAACTCGAACAACGTTTTATTAACGACAACAACACTAAAAACTCACATCTGCGATTAATCCTAGAAAAAAAAATCTTCGACAACATGTATATATATTTATATATTTATAACAAATATTATCAATGATCGAGAACTTGTGATAACTTTCATGGTGGGTTAATGTTTAATCGATTATTGGAGGTGCCATTATTATCGTTAATAATGCAATAAGACAACTGCGTCTAGTACACTAATAATAAACGATTCGTTGACTAGATCTAGTTTATACAATTAAGAATGAAAGTCTTTTTTTTTTCTTTAAAACAATTCACTACCAGCGATCGAATCTGAACTAAAAGTAATGAAGTCGAATCCAATTTATTCGTCAAGCCTTCGCTGTATCTTCACTATTGTTTCTTGTTTCGCTCCACGTCAAGAATAACACGAGAATAATCTCCGGATCGTGAACAAAATATCTATCTTCAAGATTATATCGCAATCGAGCAACAACGGATCAAGAATATGAACATCGATAATAAAAAAATCGATCGCTATGCCAATGTTTACGAAATACACTAAATGACATTTTTTATTACTAAAATTGTCCGGGAAAATGGTAAATTGCAAAATTTTCACCATATCTCATTTTTGGATACCATGCATAACTTTTCATTGAGCCAATTTCAATAAAAATCGTAAAATTTCAGTAACAATTGAAGAGCTTCAAGAATAATAAAAACGACTTTAATAAAAATTTAAAAAATTCTATGTAAATTAGAAATATTTGCAAAATTGAACATTGCCGAGAAAAATTAATAACATCATTTTAAAATGAATAATTCGAGTGTCAATTGAGAAATTTAAATAAAACTTTAAGAATTCGAATAAAATTGAATGAATTTCAAAGAAAATAATATACTGCAATGGTTCAATCTGTTTGAAGAGAATGGTGGCCAAAACCGGAACTTCCACTCACTCGCCCCTTCTCTGATCTGACCAAATGCGGATCGATTGGATACGATTCGGGCATGATCGTTGTATAATAATTTTCTGCCGGTTATACTTGAATTCCCAAACGAGTGTGAAAACGAGTGTGAATACGACTATTCCCATATTATCCTAATCGCGTGCGCAGAAAATTGAAGCGACGCGTATTGAACAATTCGCAATGATCACTTTTTCACTGCGACAGGTTTGCTCTGACTCGGCGCAAGTGGGGCCCTTCTCTTGACGTGTTTGCCGGAAACTCTCGTGATCTGTCCACCGTTGACGGCCAATTCGCCTTTGCGCTTTCTCAGCGACTCGGTGGGCAGATACTCGGCTGGTCTTAAGAGTTTACGAAAATTGTACGGTCCGTTTGTGTCCTCGTTGTCGTAATCGATTTTCTTCGCGTCTCGATTGTCGTTGCTTTGCGTCACGGTCGGTCTCAGAAGACGACGAAGATTCGGCACCAATTCGTAAGTTTTCTCGGCATCGCTTCCGGCGCCGGATTTTACCGCGTTGACGACATTCTTCAGCGCGACCATCGGACGCTGTTGGTGCGACTGTTGCTGCGAATTGACGCCATTCTGACGACTTCGATCGAGGCAATTCTGCTCGAAAGAATGACCGATCTTCGCGATAACTTTTTTCTTCGTTATGGTCAAGCCGTTTCGTCGATCTTCCGGTTGATTCTCTTGATGCTTCGTCGCTCTGCCGTTCGACGGTCCGTTTTTGTAGTTAACGTTGAAGACGTTGCGATTGTTGTTTCGACGATGCGCGTCTTTCACACCGTTGTTATTGTTGTTGATGTTGTTGTTGTTGTTGATGAGCCCAATTCTTTGTCGTATGCCAACTGTATCGTTGATATACGAAGAGTCGATGACGTTTTGTCGGACTTGTTCCCGATCGATCGAGGAGGATCGCACGTTGTCGCGGCGCAATTCATTATTCCTTGTACTGTTGGCATCGAAGAAACGAAAGCATTATTGCTTCATTCAAATGTACTTTTGATGATGATCAGCGCGATACCAATTTTTGTCTACGTTACATTTTTTTCAAATCATAATTTTGTGATTCAATTTACCTGAAAGTTTGCCATGATACCTCTGAGCAAGCGAATCAAGGCAGGGTTTTTGTTTGGTTTTTTTTTATAATTTTTTTTTTTTTAGAAAAACAATCGATTAGTGTCACATGCAATTTTTCTGTTTTTTTCCGTCTTAAACCAATGAGACAACAAGAAAACAACAAACCTTTTGGGTTGATCGCTGCTCTCGTCTTCGCCCGATTCGCCCGGATTTCTCAACGCTTTGTGCCAAATGTCCGACAATTGTTGTTCCGGTGCAACCATGAAATCGCCCTGTGCCGCAAGGCGTTCCGCTCTCTCGGCGTTCACTTCCAGAATTTGGCCGCTTCGATTCCTGCTGCGAATTGAAACAATCATGAAAAACGCTGATGAAAATTATTTTTTCAAGTTCAACTCTTCTCGATACCAAACTGAAAGGTCTACGCCGACAAAACGATACAAAAATATTGAAAAAAAATTATTGGAAAATATTTTTATTTTACGTTTCTTTTTCTTCTTTTTTTTTTTCAAATTTATCGGTACCTCGACGATGGGTGAAGGTCATTTTCTAGCTGTATCAACGGCAAGTCCCAGCCAACTTCGTCTTCTTCGAATTCCGAACCACTTGCGATGCGAGTGCCAAAATAATTACCGTCACAAATGAGGATTCGAATCTCTTTCGTTCACATTTGTTTTTTGCTTTCTCTTTCTTTCGTACTCATTTAATATCAAATAATTCGAGGTCTCATCGTCGCGCGACGAGGTCGAAGGTTTTTTATTATATCTACCTGCTCATCTCGTCCTTGAGATCTTTGTAATACTTGACGGTCTCTTCGGCCTCGGGCTGATTGCCGTTGCGATACTGTAGAATCGTCTGAACCATGCTGAAACCTTCGGGTCTCACGTAGTCCGGCGGTGGCTCCTCGATGTCGTTCAATCTAACGCCGGGCTTGTTGCGACGAAGATTCTTGTGCAACTCCTGATTTTTCATGTGTACCTTTTTGAAACGAAAAAAAAACAGCAAAAGTTAATTCAATGTCCTTCGATGATTTCCTTTCATGCTCGTTTCTTATTTGCATTTTTGGGCAAACATCATCAATTAATTAGAGAAGACGGCAGAAAAAAAGTAGATTTCGAAGAAGATCTCGACCAAGGTCTAAAGAATCAAAGAAAAAGCGGAAACTTCAACGTCGTTTTAAAGCCGCAACGCGGAAAACGCTGATAAGGACTTCGCTTACATTTTGGGAAAATTGTATTAGATCCGCTTGTCTCAACTTCGGATGAATCGGATCTTTGGGCGGTGGTTTTCGATAGACCCGTTCCTCCCTCTTGTACCATCTCTGAATGATCAGTGCCGCGTCCTCGTTCTTAACGCCGTCCCGAATCAAAGCCTCGCGCGCTTCGTGCTTGTTGTCGTAGTCGTTGAGAATTTTCTTGAAGCGCTCCTCCAACTCGCAGCCGAAGCGCTTTCTTATCGTGTATCCTCGGAAATCTGTTTTGGATCGATTCAACGTTACTTGATGTTCAGAGCGTACGACGATATTTTTTAGAGATGTTTTTCGAGATACTGACGACTCTGAATGACGACTGCGGCGTCGTTTTCTTGGCCTTTGTCGGCGGCTTCCTGGCTCTTCGTCCTCGCCATTCGACCCTGGAACCAGTTCATCTCGTTGCGCCTTCGTTCCTCTGCAACAGTCGAAGTTCGGTGAAAAGTGCTTCAGCAATGAATGAAATTGTCAGTCTGATTGTTCTCTTACCCTCGGCTTTCTCCATTATAGCAGCCTCGTCCTCTCTCCTCTGGATGCGCAATTGTTCCTCCGTGTGCTTCCTCGACAACCATCCGCGTATGTGACGCTGCAGCGTCACCACCGACAACGCCAGTTGCCACTTTTGCTTCTTGTATCTTATCTTCGCGAGCCAACGTCTGACGCACGCTTGTACCATTATGATTTTTCGCAACTGTTCCTCGTACATCTTCGAGAGAAACTCGACGTGATAGTACTTCAGAAAGACTTTCGTCTTTCCGAGTGCCCAACCGTCCATCTTCAGGCGTACGAGGAGAAGACGACAATTGTCGCGATTCGCGACGACTCTCTCGTCGTAACCGAAAGCCAGAAAACAGTATCTGTGAAAATGTTTGAATTGGTAGCTAATTTCTGTTACACTTTTTCCTAATTTCATGGTTTTTGATATGGAGGAAGCTTTGCGCGCAAAAGACATTAAGTACAATACAAGTACAAGTACTTGTACAAGTACAAGTTTCAACATAAGTAACTGATCCTGTTTAACTTTCCTTTTGGCACAGACTTACATCGGACATTTTTTTTAATAGGACTTTTGGCTGGTTTGAAATAGTCCCGCGCGAAAACAAAGTTTCCTCTTTAAAGATCCAAAGCGAAGCAATTTGACTGAACTGACGGATGATTGATAAGAGAGATAATTCGACAAAACCGACGATTGATTGATTGATCGTCGACCATTCAGAGATCAAAGCGTTGCGTACCTCTTTAGAAACTCGTTGAACGGTATGCGATGAGAAAATCCGTTCTGTCGAATTCTAATCGTCTCCAGTACTCCGGTGTAGCGCAACTGCTTCACGACTTTCTCCTTATCGAAGAATTTCGGGCTTCTCGAGTCGTTGGGTTTGATGCATCTGACGAATTGAGGCGATCCCGAAACCATTTTTTGCAGTAAATCCATGAGGGAGTAACGGAAATAGGTGGCGACGGTTTGTTGAGCTCGGGACTGCGATGCCAAGCCCCGGCTCGAGTAACGTTCCTGTTGGTAATGCAACATCGATGTTTGCCATTTAGTTTTTATCAACTTAAATCGCAAAAGTTCAAGTCGACAGAGAGATCTCGCGCGTCACCTTTGTGTTCTGATTGGACTGCGACAATCTTCGCGAACCGGTGTCGTGTATAGCCGAGTAGAGATTTCCGGTTTTCGTTATCGGACACTGGAAGAGAAAACGCACCATGTCCGAGTGCGACTGACGAACCAATTGAATCACTTCCGGCGGTAGGAAATTGCGATTCTTCTCGAGAAAACCGTCGGCCTGGTAAACCACACGACCGGCGAAATGGTGGACCGCGAAGCAAACTGCGTCGGACTTCGGTCTCACGTAGAATTTCGATTTTATGTTGCTATGAAATTTTTCTGCGAAAGATTAAAAAATCGGCCGGTTACATTTGCATATTCATTCCTTTCTTTCATCGGTTCTCACCGTTTAGGTCGTAAAAGTTTACAGTTTCGTTCGTAACAGTCGAAAATTGTGCCAATTTTCGACTCGAGATATTAAAAAAATGTGAAATCCAGGGCGCAAACATTTTTTGAGCAAATTCGACTTTTGCAGGAATCCAAAAGGCTGCACAGATTTTCCCTAACTCAATACCGATAGTCGATCTATAATAGTTCCCAAATTCCGGCCAAGTACTTTTTTATCAAATCCGTGTCAATTTGTATTAACTTACCGATCAATGATTTGTCATTGGCTCTGGGAAATCGGCTCTCCTCGTCGAGTAGAGCGAGCAGTCCCATCGGTTTGCTGAGCAGCATGTCCAACACCGGCCTATTGTCGGAAAATTCAACGAGATCGACGGGTATGCCCTCGGCCATGTACTCCTGCTGTTCCCACGTGAATATGTGCTGATTGAAGTAATACTGTATCTGTTCGTTTGCGATATTTATGCACAACTGTTCGAACGAGTTACGCGGAAAATTCTCGAAGCCGAATATATCGAGCAAGCCGATCGCCAGAGGTTCGTAATTCGGCGATCTGTTGAAGCTCAACAGGCAATTTATCTGATTGACCATCCAATCGAAGAGACGACCGTAGAGACCCTTGGCCATTGCGTCGCGGGCAGCGCATGCTTCCTCGACTGTGTTGTTGCGTGTTATCGTTTCGCCCCTCGTAACGACGGAATTCGTTGTGAGCGCTTCCAACAGATCGTTGCTCTCGATGCCCAGAAGATTCGATACTTAAATTGACAAAATCATCGATTGATAGTCGTATGTTTCGTCGACACGAATTTCATCGAGCCGTTTCATGAGTCGTTAGAAAGTATAATTGTGCTTGTACCTCGATGGAGAGGCGTCGTGTCGACAACGTCGCTCTTGTTGTCGGTGTTATCCTCGCTCGCGACCTCGACGAATTCGATATCGCCGAGATGCAGTATCGCAGCGAGAACGCCATAAACGGTGTCGACCTCGCCGTCCTGAAAGCCGAGCACCTTGAAGCCCGTTTTGAGCTGATGAAACTTGTCGATATGCGTCTGCGATGTCTGACTGTGATCGGTGAGATAACGATGCCGCTTGCGCAGCGAACTGTCGAGATGAAACTCCTCCAGGCGATTGTCGGCCTCGAGACCGTCGTACATGTAGTAGAAGATATGAAAGTTTCTCTCTCCGCTAAAAAAAAACATATACATTCAAACGTTTTGTCTCTTAGCGGGTTTGGATTATGAAAAGTAATTCGGATGAATGGGTAGACGGGAGGCTTATAGGAATTGACCGACCGTTTCGCAAACGAGAAACGCGCTGCCTCTCGGCCATCTAGCGGCCTGAAGAGAAAGCTCGCTAGGGAATAGGCGGGGTGCGTTGTAATAATAACGGAACGTGGCAATGGAAAGAAAAAAACGATTTTGTGGGTACTCACTCGGCTTGAGCGACGACTCGCGATTGTTCCAAAAGATAAACGGCTATTCTCGCGCCGGTAACTTTGCCGCCCTTCGTCATCGTGAGATCGAGATATTTGCCGAATCTCGATGAATTGGCGTTTATTCCGGTTGTCGCATTGCCGAACGCCTCCATTATAGGATTTATCTGGAGTATTCTCTCCTCGAGATTGCGATTCGGCGCTTTGCTCAGATAGACCAACTGTTTGAGCAACAAATTTGCGCTCTCGGTCTTTCCCGCTCCCGACTCGCCGCTTATGACGATCGCCTGATTCTGCCGTTGATGCAGCAGCGCCTGATACGCCGCATCGGCGACGGCGAAGATGTGCGGCGGATTGTCCGATCTCGCCTGGCCTTTGTAACGCCGTTGCTCCTAAGTACGACGAAAAAATCCATCTAAAATTAACCCGATTGAGGGGAAACAAATTTCGATAATTGCAAATCCAATTGTGATCGACTTACAAAACCGGTGTAGAGGCCAAGATTCGTGAAAGGATTAACAGCGACGAGAATGTCACCGATATACGTATAAATTTGGGTCTGTTCGTAGCGATTCTGCAACTGATCGACGATCGCGTCCTCCGACAACAGATCCAACGCCGCCAAATCGTCCATGTACATTTTCGTCGGTTGAGCCTTTCTGTCGGTCTTCAATTTGCCATGCTTGGTCGTCACTTCCGGCTGTCGATGGGATCTTCCCTCGTTTCTCTGACGACAAATTTCCTCCCGCAATGCGCCACGTATCTGTTCGACTATCTCCTCGACGTTCGTCAACAACGGGTGCTCTCTGAGCTCACTCGCGAATGGACGATGCTCGAGATCTTTGACCAAACATTCGGCAATGAAGTCCGAGAGATCGGGCGTGTGTATGTCTGGATTTTTCAACGACGGCGGCGGATTGCGCGGAATTTGAAACAGCGCGCGCATCGGATGCAACTCGGACAACGGTGGATCGCCCTCGGTCAATTCTATCGCCGTTATTCCTACCGACCAGATATCGCAGCGGGAATCGTACGACGAATCCAATTGCTGTTCGCACGCTATTACCTGCATCGGAATTGTCAAAAAGTTATACTCGCTTGTTGCGCATTGAGAAAAACTATCGAAAATCTGAAAATTTCCACGTTGCTTTCACATCCAACTTTTGCAAGTATTTGCAAATACTTGCAAGTGAGTAAGGAAAAAGGAATATAACATTAGTATCGTATCTGTTTGACTCTTTTTTCATTTCAATATTTTTTTTTCAAATAATTTTTTATAAGTTATCACAACTTCACATCTAACTTTTGCAAGTATTTGCAAATACTTGCAAGTGAGTAAGGAAAAAGGAATATAACATTAGTATCGTATCTGTTTGATTCTTTTTTCATTTCAATATTTTTTTTTCAAATAATTTTTTATAAGTTATCACAACTTTTAAAAAATAGTATTATATGTTGTTCTAAGTTGATGCTTTTTTTTTCAATGATTTTTCTTATTAGGTGCCAATTTTTGAACATGTCTAAAAATTCCTCAGAAAACCGGAAACCGGGAGATTACCATAGAAACCGAATAGTCCCCCAAACGTTGGTTCCTTCGTGAGGAAGGAAAAAAATCTTCAATTTACTGACCTCCGGAGCCATCCAGTAGGGAGTTCCAACCGAGGTGTTCCTTCTCGCCAACGTGGCTCCCAAATGTGACGAGACACCGAAATCGACGAGCTTGACTCTCGCGTCTTCGGTGAGAAGTATATTGTGGCCCTTGACGTCGCGATGCATGCAATGATTGTCGTGCAAGTAGATGAGGGCCTCGACGGTCTCGCGAAGGATATACGCTATCTGATCGTCGTTGAGGCGACTGTTGCGTTTCTTCAATCCCTGAACTAAATCCGTAACGGAGCCTCCGGTGCATAGCTGCGTGACGCGAAAACAGTGTTTTGAGCCTCGACGACGGGGTCGACGTTTGCGTGAAAAATTTTCATCGTCGTCGCGTACGAACCTCCATGGCGAACCACAGTTGATCCTCCTCTTGGCTCGGTCTCGCTCGCTTCAAGAACAATCCGTAGAACAACGGTATGTTCGGATGCATGCTCAGATCTCTGAGAACCAAGTATTCCTCCTCGATCTCCTCGATGTTGTCGGCGACGTTCTCGAGTATCTTAATCGCCACGCGAGTGTCGGTCTGCTTGTCGAGGGCCGAAAACACTTCGCCGTAAGTGCCCTCGCCAATGAGGTCCTCCAGAGTGAAACGGTCGCCCGGATCCGGTATCGTGTCGAAATTCACGTGCTGACTCAAACCGTGATAAGCCATGTTGGTACCCTCGCTCGTTATTTCTGCAATTGAAAAAGCCGAAGATTCGAAAAAATATATATTTTTAAAAGATTCGCGCACTTCCTTCTGAGGAGTACTTTTCATAACACTTTTTTACGCACTAGTGCGGAAAAGTGTACTTTCCGCATTTCGACGTAATTTTGAATTATTTCAAAATTGTTTAACTGGCAACATTTGTTTTTTCACCACCGACTTGAATATCCTTTATTTTTTGAACGGTTCATTGGCGACGCTTTACAGCCTGCTGAGTTCATTGAACTTAGGATTCTCTTCGGATTTTGTTGCTGCCTCTTAATTAGCTTGATGTTAACTTCGAGCAACGATGGACAATGAATTGTTTCTAAAAATTTGTCTACTAATAAGCGATGGTAACTGATACGATAATTACGCGTCATGAAACGCGAAAACCGGAAGTGCAAGGAGACTCAACGGCCTTCTCGTACTTGCAACATGATTTATTAACGAACCTTTTCTTCTCGTCAACTTTCACCATTCTCGCGTTACTAATGGAGCTGTTTTATACTACATTATTATATGGTATGGCTGACTTACGGGACAGTATTATTATTACGAACATGACGCAGCTACTACCGTTCTTCTACTGCACAACGAGAAAAATCATTTTTACGACTTTGCCAATGCGCACTTTGAACGCGGCGGACGAACGCTTCTTTTTGAGTTTTTTCCCCCGCATTACCCGAAAATAATTTATCGACATATTTTAATCGCGTTCCGTTGTTAATAAAATTTCGCTCGTTTTTACGATTTTTTTGCACATGTTAATGGACGAGTCGCGAAAGTATACGTTTTATAGGTGATTCTTATCTTCTTAAAGAATATCTCCGACGACAGATCAAGTCATAAATTTGTATATCGACAGATTAATTTGAATAGCCATTCATTTTTAGCGGTACCCAAATGGGACAGAAGCATCAGAATTCATTATGAAATTTCGGCTCTTTGAATTCTGCCGATCTTTTTTTCCTTTTTCACCATTCCGGAAACGTCGCGCTGAAAAGGTGACGCGCGAAAGTCAGGTTGGATCAGTTTTGTTTTTTAATAATAACTTTCGACGCGAAAAGCGACAGGTTAAAAGCAGGACAAACGAGTACATGATTAATCACCGTGCGCGAGTTGAGAAGGGCGTATCGTTACAGTCCCAGCGAAAAGTGAAGTTCCGAGCGAATTTTAAATACTTCTCAATCGGATGAAAGTCCGAAAAAAATCGATCATTTACAAAGTTCTAAGAAAATTAATGTTGCACAATAATAATATAAAAAAGTCATTAACAAATTAGATTCTAAGGCGAAGCAACCGAGAATCTAACTTTTTTTCACAAACATTGATCCGTTATCTCTTCTGAATACACTCAAATTTTTTGAAAAAGTATTTCTAATTTTGCATATTTTTTTTCGGATGAAAAGTGACGAATTTTGGAAACAAGTTTCGAAAGACACAATTTCACTCAAAAATTCTCGGGGCCGTCGATCGAAGATAATCGCAACTATCGATAAAAAAATTTTCGATCAGAGATCGAAGAAAAAATCTTTAAAAAATTGACACTCGGAAAAATGTACAGATCAACTTTCGCTAAAAAAGATGAAGGCCACCGGATTATTCGTTGAAACGACTATATTTTGTGTTAATTTGTTAACAATTTTTTTTAATTACCATTATGCAAAATTAATATTTTCAGTACCTTCCGTACGGTTGGTTCGTTTCACACTTTCATTCGATCGGCAGACCTTCGAAATTCTCGCCGAATCTCATTTTTGTCTGAGAATGTAACGATACCACTCTCCTCGAGAAAGACCCGAGTTTATTCACCGACTCGCAACGGTTCGGGTTAGCCACAGGATAAAAGCCTTTCGCGGCGACTTCGAACGTGAAATACGATCGCCCGATCGATTTGCAGATCCAGTTCCATAGAAAGTTACGGTTAACCGCGCGAATCGAGAATTCTCGTTCTACCGTTAATTCGAGACCATTGCGAGCACGCGTAACGACGCGTTTAATCGATCAATCCATCGATCTTTCGTCGAACGTTCGATCATTTATCGAAAATCGATTTTTCCGTCACTTTTCAGTTTGCAATTTTTTTTCTACCATTCAACATTTACATATTTATAAATCGTATTTCCACAATAACGACAATTGAACGAACCAATAATATCGCCCATCCTGCCAACGAATTTGGCGAACGATCGAACCTGAAGAAACTCTTCGAGGCGCTCAAACTATCGTCATCGCGACGATGGAATGTCAATAGCGAGCGAAACTTGGATACTGTTATCGCAAGGAGACGAGAGTTACGACTGGGCTGCGTGCCGTTTACTAACGAGATATCTGTTAACCCCTAAATAGGATTGAATCTAAGGCCGGCGCAGTTGTGCACACTCCCGGGGGGGAAATAGGTCTCCGAGCTCGAGGCTCCGATGCTTTTCGTCCATTCGAACCGTAATTTAGCCTTTTTTTCCTCGATGCTTCTCATAAAATGGAAACGGACAAGACGTCAATCGAAATCGCTCAGTTTAACCCTTTCTACAAAAAAGGGTCCGATATTAACCAGCAGCGCTTCGATAGCTTTTTTTATATAATAGAGTTTAATAAAAAAAAAAACACTGCAATCTTTCGACGATTTTCTTTTTTCTCCACAATGCTTCTAAAAATAGCATCTAAGAAAATTAGTTTCGAAGAGAGAATCTGCGAGAGGCTACGCGACTGTGAAACCCCACAACTCGCGAAGCCTCTTCGGTGGTGACCAGCGACATTTCGATACTCGAAATTGGCATGGACATTAGTAGATCAGCGCTGTGTTCTCTCGCAACAAATGCCTTGCCCTCATAACAATCCTTCTCTTCGCGACGTTCGCGAATCGTTTGTGCCTATCATAGTTTGTCAAATATTTCTACCTGGTCGACACATCGATTTATGAAACGTAGAAAAGGGGAGGCTGCAAAGTAAAAGGTTGCAGATTGCTTCCGCATTATTTTCTGCCTTTCGAAAAGCTCCGTCCGTGAGAAAGTACACCGAGCAGAAATCAACGTCAGGCTGCTCGATAACGTATCAGGCCCGGTTTTAGGCCGATACCGCATAAATAGAAAACGCGGACTTATTGAATATTAATTCCTGTCGAGTCCAGATTAACAACAATCTAATTGAATCGTCGATGTATGCAAATATCAGCTTTTAGTTTTACTTTCCGGGGCACCACTTGCTCAGAAACAGAAATCTCGAAAGACTTTGAAGTCTGGGATGCATTTGAGACCAAATGACTTTTTGATTATTGGACGAAGACATTGGCCAGAAATGACAAATTATTATTTTCATTACTACAGTTTTTCGATGTTCAACTTTCGTGATAGAACAATAATAATGGCGCTTCGAAGAGAAATGCGCATTAGAAAGTGCTTCACGACATTATTTTTCGTTTCAAACTTGCGTATCAGAATTCGTGATCCTAAAAAAAAAAAAATATTTATTCACACTTTGGCAGTCTTGTAGGCCAACGATTTTATGCATCAACGAATGTTTCGTGGAATATTGTCGATGGGGAGATTCGGTCCCGCGATTTTCTCAATGATTATTATTTTGTCAGTCGGCGATCGGCACGAAAAGAATTTCGACGTGAAATTGATTTACAATTCAAGGTAGAAATTTAGTATGACCGCGATCGTTACGCTCGGTGTAACGCCCGAGCATCGAGTTCAGCAAATTATTCGCTTCATTCGATCGTTCCCTCGTCTAAAGATTTTCTCGGCAAGTTCAGCTTGATTTCAGACGAAAATTGATCGGCGCCGAGTCAGAAGCGCGAAATGAATATTATTCAAATCCAGAATTTTCTTTTGTTTAACATAAACTTTTTTAGGCACAAAAGAATTCAGCAGAATGAGAAACTTGTGCAATCGTTCGGACACTTTTTGGATGAAGTGAGTGGTTTTTTAACAAAAACATGTATACATTTTGCAACTATCCACTGATTGAGAAAAAAAGACATAATCGAAATTTAGCGACAGGAGTTAATGCGAGGTTCCGACAAAATTTTGAGTAATTGTCGATTGGATTAAAATCTGAAAAAACTCAATTTCGATTTTGAATGGCAATAATTTGTTGATTATTATAAATATGGTTACATTTTCATAGAATCTTGTCGAGTTATTCAAAACGCAACTTTAAATAATTAGACAAATTTCTGAAAAAATTCGTTCGTAAAAAAAAGTTTGTTCGACGGATGATTTGCCAAACAATTTTTTTCCATCGACTAGTTGATAACACTTTGGAATTATTTTGCAAAGTTAATATTTTCGGAGCCTTTTAGATTTTTTACAGACTTTCATCCAAATGGGGAGTATTCAAAATTTTCTCTGAAACCAACCTCAACTTCCGTTTGGCCTCTCGTAAATCCTTAAATTATTACGATCGGCCGTTGTTTAGCTGAAGGAAAGAAAAAAAAATGTAATTTTCACAGATTCAAATAATGCTCGCGTTACGGTAAAACTTCATGGAAGTGTACTTGGAGCAGTAAGAAACTGCGTTGATGTGATCGCAGATTATATAGCTTGGCGCTCTTCGCGTGGCAGCAGGCACGCGTATAAGACCGTAACAACGTGCCGCTGCGTTGCTTATTGCCATCTGTCCAGTTATATCTCCGAGCTCTATCTCGCTGTATATTTATCGCACTATATACATATCCATATACATATTTTTTTCTCTCTTGTTTACCTCGAGACGGAGAATACGAAAGACAGTGCACAGTTGTCCACCAACGAAATAATTGCTCGAAAGTAAAGTGCCGCCGGCTTTCCATTTTCTGTCACAATCCATGCTACTTTGTTTCTTTTTATTCTCTCGCCTATCTCACACTCGCTCGAACTGTAGCACAAAAATTACTGCCATTAACATCTTCTAACCGTTAAATTGCGTCCGAGACCCGTTTCCCCCCTGGCCGAGTCTCTCATTAATCGTCGTTGAGAAAGAAAAAAAAAACCCTCGGAATTGCTTTTCCGTCGATGATAATTCATTGCGATTTTCACGGTCATATGATTTTTCCTCGTATCGGCAAATCCGAAATCGCTAAACCGGGAAAAATAAAAAATATCTTGAATGATATATTCTACAACTATGATTTTTTTTTATATACTATTTTTTTATTCTTTTTTTTATTAACAAAAACGAAAATTAAAATTCATTTGCAAACTGTAAATGTAACTCAAAAGTAAAAAAATTAAACTACTCTCAATTGTCTATTGGTTTATATATCATTTTTGGGTTTGAATTTTATTTCAGTTTTATTGTAAATCGAATTTCAATTGTACCAACAAAAAAAAATTTACAAAAATTGGGATAAGATTTGGAAAAACATTTTTCGTTCCGAAGTTCATTTGAACTTTTTTCGATTATTGACGATCCCATATTTTTCTATCGTGCCTTGCTCTCTCGTACTTCCATTTAATTTTCCATTCGTTAAATGTTAATTTTATTCCGATGACATTATTATTCGCCGAAGGTGATTAATTTACATTTCTCGAAAGAAAAAGCACCGCATCTTCCCGTCTTCCCAACTATACGTAACAACTCACTCTGATTGAATTAAAGTTAAATGATGACAAAACAAATGCACTTCAATCGCGATGGATCATTTTCTTTTGAATAGAATTTTTAAGCGGCGTGAATGAACTTCGGAAAATTGATTTCGAAATAATAGGTTGAATCTTTGTAACCCACGCTGATAGAAGTCTCGCGTTGAACTGAACAAAAGTTTTGCGGACGTTGCGGCGATGTTGACTAGGATATAACTACGGTACTTCCGGTGTTACAATCTTTTCACCGTGACGGTGTAACGGTACGGTGCGTGGTATCAATAGTCCCGAGTCCGATGCCTGAATATACAGTATATATATAGCGCATTGTGTTTTCGCTCTTGCGTACGATTATCGGCGATTCGAACGAGCACTTCGCGGCCTATCGAGTTTTTACTCGAAATCACGGGTGATCGTTGTGAATCAGCCGGGAACCGGTGCTGAGAACCGGCAGGATTTCTCTGAAAGGAGATTCGAAGAACTCCATAATAACCGATAATAATTTTAATTCTCACATTTTTTATTTTTTTTGTTTTTTCAATTTTTTTTGTTAATTCTCTTTAATTCTATTACTTCAAGTCCGATATTGTCGTGTTACAATAAGAATTAAATTTGCCTTTTCAAGATTGACCCAAATTGAAAAATTCCCCTAAAAAGGAAGATTTTTTTTAATTCGACTTTCATCGAAGCAATCTCAAAGCTGTTCCGAGATTAATGGCGCGAAGATATATTTTTTGTCTCGATCGCTGCGTCGACAATCACAAAACGCCACGGCTTCGCGTGTCAGCATCCAATTCGTGTGTGCCTTTTTTTTTTTTCTCTTTTTTCTTTTCGTCTGTGTGCGTGTCTCTTTGTCACCCGCGACTCCGTAAAAGTGTGTTAATTCCGCGATTATACGAAGCCCTACTTTCCAACCTTTGACCGACCCGGTGAACACAGCGGCACAGACCATTATTCTTTCGCATGACTTTCCAACCTTTCGCTCCGGTACAATAACACAAAATGCTGAATTGAATTCACTGTAAATTTCGTGACGGTAGGCCGGTTTTAACAACTTTCCACTGACATTGTG
Organism: Ischnus inquisitorius; assembly: GCA_963924025.1. NCBI lineage: Eukaryota > Metazoa > Arthropoda > Insecta > Hymenoptera > Ichneumonidae > Ischnus > Ischnus inquisitorius. Next base: position 2,171,210 of record OZ001243.1, on the reverse strand, counting down.
AACATTCTGGATGTGCCATCAAAAATATGTGTAATTCGGACGATTAAAACTTTCTGGAAATTCGCCGAAACGTTGTTACAAGATCTAAAAAAAAATTAACGCATAAAAATTTATTAATCAAAGCAAAAGTCAGGGTCAGAGAGAATTTTGAAAACTTCTCAACAGGATAAAAATCTTGAAAGAATCAATCATGCGAAATTTTTCGAATCTATAAAATTTTTCGGAAGTTAGGAATAATTTATTTTTAGAATTTCTCATTTTTAGGAAATGCAAATGAATGACTGTCAATTGTATTATTTGACTAATACATTCTGTTATTCAATACTAAACAATTCTAAGGATTTTTGCAATGTATTCGTTTGCGTATTTTTTAGCTAATGATTAGTAATAATTCTGAGATTGATTCATTATCGTTTGGGAAATTTTGGCGGATTCGTCGACAAAGGTTGAAGGGAATTAAATTGCAAATGTGACGATTGCCAATTAGCAATTCTCGGAACAAGGGGGTGCGATGTGTCCGATAAAAAAAAAAATGAATAATAATGTTTCTCGTCGTTGGTGGGGTCAGAGACATTCTCCTGCAAAAGGACGTAACCGGTTGTTCGAGCCAACGTAATCGACGATGCGGGAAGCGTACGTTCCACTGGTCTCTCAAAATGCGCGTGTGTGTGTGTGCGTCTGTGTGAGACTCCATGTGTGAGTATCTGGACGGAGGCTCGAGTCTGCAGCACACCGTGTCGGGTTCGGACCCAGTCATGCCGTCACAAAACCGGTTTAAGCTCGAAAGATCTTTACCCTCTCAACTCGTAAACAAACAAGATCATGCATTACGGGCTATGAGGCTCGCGCGTTATAGTTCGGTGCTTGACAAATTTCATGTTGTTTGACCGTGAACCGCTCATTGAAAACGACATTAACCAAGCAACAAAAAAACGCACAGTACTGCGAAGAACTAAACGTGTAGTACTTTATCAAGTAGCTATTATAGTAAACTAATAGTGCTATTCGTATATTTTTCCAAGTTTTTTATGTACTAAATAGAAAATAATAATAATAATAATAATAAATAAATAAAAAATCCGTAATTAACATTAACACTAATCTTTTTTAGATCAATTAGAAAAAAATATGATTTTATTTAAATAACTGACGAAAGTTGCTTCGAGTATTTTATTTAATATTTAAAAGTCGCAATTTTTCATGGCCCGACTAGGACGGGTGAAAGACCGAAAGGGGGATACAGAGAAAGGAAACTGTGGCCAATAATCCGTGACATAGGCGTTCGGCTCTGAATCCCTTGGACGCCGGACCCTGTGCAGAAGTTGACTTTCTTTCACGGCTATTTCGTTATCCTCGAACGATCTCCTACGATGTCTGCAGCCGACATGCTCTCCGCTCGAAACTATTTTTACGTTTTTTTTTTTTTCTATTTTCTTTTTCATACAATACATGTGTGTCGCGAAAAAAATTACTTCATTGACGAAGTTCGGAGTAGATTTGAAAAAATCGAGCCTAACTGAACGAGGCGACGTTCCGAGAGGGTAAAAAAAAGGTCAATTAATTTTTTAATTTCGTAAAAATTGAAGCGTCCTCTCGTGCGCCGTTTCTCGAATGTGCCGGCCGACACTGTCGTCACGCCCAGCGGCGTGTCTGCTCGCAAAGGCCCGAGCCGATCTTCGCAAGCGCCTCGTCAAACGTCAGTACGGGATTTATTACAACGGTGGTTTTGCGCGTCCCGCGGCCCGAAGGAAAAATTGTAACAGCAACGGCGGCGGTGCCGCTATGTGCGATTTACGCGCGAGTCGCTCGCGATTTTTGCGATATCACCGAGAAAAGCCTCGACGGATGCCCGACGCACGTGGTTGATTTACCAACGAAGCGTCGGACCCGTCCGATTAATTGCAGACCGGCGAAGGTCAATGAAAAAAATTATGTGTAAAGAAGGAACGCGAAGCGCTAATCACGGTCCGTGCGCTAAGCGCTCAAGGTCAAGTTAGTAAATAAACGAATCGGTGTTGATAAAAATCAATTTTTTTTCCGAGAAGCTTTGTTTCGCGATAACTTTGAAATCCTAAATGAGAAATTCAACCCCAAACCCCATCTGATAGTTTGTTTATTAGTAAACAACATTTCGATAGCAAAATTGAAACCGATGTGAAATTTACGGGGTCTCCAACACGTGCTATAAATTTCAGCTTATTATCTCAAACCGTTCTCAAATTGTGGGGTAAAACGACGCATGCACAGACACATTTTTTCTAATTCGGATTTTCCGTATTTTTGAAACATTCTGGAAATGTTTACATTAGAAGTTGAAAAGAAAAAAATTTCATCAAAACAAAGGCTGCTCAAGGAAGCGAAACATTTCGTGGTTGCCTGCTCTAAAAAAGCTATTTTCACTACGACGATATTTGGTCAGTGAAAAATCGTGGTTTTAGGAGTGATGAATTCTCGTTGCGAAGACGGGAACGATGATGTACCAAAGTTTCGCGGCAAGAACGTGGGAAGGCAACGGAGTGAATGTATCTTTGTATCCTGTAGCGAATGTGGCGAGACCGCGTGCCGAGACCGCAGCGCTTGACTATCCACGTTACCCGCGCGCGTTACACACACACACACATATCCAAATCCGCACTTATTTACGAGGATCAATTTGCATACAAAGCGCTTAAATTACACTCTCCCCTTATTCGGTTATCAAAGAGAGTCAATTATCGTAACGGCGGTTTAGAATTGATGGCTCTCGTTTGCCGCTGCAGAAAAATTAACCTATCCACGAGATCTTCTAATGATCAACCACTACAATGTTGAGGCCTACCTTTCACAATATTGTTTCAGCCACGAGCGATGCAAATAATTTTTACGTTTCTAAACCAACAACGAAACTGGGCTTCGAGACGATTTTTAATTAACTCGAACGATACATTTTTTTAAATAAAAAATTAATCAGGACTCAAAAAAAATTCATCCGATCGCTGAAGTCAAAACTGCTCGACGAAGGGTCGTTTTTTTTTTTCGGAGAAATATATTAATTCGTTAATAAAAGTGGGCCGAGGAAGAACACGAAATGACAAAAACGAATGTTCATTAAAAAAATTGAAGAATAAGAAAAGCAAAAAAAAATTGGGTTTGCCGTTACTGATCATGTGAATAAGAAAGCCCCCGAACGCCTTTCCCTGACGTATTATTAACTCGTTACTTATTAGGCAGCGTGTATTCGCTTATCGGGACGTTGTCTCAGCTCTCCATTCCTCCGGTAAGGAGTTCCGGGCGTGGCAGAGCCTCATCATGACTCATGTCACATTTTCTCGCTCATATCTTTTTTATCGGCTTACCATTAAATCAATCAATCGCAATCAATGCCATTAATAATACATTTAATCATTCGTGACATTAGTTGCGGCATTGATAAAGTGAATTGTGCATATTAGATTCGCAGATCGTTTTCCTCTTTTTGTGTTTGACGTCGTTTGTAAAACTTTTTCACACAGACATACAGACTTTTCTCTTAAACATTTTTTTTTATATTTCTGAGCATTCTGACCACGTTTTCTCCAAAATTTCGATTTTTTAATTAAAAAAAACAAAGTTTCATGTATAACGAGCTAAAATAGCAACGTTGCCATGATAAAACATTTTTCGTTTTTTAGGGTGTTTTTTAATTATTAAATGAATTGGTATATTTTTACCAATAAATTTTGTTTTTCGTAAAAAAAAAATATAATGTTGTCATCCTCGTGGAAGGAGATAATTCGGTTTCGTAACGAAAAACATGAGAATCGAAAGAAGTGATAACGAATAAATAAATAAATGAACAATTGTTTAATTAACGTGCGAGCATGGACGGTCGGGTAATGCGAATTTCGTACGCGTATGTCATGGCGTTATACGTAGATTATGTATAATCGTTAAATCTTTCGTCTAATCTCATTCAAATGAGCGCCGACTCTGAATTAATAGAGGTGAGACATAGAGAAAATAATTCACAGATGAGGGGAGCGGGTCACGCGCCATGTACGAGGATGATTGCTATAATTACTACAGACGCTGATGCCGCGATTGGATACTCACACAAGTGGCCAATATTTACATAGATTGTTATTCAGATTACCCTCGATGGACACCGTCCGCGGCGCAGCGACTGAGGTCTAAGAAATAATTTTAACACGAGACTCGATGAAAAATTAGAGAGCTCGACAAAACGGTGCGAGAGCGAAGCCCGCGCGGGATTTCGGGCTCGAGACCTTGAAATTCAATCCGATTAATCTGAATGATTTATGACCGTTATGCTCGGTCATTGCATCGAGATAAAAATATTTGCTTGATCAAATTAGCATCACATTTCTAGGATAAGTTTTTTTGTTTCCCCGGAAAGGAAGCTTTGTTTTTATGATTTGGAAAAAAAATGTCATCAAAACTGCAATTGCTAGAATTCGAACCACAAGCTCGAATTTAAAGCACAAGTAAATTGTTTTTAAACATCGTTTGGGATTGAGTTTGGAGTGAAACCGACAAGTTGAAAAAAAATTATCGCATCTTAAATGTTTTGCAAAATTTCTGTTTCGAGTTACAAGGCCGAATTCTCTTTTATTCAGATTTTATTCGCTACTATTTTTCGTATTTAGAACGCGCAAGGTCGGCGATGAAAAATGATGCCTATTCCGTCCTCTCTCGTGATATTTATCGTGTTGACATAAGTTTTGTCACCGATATCAGATCCGTTGGGAGCGAACCTCTGAGCATTAGTCATTCGATACGATTTACACTGAAATTTTTACTCCGAGTCAATGACGATCTCTTATTAGGATATAACTCAATTAGTTAGTGAATCATTCTAAAATACATTAAAAAAATCATTTTCATTCATAGCCAGAATGTTTTTTTTAAATCAGCATTTTTCAACAAAAAATTGCAAGGGTACCCCTTTGAGATGTTTTTTTGCCATTTTTCATTCCACTCTAACACGTTGAAAAAACGGTTTTAGAAATCCGCAAAAAATCTTATCTTGCGCATTTTTTCCCGCTGAACACAATGGTCACCTGAGATTTGTCGATATCCCATCGGAAAGCCAAGATATCGCTGCTTGAAAATCCCGAAAATCGACAGTTTTCGCAAATCGGACCGGAAAGAAAAAATTCCTTTTGGTGGTTTTTGGTATTCCGCTCGACTTTAGACAACAATTGCCATTGAATTTGTGTTCAGCACGAAAAAATACATCAAAATTCATTCATTTTGTATTTTTACAGTTCTATGCATTGAATTTAATCTACAAAAGTTCGAAAGAAAAAACTAAACACAAGACAAAGATACGCATGCATGCGATTGCTGCTGGTAAAACTAAATTAATTAGTGAATCACATGACAAACTATCGAAAAATATTTGCAATTACACTAAATCGAATCTAAAATATTTTAAATGTGTCGCAATCTATTTTTTTTTAAGCTTGAGTTCTCGTTTAATCTTCAATGTATTTACGTCGGCGATAGTTAAAGTTGAAGTGATAAGTAAATTAGATAGAAAATAAATGAATAAAAATACTTTACAAATGGACAATTCTTTTTAGTAATTCCGGATAAAACTTACGAGACCGTTGATAACGATGATAATTCCCAATAGTCTCCGACAATTAGGACCGAGTCGCGAATTTTTTATTCACTTGACACTGAATTGGACTCGCTACATGTCGAATGCCGAGAACAACGAAAGCCGCGACCCAGAATACGCGAAGAAAATATTTATGGCAAAGCCAGTGGAGTGTCAAAAATTGGAGTCACGTGCGCATATTTTGTACCGGTTGACGCGAGGTTCGCTCGATCAGAAGTCGAACATGACCGGCCGGTGTTGTTGAGCGCGAGACCGGCTGATCGGTACTGAAGAAAAGGATCGTGAGATCGAAACTAACAAGCGGGGATAGTAGGCGATACTCGGTTGTCGTTCGCTACCGCATACAGCTATGTTAGCCATGCAACGACGGGAACTCTACTCGTTGAACGAACGGAATACACGCCGTTACCCCTTCCTCGTTATCGTTCCTTCTTCTTTATCTTCAACGCAACTTCCTCGTACACAACGCTCAGTCAGTGTTTCCCATGAGCTCTTGCTAGTTTTCGACCTCTCCGCTGATTACTTCCGCAACGTTATTAGCACCTGTTGCGCAATTACAAATGTTTTTCAATTTTTTGTATTGATCTTTTTTTCGAAGTTTAAAGGAAACTTATGTTCGATGAAATTCAGCTCTTCGAACGAAAAATGAACTTTGAAACGTTTAAACAATTCTTTACGATGTATTCTTTAAACATTTTATTCGGGTAAAAAAAATTTGATCGATATCTTAAACCTGAGATAGCGACAAGGTCGAAATTTCAGATATTCCGGACCAAAATGTTAAAAATTCTCGGAAAATTACATTTAAAAATAATCTGTTCACTCGTTCGATATTATGGTGAAATTTATACCGCATTTATATACACTTATATTCATACCATGTTAGGGAAACAAGTTGCCTTCCAAATTTTAGCAAAATCTATTTTTTTTAATTAAACGTTCGGATATGTTCAGAAAATAAAGTCTTTGTAAAACTGTAACTCCAACTCCAGAACAGACTCTAAATTCGTGCGCTTCCAATTCAATTTATATACCTTCGTAAATCCAGCGAACTTTGCGCTTCACATTTATCCATCGTCAAAGAATCAAGGTCGAAGGTTGGTGAGATAGAAATTATAAAGGCACGGTTATCTGCAATCATCATCGACTTTCCCGATTGACCGACGGTCGGTAAAACAGTGTGAAAGGCTCGCGTTACTTCTTCTCGGTGACGCCACGCGTCGTTCTTTCGTCTTTTGTCATAATTTACAGGGATCCACAGTTAAATTTAAATTATCATTGCTTTGAAAAAAAAAGGTATGCAAATTAAATTCGCACTTAACAAAACCCTAAAGCTTTTTTTCCCCGGGCCGTAAAATTAAGCCTTTGAAGGGGATAAAATGCCACTCCAAAACTAATATTCCCAGTGCCATTCTATATCAGTTTACGCACCCTAGAAAAAAAAGCATTACAGTTTTTATTATCGACTGAGCACGTCGGTAACTAAATCAATAATTGTATTTCCTTAAAGGCTATTGAAATTTCGGCTTTACGTATGACACGCCACTTTACTCGGGTCTGTACCCATTTGAATGTGAGCGGGTCGTTTACAACTGCGATGAATGGTGAAAAAAGGAACAACCCAGAATCTATGTTTGAATAAATATATTTTCTTAAGAGGGCGCAGCAGGCCGAATGCGAGTCTTTTAGCGGTAAAAAAAATGTGACACCTTGTCGAGAGTTATGCTAGGTCAATGTGAAATCTAATTTTCAGTCGTTGGTTTGAGTTTGAATTTTTCATTTTGTTATTACGATCGCCACATGGTATCCTCGAGCCAGCCGACATAATTGGAAACTCGGGTATAAACGCCCGGAGCGATGCTGCCGCATAGTCTGCCCAAGCTCGTAACCCCGACAACGTCGTACATACACGTGTGATTTGGGTCGTATATCACGAGCGGTCCACCGCTGTCCCCCTGAAAAATAAACAACCTTAATAGATCATTGATTCGCGACGGATTTAACATTTGCAAAAATGTTCGTTCCTTTCTGACTAAAAATTCAATGTCGAAGAAATTCGATAGAATCGAAAGATAAACAAAAATCTCTCGAGTTCTTCTGGCGATTGATCTCAGTCATTTGTATATCGTCATTGCATTGCAGATTTATTAGGCAATTTCAATTCGGATGACCTCATGCAGCATCATTACGTTGAATCATTCGATTCTCACCTGGCACGTATCTTTGCCATTGCCGCCGGCGCATATTTGTAATTCGTCGACCACTCCACGATTGAGCTTGAAGTCGATGGATCCCCCGATGAATGAGGCGTTGCATTCAGGCTGGTTCACGATGTTCAGCGTCACTTTCAAGAGATCGCTGGATCCTTCATCGTCGGCTGTCGGACAATGCAATGATTAAAGTGAGTAAATCATTTTAAAGGATTCTGACTATGTTAAAGGGATCGTATTTCAAGTCTGCAACGCGGGTAGAAATGACCGTTTTTTGACCAGCGGGTCGAAAAGTAGCCTTTTCGTCCCTGGCGGGAAGAAAAGCCGTAGCGGGTGGAAGAAAAGTAGTACTTTTTCACCTTGGGGAAGAAAAGTGGTAATTTTCCTTCGTAGGGAAAAAAAGTAGTAATTTTCTTCCGTAGGGAAGAAAAGTAGTAATTTTCTTCCGTAGGGAAGAAATAGTATATTGTACGACAATTTTCGGCCCTCGTTGCACAATACACTATTCCTACAAAAGTGGCTTTTTATAACCGATCGCGGAATTTCACATGCCCTCAACGTCTTAGTATTGTTTGGCCAACTTACTCCAGTCGACGCGACCCCAGCCGGTTGCGATTCCGTTGGAACCTTCGCTGTACAGCGACGTCGCTAAACAAGCCGGCCTCACGAAAGCATCGAAAGTCACTCGTTTTTCGAGCTTCAGCAATCCGATGTCGTTGTATTCCAGTGGTTGCTTGTAACCGGGATGACGAATCCTCTCGATGACCTTGCGCTCTTGCGGCTTAGCGACATCGTTCGTTCGGATGAGATTCAAGTCTCCGACCCTGACTCGGACTGCCGCGCCACTGTGAAAAAATTTCAAACGATACAATTCATCGAATCCATCTAAAAAACCAACTCGATGAAAAAGACAATGTGCGGAGACTGATGCGCCGAATTTTGTCGGAAGATGGTACTTTTGTTTGATTTTGTTACTCACACGTTTGAGTTGTAAGTGCAGTGCGCCGCGGTCAGGACGAAGTTTTCCGAAACGAGGGTACCGCCGCATATCCAGATGATTTTTCCTTCGGATCTAAAACCCACCGCCGTCATGTGAGGAAACTCCTTCGGGTCGGCTTTGTCGCCACCGACGATGAGCTTCTTCGAATTTACGGCGCACTGGGATATGTTGACGCGTTGTCCCGAGGGCGTCCAGACGGGACTGTCGACCACCGCGTAGACGTAACGTGCGTATTCCGCGCATTCTGTTCAATCGTCGAACAACATTTGTTAGTTTCGAAAAATCGGGCTTTTGCGAGCGTTTGGGGAATCGAGGATAGAAACCGATGAGGAAGCAATTCCTGCGTTCCCCGCAACCTTCTCGTTATGGCGAATTGTTTTATGAAAGCAACTGAAATCTGGTCGAACTCGGAATTTCAACTCTGGACTTCTTTTTTTCGACACTTACTTCGTTTCGCTAAGTCGCCGGGATTTCTGCTCTCGATCGTAGGGTCCGTTGAGACTTGACTTCGCGTCGGTGTGGCGACCGGAGTTACGGGTTCTTCGGGCTTTGGCGTGACGATCGGCGGAGACGGCGTCGCACCCCCGCTCGGACAGCACACGATCGGATCGAATCCGGCGAAACCGCACAGTTTGTCGGGCGGGTTGCCGGATAACAACTGTTGATGAACGAAAGGACACTTGTTGATGCGCTTACATTCGCCCGATGCACCGTTACTCATCGAGCAGGTATCGCCTGAAAAACGCCCGAAATTCCATCGATTACATTCAGTATAGTTATTGAAAATTATTATTATTATTATGGCGCTTTTTTTTATTTTGGGTTTTTTTCGTGATAAAATAGATTAGATTGCCGGGTGATTCGTTGTTGAACTTTTCATTTCAGTAATTTGATAACATTTAGGAATTATTATTACGTAAAATTAATCTTTTCAGCACGTTTCGTATGATTGATTTTTTTTAGTTTTGCTCCCATCGAAAACTGCTCGCAATTCTTTCTCGCTTCTCTCTCGAACGCACGTGGCGTTACCTTCGCTGACGGATGCGATTAATCGAATTTGCCAAGAGCGATGATAGCCAGAAATCGAAATTACGTGATCAATAACCGTTATCGACGTTTTCGCAAATCTGTTTCGTTATTCAATATTTATTATTATTCTCGCGCGGTATAGATAAATCTGCATCGTATTATGCAAAGTTTGAAACTCGTCGAGTTATATGAATGGAATATATGCGAAAAAAATTTACAAAAAAAAATTTGAGGATTAATTGCTGCGCAGAAGACCGATCAAATGTTGTGGTTGTCAAAACAGTATATTAATTGAACGCGATACGAGCGGAATTAAGTCGTTATCTATTCATAAACAATCGAACGTACAGTGTTTTTTTTTATAACACAACTCAAGCTCCGATACACTGGATCCGAGATTAACAAATTCGCTTCGCGAACGTTCATTATCTTTCATTAGCCACGGCCAGTTCAATCTTCGCGAAAGCTCTCGCTAATTTACTCTGGGAAATTCGAATACGAATTAAGAGTTGTGTCGTTGTAGATAAGAGAAGCGAACGAGATCGTTCAACGATCTTAATGATCTCGTTCATCGCAAAAAGTTATCATGCATTCGGAAGTGCAACGATGCAACGCAATACAATTTTCCGCAATGGGTCATTAAATCTTGATCTCGTTCGCTCAATGACTGAATCGACACTGCGTTAATCTCAATCTTTCTCGTTGTTTATTGAGAGCTTCTGACCTGCATGAAGACCAGACCAAAATTGACCTTGAAAAGTCAAATCGTTTAATGCCAAAAGCGATGGCGACGCTCATTCGTTCAAAAACTCGGCAGATTGCGAAAATATTTTGCTTTTCGTCCGCTGCCGCTGGCGGTAAATAACTTCTCGTAGCCGCGCTACGAGATGCTGAATTTTCGATAGAAATTTAGCAGTCGATCGAAACTCACCCTCGCCAAGCTGCGCTTCGACTCCGTGCGAAGCGATCGATGCGGACGCGAGGATCACAAACGCGAAACGCAACATTTTCATTCAACTTTCGTACCGAGGAAGCGCGGACGAACTAAACGCGAACGAACGCAACGGTTTGGTTTCGAAGCCACGACTATCTTGTCCAGTCGAGCGTCGACGCTTACTCCACCGTATTGTCCCCCACTTTGAAGGATTCTCCTGAGCAGCTCACTTATAGAGGACCGAGCGCGTAGGTATTGGACACCGGCTTTCCCGTACCGCGTGAATAAGACAAGGCGAGGATTTTGCATGTATTCCCAACGGACAACGGATTATAAATACACAGGGACAATGCATGGGCGCGGAACGAGGAAGGGGACTCGGGAATTTCCCAGTAATACAGTGCAGTCGGTCTTAAACTCCGGGCCAAAGGTTATATGTGTATAGGCTTGTTCTTGTAATTCCGAGAATTCCTTGGTAAATCGCGGAATGCAAGAAACGCGACCACGCCGAGTGACATACCGGCTTATCGAAGCAACTTTATTATAGATCTCGTAAGGTCGTGCACTGTAAACGAGGAAACTGTACGATTTCTTATCGTCTTCGGTCTTCCGTCGAAGACATTTTTTAGAAGAGCCGATTTAGTCGGAATGTTAAAAATGAAGAACAGAATTTTCGTTTCCGGCATTCGGTTGAAATTGCAAAACGTTTTAATACTCGTTATCTTATTCGAAGGATAACAAAATTGATGGGATGCATTTAAATTTATCGTTCATGCAATTGGCATTTAAAAAAATTTATTTAATGTAAACAGATACAAAATTAATGCAATTTTTTAAATGTATAAAATTTTTTTTTATAGCCCTTTAATTTTAGTCCGGGGCTTTTTCTCATACTTTGAGAGAGCATCACCAATCCTTTTGGATACCGTCTAAGAATATCTGAGAAACAATTCCAGATTTTGCTGTCGTCACTCGATTGCTTTACTTCTCTGATGACTCCTCCGATTCTTTTCTCTCGCGAATCCCTTCATCGTCTACGTGCGCTCGTCTATAAATATTCTAGATTTTCCTCAATTTCGTTTCCTCGTTTATCGAGCAAAAAAGAAAAATTTATAAATTTATAAATCGGTGCGTCAATCGAAATTCTCACCAGGGTATTGCTACTTGATTTATTATACATTCGTCACATCGGCTGTGAAGGCAATGAGGAAGCTGAACGAAGGTCGCACTTCGAATACGTCTTCGCGCGCTCGAAGATCCTGATGACGAGTATGAATATTTTAACCAACGATTATACTTTAACAACTTCGTAAGAAATCGATATTAATTTTTCTATCGTTCTTTAATTTTGTATTATCGAAATCATCTACAATCTAATATCGTACGAGTTGATGACGATTCTCTCTCATTGGTTTCTCCAATTCGTCAGATTCTACGAAAGAACTGCATTACTCAGTTTTATTTTTTTATTTCATTATTCCAAAAATTGAAAAAGATTAAAAAATGCATAGTAATTGATGCAATCAATCGCATTCGAGAGGTAATTTCTCATCGATCGTCTGTAAATTGAATCGCGCTAGCATGCGTGTTGCGTCGGTCGTCCGACCCGCGACAAAGAGTCGTTAATCGCGATTTCACACGGTTGAGTTTCACGAGCAGCGTACTAAAAATCTCTCGGCTCGTATCCTCGAGTTCTCAGTACCGTCGCGATTTTTCCCTCGAAACGTTCGAATCTCGAACTCAATACCGGATATACTGGAAACGAGAAACGGGCAGAAATGAAGCCTTGGCATTATGCGAGCCCGTCAGCGTTTCTGATCCTCGTTCTTCTGCTGTCGACCAGGAAAATCGGCGCCGAAAGAAAAAGTCAAGAAAGTACGAAACCTGTTTCGCGCGCCCCTCGGCCAAACGCTGACGCAAATGAATCAGCGTTACGCTTTTCAAAACCGCGCTCTCCGTTTCTTCGATTCTTTCCTTATTAATTTCTTCTCTTGCCCTTACTTTTTATTATCTTCTTCAAGAGTGTAGAGAGTACGGAAAGCTCGTTTATGTCGACGAGGCGGCTCCGGTGTTGAGAATCGGCGCGGGTACGAATACGGTGTCGAAATGCGGCATTGTCACGACGCCACTCATTATCGGTGGTACCAAAGCCGAACCACTGGAATTTCCTCACATGGTCAGAGCTCGAAAATTACATACTCAATTTATCCGCGATTTCGCGCATGCCGTTCCACGAAAATTACGTAGCAACGAGAACGATAATTTACAACGTTTCGTAGTTCGATTGAAGCCTCAAATGAATTTCATGGCGATTGTTTCAAAGGGAAGAAGATACAGAATAACGAATAAGCAAAATAACAAAATAAAATGTGTATAGGAATAAAATGAATGCAATTTGGCATAATTTTTTATTAAAAAAAAATTATTGTCAATAATAAATTATTATTATCATTTGTCAATAATAATAATAATAATAATAAAATTATTGTCAATTAATGAATAATTGAAATACATTACGATTAGTTAATTAATAATAATTAATTATTTTTAATGCAAGATAATAATCATTTTTACCAAATTTTTTTTAATTAATTAGTCAATTTTCGCAGGCTTGTTTCTTTATTAAAGAACAATTAAAATCGTAGATCGCTTTACTATTTACCGTAGGATACGGCAAGGAAGTAAGTGAATGATGTTTTCTGCCTTTCCAGGCGGCGATCGGCTACGGGAGTCCGGTTTTCTGGCAGTGCGGCGGGACCGTTATATCAGATAATTATGTCCTCACTGCCGCTCATTGCCTCGAGTCCAGAGACAAGTTCGTATATTCATTCTAAACTCGGATCTATCGACAAACCCAAGATTTTTTATTGCAAAAAACTATTTCGCTTTTTTTTTCTCGTCTCCGTGAATCGATAAATGAAAAATGATGCCAATTGAAATGGCACCGAGCTTTCTCATTTTGTTTTTAACATTGTTTATAAAGCTCTTATGAAACCAATTTTGAATTCCTCATTGAATATAGCATTTTCTATTCATTGAAAAATTTCATTTTTCTTATAAGTCGCACAATTTTTATGATATCGGATCAAAATATGAACGAGTGTATTACTGTTAAATATTGATTGGGTTAAAATTTGGCGTGAATTAGCCAAAATCGATAAAAGCGATTTCTCACAGAGCGAATGTCAATAAATGAGGAAGCAATGTTGAGGTTCACTTTGAAAAATGTCTAGTCCTAAACATTTGTACAGGCTATTCATAATCTTTCAACTTTCGTGAGGCTTCATAGCAATTATTTCTCTGAAATTTGAAAAATTGTAAATCGTACGAAATATTGATGATACGATCAAATCTCGCCGAGTTCAATAGTGATCAACGGTCGATAATATTGTATGCTGAGAATTGAAATTGAAATGCTGAGATTTCAACACTCGATGAAATCTCCCCTTGAAATAGTTTCTACGACCCTTTCCAGTTTTTCTTCCCACGAGAAATTGAAAAACTAGATAAAACAATCGAAAATTAAATTGTTTCAAATTTTTTTATCTGGTTTACTAATCGCCATATTTTTTTTTAGAGGTCCCGCATCGAAGGTACGAGTCGGCTTAATAAATCTAAAAATTCCCGACAGCGATATGCAAGAGAGAAACGTCGTTGAGAGAATAAAGCATCCGGAGTACAAGCTTCCGTCGAGATATCACGACATAGCGTTGCTGAGAATCGACGAGCCTTTCGAATTAGGGCCTGAAGTGAGACCGGCGTGTCTGGAGATCAATGAAATTCCACCGGAAGACAATGCGATCGCCAGCGGTTTTGGAAAAACTTCGTACGGTACAGTGAATTTCATTACCTAGAATTTACTGAATGGACTAAAATTTACAAAAATGTATTAACTTAATTTTTTTTGCTTCCTAAAGAAGCTTTATTTTGTGAAAAAAAAAAATCTTCATGTTGTGAGGTCAATTCTTCACGCCCGATAAAATTCTTGAAAAAATATAGGAAGTCAATCGATCAAATCGATATTACAGAGGCCGCCGGTGGTAGCGACAATCTCATGAAAGTCACGTTGAACTATGTATCTTCGGAGGACTGCAGCAAGCTTTTCGGTTCGGAACTCGGAGGAAAACACATGCCGAAGGGTTTGATACCTAACATGTTGTGCGCCGGGGTAATGGAAGGTGGCAAAGATACGTGTCAGGTAAATATCTATTCGGTCTCGAAATCTTGATGGATTTTCCCAAATCCACCCAAACAATCCTCCTGGATAAAATTCCATAATACTTTACAGATTGGAAATTCTACCCAAGATTTCGCTTCAAATTTGTTAATTTGCAATGAAACTTTTATGTGGAATGTTATGGTTCTGATAATTGTATTAGAAAAACGAGAAATATCGATTCAGATTCTATAAACTGCACGAAACATGAACAGATGGAGGAGCAAACGATTTCGATACTCGAAATCGATAGTTTTCAGTCGATCTCGATCAAATCGTTTCACCGATTCGTGTCATTTTCTTTCGGATTTCTTTGTAATGCGCCGATCTGATTCTTCACAGGGCGACAGCGGCGGTCCTCTTCAGCGTGTCCTGAAAGAGCCCTACTGCACCTACAGCGTCGTCGGGGTGACGAGTTTCGGAAAATTTTGCGCATTCAAAAATTCACCTGCCATCTACACGAGGGTGAGCTCTTATCTCGACTGGATAGAAGACCTCGTCTGGCCATAAAACTACTACGACGAAAAAAAAAACCATAAATCGACTATAATCGATAGAGAAGGTAGAGTCAAATAAATAATCCAAACGCCCGCGATTCTTTACCAAACTCATTTTATTCGCAACAGTTTCTCCCCTCGGGAAAAATCACTGACATTATAACGAGAAAACAATAGGATAAAAAGTGGCGATCAAGATAGAATTCGTTCGTTTTTAATTTTCATCTCATCCGCTCATTCGTTGGGTCTCGGCGTCTTTTCGAATAACGTCTACAACATACTGGTACAATGTGAATAAAATATGTGTACGTATAGTATCGTAGGTTTGCATAACATAATTGTACGTCGATTGTTTTAAAATAATTTACATCCGCAATTCCGTCGCTCATCTTCAATCTCAGCAATAGCGTTTCACTATAAAAAAATTACGCTCAATTCCCGAAAATTCGATCGTTCTTTGCTCGAGCGTTGCGCGAATGTTCAATTGAAGATTTTTCTTTCGTAAAAAAAAATTCGTACAGCGTTCAAGGCACTAGAGGCGATACTTGAGAATAATACAATTATTTTGCGCGAATAATCGTCACCGCGAGATATGCCGCATTAATTGGAAGACTTGGGCGCGAGTAATTTTCAATCGAGCATAAACGACACGATGATAAATATAATATACTATAATAAAACAATAATAATGATAACGAAAAATACAGATAATATAATAGGAAAGTGTCCGCATTCTTGGAGCATTGTACCGTACAAACGGCCAAGAAAAATCGAGACTGACTCTATACACGATTCGATATATACACGATTGCTTGACTAAAAATAGGAATTAAAAAACATTAACGTTCTAAGTACTAGAGATAAGGGCGTACGGGGCACAATATTTCGAAGGGGACCAATGGGCGACGGGGAGGGTTCGACAGGTGGGAGGTAAGTTTATCAGTCTCACGGCTCTCTGAAGGGAAATTATACTGTCGCGAGCTGCGCTTCCACTGTATCGAGCTTTTCTTCGTTGTCTTCTCTCGATCAACGCGATACAGCGATTGAGAAGTAAATTTGAGATAAATAGGAAAGTGATTGGACACAAAGAGAAGCGTATATAGTCGAGTAACTTGTAACAATCGGGGCTGACGGCGCCCACTATACTATAAGATGCTGCTTCGGATATATGTACATATTATTTTACGCTTCGCGTTACATCAGAGAGGAATATTCCGGCGCTATCGTAATGTCATTTTTTTTTTCCTTTTTTTTTTCTTTTCGTTTTGTCAATTCCCGATAATGCGCGATTTCGCGCGTTCCAACGAGCCTCGAATCATTGAAACGCGTTCATTAAAGCGAATCCGACGACGAGATAATCGCCGATCGGTGGTCATCGATTCCCCACGAGCGATCGCACACGAGCCTTTACATTACATTTGTTTTTATCGCTCCTCGCCACACATTCGGACACAGCGACGTTTGTACGGAATATAATTCGACGCGCACTCGCGAATACACAAGAAAACCGATCACAGAATCATTCGTGCGCTTTTTTCTTCGACGGAAACAAATATACAAAGAATTTTTCGCCGCTCGACGACTTGAGTCAGTCCTTTCGCGAGTTTGCGAGAGAATCGCGAACATTTTTCTTTGGGATGAAAACCTGAATAAAATCAAGCATTTGGAACGTGCTGAAAAGATCGATTTTGCATAATAAGAATTCCCAAATATTGTCAACCAATTACTGGAAAAAAAAAATTACCAACAAATTAACCGACGGCCAAACTTTTCTTTTGCAAAGAAAAGTTAGGGCGTCGGTTAATTTTTAGCTCTATTTTTTTTCAGTAATTTGTTAATAACCTTTTGCAGTTATTAATATGCAAAATTAATCTTTTCAGCGGCTTTCGTATGCTCGGTTTTTTTCAAGCTCTTATCCCATCGAGAATCGCGCGCGATTCTCTGTCATCATCTCTCAATGTTGGGTGGAGTCAAACTCCCCGAAAGGACAAACTTAATGATCGAAGAAAATCGTGTAAATTACAGAGTGACGGACGATAAATGAGTACGTGGAATACTATAAAATTCGTCAATCGCGAGTACAAGACAGGCGTAGTAGATCGAGTTTTGCACATATTTTCTTGCTCCTCCGTCTACAAATCGTCATTATCACGAAATACAATAATTATAGTTATCAGAATGCTCGCGATTTTCTGGACAAGACGCCGTCTCGTTGCGACGTCAATTTATCACGCTATCGAAAAACGGGAGAAAAAGAAAATTGAACGAACGCTCCGTTCAATCTCCGATTAGTTGAGCGTCAATCTTTCTCATAAATCGTTTCGTTGCCAAATTCTTCTCGTCACGCGAGCAGTTCGATGTAACGGGATAACTAATTAACGCAAAGGTCTTTTAATACGGAAGATTATGCAAAAAAAAAACGAGATAGTCCATATCGATCACTCTTAATATACGTAAAATTGTGTAGAAAAAAATTGTTCCAATACCGTTCAATTCGTGGAAATTATTCGTTCGCGTCGTTCGTTCACGCGGACACGTTACTATTTTTTTTCTCGTTACATCGAAGAGATTCACGTGTATGCGCAACTTTCGAGCGACGTTGCGAATCGAAGCGTTTCACAGTTTCCATCGTACAATCGACGCGACAAAATTGCAACGCCAGTTAATCCGATAAACTTCTTGCATATCTCCCAAGAGTCTCGTGAGAAATTAATCAGTCAATTAGAAAGAAAAAAAAGAACTAATCACAACTATCCTTCGATGGACGAGATTTTGCGGAGGATTCTATCGATAATCAACGTCATACTAACAACATAATCATAGTGAGAATGCAACATTGTCCGAGTTTAAAATAGAAACTGGTCGGACATGGAAAATTTCCGCGATTAATTGCATTATCTTTCGTTTCTCATACATTTCGCAGATTAATTCGACTCGCATTCTTAATACAAGCTTCGTTCATGCTCGACGATGGACGGCGGAGAAGAAAGTTCGAAGACGGGAGGAAAAAAAGAAGAAATGTCGATCAGTGGTGTAAATCGACTGACCTCGAACTGCTGGCGCTCCGCGGATTCGTGATTAATCTCATATTTCGGCCCGTCATTAGGCGAATCATCGGAGTCGGGTTATCGCGCGGTTACGGAGCGGCTCATCGCGATTGGTATTTTATCTCGCGAACGGAGGAAAAAGAAGGCGGAACGATAATTGAGGGTCGAGGCCGAATTTCGATCGACCGCCAATCGCCGAGTTTTGCGGTCAGGTGTGTTTCAAGGTCAAGCGAAAAATTGTACAACGAGTTTGAGAGAAGAAAAAGAAGTGGAATAAAAGATTCGAGATCGTTCGAGTTTTCGGAAAAAGTCGAGTGATAGCACCGCGAAAGGAACTATGAGTTTACGGATAACGACGAAGATTTCGATTAATCCTGGAGGGTCGGTTAGCTCGCAGAAACGCAACCGCCGATACGAGCTAATTTTAGCCGCTGAAACATACGTTATAGCACCGTTGAAAAATGAGCTTACGCGATAATAACTAAAATTAAATGATTCTTCAACGGATACTCGATAATTCGAACGATCTCGTTGGGCTCGCGTTAATATTTTTTAACGGGGAAAGACCAAAAAAAAAAAGGAACGCTTGACATTGATCCGGCGATTGGTGGTGTACATCGGAATCGATCGAGTGAGCCGGTCGGCTGAATCTTTGCTTAATTCGAGTATCGACGGTATCCAAGTTATTTCTAGTGCTCCACAATTCGTCGAAGCTTTCGGAGTGAAGGATCGGCATTCTTTCTCGACGTTGTCCAGAGTCCGATGAAATTTTTCATCCCGCGACGGAGGCGTAGTGAACCTGCAAAAAAAAACATTTTTTTTAACAAAACGAAACATTCTTAGAAAAGTGATTCTTAGAGAATTACACCGGGTCATTTGTCGAACAATTAATGTTTTAATTGATTTGTTATTAACAATTCGCTATTATTATCTAAAATCAATAATTCAGGCTTAATGCTTGATTTTTTCCAGATGTTTGTCCCATCGTGAATTTTTTAAATAAATTTATTTTATTGGCGGGAATGTAACACACTCAAAGAGCTTACGCTGTGGGTCTTACGTGCTCAGGTATGCTCGTCTACTACGCGAGTGCTCGATGTAGCGTGAATGTGGGCAGAGATACGACGTGGCAATTCGTATGAAGAATTCGAGCGGAAATCGAGACCGACTCCGAGATATACGCGTGGGGAGATTGACCGATGCAGGAGGAGGATGACAGAAGAAATGCAATTCGACCGGAGCGGCGTATCCTTCATGAGAATACCTTACATTATTCTCCCGGCGGGGTATACACGCGGACGCGCGTACCCAGATGTACGCATGAGGCACGGCCTGCACTCGATCTCGTCCCACGCGTCTAGACGTCTTTAAAGTTTTACGAGCGGTCCTCGGGTTGCGCGGAGCGCGCGCACCGATAGAACCGGACAGGACGATGTAAGGGCCACGCCTCGACCGGTAAGCCCCGATAGATGTGCTGCTCGATACCACTGTATACCTTTTCTCCGCGCTCCTTCTCTGAATGATCGCGGAGAAGGCGATATATTTTCATTTACCACTCTCAGCGTCGAGCCCACCATTCACCGGCGACTTGTCCTCGCGTCAGTCCGTTGACCACTGCGACACCGGTGAACCAGACTCGCCATCGGGACCTCGAAGAACCCGAGGACGTTATCGCGACTGGCCGAACCGAAACCGTTCGTACATTCGTACGCATGCAAATCTCATGGGCGTCGTCAATATCGAGCTCGGGATTGACGATATTGCGCTTGCGGCGATTGAAGACAAAAAAGCTTGCTCCTTAAGATCATCCGAAACACTGACCTTGAAAATCAAACATTCGTCGAATGGAGCAAATGAGAACGGACTACTTTCATCGAAACTCAAAAAGCGAGCGCAACTTTCCGCAATTTCAATATCGGTAAAGTACGACCTTAATTTCATCAGCAAATCTCGAACGAAGATCGCCAAAGCGAAGTTTCTTGTAGAAGCAGCTTTACTGGAAAAATCTAGTTCCATACTCAAGACGATGTGGCACAGCAACGAGAGATGCTCATTACTCGTCGTCAATGAGAAGTATTAGGTTTTTTTACTCGGAACGATCCAGTTGACGACAACGATCTGAATTGTCTTGCACGGCACACGATATTTCTCGATGCAGGAATACTTTTTGGAATCGGCAAATATCTAACCTTCGAAATAATTTCGAGAACCAATAACGAATTAATGCGGATAATCCCAATTTTATAACATCAATCGATCTTCGATTCGACGTCAATAAAACACTCAGATGCGTGATCGATGAAATCGATAAGATTTCAAATCGCCTATCGAACATCTGTACATTCAAATTGATACGATACATCAATATGCATACGTTGTACTTATCAATGAAAGTAAAAAGCATATTAAACGACGAGATAAGAGGCGATCGCGCCACCGCGATGCATTCCATCGGATATCTCAGTTAATCATCGCTTTCGATCCGTGAAAAGCCGATCACGCCTCGCGCGTCACCTCGGTTTCGCGAACGATTTATGGAACTATCGTAAAAAAATCATCCCCTTAAGGTTGTTCGAGCAGTAAATGCAGTCCGAGAAAATGCTCAAACTATTTTAAACAATGCTATTCACAACAAATTTTAGAAATAAATAAAAATTCTGAAATTCATATGCATTAAGAAACAATACCAAATAATTTTGTTCACAAGAAAAGTTGAGTTGCCGAGTAATTTTTTAAACAAGTTTTTTTTCCATGCATTTGTCAATAACTTTTTGAAATTGTTATTACGCAAAATCAATGTTTTAACGCCTTCCATACGCTTAATTTTTTTCAATTTTTTATTGCATTAAAAAACGCTCGAAATTCTCTCCGAATTCTTTCTGAATCTCACATCTCCTCTGACTGTCCCGCTCGAAGGCCCTTAATTTCTCGTAATCCCGTTTGGCTCTGTACAGAATCGCGCAAACTGTTAAGCCTGATAGACGCGAAGCGGGCCGTGTCGACGGTCGAAAACTTCGGGGAGCGAACCGATTGTCGTTCCGCTTCATTTCTCGCTACAATGGTCGCGTAATGACGGCAGAGATGCAATCGCCTTCTCGCATTGAAAGAGGAGATGATTACTCGTTATCGGATCGGGGAGGGAGCGGAGAGAAAGAAAACGAAAAGAGAGGATTATAATACGAGTTTCGGTACCGATCGCGACAGGCGTTCTCGCCGAGTATACTTAAGCCGACGTGAGACGGGTTCGAAAGAATTTAATCTTCACGTTCCTGCAGCGTGATGCGTGTGCGCTCTCGTTTCGACGCATATAGAACGCGTGTCGGCGAGAACGGCTTTGAGAGGAACGAAGAAAAAATCGCTTAACGATCTCTAGCCGCGAGGCTGGCGCACGCCCGGGTGTTGAACGGGGCTCGGTAATGCATATCCCTCGGTACGCGTCCACCCACACAATCTCCGTAATACTCTCGAGCCCGATAACGGAATACAAAGTTTCCACGATCGAGACATTTATTTTATTCGAATTTATTCGCATACGAAGCTTTAAGTTTTGTGCTTTGGTCATCAAGAGCTTTTGGCGTCGAACTGTGGCGGAGTTTCTCGCGAAAACTGGTACTCGCAGATCGGTTGTCTTCGAATGATCCGTTTAGGAGGAGGGTGGAGAAGAATAATCCTTTGAAGCGACGAAACGCAAAGTTGGCAAAGACGTCTTTTAAGCGTTGATTGCGATTGTCTGGGATTGCAAGTTCTGTTCGACTCACATGTAAAGGGAATATTAAAAAAAAGAAAAAAAGTCACCGTGAATTTTTTTCCGCACTCGTGCAGAAAAGTGTACTTTCCGCATTTTTCGAGCGCGGAGTCGGAAAGTGCTACTTTTCTCTATGGAGGAAAAGCACTACTTTTCCTCTCGGTCAGGTTTCGTTTCCACCCACTGCTTAAGAACCGACAACTTTTCTCCCGGGTCGCAGGCATGAAATATGGTCACTTTGGCGCAGTCAGGGAAAATGACTACTTCGCTCCAATGCCAGCAAAGAGGAATGTATTTTAGCCCATATACCTAAAGGAAGTTTCCCGAACGCGTCAAGTGAATACCGTCAGTTCATTTTGCGTCTTGCAAATAGTCGCGTTTCCCGTGAATCGATAAACCGGTCCATTCAGCCCAACTTTATTCTCCATCATCTTCGAAAATCTTCGAAAATATGAAGAACGACACTAAAGAATACGATATTTAACCTTGAAAAGTTGCATCCTCCGATACGACAGAAGTCGAAGGGAAAAAAACCGAAACGGGAGAGGAAAAATTGTTTCGAGCTTCGACTATCTATCAATAGGCGCTATGACTCAAAAATAAAGCTCCGGATGTAATTGCCAAGATCGCGCCCACGGGCGTCCGAGAAATGTCGCGTGTGGATCGAAAGATTTCTATTACACCGGTATATGTTTGCATGCCCGAGATAAATTTACGATTCGCCGCATGCAACACATTAAGCGATCTGGGACTCGATCGAGTGCCAATTCGCGTGTATAGTCCTCTGTACCATTCATAATAATAATCCAATAAAAACACTCAATAAAATAAAAAAATTGAAAAAAAAAAAAAACCCATTATCGATAAGAGCAAAATGAAAGGTTTATTACTCGATCAACCGTAATTAACGGGAACGACGAACGAAAGCCATCGTCGTTTAAAATGATTGAACAATAAATTGACGACACGAGGAAAGAATTATGAGCGACGATGGCAATCGTCGGTGATTAAAAGAGTGGTCAGGGAGAAAAAAGCGACCCTCCTTCGGAAGACATCGGCGTGGAAGACATCACCCGCGTCCGTTTGCGGTCTAGACGAGGCGAGTTGGCTTTTTTCTCGCTCATCCGGTGTGTTTATCGTCGCTTCGCCGCTGCGACGGGCCTCGCGCCCGGGACTAACGATTATTTATAGAGAGAAAGTTTAAAAGGTTCGACCGGCCCGCGTTGGCATACGCGTATGCCGCCGAGGCGGACACAGCGAGCCGGCACGTAGGTGTGCAGTGCGTACAGGCGGTACCGCGCGAGAAGAGATAGACACGCGAGACGCCCGCACGACTCGAAAGAGCCACACGGCCGATTAGCTTTTTTATTCACCGATACCCGGCGCACGCACCGTTAAATCTCCCTTCCCCCCGAACTCTGTAACTCATGAGAGTCACAAAAAAAAAAAAACTTGTATACGAGCCGCGTCGCCGTCTATCGCACGACCGCTATCCGTAACGCATATAGGAAGTATCGGTACGGCATAGCAATCTTCGCTCTCATTGAAAAAGAAAGAACGATTTCCCGTCTGCAGGCCTCGAACTCGATCGACTTCCTACGCAACGACCTACACGATTCAGACCCTCCTTTACGCGCGCCACCTTCCCCTCCGTGTAGAGAATCGTTTTTTTCGTCGATTCGAATAAAATCGTTTTGTTGAAAGTCGGTTTGGTTGGACGCAGAAATGTTTGTAATCGAAGAAATTTGGGCGATTTGAAGAACGATTGGTCCGTCGAAAAGTTCATTTCAAGCTCATCCCGTATACAACTTTGTAACGCTACTACGCCGATTTACAAAAATCAAAGAACTGTGTGAAAATTTCAGTTTCGAGAACCCAACTCAACGAGATGTCCTTCAGTAACCGGAAGAAAGATTAGAAAAGCGGTAATTGCTCCTTTCAATCGGTCTCTTAAGTTAAAAAAAAAAGGATTGAAATGTCTCGCGACGCGGACCTTGCGAGTAAAAAACAAAAAAAGCGTCTAAAAATACGAAAACCAGATAGATAATAATAAATGCGCGAATGGCGCTTTCTACGTAATAGATATCCGATACTGCGTCGAACATTGACGTGAAAACAGAAAAAACCTTATAGAACGTAACATTGATCATCGAATGAGATACGACTCGAGGAATTCGAGTATTTCTATTCGATCTCGAATCCCGTGGGACAATTCGTCTCTTTTCCATTCTCTCGTCTTTATTGCTCTCGATCGCCGACTCGTCGTTCGTTGCGCAACGTCGCGAGAACGGCGTCGATAGATTTTGCCGGTGAACGGCAAAAAGCGCCTCACCTCTCGGACGCGCGTGTGTTACGATTTGCTCCAACACTCGCGGAAATTCGCGCTCGTACAGTGCACGTGGCTTTGGCCGAGACATAGATAG
Organism: Ischnus inquisitorius; assembly: GCA_963924025.1. Taxonomy (NCBI): domain Eukaryota; kingdom Metazoa; phylum Arthropoda; class Insecta; order Hymenoptera; family Ichneumonidae; genus Ischnus; species Ischnus inquisitorius. The sequence continues at coordinate 2,146,504 of OZ001243.1, read as the reverse complement.
AGGATAGGTTAGTGGCAATGATAGGCGCACGACGTTTAATAATAAGCCTACTACGGAGGACGCGAGCGCCGATGACGCTGTGCGCCGCGCGGTGACGAGATTAGCGCCTCTCGCGTTCGTCTCCCGAGTCGCTCACGCATGCGTTTCCACTGGGCCGCGCGTAGTGTGGCTTTTTCTATCGTATATAAATATACGCGAAGACGTCGTACGCGTCGACTCGTTCTATTAATAGGTCAAGCATTCGTACGTGTAGACGCGCCCGATGACTGGCGACAAGAAAGAGCGACGGAGGCGCGCGCTCGAATACACCGCAAAATGCACTCGTGACCGAAGCACGGAGGCGGACGGATAAATTCGAACGACGCGTGGCGCGCGCGACTGCGTGATATAAACAAACGGTATACGAGTCGATGATAATCGAGTCTTTGTTTTTTTTCCTCTATTGATATCCAACGAAATCCGCGCTGATTTCGCCATCGAATATTATCAGTCGAAATAACTATGCATCGCGATTTTCGACATGCATGCGTTACTCAATACTGGTATCCGGTAAACAATGGATCTATATTATAACAAGATCTGGCCGCCGTTGTCGTGTTTTAGACGGTGACTTAGCCGATATGCTAAAGTCACGGATGGGCTAAAATGGCAGAGTGGCTAATGTCCCGGAGTAGCTAAAGTAACGAAGGAATTCGTATGACGGAATAGCGAGAGTTCCCGAGTGGCTAAAGTCACGAAAGGGTTTAAAGTACGCAATGGCTACCGTCCCGGCCTGGCTAAAGTCACGGTAGGGTTTTAATTACGTAATAGCTATAGTCCCGAAGTGGCTAAAGTCACGGAAGGGTTGAAATTACGCAATAGCTATAGTCCCGGAGTGGCTAAAGTCACGGAAGGGTTTAAATTCCGTAAAGGCTACAGTCCCGGAGTAGCTAAAGTCACGGAAGGGTTTAAATTACGTAAAGGCTATAGTCCCGGACTGGCTACAGTCACGGAGGGATTAAAATTACGCAATGGTCACAGTCGCGGAGTGGCTAAAGTTGTACTTTTTTTATGTCAGACGTAACAGAATCCTTTTTTTTATTATGTCCTTAGTTCGCCGAGCTTTTGTTACCGCGACTACGACACAGCGAGTACATTTCTTGCCTACGTAGATGCGCGAATTCCGATAATCCTCATACGTATACATATATTTGTTTGGAGTTTGATAAGATAAGAGGATGACGTTAAGTATTTTTGGCTATCGCGTTACGGGGAGTCGATTACGAGCGTGGTGAGAGACGCGCGAAAAAATTGCGAGCGAGTTTAAGACGAGGTGAAATACCACGGTCGGTAACAAAAACTGTAAACAACTTTTCTCAGCCATACTGGCATTTACAGCTTAAAAAATAGTCTTACGGTCTGCTATGGTGATATCCGCATACCGTAAGACTTTTTTTTGACCTATAAATGCCAGTATGCCTGAAAAAAGTTGTTTACAGTTTTTGTTATCTATTGAGCCCGGGATGGGCGGGGGGGAAGGGATTGCACCTCCTCTTAAAGAGATTGGAACGTTCGAAAACCCAACACTCAATTAATCTCTCTATATTATAAAAAGTTCGGGCTCATCTTCATCATATGAAGGTCCCTTTCGGTAAGCGTGGCCCTTTCCACGTTTATCAGAAGGGGAAAGGTGAGTTTCACCAAATGAACCAAACCAAATGCATTTAAAGAGGTATCAGCCGGTTTTTTTGGACAACCGCGAGCCCTGCGTAGTTCTAGTATTTGTATGTATATAAAAATGTTAGAACCAAGTCTAAAGAAATTGGATGTCCGGGTGGCGGAGATTAACGCAACGCGATATCTTCGCGATATAGTATTTAAGTAGTTACGTCCTGTTATAAAGCCCAACCAGATAAGGATTGCCAAATAAAATATTTGCACCAGCACCAAAAGGCGTCCGGCTTGATTGCATTACTTTCACTCGCGGTCTAGAAATCAATTCTGTTCGTTTTTTTTTTTATCAGTGCAGATAGAAACAAGAGCCGAGAAACAATGTCTTGAGTGACCTCTGGCTTCGCGAGCAGATATTCGGAAGTAAAATGCGCTATAACTAAACACGACCCTGAGCGCAACCGACGTCAGCCGATTAAATCGAACATATTGAAACACTAATCCTCCCTCTTCCCACTCGATATTTTTGACTCACCGTAAGTTCGACGGAGTCTCCCGACAATTCGCTAGCCTCCATCTCCGATGTCATTCGATCTCTGAGGTTCTCTTTTTGCTCTTCTTCAGCTTCGTTTCGCGCGCGATCCCGCGAACCGCATAGTTCTTCTCTGCGTGGCCCTCGTTCGCTCCTTTCCAACGCTCCGGGACTCGATATGAAATCTATTCACTTCGCGATTCTTCATCAACTTCGACATTCACATCGGATTCATTTCCGCACAAAGATTGTTTTTTCGTTGCGTTCATCAACAATTTTTAACAATTATTTACAATTTTTGTTTTATATTATTTTTTTTTATATTTATTTCATTTTTAATAATCACTGCTACCCCGCTTCGTCGGAAGTGCACTGTTCGCCGAAGCAATTTTTTTCGTAAAATCACTTTCGCCACGGTCATTCGGTCCGATTTATATATTTTTTTTCTTCGAAATTTTATTCTTCTATTATCGTTATTATTATTATATTTTTTTTAACTGTTAGTTTTTTTTGTTCACCGACAGTTCTCGCGACGAAAAATACGCAATTAACATCGCGTATTCCGGCCGCGAGACTATTTTCGTTTGCGCCAACGTACGAACGACAGCGACGAATTTTTCACGCCGCAGGAATTCCGGACTCCTGGCACTCGTCACCAGTACGGCGCGTCGTTGTTAAGATGCTGCCAGGACGCGAACTCGCTCCACGTCTTCAGGCTCGCCCTCGACGCCTCGTTGAACCGCCTCGTCCCGTTGCACTCCCGCGGGCTCGTCACACCGTTGAAAATCGATCCGCCGTTTTGGCACGGCAGCGTGATCTCCGAGCTCGGCGAACGTGGCTAGAATTTTCAACGATAGAAATGAGTTACGAATAAATAAAATTATTTGAAAAAAAAACGAAACCATAATAACATAAACTAACAATCCCAACATGAAAAAAAAACGCAGACGGACGAATTGATCGTAATTGCTCAATATCTTCTGATGCTTTATTATTTCATTCTTCTCGCACAAACGTATAATTTCAACCTGCCTCATCAGCTCTCTCATATTCTCATCATTTTCGCCTTATCCTAAATATTTCATCGGGATTTTTTTTCCTAACTCTTTTGGCGTCCTCAACAAACTTTTTCTATCCTTTCTACTTTTGTTCGCACCTCGTCGCAATCTTCTTCCATTCCGTTTCCTGCCTTTCCTACCTTCTATTTAATCGCAACTCTGAAAGATTCGCTTTTCGCCTCTGTTTTTTCTTCCTACGTCGACGTCCTTAATTTCTTCGTTTCTCGCATTCCTGATTTTCGAATTCTTGGGTTTACATCGATTCTCGTCTCTTTCCTACCTTCCGTTTAATCGCAACTCTGAAAGTTTCGCTTCTCGCCTCTGTTCTTTCTTCCCACATCAACGTCCCTAATTTCTTCGTTTCTCGCATTCCTGATTTTCGAATTCTTGGGTTTAGATCGATTCTCGACCGACTAACTCAAGAACTTATCGGAATAATCGCTTTTTACATTATTCTTGAATCCCTTTCGATTGTCCTAATTGGGTGGAATTCGATTGAATTCCTTCCCGTATTTTTTTCTATCTTTCGCGTCGCTGTTTCTTAGCCTAACGTTTCGCTGTAACTTCCTCTTTTACCATTCTTCCGATTATTTTCCTTTCCGCCCTGAATCGTCACTTAATTTTACGCCCTTTTGTATTTTCCTGTTAATTCGAAAATACTTTATCCTTCGCGAAAATCTCAATTTTCCGCTATTATTCTTCTGTTCGTTGCGATCCTTACCTCCCTTTTCCACAATCGTGTGGAGTGTTTGGGTGATAAAAATGAAAATGTGAAAATAACTCGTGAAATTTTCGTGAGAGAAAAGTTGTATGCGAATTACCTCGGCGAGCGACGCCCAACGAAGCGCGCGATAACGAGATTAACCCGATAAAAATCGTTTGTCGCCTTCGAGACGTCCGTGCAAAACGACGACGGTGACGACGGCCGCGACGACGACGACGATGACGAAGACGACGGTGATAATCGCAAGTCGCTGGTCGCATCGTTATACAAAGGACGGTAAATCGAATTCTCGACATATTTCGTGGGCTCTCGATGGCACGATTAATTAAAACAACGACGAATTTGTAATTAATCATCATCATCCCCGCCGCGCGAATTCTCGAAACACCCTAACACTCATCCAGGATTGTCCAATGAATTTAATCGTGTGATTAAAAAAAATATATATATATTTCTATTATCAACTACAACATTTATCAGCCTTATTTGAATGTTTCATTTATGAAAAAGTGTATCACAAAGAAAAGGTATTTACAGATAATTATTTTTTTTTCTCTCGATTAGTCGTCGAGATCTAACCGTAATTCATTATCGGTTCCGTGTGTCGTCGCGTGAAAATCTTTATTTTTTTCTCCAACTCTCTCAACAGCGCAATGTCATTCGAACTCTCAAGGCTCACCTCCTGTCGCTTACGAACGACGAAATTCTTGCCGTCGTTGTTGTCCCAATAGTCCGTATCGTCGACCCTGTAGCGCACGCAAAACTCGATCCTGTCGAATTTCACGGGCAGGGTGAGACGGAAACGAAAGGTGTCGTAGAGCACGAGAGCCGCCTGGGCGGCGCACGGCTGCTCCACGTACGTGCAGTGAACGTCCTCGTGAGTTTTCCACGAGTCACTGCTCGCCCTGACCACGACCTCCTTGTCGTAGGCTAGATTCTTGACCTTGACTGTGCCAACCAGACACTGCTCGGCCTCCCGAACTATAACGTTCTCCAGACTTACGGCATTCTGGTCGAGCTTTCGTCGGAAGGCCAAGTAGTCGCTGGCCGGCTGGGCGAAGGTCGTCTCCCATGGCGATGACGCCGCTTCGGCCTGCACACCCCTCGTCACACCGGCGAGATACGCGCTCGTCCACAACGGCGGCACGTTGCTCGGCTCCGACATAACTCGCACCTAGAAAAATCCAGAATTTCTTTTTTTAATCCTCATTGTCGATACCCCGAGATAACGCCTAATCGCAGACTGGTTTCGACAATCACCGGTCATCAGTTAAGGTAGTCCTTGCGTTACGAAAGCGAGCCAAAAAAACTGCGGCTTTTTAAGTGTTTGAGCTGTATTTGCGAATCTGCTTGATCAATCGTGTAGTCGCAATCCCAATTTTTTTTTCATTAAAACAACACTGAGGTAGTAATTATAACTTATTATTTTCAGCAATTTCGATTTTATAATTTTTACTTAAATTTGGAGTACATAACGAAATTTAGCGAGTAACATAGAATACCTAAACGCAAATTTTCAATTTATCCCGTTTAGTTCAGCACTTGAGTTCGCTACGAATCATCCAATTTTGCATCCGTGATGAACCAACGTTGAATTATTGACGAAATTTTTGGGTTCGCGAATAAACGTTTGCGATACTTTTGATTCGCAATGAGTCAACCGCATCGTTTGAATTTTCGAAAAAATGTTAGAATTTGAGACACAACTTTTAATGAAATTTTCTGAGTTTTTTGATCCTACTCAATTGCACTCGAGATTCGATACTGAAGAAGTACTTGAATGTTCAAATACGGTGCTTAAAGCAGTTGTAAATTATTCTGCAGACCTGGAGCAGGCTAAAATATTCTTCCGCAAAGATTCAAGAGACGAGGAATTGAATAGAAAAGTTTTGTGAAAGTTACCTGTGTGAGGGGCCGACCGCGATCGTCAGCAAAAACGACCCTCTTCTTCTGTCTGTTGTTGTTGTTGTCATTGCTACTGTCGTTGCTGATGTTATCGATGGGCAACGAACCGGTGGACAGGCAGGGTCGTATTCTGGGCGGCACCGACCTCGTGGATATCGGCGACGCATTCACCACCAGAGGACGGTAAAGGAAATGATGACCGTACACGGGTGGACTGTGTCCCAGTAGCAGTTCCGCTGGCATCGCTATGGAACACATTTAGATCTGAAACAAACGTAACGACAACGTGAAAGAAAAACCTTTTTTTTCACATATTTTTTACCTTATCTATAAATATGCATTCAATATATTTCTAAATAATATACTTATGAGTTTCAATCTTATTACGAAAAAAAAAGTTCCAATGTATGAAAAGCAGTTTTTGCGTCTGCGGTCGACCAAACGTAGTATTGTACTACTTGTGGAGTTACGAAATCACACTCCCACCAAACGCGAGTTTCAGAGAAAATATTCAATACTTCTCGACGAAAAATTAAGCATTTAGAAGCAGCTAAGAACATTAATTTTGCACAATAATAATTCCAAAATGTTATTAACAAATTGATTTAAAAAAAATATCTAGTCTAAAGTTATCGAAGCAAGTTACTTCGAATTAAACCCCAAAGTAACTTCGCATAACCGAACGTTTCGAAAAATCACAGTTTAAGTACCTTTACCTTTTCAGCTAAAGTTTAGCTGAACAGCAATCTCAATTCAAGCAACGAGAGATCGACACTTCTTTTTTTAATGATTAGTATTTTAATTTTTTTCAAAGAGTGGGTCAGTTGGTGTGGTCCGTAGGAATGCCAAATGGAATCTGGGTTCGAAAAACCGGCGAGCTTACTTTAAGTACCCGAGGCTGGGTAAGCCCTCCTCCTTATTACCCGGGCGACAGAGAGCGCTAAATTTGCAGGAGGTTCTTTTATTTCGATTGCCAGCGATTACTCGCATCGGCAAACACAACGTGACGATCGAGGGGCGAGGGATAATTTTTATTTACAACGTGACGAACCGGCTGCTCGGTCGTTCAAGGTAACAAAGCAATCGAACGCTGAATGGATTCAATCGTCCGCGCTGCGGCAACACATTAGTAATCCCTTGTCCGGCATGCCGTTTTGGCAGAAAGTTATCGAAACTTCGTCACAGGCAGGTAGCATTTATCGACAATGAGACCCAGGGAAATCGTTTCCCGATCGACGCAGGGTCGAACCTTGGTCAGTTTGGAATATTTGTCTTCTTATCAACGGCGATTCGATGATTCAATACTCAACCCCAAGCTGAGCGGTAGGTCAAATATTGGATATTACAAAGCCACTTAAAGTTCCATATTTGAGAGAGAAGCTTAAAGAGAGTTCGAGTATTGTACTCGAACCTTCGAGCACTTCTGAGCGGAAACTCAAAATCCGTAATTTGCATCAAACTTTGGTGAAAACTCAAAAAACGAGTCCCGAATTTCGCATAAATCCAAAATGTATTCTAAAACTTCGTTGCGACTTTGATTTTGAACGAAAAATACAAGGATAATATGATTTATGATCATATTATTATGATTTATGATTATGCTATTATTATTATAATATTTTATGATTTATACAGAGATTAGCGAACGGCGATTGAGTTGCAATCTCGGGCGTTGCGTAAACGGCGTCAATGGCTCGATGCGTGCGAGGATGAGAAATGAATGCGAGCGCCATATGGGAATCGTACTTTTCGTCCTCGATTTTCATTTATCGCCGGGTCGGTGAGTCGCGCGCGCTCGTGAACGATGCTAACGGAGTCAAGGCTCCGACAGAGGCCTCGGCTAATGTCCGACTCTCGGATCTTTAATTAATTCCTCGCCGATCCGCGAGTCTCTTCTACGGAAAATAATTAGAAATCAGAACTCTCGCATGCGCATGTCGTAATACACGGATACGCATAATGCCTTGAATTATGATTGTAAGGAAAAAAAAAATAAAAAATACTGGAAAAATCAAGAAGGCGAAGCGAGAGACGAGAAAAGACGATGAAAAGTAGTGCGAGAAAACGCACTAGACGGAATCGCGTCGGCGTTCCCGCGGGGAAGAGCGAAGCGAGCGCCGTGCGCCGTTCAAATGTTTCCCCGACTTTGCATAATCGCGTCTCCGAAGTCTACGGAGCTCTCATGAACGGCGCACGAGCCGCGCGAGTGTGAATCAGAAACCGTCGCCGTATCTTCGCATCGAAACACGGCGCCATCCCCACCGAGCCGCCTGCGCGGCACCGTTTCCTCGACGATTTTCGTTTCGCTTCTCGCGCGGCGCACAGTCCACGATTCAATATTTATACAGTCCTTCGAGCAACTTTTGTACCACATTCTACATTCTTTCCCTCGACGAGCGATCGCACTATGTACGACCGATCAAGAGGCGCTGAGCGCTTCGACGCCGGGCACTTGAAAAAAAGATATTTTCGCCGCGGCGCTTCTGCTCCGCTTAGAATTCATTGTAGAGCGGGGCAAAATGGCATACCGGGGCAAAATGGTACGAAATGGTCAAACAAAGTCCCCCGTATGATAGAATTAGGGCAAAATGGGACAAGAGAAAGTCCCATCGAGGTAGATTTTTTTGCTGTCCCATTTTGCCCCAATACCATTCTGCCCTGGTCCCATTGTCCGTGAATACCATTTTGCCCCGCTCTCCCCTTCAGTCTTTGAATATAGAATACAGAAGTCAAACGAAGTTTTCCATTACATATGTTTATACGTCAATCTGGGAATGCAAAAATCACTGTTCATTCTCTTTGATCCCCGAATAGACACTAACGAGGCTCGCCCACTCGTATTAATTGTGCTCACGTTGAAAAAAATATCTAGTAATAATTCTGAAATATTCAACATTTTTTGGTGACAAACAAAACAATTTTAGAAAAATTTTACAAACTCACGGCTGAAGAAAATACTTTAACGAAGACATTGCATTAACAAAAACTCGTGAAATGACAATTAATTATTCTCATATTATATATTCGTGCGATTTCTTCGTCACCGAGTATGGAAATCTACCGATTTTATAATACCCGAATAATTAATCGTTTTTTTTACACTTTTTCTGTCAATACAATGTCTTTTTTGTACTCTTTTTTCAGTTGAAAGATACTCGATTTTGTTTTCTTTGTAACAATATTAATAATAATAATAATAATGATTAAAATTAATAATAATAATTTTTTGGCATTTAAGATAAGAACACCGTGCCTCGTGTCTTGGAGGAAAAACATTTCGATTGCAAGATTCCGTATCATCATTTCGACGACGTATTTCTTTTATCGTCCCATCGTCACGAAGCTCTCGGGCGTTCGAGAGCACCCGAAAAACGCGTGTCGAGCGCGTGTCGCACGAATGGTATTTCTTTTGCAAACTCACGAGAGTGGGGGAAGCCCGAAAGAAAAAGCCGAATTTCTCGTTCCAGCGCCACTGGAGCATTTTTTATTTATATACAGTGCGCAGCGTTATGTAATTGCGTCGTAAAAATAACGAAACGAAAATTCAACGTTGTTCACCGGTTTTATCTCGACCCCGGCGATAAGACGATGCAATCGGGGGCCAAACGAATTGAGGAGATACTTTTTTTTTTCCTTTACTATGGTATTATGACATTATTGATAACGGCAAAATTGATATTATTAAAGCAATTAAATTCAACGATAACGCAGCGTAGCGGAGAGCGGGGAGGGGTGGGAGGAAGGGGGGGGGAGTATAAAATGAATGTGTGAGTCATTCATTCGGGCGAGGAATATTTTGACTCTGCTCGTTATCTACCGTTTTTTTTTTCAAGCTTCTCACTTTGCGCAAAACTACTATTAATTGCGCGAGGCGCGCCGGGGGGGCTTCCCCATTTAGCATGTTATCGAGACAAATTTGATTTGCGATGCCGTTGATATAAAAAAAAAAAAAATTCGCGCCGCGCCGATCAATTTGAATTATGTACTGCTCTGTGCGTGAGCAAAAGAAATGCTGATAGTGTCGTAAAATTGTACTACTCCGTGTGTGTCGTGCTAATATTTGATGTCGACGCTATCGCAGAGGATAAACAAATTCTCGACGCGACTTTGCGGATTAATTTCAAGGCTCTGAAACGTTAGTTTTAGCGTGCACATATGCATAATTTATAAATTACAATAACGTTCTGATAACAATAATAAATAATTAAGTAACAATTTATTGTTATTATTGATTTTTTTTTTTCGAGAAATGCTTTTATTTGTTTTAATTATCCGAAATGTAATGATCGTAAATTTGGTGTCAAATCGTCGATTTTTTGGGCGAATTTACCGAACGGTCAGTAATAATTGCGTTCGATCGGAGGACTAAAAACGAATCAACATTGGTGTGTGCGTATAAAAATCGCAGAACTTGGCGTTGTCGGTGCGAAAATTGCGCAGCCGTCGGACTATTTCGGTTACTTCTTTCGGCTAAATTTAACGAACTTCAAAACCACTCGACTCCCCGATGCCACACACGCCCTTGGACCTGTTCCAATGATGGTGACAACATTTTGCCAATTCTCTGTGTCGTGAATGCATTTACAATTAGATACAATTGCTGGGTTATCGCGATTGTCAAATTTCGTTTTGCTTACTCACACACAAGGCTTTGTTAGGATTTTAAGAAAATCACGATTTTATGGTCGAACCAGCTTCCGAGCTAAGTCAGGCAAAACAGAAATATGGGCTATGATACGAATCCCCATGTGAGATTCCTATATTAAACACCCTTTCCGATGACCATGAGCGATTCTCCTAAGAAATTAGGGTATGAGATTCTCCCATGAGATTTCAGTGATACTTTTTTTAATGACATCCCCGTAAGAGAATTTTGGAGGAAAATCTCAATAAAATTCTGTGAAAATCTCAGATTTTTCAATGAGATTCCCGTCAGAGATTTCCCTTCGAAATTCTGTTATGAGATTATCCTCCGAAAGTCTCCTATGAGATGCTCCTATAAGATTCTTCTATCAGATTGTCCTATGATATTCTATAAGATTCTTCTATGAGATTCTCCTGTCAGACTCTCGTATGAGATTCTTCTTCGAAAGTCTCTTATGAGATTCGCCTTCGAAATTCTCCAACGAGATTGCTCCTATAAGCTTCTTCTATCAGATTCTCCTATGATATTTCATAAGATTCTTCGATGAGATTCTCGTATGAGATTCTCCTGTCGGATTCTCCGATGAGATTTCTCCGAGATTCGTAAACCTAACGACTAATTGACAAATACGACTACCAAATAGTCTAAATATTGCCTCTACATTGCGATCGTAAAAGATCGTTCTCGCGGATCGCCCGTCCAAGATGGAACAAGTCACAAAGGGCCGCCTTTGAATATGAAGCAAGTGTTGAATCTTAAAAAGACGAACAAAAGACTGTTCCGTGAGACGACAGACGAGGCATGGAGTGGCCTGCTCGTCTCGTTGCACCCCGTGGGTCCGCGCCGTCGGCGCAAAGGCAACCAACAGTTTCTAGTCGTTTTCCTTCGAGACGAAACACGAAATGCGTAACGGCCAAGATCTCTAGTTTCCCTTTGAGAGTTCCGAGCGGAGCGTGTCCCTGGACTATGCAGCGAGAGAGAAAAAAAAAAACAAGAAAAAGGTCGCTCTTCTCGTCTCGTACGAGCATGCGTAAACTATATGCGGCGAGCGTGTGTGATACGCGCGTCCAACAATAAATCGACAACGAAGAAGATCCGAGCTCGCGAGACTTTTACCTCGAAGGATTGCGAACGCCCGCGGCCTCGGCAAAACACATATTTCTGTCTCAAAAATACCCACAATTTTTATCGTTAAACGAAATCCCATGCATTATCGTTGTCGTTTGGCGAGGAAGTCGTCGAAGAAACAGTTACCTCGACGCTGGTCGCGCGTTAAAGAATACAAAAAATAAATTGCGTTGAGAAAAAAGAAAAGGACATAAAAAATATCCTCGATTGCTCAACATCCTCGCGCAGAAGGATCTGCGGCTTCGACAGAGCATGCTCGATGTCTGAGCTCCGGTTGTAATTTTAAATACAAGAAGAGAAAAAGATAATGCACGACTGATTCATATGCGCGCCGATATAGGAACCCCCACATCGTAATTATAGTTCAACCTGTCGAGTTTCTTGCAAAGTGCGCTTAATCGCCGCGACGGCGGGATGAGATGCCTCGTTAATACGTATCCATTTTTCAACCAGTTTTTTTTTTTTTTTACTATCTCTCCAGGCGATTTATAAACCCGCGCGTGCGCCTACAGTGTTCTACGATGACATTATTTTATTATCTTTCTCGAATGGCGAGAGATTCTAGTTTTACGCGATACGTTGAGGGGCCTTGCAAGAGGGTAAGATTATATGCGTCGTCTCGGGACGTAAAAAGAGGCCGTTTTGGAACGAAAGAACGAGAGAGACAGCGAGAAAGATAACCAGAGGCGTACGCACACACACGCGAGCGTAGTACGCGGCTCTTTCCAGTCACACGCATTATTCGACGACTCGCGTCGCCCGGGAGGGATAAGTGGACGAGCCGGTTTCGAAAAATCTTTTTTCTCAACTTCGACGTAGATCGTAGAAGTTCCCGAGACGAGAACCAATGCATCGCATTCCGGTTGCGTTTCGACGATCGGCTTTGCCTCCGCAGAGATTCTTCGTCCGCATGTAAAAACGACCGGAGTAGAAACGGAGCAGAAATATCAATTTTTTTCAGTGCTCTATTAAAGAGAGCACGAAATTTGTCAATTCGATCCACGGCGCCGAAATTCAAAAAATAAAATGAAATGACAATGAAAAATGAACTAAATTTGCACATCGCATACTCATTTCGTTTTTGCGGTCGTTTACAAAGCTCTTTCGTGAAAAAGTTGCTTAACCAATTTTGGCTCTCTCGCAAAGGAAGCTTCGTGAAAGGGAAACAAAGTGATTTTTGGCTTTCAAAGTATTTCGTTGGCGACCGCAGTTTGTTATATTAAAGCGCCGGAGGTCTGTGAACGACGGATCCGGACGAGGTTTAACGGGGCCGAGAAACGGTCAACGTTCCCGCCGAGGCGGCAATCCGAGTCCCCGGGTTCTTCACCGTTCGAGAGTGCAGACGACTCTCGAACGGAGAAGAAAACTCGGACTCCGCTGTGTCAATCACTCGAGAGCAAAGGGAGACATGTATAGATATTCCGAAGGATTCATCGTTCTTCGTAGGATGCGTTCCAACGACCATAAATTTCACCGTGCCCGGGGAGAGGGCTCATAAATTTCGTAACACCGAACGCGTGTCGTTGCCGAGAGAATCGCCGTACACGTGTTTATATTCCGATATGATATATCGCTGTATCGTTAAAATCTCCGGTTGAAACGTATAACAATATAACGATTGCACCGTCGTTAATCATTCTGCGAGGTCAAACGATATCTCAATATCCCTTTGGCCAGTGGAAATTCGAATAGAGTGAAATAGGACGATAAGATATTCGACATTTCGATTTTGTCAATTTGGGCACTGGTGAAAAAAGAGAATGTCTAATGAGATTCCTGTGAGAGATTCTCTAATGAGATTCCCGCGTGAGATTTCCCTGTGAGATTGTTCTATGAGATATTCCTGCGAGATTTCCTATGAGATTTTCCTGTGAGATTTTCCTGTGAGATTCTTCTATGAGATTTTCCTATGAGATTCTTCTATGAGATTTTCCTGTGAGATTCTATACAGCGTAGAACGTTAACGAATCCGGATCCGATTGGGTAAAAAAAACTGTCGAATTCTCTCATTAAAATCTTTTTTCAATTTTTCATCGTTCCGTACCGGCGCAAAAAGTACTCATTTAATTCCCATCGGAAAAGACCCTGGCGAACGAAAATAACTGCATCCGAAGCTTGGTCGTCGCGCACGAGCGATAAAAGTGCATCGCGACGCTTAACTTATGAGAGAAAAAAATACACCAATGACCGATGACACCGAACAGCTGACTCCGATAAACGAATGATGGAAGACGAATGACTTCCACGGTTCGAGAACGCAATCGAATCGGTGTCCGTTCTCGCGTGCATATTCTCGTTATGGAGCCCGATATAGAAACAATCCGACGCGATAACACGAGCGATCCAATTGTATTGATTTATACGTGGACAGTTCGAGAAACGCACGAAATGTATATACAAGTCTTACGTCGTACGTATCTCGATAAGGTAATAATTTGTCGTGTGTACGACGAAGCTTACTACGCGCGAATCGAAGAGAGAAATAGTAAGAAATTTAACGGTGTATACAATAAAGTGTACATAAACCGTAGAGTAGTGTTGGCTCTCGCTTGACATTAGACTCGATTGGCACTAACCGGCGGTAATCTCCGGAGTCAACTCTCGGGGTATGACCCCGGTATGCTTCGTCTCTCGCGTACCATTTTTGTTTATTCTATTTTTATTCGCTCTCATCGTTCACCCGAACGTTACGAGTTGCCTTTTTTTCATTCTTCATTCGTGTATTATCCGTATTTCATTCGCGAGAAACACTCGGACGGCTGTTTGTTATGAAATCTTTGTTGCGAATACGATCCCGCGCGATGCGGATCGTGATCGGTGTGAATGAACGAATGCGCGACACGATAATGCACCACTCGTGCACGTGCTCCGCGAGTCTTCGATTGCAATGCTTTCGATGTGCTCGCATTACAGTGAAACATTTCGACGATCGACTTCGATTTCGGATAGATTCGAAACGTTTGTGGAACGTAGATAATTGTTGAACTATTCGAACGATTAGACAACAATAACCGAGAAAAGACGGTTTTTGTGAAATATAGAATAAAATTTGTGATTTGTGCAAAATTCTCGAATTTTTTCTTGACAATTTTTCTGGAACAAGACCTGGGGTTGAATCTGGCGCGAATCTGGTAAATGGTTCAAATTCATAGCAATTTGAATTTTTGCGACAACTTCACTGATGAACGATCAGACGAGATTTGCAATTGAATTTGGCGAAAATTCATTCAGGATTTCGGACTTATCGCAAAATAAACGAACTTTCGTGAAATTTTTGGCATGATTTTTGGCACAATTTTGGATTCGTCGACGAGAGACGGTCGAGCGATGAGACGAAATAACCGAAAGTGGAATCTCGTAAAACTTAGTGCAAGAAGCGCTTCGTGAACTATTAACATATATATTTGCACGGGGGCAAGGAAGACCGACTTACGCACTGGGGAGATGGGCACGAGAATTTATGGTAATATATGCGAAACCGGGTCCCCCGCGACGAGAGAAGCGCGTAGCCCCCTCTCGACCGCTTCGTCTGACGAAAATTGTTCGCGTCTACGAAAGATTATATGGCATATAGTCGCGCTAGAACGAGAGATGTCCATATAAGGATTATTTATAGTAATAGTAGAGAAAAGCCGGGCCTAGCCCGAAGCGTCGAAACTCTCGAGATTCACTTTTTTTTTCTTAATTTCGCGAACCATCGACATTCGCTCGAACGATCGTGGAGACGATAATTTATTTTTGCAAACAAATCGAAAGGCGTAATTTACGAAAGCGACGAGGAAAAAAAAAACGACCGAACGGTAGGCAAATTCTCGATGACATATTTATAGAATCGAAATAAAAAAAGTTGCGTCGCGTCAATATGCAAACTTTTGCGGTTGCTCAGCGGAGATGGTCAAAGTCTGTGTTTGGCAGAAATCGAACCAAAGTTTGTACACGATCGGCGCTTTGCATTCGAAATTAACTCTCGTGCGGTTCGAAACGCGTCGTTTTATTTAAAGATTTCAAGAATAAAAAACTGAAAAAAATCAACAATATATCAGGTCCTAAAACCATTCATATTGCATAATAATAAGAATACTTTCAAAAAATTGTTAAGAAATCAGTTTAAAAAAGAAGACTTCAAACTAATCATCCAGCAAATTCAAGTTTTCTGCTTTGTCAGAAATTGGTTCATCAATTTTTCCGGATACGCATTAATTTTTCCTTGACTTTATCTCCAATTCCGTTAAATCAAATTAATCTTATTTAATTAATTTTGATATTCAATTTAATTTTTTTTTCACGTAATTAATCAATTTTATTAAACATGTTTAATTATCGGCGAAATATTCCAAATTCTCTCGAAATACGACTTTCGGCTGAAAACACAACGATACAGTCTGCCCGAAGCCCGAGCATCGTTCGTTCCCGTTGCGCGGAGCCGCGCCGCATTTTCGTATACGTATAAAAATTCACGAGGTGCGCGTCTCTCCGGTACGAATCCCTCGTTCTTTATTTACGTTTTGGTTTCGGGGTCAGGCGCCAGACAGGCAGTCGCCCGTTGTCTCTCATCGTCCATCGTGCACAGCGGAGAGGCGTTCGCATGCACACACAAACGCGACACTCTCGCCGCGTGCGCGAAAGCGAAGATAACGAAAAGTTATCGACGAAGAAAAAGTGAGAGGGAGCGAGATAAAGCGTCTTGTAAAACGACCATAAAATGTATAAATGAATTACATTACGAGCTCGAAAAAAAAAGTCTTTAAAGACAAATCGAGTATCGTGAGAGAAAAAAAAATGCTACATATGTAAGTAAATAAGTCGACGAGAATGCAGCACCGAAGACAATCGACGCGTGAGAGAGGCAGAGGCCGCGCGCAACGGAGAAGCCGATTAATCACGCTTATTTGGTTTTTCCTTTTTTTTTCTTCTATCGAGCAGCGCGCGCCCGTATATCACCGATAAATGCCCCATACGCCGGAAGGTCTATCGAGTTCGGTACATTTCCATGGCTCTCTTTCTCATTATATGCATCACGATTTCTCCGATTATTCGTCGCGTGATCGTTCCGAAAAAAAAACACAAAAAAAAAAGTGTGCGTCCGTAAGAATAACCAGCGATATCGGCCGACACGCGAGATAGTGTCAACGTCGTTGTGCAACAGTGTGTGCACGATTGTTCACGAACTTTACGTTTTTATTGAATGATCGAACCTCGTAATTCTCCAATTGAGAGAGCGGATTTTTTCTTCACACTCAGCGCGACCCACCATCGTTGCCTTTGTCGACATAATCGGATAGACAAAAAATTATGGCAACGTGATTGGTTATCCCTTTTTTTCAATCGCAAAATTTTTGTTCAAAAAAATTCGAATTGTTATTAAATTTTTACAATTTTTTTCAATGTCCGGTATTTTGGGAAAAATTCAAAATAGCGTAAAAACTGAACAACTGTACCCATTTTGTCCAAAATCAATGCCGATCATTGGTTTATAATAGTCCGACCTCGTACCAAATTTGAGCCCGGTATCTCAAGAAATGGGGCTGCGCGTGCAGACATTTTCAAACTATTCAAAATGGCTCGAAAACGGCGCCACAGATTTTTCTGAAAATTGAACCAAAGAAGGAAGCTCGTCTCCCCAACGTGTGTTTCAAATTTCAGCTCGCTACCTCGAACCGCTCTCAAGTTACAAGGTCAAACTAATTGATTAAATTAACCGACGAAATTCTATTCAACTAACTGATTATTTTCTCATTTGATTAAAATTTTCCTGCGCCTTCGAAATACAGGAATTTGAAAAAAAAAAAAACGAAATGTTAACCGATCACCGACTTTCACCGTGGCGTGTGTTTTGGTAATGAAGCACGACGATGCCGCCGGTCGACAGAGCGACAACACGCGGCGCCCCGGCTCGTAAAACTCGAAATCGTGTCGTGTTTCCTCGCCTCGTGTGTTCGACGCGTTCGATTGCTCAACGCTACCGCCCGCGGAGGTGAACGCTTTCTTATACGCGCCAACCAGCCGGTTTTATCGGTGTACATGCATTCGCATAATGCTTTTCCTGCCCGTATAATTTCGTTGTCCATATATCATGCCATCCGAGGGCCAAAGTATAGATTGCAGCGCGAGAGCAACGCGAAGATCCGAGAGAAAACCATGCAGAGAGTACACATGCACATTAGTTCTGTTCGATGTTTTGGTACTCACGTTTTATTATGAACGATTCGATATGGAAGGGAAGCTCAGCCGCCCTCGGTGAAAATATCGCCTCTTCGACGTCCGAGAATTTATCGCAAAGCGATTCGTGTTTGTCGCAAGGTCTTCCCCGCGCCGATCCCGGCGATTCGCAACGATTCCGCGCGATCCCCGCTTTCCTTCCGCCGGCTTTCCGCCGCGGCTCTTGTTTGACCTTGAGAAACTTCAAACTTCTACGATCCCGAGCGCGATTCGACGTCTGACACGCCGATCGTGAATAAAAACGAATTCAAGAAGAATCCACTCGTCGATCGCCGTAGCAATCCGTCATTCACCTCGCGAGACACTGTTCGCGCACTTCTTACCGGGCACGTCGACCGAGAGTCAACGGTTTTTCGTTAAACGACGAGAAACAAACAAAACAAGATGCATCCGCACGCATCCACACGCGACGCTTCACTGTGCTCTTGCGAATGAATTCGACACGAGCTCCCCCTCTTCATACGCTCGTGATTATCATTATTTTTCGTTTGTTGTCGTATCGCGAAACGATTCTCGACACGGGAACACACTCGAAAAATTTTCTGTCTCGCTCCTCTCGCCTCGCGTATCACTGCATTTGCGTTACATGGGAACTCGGCGTTTCGCGTGTTCGTTTCGAGAGGGAACTTGTTATTTCGTTGTCGGGTAGGTTGGCGTTTATCTTTCTTATTGTCAGCGAGAAGATTCGTGAAGGAGCCAACGTTGAATTGTATGGGAAATCGAAGACGTGCGAAACAAGGTTATTGAAGTGGCAAGTCGAGGATGGCCCGGGGACGAGATGTATCGAAGACGTTCGACTTTCGAGCGAACGCGCCGCTCGTCCGGTTACTCTGATCTGAAACGCTCGAATTGGCCTGAAGGCGACTCGCGTGCCTCGACCTCCACTTCGTTCTGCCGCTTGAAGGCGTCTGTCGGCTGTCTCAGCTCGCTCTCTCGACGGATTCTTCGGGATTTTTATCTCCCCCACCGATGGCCCCACCGAAATTCTCCTCGTTCGTTGCTACCAGCTTATGCCGTCGCCGCTTCAGATCCTCGGCCCGAAGGCGGCCGGCCGACGTCGAGGTATATCCCCCCCCCCCCCCCCCGCCCCTCCCTCCCTCCCTCCCTCCCTCCCTTTCCCGTAATCCCTATTCCCCTCCGTCGTTCGGGCCGGTTCCAACTTTTTCACGCATGCGCGTGACGCGGCCTCGTGTACTTCACGTGATCGACGTTAACCGGCCAATCGGTAGACGTCCGACGGCACGTGTGACTTTACCACGAGATTCCACGTAAGGGGTGCGCGCGACAGACGACGAGACGGTAGACGGCACCGCGACGGGGGATGCAGGCGACGGGCGCTCCTAACCCCGCTCTCGTCTTCTCGTCTCTTTCTCGCCTCTTCGGCTTTTCTTTTCCCTCGAATAACACATTCTTCCGTATCTTCGTCCCGCTCTCGCGTTTCTCGAGAAAATTCTTTTTCCCCGCGCGACTTTTTGCCTAACACCGAGGCTCGTTCGTTCTATTGAGTTTCCCGATACTCCAAACCAATGTAACAGTGAAATTGACGATCTAATGTTAAAAACACATTTTTATTTTTTTCTTAAATTCAGTTAATTTGGAAAATTAATAGTAATTGATAAAAAAATTTTAAAGTCATGTTTGATTTTCTCCCAGTTGATTTTTTAACACAGTGCGCCCGACTTGGTGATTGTAGCAAATTTATCTCCACTCGAATCCTGTGGTCAGATTCGACGACGAGAAAAACATTGGAAACGCTTTTGGACATCTAAAAAAAATGAATTTTTAAATGTTTCTTTTGTTGTTTCGAAAAACAGTTTTGTTAATATCTGGATTTTTTGCTTTCGATTTGTTTTTTATACAATGCAGTCGGCATTCAGAGATTGTAGGAAATTTCCTACTACTTTAAACCGGTATAGTTACATTCGAGAAGAAAAAAAAACTTAGAAAATCATTTCAAACATCTTGTTATTTCTTAGTGCGCTTTACAAAAAAGCGTTTTCCTGCTTTTGCTTTTTTTGTTCTGAATAATAAAGTGGAACGATCTGAGGAAATACGACGGTCCGGTAGCAACGAGATCCCGAATTTCGTCAGTCCGTCGACGCGACGGTAAGGAAGAGAGCCCGAGCTTCGTGATCCTCCGTCGGACGTTTCTCACGCGAATAGAGATTTAAATGCCTCGAGCGACGAAGTGGATCGGTATAAATATCTCAAACACGAGACGTAATATAAGGCAGGTGAACGCAACGGGGGGAACCTACTCGAGGCGAGGTGAAACTACACAGTGCGGAAAACGTAACGTTAACGGCGCTTTCCTTAAGGTCCTGTACATTTCCCCTAAAAGTGGGATTTAAAGAGAATTTCAAGTCTTTTCCAATGGAATAAAAATCTGAAAAAAATCAGGCAATCCCAGAAACCGACCGAGAAATGTTTGCAAATTCCTCCCATTTCTCTCTCGAACTCACCTGGCGTCAGACTCTATGAAAGGGCAACCTTAAAGGGATTCGAGCGTATACGAACTCCCGTATGTCTCCCACCCTTTGACTCCGGGCTCGCGCGTTAGTCGCGACGGAGATTTCGCTCGCGCAGTATGGTCACTCAGTCTGGTTGCGTTGTCTTTCTTACGCTCGAGATACTGCACGCGCGCAACCCGAGAGCCTTGAGGAAGACCTTCTTGAATTACCAGGAAATTATAGCGAATAATTGTGCAGTGTACTTTTACGCTTCCACTCCGCAATGAGGATCAGAAAATATGTGTTTAAAATTTCGTTCAATCGGGCATCTTTCGGATTGAAAGAGACTTTTGAGTTCATATCGACCTTGCAAACGTGGATGACCGTGAAAAAATAAACCGCGCTTCTTCCCTTATCAGGGCCTCGCCAACGTCACATCAGACTTTCTAAGTCTGGTGGTTATAATTATAATCTAATTTATATTATTATTATTATTATTATTATTTATATTATTTTTTATTTTTTTATTATTTATATTATTATCATTATTTATATTATTATAATTATAAATCACATTATAATTATAAATAATCTGTAATAGAGAATTTAAGAAAGGAGGAGCCTTTTCATTCTCTCGCCCGTACGTCGTCACGTCGGTTAATCAACGCACAGAGTCGAAATAAATTAATTTACGACCGTCTTCTCCCGTCCTACTGCACGAGATACAAAATCGAGGTCCAAATGAAAAAACGGCTCAAATCCAACGTCCAAGTTATACAGATACCGCCCGTTCGTTTCCAATTGAACCGTAAATGCATAAAAGTCACGCGGGAGGCTTACAAACTACAGAGAAACCTGGGCGTTAGTTCCTCTTATTAATCCAACCTCTGCAATACCCAAAAAAAAACGACTATAATTCCTATTACTCCATTACCGAATAATCTTCAGGGTCGGTCTGGCTGCTGGTCACAGAAAGCAACTAATCCTGCCTGTGTGCAGCGCTGCGCACGCCGCTAAATTCGAATTTATACCGTTCTGGCATGTTATCTGAATTTAAATCCGTGCCGAATGATTGTTTTTTGTTTAAGGTAGTCTCGTCGTAAAGTCCGACGTCACGTGAGTTCGGAGTAAAAACGTTAAAGAGCTGCGAACATTTTTCGATGGGATGAAAGTAGATTTTGCGAAAAATTGGAGCAAACAAGGGGACTCGTCTCCTCAGCGTGTGATATAAATTTCGGCTTGATATCTCAAACAGTTCTCCAGTTATGAGGTAAATTTATGCGCAGAAACGAGGACATTTTTTCTAAATGTGATTCTCCGGTTTTTTGGAGCATTCGGAACGCGTGTAGGTCAAAATCTCGAGAAAACAATTTTTTATCACAACAAAGCTTCTTGAGGAAGCAAAATTATTAACTTTCTTACATTATTCTAAATTTGTTTAGATTTTAACATTTAAGCATTTTTAAAAATTCTTAACATTTTTCTAAAATTTCTGAAATTATATCTTAAATTAACATGTCAAAAGCGCCTGAGGCCCGGTGCGAGACTGATTCAAAACCTGGGAAAACCGAACGGAGGACCTAAAATAAGACTCGCGAGGAAACATTCCAAACTGTCCGACCCTGATTTCTCGTAATTCTGATGTATGTGTAAATAAAGGTGTAAAACGCGAAAAATCTAACGGGCCGGTATTTATTTTTATCGGTTTTTAAATTTCTTTTTGTACCAGCTAAAAAATAATTCGCCAAATATGTGAATTCTAACGGTACTCGATTAATATGCTAACAGCCTTGGTCTTTTTTATTTCATCTGCTTATTCAAGAAAAAAAATCTTTGACGATTGGAGTAAAACTTGGTAGCGCTCCACCGCGGTTGACTGCGGCTATTTATTTCTGTTTAAACGACTTGGACTCGAGGCGTTGCCGCTTCCCTCGATTGGTGGCCCGATTGGTTTGGTTAATTATCATAATTATCATTCCGGGACCGGGCGCCGTCGCGGAATAGTTTTCCGTCGCCGGCAGCGGTCTCGGTATCATGCGCTCGTGCCATGTTCCGCTCAATGGTGGGGTAGGTCTTCGACGATTTTTTTTCCATCTCGTTCCCTTCTCACTCGCGCCTCATTCCTCGACTCCGATACAACCGAAAAAAAATAAAAAAATCTATATATATTCACGAAGAAATAATTTTCTGCGTCGAATAATAGTAATCTATGTTGCGGTTATTATTTCCTCTGCGACGGTCGGATCACGCAATTGATCTATTCTCGATAGACATGTTTTTGTGCACGATAATTATGTATTATTTACCGTTTTCTTACTCCGGACTCGAATGTCGCATATGAAGCATCGGGTCCAATTGACATTCGTTGCATCTGTTTTTGTTTACGTTCGTTTTGTATTTGGTCTATGTTCGACATTCGTTACATATCGGTTCATAGTTGACTCAGAAAAATCAACCAGAAATCAACGAGTGCTGTTCCCGCCTTGAAAGTCGGAGGGTGCTTTGTAATATTTAACCGTGAAACAACTTCTTAAGTCCAAAGAATGCTTAATTTTCAAAAAGGAACCCGTAATCAACCCTTAAGGCACTGAGTCACCTAAAAAAAAAGAGAAAATAATTTTTTTCAAGAATTGTATTTCAGGTCTAAAATGTGTGATAAGTGAAAAAAAAAAGGCTCGAAAAAAAATGCGGGGCGATAGTTCAACATGTGCATTTTTTTAGTGTAAAATACAACTATTGTGTAAATTAATGTCTAGGGAGAAAAAAAATGATTTTATTTTTTTCGGTGACTCAGTCCCTTTAAAAAATACAATGGTTGGTTTAATTGACCGGTCGGTTCGAGCTCGCTTGTGGGAAATACGATCGAAATTCAACCCCAAGTTACGGTTGGGAGACTCGCGAGAGTATTCAATTATGTATCGTAAATCAGTGTTTTTACAAACTGTCGTAACAACGCTCTTTGCTTTCCAATGATTCGTTTCCGCAAACATAATCGATCTTTAGGGTCGACAGGTCGTCGCGATCCGAGAGAGAGCACGTGTCTCGCGAGTGTCCGTCTCGCAAAACACTCGACGGCGATTAGAGACACTCTTGCATCAGCATACTTAATTAACGTTCCCAAATATACGGAGTTCGGAGGAAAGATATACTTTTTCGTGCGACACGCCAAGTGCCGAGTTTCGGTAAGTTAACTATGTTAAATCGTTTATTAATGAAAAAATACGTCAGTTTTTTTTATCACTTGTTCGTTTCCATTTTGTCGCTACTGGGCTGTTATTCGGGTGGTGAACAGAAATCTTTTTTGCGCTTCTTAAGGTGAATATATCGCTTCGCACTCGTTTCGCATAAGTTCGAGAAAAATTAGAGCGAATTACGAATACTTCTCGATGATATGAAAATCTGAAAAAATTCGTGTTCAACGAAGGTACTGTAAATATTAAGTCCGCATAATATCAACTACGAAATGTTACTAACAAACTGAAAAAAACATTGAAAAAAAAAATATTGTCAACGCATTTCCCGGAAAACCGATTTTTTTAATAAAAATGATTCGTTAATTTATCTAAATACGTATGCATTGTTTCAGATTTTGCAATTCACTTTGAATCTTTGAATTACGATTTTCCACATTTTTTCCATCCAGAAAAAAAAATTCAGAGGAGTTTCAAGAGAAATTTTATATAAATTTTCAGGCCTATGCAGAAAAATATTTTTACCGCGGTATGTGATTTAGTTTACTAATTACCCGAATAACTGTATACGTAATTGAAGATCGGAGTGACGAACGTCCCGGAAAGGATTATGACCGCAACGTGTGGATTCACTGACTTATCGCGATCAGCAATAAATATTGGTCGTTTTGTACTGATCGAGCGCATAATTCGCTCCGTCGCCAGATGTGCAACTTATCATCTGGCTCGGTCGTAACGACTATCGGAGGGGTGTAACGATCCGTCATGTCGTGACCGACTTTTTGTCACAAGAAATCATTCTTGAGTGAACGCTCGAGAAACGATACGCATGACGTGTCGATTCGAATCGATTCAATCGAGACTGCATTAATGATGATTTTTTTTTAAATACTTAAAGGAATTTTAATGCAGAACAGTTATTTGCCGTATAAATAATTTTCCATAACAAACTCACGAAAATCACGCTTTTCGAGCTTTGGTAAACAGCGACTGGTAAAGAGCGTCGAGCAACGTAGCTCGGAAAAAATCTGTAAAAGCTTCAGTTATCGTCTTCTTCGGACGCGCTGAGACCCCGACTCATACCGGTCTGTAATTGGACACCCTCGACGCGTCCCTTAAGCATTAAGAGGGCGTTTACCAGTTACACCGGAAACAGACCGACGCGCTCTTTGTCGCGCTCTCGTAACAGTTATCGTGGAAAGTCCGCTTTCGTTTCACTGCGGATAATTCCGAAAAATTCATACGTATTCAGAAAAATGAACAAATCATTTAAATTTGAAACAGAAGTTTCGTTGCCGCGTTATTGATTAAACAAATTATTTTTTCGTCAATTTTTTAATAAGCTTTCGCAATTGTTATAATGCAAAATCAATCTTTTCAGCACCGTCTATATGCTCGATTTTTTTCAGATTTTTATCCTTAACAAAAAAGATTACAAAAATTCATATGATCAATCATCGTTCTCCGCAGAAACATGATTAATTCAAGGTCAATGGATTTTAAGTTTTTTTGCGCGACAATTGTGACTATCGCGCGCAATCAGATGTTTTTCCTAATCTCAGATTCGGCACGGGTACGACGGAGATTTCCTCTCGATGAAGTTATCGTCGCCGTCTCGTCGTCCCGGCGCCAAGCGGGTTATCGAGAAGCGCCCCGGTACAGAGTTCCATCAATAGAGTACGACCCTCCGCAGCGCGATTGGTAGTCGCGATCAGGAACGACACACTGAGCGTGCGGCCACTTTTTCTCTTTTCCTCGCATTTTTCTCCGTTCCGTTTTGCCAACGCTAAACTTTCCATTGAAAATCATGCAACGACGGAGATGATCTTTACGACCATTAGCCGCGGATGATCGGTTGCTCGGCGATTAGCCTCCCAATATCGCTCGTTTCGATTGAATTGCTCGTGTAATCGTTGTTGATTAGACGGACTCGAGTAAACACGAGATAACGAAATTCATCCTCGTTGTTCGAAATTTATCGTGACATCGCGTAACAACGAGTCAACTTTTCTATTGCAATCCGACCGAAGAAATCCAAGTGAAAAACAAGCGCGAACTCAAAAACAAAATTTGAAAAAAAAAGCCCTGTCGGCAAGCGCCGAGGAAAAAACAATCCTCGTGCACTATCTTCGTTGTTTTGTTGAATTCATTGGAACTTTTCTTGTTCTTTTCCGTCGAATATGTCTCGTTTTATTCAAGCGCCGATGCAACGATCGTAATACATTCGTTTTGTGTTATGTCATTCGATGCAGTGACCTCACTTTTTCGACTAAAAGGGGAGGATGCGAATGAAAAAATGCTATCACGGCATCTTATTGCATTTTTACATCTCTTTCGTCCACGCGGACTTCCCCGGCCGAGTACTCGGCACTTTTTTTTTTGGTCTCGCCTTTTTTATCTCCCGATATTTGCACCCTCGAAATTGTTCACGCGAGTTCAAAGTGACAAACTCGAAAGATCAAAAAAATATTCAATATTATCGTCACTCTCGCCTCGAAACAATACCGAAACAAAATCGTTTCGTTCCAGACTTTTCGGCGTTTTTTCGCGAAGTATCGAATCACTGCATCGCACGATCACATCGATTAATCGTACATCAATCGTCGTTCCGTATTCTCGCTCTGTACCTCGGGTTTACGAACAATCGCTCCACCGATTTGTAATAATAAACCACACACGATCTTTCGTACCCGTTTTTTTCCTTTGCAAATTTTCCTGTTTCTTTGTTTTCTCAACTTCGCGATACGCATATTGCATGCTTAATAGTTACCCATATAAATAGAAACCACCGTCACCTATAAACGTAGATACTAAACGGTGCGAGTTAATCGACGCGGTAGACTGGTCGCGCGGGGGCAGCGCATTGCCTCGTCGTTGCGTTAAACACTTTTCTCTTCGCGCGTTCGTAACATTCGTCGCGATTCATCGTCTCCTTTACTCTTTTGTTCGTTAATTCGTTCGTTCTATACGTCGTTCGCGGTTTGCGTATTCGCTTCGTACGAATAAATTTTTCGAAATTCACAGCTTTTCGTCGTCGTTCGAGCGACGAAACGGCTTCACTCGATTCCGCGCGAGATCCAACGACTCTTCGATACCTCGATTGTCGTAATTGATTCGTCGTTCGATCGGTCCGAAATTGAGCGCGTCTTCGCGTTTCTCCGGTTCGAGAATGTGCCCATCGTCTTAAATAGAACGAGCTCTCGTTTCATACTCAGTCGAACTTGCGTTTTTGTGGTAATCCCCGAAATCGTTCATCCACTTTTCCGATCTTCGAAAGAATCTAAAACACGATTTGATACTCGTTGATTTTTTGTTTCCTTATAAAAAATCGAACGCGAAAGAGTGGAATGATAAAACAGAAAAGAAATTTCGATGGATTCGGGGATCCGTTCGTCGTTCGTTTCGCTTCGCTTTTCGGCGTGTCAGCTCGTGTCAAGAGTGAATTGGAACAGGGAAGCGAAGATTTTCATTGTTTCTCGTCCGACTCGCGCGCCGAAGCGACCGAAGCGGCGGCGCGAGGGGCATCAGTGGTTTTTTTCTTTCTTCGAATTGTGAGATCGTACCCGTGAACCTAGGACAGAGCACTGCAAGCTCTCGGTCTCTGACAACAGCAGAGACGACGCAATCCAGCCGCAGGGCCCGGCTCTTCCGATCACCGTTCTTCTCCGCCCTCGCCACCTCCGCCGGGCTCCTGTTGCGGTCTCACGATCTGATAGGTTATCAAATACTCCGGATATGCCTGCTCTCCGCGATATACGACGTATTCCGGAAACACCAGACCGCCCTGCGACGGTCTTCCCATCACGCTGTGATGGCCCGGCGGTGCGTGGGCCATCTTCATCGCTGAGAATTGAAGAAACGACTTGCCGAGCGTCACTCGACACAGCAGCAGATGTCTGAAAATAAATATTGAAACGATGTTAATTTAATCATCCTTCGTTTTCCTTAAAACTTATGTTTTCGAGATTTTCATATTAGGTAACTCCAAATCGTTTGCGATCCCGCAACAACTTTAGATCGTTCGTTGAGCGCTCACGGGAATTACTCACCTGTGACAAATGTAACAACTCCTGTCCTTGTGAGCCGGACATCCCGTGCCGCCGCAGATCCCGTAAACGTATTGATTGCTCTTGCTGCTGTGCTCCGCGAAGTAGATACCCGCACCGAACATGCCGCCTATGTACGCGTGACGCTCGTCGAAGCCCTTTTGCACAATCGCGTTTATGAACGAACTGCCATGAAAGAGCATCCTCTCGTTCGCTTGTGGCGAGGTCGGACTCGGATTCGTTCTCGGCACGCTGTTCGGCGACGCTGGACCAGCGGCGCCGACTTCCTCGGCCACTTCCTGACGTCTGTGCGCGTAGCGTTCCCAGAGTTTTCGATTTTGTACCTTTTGTATCTGCGAACAGAATTCGGCGATGCATTTTTGTATGGAACGAGTAATTGATCGTTCGGATAGGATAAGATGCTCGACTGCTCGATGAACTTTAGTCTTACCCTGACGATGTTGTATCGCGCGAATATTCCGCCGGAGTGTCCGTTGTCGCGGTGTTCCCTTATCGTGCTCTGCATCTCTTCCTCGACGGCGAGAAACTCTTTGTCCTCGGTCAACAAATCGACGAGCAACGTGCCGGGATTGATGGAAGGTTGCCATATCGAGCCGGCGGCGGAGCTCAAAAGCTTGTCCATGCCCTTGATGAGCTTGTGACGATAACCATAAGCCGAAACACCGACTTGCTTCAAATCCTCGTGACCCATTTCCGCGAGTATGTCGAGGGTTATTTGCTCGCGCTCGAACAATTCGAGGAGATGCTCAAGACCGAGGCTCTGCAGGAATGTCGCGACGTTCGTGATATTCGAGCAATTGCGATCCTCGCAACCGTCCTTCGTGTCGCGGTCGGAGCACGGCTCCATCGCCGGCATTGGACTCAAACAGGTGTTCGGACGCGCCAGCGGAACGCAGAGAGTCATCGCCGCGCCGGAAGGCATGATAACGGTCTCTTGCGTTAACGACGGCGGCGGTGTTACAGGAACTGAAAATAAAACAACGAACGTGATTACGAAACGATTAAATAACTTTAACGCGAGGCATAAACGCTAGTGTATAAAAAAAGGTAAAGATTATTATGTTTTCTGCTTCAATCGGAACCACGTTCTTTCGCGGATTTGCAAACATATGTCGGGCCATCGAGCAAACTCCTAAAATTCGACAATCTCATGCTCGTTCATTTGTGAACCATAACAGGAAATACCAGAATTGTTTCACATAAAATCAACCTCGTAAAAAAAAAACTTTTAGCGTATAATTCCTGTTTTTCACTTTTGTTTCTTAGCTAATTAAACGGCGGAAAACATTTTTTAATGGGACTCTTATCAGATTCAGATTTATCAGATCAGATTATACAGGACCAAAAGCCCTTCCGTCGGCTCTGCCAAAGCCGAGATCTCGGCATTAACCGAATATTCTCAATAACTGTGATTAAATTGTGGCCGACTAACGTTATTTTCTGACTTAGCCGGCCAAGCCGCCTAATTATGATGTGCATCGTTTTACCTGCTACTATACTCGGCGGTCGGCTTCCATTTGGATTGCCAGCGCTGCCGCTGACAACGCTACTGCCACCGGGCGGAACAGAGGGAACAACTTGTTGCGAGGCCATTGCGTCCTGCAACAAGCATCTCACGTCATCGGCGCTGGCGAGATCCACCGGGCTCTGTCCTTCCTGATTCTTGAGAAAAGGATCGGCGCCATGGGCCAGCAAAAGGGCGCACAGTTGCGTTCGTCCCTTCTGCGCCGCCTCGTGCAGCGGCGTGAAGCCCCATTTGTCCGTGGCGTTAACAACGGTGTTGTACTTTATCAAGAGCGCAGCGATGTCGAGGTGTCCGTAACTCGAGGCATTGTGAAGAGGTATGAGGCCTCCTTTGTCCTGGGCATTAACGTCGGCGCCACGCTCGAGAAGAAATTCCGCCACTTCCAGATTGTTGTAACCCGCTAGAGAATTTTTATTGTCTCGATTATTCGGCGTTCCATTAAATTGGGTCAAGAAAAATGAAAAGTAATCATAGACAGTTTCCGAAGAACTATGTATAAAATTTCGACAAATTATTGCACAATAGTATTCAAAATAATTTCTCATTAGGGCAATTTTTTCTATATAATTACCTGCCAAATGCAACGGTGTGCTGTTCCGACCTTGTGCGTCTCTGCAGTTTATATTATCCTGCGTGATGAGCCTCTGAACCCTCGCGAGATTTCCCTTCTTCGCCGCATCGAGCAGCGCGCTGTTGCCTCGCAAAAGATCGGCGACGTCCTGATCGCCTTCTCTCACCAGATCGAGGGGCGTTGCACCGTCGCGATTCTTCTTCGTCGCGTCGGCGCCGTGTCTCAACAACAATCTCACTATCTCGCATTTGCCCTTTGCCGCTGCCTCGTGCAGAGGCGTGAATTTCCACAGATCGGCGACGTTCACCGAGGCACCGTGCTTCACCAAAAGTTCGGTCACCTCGTAGTGACCGTAGGAACAGGCGTTGTGAAGAGGCACCAGACCACTTTACCAAAAAAAGAACCAATATTAATTGTTTTTTTTCAGTACAATGTAAAAAATTGTCGTACTTATCATATCATCGATGGCGAATAGAAGAATATAAAAGAAATGTTCAATAAAATTCAATCATACGAATAACGATTTCAATTCTAGCGGAATTCCCTTACCCTTTGTCCTTGGCATGAACGTCCGCCCCGTGAGCCAAAAGATACTCCACAACAGGCACGCGATTGTAGCCCGCTGCAAAGTGCAGCGGCGTTGAGTGCCTGCCGTCCAGATCGCGGCAATTGACCGCATGTGGATTCGCCTGAAGTATCCTCTCGACGGCGGTCAAGTCGCCGGATTTACTTGCCTCGAGAAGCTGCACTTCCGCGTCCTCCGTGCCGCCCGGGGGATCTGATGAGATGGACAACGGTTATCAACTTTCCACCGCACAATCATGCCCTCTAGTACTTTTCGCGAATTGACGCAGCAAATTGCGTGAACTATAAGATTTTTTTCAGGGCGCCCCGAATCGACTCTTCAAGATTCAAAAGTTACCCGAGCATAGAACATTTCTTCTTTTTTATAGGGAAAGTACGGAAAGTACTCGACCTTTCGAGCTCGAATTCGATATATTATTTTCTCGATAATTACGTATCGATCGCTTATTTCACTCCTCACTAAATATTTTCGTATGGCGCTGGTATTACGTTGCGAATTAAATCATCACAGCGTACCTTGCAATATTTTGAGTACATTCTCCGTAGCAACTTGGGCAGCCGTATATCCTTGTAACGAAACTATCGAAGGGTCTACATTGTACGAAAGTAATATCCTGCAAGCCTGCACGTTGTCTTCTCTGGCACACCTGAAAATTCGATCGCCTGTTAATATTGCACTTCTAATATCCTCAATGATTCACGACCCTATCATTTCCCCGCAGAGGAAGCTTTGCTTTCATGGATAAAATCGGGATTTTAGTAAAAGTGTTCAGAAGGGTTTGGGATAACATTTGGTACGAATCCGTAACGCCGTATCGAATTCATGGAATTTTTCGAATACGATAAAAAAAATACCTGTGCAACGCCGTCTGTCCCAAGCCGTCGAGCGCGTTGACCTTGGCGTTGTGTCTCAGCAACACGTCCATCGCGTCGTAATAGGAATGATCGGTAGCCACGTGCAGTGGCGTGACAAAGTCCTTGTTCTTCTCGTTCAACGCGGCGTTCTTCCGTATGAGAGCCTCGACGATTTGCTTTCTCTTCGGATAGGGCGACGCTACCGCGCAATGCAGCGGCGTGTCGCCGGTGTACGGATGCTTGAAGTTCACAACCTCCTGGGATAAGTATTTCTTCAATTTGGCTGGATCCGCCTGCCTGCAGGCGTCTAATAGGCAGTGTCCTTTGTATTCGTCTGCAAATTACCATTGATCGACATTTCGCATTAACGAAATGCAACGGCAGCCCCCGAGCTTCGGGCAGCGTTATTTTACGCGAATTTTTTTTTCCGATCGACAAATCTTTACGAATTTTTGGATGTGAGAAAAATTCGTTCATCTCATTAATTAAGTGTATTTAAAAAATGAAAACTATTCGGACAATGAAAAGAAAAATCGATTCGCGAATGATTAAAGGCAATTATTACGATAAATCCGGGAGAATCGAGACTATTCTTGTTTCCGAATCGTACTCACAGGCAAGCCTTTCCTGAAGCTCGATGGTGGGTGCAACGTCGATCGCGCTTTTGCTATGGCAGTTTAGTTGAGTGGGATCGGCACCTTCGCTGAGCAGCAAGGAGCAAACCTCCGCGCGCGATTTGCTCGCACCCTCGTGAAGCGGCGTGAAGGCCCACAGGTCGCTGGCGTTCACCGCAGCACCGTGCTTCAACAATGCCTCGGTAACTTCGAAGTGGCCGTACGAACAGGCGTTGTGAAGGGGCACGAGACCTCTGTGGAAATCGAACATTGATCATCATATTTTTTTCAGCCAATTCGGTAACATTCGACTACGAAAGTTGCAGCAATCTCGTCCAAAAGCTACCGATGGGCACATACGATTTTTTTCTTTCTCGGATAAAAAGCTTTGTTTTCGGAAATAAAAATGTTTTCAAGATTCTTATATGTATTCGTTTCGAAGAATAGAATTTAGAAAAAATGCGTGACCAAATCCGTAAATTGTACCAGATTTTCGTCGATATGGCAGCTGAATTTTTCGTTTTTTGCATAAAAAATGTTATTTCTTACCCCTTATCCTTGGCATGGACGTCGGCGCCGTTCTGCAACAAGATCTGTACTACCCTAGATCGATTGTATCCCGCGGCTAGATGCAAAGGAGTCGATCGACGTCCGTCACTCGCATGGCAGTTTACGTTCAGCGGATTGAGCAGTTGTAGGAGCCTCTCCTCGTTTCCCGATCTCGCAGCTTCGAGAAGCTCGTCTTTTCTGTATTCGCCGGTCAGGACGGGCTTCGTCGCGGCGTCGGCTAACTCGAGAGCAGTTTTGCCCTCGGTGTTTCGTATATTCGGATCGGCTCCATGCTGAAGAAGGGCTATACAGACGTCGATCTTGCCCTGTCGACGAAAAAATAAAAATCGGTTAGATGGAATACGCGGCTCGCTGGACTCGAAGGAAACTAAAGATGTGTGTTTGCACAAAAAACGAGGGTCTGCCCTGGCGAATTCTCGAAGTACGCGACATCGTTAATGGTTGTTGAAATAATACTGGAACAACAAATTCTCCGATAGGCCCAATCTAGCATTAGTAGGGTATAAAATCGAGGCTCACGATAATTTTAAATAACAGACTGTGATTCTAGAGATACATACATGAATATAAAAATGCATTATATAAATTTTGCTGTTTTTCTTGTTCGTATCTTGTAAATGTGAGAAATCAATACTGAGTAAATTGTAAAAGAATTCATTTTTTGTCAAATTAAATAAATATCTTAATAAATAATTTGAAAAAAAAAGATCTTTCAGTTCCAAAGAAATAGTACCAAAATTTTATGAACAACTTAGTGAAGAAAAATCGATTGTTCAACAAATTACCTGGCAGCCTAACTTTTATCGTGAGAGAAAAAAACCATTTGTTAATTTTTTCCAATACGCGTACTTTTTTTAAAATTCCTTTTGACTTATTTTCGATTCAAATTTTTATTTTTTGAGAATTTGTCGATAGTCAACATTACTGAAAACTTATTTGAAAAAAGAAAAAAAAAATTCACCTTTATAGCGGCCTCGTGCAGAGGGGTGTAATTCCAATTGTCTCGAGTATTGGGATTGGCTCCGGCCTCGAGCAGCAACCTTACGACGTCGGAATGTCCGAAGGAGCAAGCGTTGTGCAGCGGATGAAGGCCGCCGTCGTCTCTCGCCTGAATTGACGCGCCTGCCGACAGAAGAAACTCGACGACTTCCCTTCTTCCGTATCCTGCAAAATATTAAATATCACAGTTTTGAAATATTATCGCAAACTACAACATCATGTCAATTATTCACCATTTTTTTTTTTTTACAATAAGCAAGGACTTCAAGAAATGGCATTGAAAAAACTGTAAAAC
The DNA here is from genome assembly GCA_963924025.1 of Ischnus inquisitorius. Lineage (NCBI taxonomy): Eukaryota > Metazoa > Arthropoda > Insecta > Hymenoptera > Ichneumonidae > Ischnus > Ischnus inquisitorius. Next base: position 2,112,921 of record OZ001243.1, on the reverse strand, counting down.
CTTCGTTTTGTTTCCAAACTCAATTGTAATTAACCGTTTGCATAATCGATATTTTCACGAAAATTTTGCTCCCATGTTAAAAAAAAGTGTATAAAACGCCTAAATTCTTGGGCTTTTCGCGAAATTCGTTTCGTCACGATTGCATTGTAATTCAGAATTTTGTCGCCGACAATCCGTGACGTGAGAAAAAAACAACAAACAATACTTCTCTCCTTCTTTTTTTTCCTCAGAACAATTTATCCGGGCGCTCGGCACGAAACGAGTCAACCGAAACAACAAAATGAAAACTAATCGATTTTGCGATTAATCGAGATTCGTTCCGACGAGCGCAGCCCGATCGGCCCGAAGCGCACGATTTTTATTGTAAACATCGTCGTCGACGATTTGTTGCTTGGTTAGCGAGACAAGGGGGTGAGGAGGTTGGGGCGGGGGGATACATCGAAACGCGATATTCACAGATGTACGCACGCGGAAGGGAAATTGCGATAATTCGCGTTGATTAACAGTCCGAATAGAAAGCGAACGATGAGACCGAGAGACAACGCGCGCACCACACTTCGGAACGGACTACAACAACTTCGAACTAATCGTTCCCAAACACCGATCACCCGTGTTTTTTTCTTTTTTCTTCTTTCGAACAAAACTATTCGATCAGTCCGTTATCTCAGCGATCGAAAATTATCGGAATAAACAACGGGAGAAAAATGACAAAGACAATAGGAAAAAAAAGACGGACGAACCCGAGACAGATAGAAAGGGGGAATAATAGAGAAAAAAAAAAAAAAAAGTTGCTCACCAGCTGCGAAATGCAGGGGGGTAGATTTGCGTCCAGCGGTGTCCCGTGCGTTAACCGTCTTCGGAGTGACTAATTTCTTGACGCGAGTGAGATCGCCCGTTTTACACGCCTCGAAGAGTTCCCTCAGAGGATCCGCCGCGCCGGATCCTGTCAGGGACTCGGGATTCGTCAATACTGACCGTCGTCCTGCCATTTCACACCGCCATTTTCACGCTACTGTCATGCCACGGTTTCGGGAATACAGGTTTCACAACAAGCCAGAGAGAGGGTTTCCTTTCCGCGCTCTCTCCTCTCTCTCTCCACCCCGACGACGACGACCCGACGATAAGATTACGGGCCTCGGCGAGCGTTGCGGTGCGGCCGTGCGACGAACTACGCTATCGCGATTCGTCGACACAACAGATGCATGAAACTTTTTTACCCCATGACCGACCGTGGTATTTCTCACATTCTCTAGATAACAAAATTCTGCTATACAGCAACATTAATTAAAAGTTCCAGAGAAGAAAACAATGTATAATCTCAAAGTTTTTATTAGCATCAGAAAAAAATTGAGAAAAAAGTGTTCCACTTTATTTTTCTGGGAGTTCTGGGAGATGCGTATTGAAACGCATGGTCAGGCCGGATTGCGCGCCACCGCATCGTCAGTTGAGTCGCCGCAATCATGGCGGACGCAGCGGCACGACAGCTTCAATACGAGTACAAAGCGGTAAGTATCATCCGATAATTAATCGTGCCAGAAAAAACTTACAAAAATCAAACAATTGCCGCTATTGAGAATCATAAAATTTGGCTCTCGCGATCCCTTCGATAGAACACTTTGTTTATCCACGTCGCCCAATCGTAGAGGTTACGTTTGCCACGAACGTCGGAACGACGCTCCAAAACGCACCGCGACAACAAAAACAAACACACTCATGCAAGTTTTTTTATTTGTTTATTCATTTTTCAGAATTCCAATCTCGTTCTACAAGCCGATGTTCGGCTCATCGAGAGACGCAGCAGAGATGAGGCTACCGGCGAGGTTTTGTCGCTGTCCGGCAAACTGGAGGGCACAAGAATGGGCGATAGGTCGCAGCGCACCAGGCCCGCCAAAGCCGAAGAGCGCAAAGTCAAGTACGCACAATTTTTTAATTTTCATAAATTAACAATTTTTGCATTTTCCACCATTGGCGTCCGACAGTTGTTGTATATACTTTCACGATTGACGATAGTACCTTTTTTCATTGTTAAGGGCAGACCACAGGCTCGGCCGGTAACAAAATTACCTTAAAATTTTTTTTTCCGAAAACGTTGCTCCGACGTTGATCAGAATGAAGTTTTTGTAGTCTTTCGATAGATGCGTAATAACCTAATTTGCTTTGACTACGCAGCTAATGTTTCGGAGCCGATACGGAAGAATTTTTAAAGTTCGAGGGCTAACGGTACGATTGTTGATAACGCGAAATCCCAATGATTATCGTCACCGAACAAGAAGATTTATGAAAAGAATTGAAAAAAATTACTTGAAGTACGAAAAACTATCCGGTGCTTCAAGAATACAGAATTAAAAAAAAACGTTATTCACGTTTTTTGTATTGTTTTTTGCAGGCGCCAAAAGCGAGACGAGGCACAGTACGATTTCGCGAGAATGAAAGGCGCGACTCTGCTTTCGGAGGGCGTCGACGAGATGGTGGGAATAGTTTATCGACCGAAGACCCAAGAAACACGCCAGACTTACGAGGTTTTGTTGAGTTTCATTCAAGAAGCGCTCAGCGATCAACCGCGCGACATTCTGTGCGGTGCCGCCGACGAGGTGCTCGCGGTGCTGAAGAACGACAGGCTGAAGGAGAAGGAGAAGAAACGCGAGACGGAGCAGTTGCTCGGTACTTTGGCCGACGAGAGATTCGCTCTGCTCGTCAATCTCGGCAAGAAAATCACGGATTTCGGCAGCGAGGAGAAGACGACGGGGAACGAGGAGAACATCGACGAGACGTACGGTATAAACGTGCAGTTCGAGGAGAGCAGCGAGGAGGACGACGAGGACGCGTTTGGCGAAGTTCGCGAGGTCGAGGACGAAGCCGAGGAGGGCGAGGAGGCGAACGACGATCGAGCCATACACGCGGAAAATTTGGGCGGCGCGGAGGAGATGAAAAAGGCAAAGGCGCTTCATCCGCTCGACATCGACGCTTATTGGCTTCAACGACGGCTTAGCACAATTTATAACGATGCTATGGTGTCGCAGGTACATTCACGAGTTTTTTACTGTTACTATTAATATTATTTTCTTCAATTGAAAAGTCTAATCTAACTCGTTTGTGTCGTACAGGCCCGAGCAGCGGAAGTTCTGACCGTTCTGAAGGACGCCGGCGACGATCGCGATTGTGAAAATCAATTGGTCATTCTTCTCGGTTACGACTGTTTCGATTTCATAAAACAGCTTAAGAAGTATCGCCACATGATCGCGTATTGCACGATGCTCGCGTCGTCGCAGTCCGAATCGGATCGTCAGAAGATTCGCAATAAGATGAACGACGATCCGTCGTTGGCGAAGATACTTCGACAATTGGACACGGGAAAGGGCGAGGACGACGCCGACGAGACTATGGAGGCGAGAGCACAGAGAAAGCGCAGAGAAGAGAACGAGGACACCGGAGGTCCCGGCGGTCAGGTTCAGGGCACCAGAAACATGATCGATCTCGAGGATATTACATTCGCCCAAGGCAGTCATTTCATGGCGAACAAACGTTGCCAATTGCCGGACGGAAGCTTCAGGAAACAGCGCAAAGGGTAAGTTGCACCAAAACTCTAACATCCAGACATCGTTTATAAATGACCTTTTTGAGCGTTCCGAACAAATTTTCTCAAAAATCATAATATGTTTGGCGTGCAAAAGGTTTTTGTAAGGAGGAACTGTTATGAAAAAATATTATCATTAATGTAAACAATAAACTATCTATCAATTCGATGGTAGCGTAGAATTTGACACAATATAAGCGACAATTAACAGTACTTTTTTTTTCAATTTTTTACAGATACGAGGAGGTGCACGTACCAGCGCTGAAGCCGAAGCCCTTCGGCGAAAACGAGAAATTGTATCCAATCGATCAGCTATCGAAATACGTTCAGCCGGCGTTCGAGGGTTTCAAAACGTTGAATCGAATACAGAGTCGTCTTCACCAAACGGCGTTGGAGAGCGACGAAAATTTGTTGCTATGCGCGCCAACGGGTGCGGGCAAAACGAACGTCGCGCTTTTGTGTATGATGCGCGAAATCGGCAAGCACATAAACGCCGACGGGACGATAAACGCCGACGAGTTCAAGATAATCTACATCGCGCCGATGCGATCTCTCGTCCAGGAGATGGTCGGTAACTTCGGCAAACGTTTGGCCGGTTACAATCTCACCGTATCGGAATTGACCGGCGACCATCAATTGACCCGCGAGAAAATAGCGGCGACTCAGATAATCGTTTGCACACCGGAAAAGTGGGACATTATAACGCGCAAGGGCGGCGAAAAGACTTACACATCTCTCGTGCGTTTGATAATCATTGACGAGATCCATTTGCTGCACGACGAGCGAGGTCCGGTTCTCGAGGCGTTGGTGGCCCGCACGATAAGAAACATCGAAACAACGCAGGAGGACGTGCGTCTCGTCGGCTTGTCGGCAACGCTACCGAATTATCAGGACGTCGCGGCCTTTCTTCGTATAAAACCCGACACGGGTCTCTTCTACTTCGACAACAGCTTTCGTCCCGTCGCCCTTGAACAGCAGTACATCGGCGTGACGGAGAAAAAGGCGATAAAGCGCTTTCAAGTCATGAACGAGATCGTCTACGAAAAGACGATGGAACACGCGGGCCGCAATCAGGTTCTCGTGTTCGTTCATTCGCGCAAGGAAACCGGCAAAACGGCACGCGCGATAAGGGACATGTGCTTGGAGAAGGACACGCTCGGGCAATTCCTGCGCGAGGGCTCGGCATCGATGGAGGTGCTCAGAACCGAGGCCGAACAGGTGAAGAACCAAGAATTGAAGGATCTTCTGCCGTACGGTTTCGCAATTCATCACGCCGGTATGACGCGCGTCGATCGTACGCTCGTCGAGGATCTTTTCGCCGATCGTCACATACAGGTACTCGTGTCGACGGCGACCCTCGCTTGGGGCGTCAATCTGCCAGCTCACACGGTCATCATAAAGGGAACGCAGGTTTACAATCCCGACAAGGGACGATGGGTCGAGTTGGGCGCGTTGGACGTGCTGCAGATGCTCGGACGAGCCGGACGACCGCAGTACGACACGAAGGGCGAGGGTATTCTCATAACGAATCACAGCGAGTTGCAGTACTATCTCTCGCTGTTGAATCAACAATTGCCGATAGAGTCGCAACTCGTGAGCAAAATGCCGGACATGCTTAACGCGGAGATCGTTCTCGGAACAATACAGAACATTCGCGACGGCGTAACGTGGCTCGGTTACACTTATCTCTACATAAGAATGCTGAGATGCCCGAATCTGTACGGTGTTTCGCACGACAAGATAAAGGAGGATCCGCTGCTGGAATTGCATCGAGCGGATTTGATACACTCGGCGGCGGTGTCCCTCGATCGCAGCGGTCTCATCAAGTACGATCGCAAATCCGGCAATTTCCAAGCTACCGAACTCGGTAGAATAGCGTCGCACTATTATTGCACGCACGACACGATGGCAACGTACAATCAGTTGCTGAAGCGTACCCTCAGCGAGATCGAGCTGTTTCGCGTTTTCTCGCTCTCCGGCGAGTTCAAGCACATCAACGTGCGCGAGGAGGAAAAATTGGAGTTGCAAAAATTAATGGAAAGAGTGCCGATACCGATAAAGGAGAGCATCGAGGAGCCAAGCGCCAAGGTCAACGTTTTGCTGCAGGCTTACATATCGCAATTGAAGCTCGACGGTTTCGCTCTCATGTCCGACATGGTGTTCGTCACCCAATCGGCGTCGCGACTGATGCGCGCGATCTACGAGATCGTATTGTTTCGCGGTTGGGCCCAATTGGCCGACAAGTGTCTGTCGCTGTGCAAGATGATTGATCGACGCATGTGGCAATCGATGTCGCCGCTTCGGCAATTTCGCAAAATGCCGGAGGAGATCGTGAAGAAAATCGAGAAGAAGAATTTCCCGTGGGAGCGCTTGTACGATCTCGGACCCAACGAGCTCGGCGAATTGATACGCGCGCCGAAATTCGGCAAGACGATACACAAGTACATTCATCAATTCCCGAAGCTGGAACTCTCGACGCACATACAGCCGATAACGCGCTCGACGCTGCGCGTCGAATTGACGATAACCCCGGACTTCCAGTGGGACGAAAAGATTCACGGCGCTTCGGAGGCGTTCTGGATTCTCGTCGAGGACGTCGACAGCGAGGTCGTTCTTCATCACGAGTACTTCTTGCTCAAAGCGAAATACGCGAACGACGAGCATCTGATAAAATTCTTCGTTCCGGTATTCGAGCCACTGCCGCCGCAATATTTTCTTCGGGTCGTGTCCGATCGTTGGATCGGCGCCGAGACGCAGTTGCCAGTGTCGTTTCGTCATCTGATACTGCCGGAGAAGAATTTGCCGCCGACGGAATTGCTCGATCTTCAACCGTTGCCGATAACGGCTCTGCGTAACGCCAAATTCGAGTCTCTCTACACCGACAAGTTTCCGCAATTCAATCCCATACAGACGCAGGTCTTCAACGCCGTTTACAATTCCGACGACAATGTCTTCATCGGTTCTCCGACCGGTTCGGGCAAAACGACCATAGCCGAATTCGCGGTTCTGCGTCTCTTGACGCAAAATCCGGAGGGTCGCTGCGTGTACATGGTGAGCAAGGAGGCACTCGCGGAGTTGGTATACTCCGATTGGTACGCGAAGTTCAATCAACAATTGGGACGCAAGGTGGTACTGCTGACCGGCGAAACCGGCACGGATCTGAAGCTCCTGGCGAAGGGACAAATCGTGATAACGACGGCGGACAAGTGGGACGTGCTCTCGCGTCGTTGGAAGCAACGTAAGAACGTTCAGAACATTCAGCTCTTCATCGTCGACGAGTTGCAGTTGATCGGCGGCGAGGAGGGACCGGTATTGGAGGTGGCTTGCTCGCGGGCTCGTTACATATCGTCGCAGCTCGAGAAGCCGACGCGTATAATCGCTCTGTCGGCTTCGCTGGCGGACGCGCGAGACGCGGCCCAATGGCTCGGCGCACCGGCCGCGGCGACCTTCAATTTTCATCCATCGGTACGACCGATTCCGATGGAACTTCACGTTCAGGGCATAAACATAACGCACAACGCGTCGCGTCTTGCCGCTATGGCGAAGCCCGTTTACAATGCGATTCTTCGTCACGCGCCGCACAAGCCCGTTATCATATTCGTGCCGACGAGGCGTCAGGCGAGACTGACCGCCATCGATCTTCTCACCTTCACCGCCGCCGAGGGACAGCCCTCGAGATTCTTCCACGCCGAGGAATCCGACATAAAGCCGTTCCTCGATCGCATGACCGACAAAACACTGAAGGAAACGCTGTCCCAGGGAGTCGCCTATCTTCACGAGGGACTTTCGATCGACGATCGCCATCTCGTCGAACAATTGTTCGACAGTGGCGCGATTCAAGTTGCCGTCGCGACCCGCGATCTCTGCTGGGGTCTATCGATAAGTTGCCATCTGGTCGTCGTCATGGACACGCAGTGTTACAACGGAAAATCGCACGCCTACGAGGACTATCCGATAACGGACGTTCTGCAGATGGTGGCGCGGGCGAACCGCCCGCTCGAGGACGACGACGCGAAGTGCGTGCTGCTCTGTCAGAGCTCGAAGAAGGATTTCTTCAAGAAATTCCTGAACGAACCGCTGCCGGTCGAGAGCCATCTCGATCACCGTTTGCACGATCACTTCAACGCCGAAATCGTCACCAAGACGATCGAGAACAAGCAGGACGCGGTCGACTATCTCACGTGGACCTTCCTCTATCGCAGATTGACCCAAAATCCTAATTACTACGGTCTTCAGGGTGTAACGCATCGACATCTGTCCGATCATCTGTCGGAACTCGTGGAGAGCACGCTGAGCGACTTGGAGGGAGCGAAATGCGTCGCCGTCGAAGAGGAGATGGACACGCTGCCCTTGAATCTGGGAATGATCGCGGCTTATTATTACATCAATTACGCGACAATTGAGCTCTTCAGTCTGTCGTTGAACAGCAAAACGAAGATACGCGGACTCCTGGAGATAATATCGGCGGCCGCCGAATACGAGACCGTGCCGGTGCGACAGAGGGAAGAGAATCTCTTGCGAAGCTTGGCCGCCCGATTGCCGCATTCGCCGCAAGTCGCGAGAATGGCCGATCCTCACGTCAAGGCGCAACTTCTGCTGCAGGCCCATCTTTCGAGAATACAGCTCGGTCCCGAATTGCAGAAGGACACGGAACTCGTTCTCAGCAAAGCGGTCAGATTGATACAAGCTTGCGTCGATGTGCTCAGCTCGTCCGGTTGGCTGGCGCCGGCCGTTGCCGCTATGGAACTCGCCCAAATGGTCACGCAAGCGATGTGGTCGAAGGATTCGTACCTGAAGCAGTTGCCGCACTTCACCGCCGAGACGATAAAGCGCTGCACCGACAAGAAAGTCGAGACGGTGTTCGACGTCATGGAACTCGAGGACGGCGATCGAAATCGACTTCTGCAACTGAACGACGCGCAGATGATCGACGTCGCGAAATTTTGCAATCGCTATCCGAACATCGAGATGTCGTACGAGGTGCTCGACAAGGACAAACTGCGAAGTGGCGGTACGGTCAACGTCGTCGTGCAGTTGGATCGCGAGGACGACGCCGCCGGCCCCGTCGTCGCGCCGTTCTTCCCGCAGAAACGCGAAGAAGGCTGGTGGGTCGTCATCGGCGATTCGAAGACCAATTCGCTTCTCTCGATAAAGAGACTCACGTTGCAACAGAAGGCCAAGGTCAAATTGGACTTCGTCGCACCCGCGCCCGGCGAACACTCCTACACGCTGTACTTCATGAGCGACGCGTATCTCGGATGCGATCAGGAGTACAAATTCACGATCGACGTCGGCGAATACGAGTCCGACGCCAGTTCCGGCTCGGAATCCGAATGAATGCTCACCGTTGGACCGGGTAAAGATTCGCGAATTTTTACACATGACTCATCGTTGTGGAACACGATTTTTTTAATCCTACGAGTTGGGAACGATGAAAATGAATTTCCAAGCAAAATTAAAGCGGCGTTCCATTCATTTTTATTGGTAAAAAGACATCTTGAGTATTACTCATCCCTGGCAACTGTTTGTTCGCAACGACTTCCGATGGTACACAAAAAAACACCGTGTCGTATATAAAAGAAGTTTACGCGTTTTATTCGGGCCCGTGATTTTTTTTCGTACGCACAGAGTATCAGTGCGAACAACCGGTATCGTGGGATTATATATACGATTTTTTTACCGATAAAACACGATTGACCACGTTTTTTTTAAACCAACCTTCGCCGCTAAGCTTCCTTAAGCTTGCGGCAGTCGCAGTCTCTTTTTTCGTACAGAAAACAAAAACATAGCGAGGCGTAAAACGATTTTGCGTTTATTCGGAGCGAACGTTCGGTGAGGAACGTCACGCCGACAATTTGGCACTGTTCCATCGTTGTACATAATGAGAAATAATAATAAATAATTGTACTGGTAGAACGACGATTTTTATTGATTTTCAGTCGTGTCGCTGTTTCGTTATTCTTACATCGAAGCTTGAACCACTCAGAACGCAACGCGGCCCGCGGCGCAGTTTGGCCGAAATAGATTTCATTTTAAAAAGAATTTCGGATTCGTCGGCTCGCAAACTGCGCCGTCGGTAGTGGATAATACAGGAGCATTTTTCATGACGATTCATCGATCGTTGGAAGACATAGTAATATCACGATTGACCGATTTCATTCACCGAATGAATTCGGCGCAACAATACGCTCTCGCATTCGCATACAATACTTCTATATAACATTTTTCTCATTGCGTGAGAATGACTATTATTACTCAAGAGTACGAGGAACTCATGAATATCCTCTTTAAACCCGGAATCTATACAGACATCTTCTGCGGGTGTTTTTTGTTTCACAGCTCTAAAAAAAAGTTATCTTCTCAAACTCGCGATCTCGCCTTCGGGAAACTTAGTCGATTATGACACAGTGAGACATAAAAGTACAATGTTTGTCAGAACATTGGGAATGTAAATAGAAACGATAGTACATTACGATACTGGTGCAAAAAACCGCGAAAGAAAACGTTCTCAAAGAATGTCTCAAACACAAGATACCGAAGATACTTCCTTAGTTCTGAAATATAACGACCCTGTCGGCACCGGCGACCGGCGTTTCGATCTAGAGATTTAGTGACGATTTATCGTTTTTCGATAGCGATTTGCTGTCGGTTAAAAAAATCTACAGATTCATCTTGCGGTTGGCGGTGCCGACAGGGATATATAAAACCAATCCTAGTGACAAATGAAGTCGGATCACTTATTAAAATCATTTTTTCCCGGCTATAAATAACAGAAGTTCAAGATTTCCTCCAGGATCAACTACCAATAATGTGGATTGATCACCAGAACTCGCGAGTATATTCATCGATGTTCCCTGCCATCCAAAACGAATTTGCGCTTTCGGCGTATTCAATTCTTCAAGTTGCCAATGCAGACGTACTTTATGTCGACGTAGTCGTCGATGCCGTGGCTCGAGCCTTCTCTTCCCAATCCCGACTCTTTGACGCCACCGAAGGCGGCCTCCGTGCACGAGATCAACCCCTCGTTCACGCCAACCATGCCGACTTCCATTTTCTTAGCCACGCGAAATATCTGCGAGACGTCTTGCGAGAAGAAATAACCGGCCAGTCCGACCGTCGTATCATTGGCCGCTCTCAGAGCCTCTTCCTCGTCTTTGAACTTGTGAATAACCGCCACCGGTCCGAATATCTCCCGTTTGTAGATGTCCATGTCTCTCGTAACACCGGTGAGCAGCGTAGGCTCGTAGAAGAGCGGTCCCAAATCGTTGCGCACTTTGCCACCGCAGTGAAGCTTCGCGCCCTTCTTAACAGCGTCGTCGACCAGCTTCCCGACGATCTCCAATTGGCTCTCCTTTATCAGCGGCCCGTGCGTCACCGATTCCTTGCTTCCGTCACCGAGGCGAATGTCCGCGCGAATTTTCTCCAAGAATTTCGCAACGAAAGCGTCGTGAATCTTGTCCTGAACGTAGAAACGATTCGCCGAGACGCAAGTCTGGCCCGTATTGCGAAACTTCGAGGCCATCGCGCCGTTGACCGCGAGCTCCAGATCGGCACTGTCGAAGATGATGTACGGCGCGTTGCCGCCCAATTCGAGACTGAGACGCTTCATCGTCGGGGCGCACTGTTGATACAACATTTTCCCGACGCTCGTCGAGCCGGTGAACGAGAGCGCGCGTATGCGCGGATCGGCGCACAGTTCCTTGCCGACGCTCGGCGATTGTTTCGCGCTCGTCGTCACGATGTTTATCGCGCCCTTCGGAAAGCCGGCCTCTTCGGCGAGCGCCACCAGCGCCAGTGCCGTCAGCGGCGTGTCCTCCGAGGGCTTGATCACGCAAGTGCATCCGGCCGCGAGCGCGGCGCCCGCTTTGCGCGTTATCATCGCGTGCGGAAAGTTCCACGGCGTTATCAAGGCCGCGACGCCGATCGGTTGCTTCAGGAGCATCAATTGGCGATTCGGCAGGGGACTCTGCAAGATCTCGCCGTTTACTCGACGCGCCTCCTCGGCGAACCACTCGACGAACGAATTGCCGTACTTTATCTCGCCCCGGGATTCGGCGAGAGATTTGCCATTTTCGCGCGTCAAAATACTCGCCAAATCTTCGGAATGCTCGACCATCAGGTTGTACCAGTTTCGCAACCAATCGCTTCGCTGCTTCGCCGTCGTGTCGCGGAACGTCTCGAAGGCTCGGCTAGCGGCGCTTATGGCTTTTTGGGCATCGCTCGAATCCATATCCGGAACGTGACCGATGACGCTCCGGTCCACGGGATTGAGAACTTCGAAGGTGCCTCCGCTCGCGGCGGGTATCCAACTCCCGTCGATGAAGGCCTTGTCCCTCAGGAGACTCAACGAACGACTCATTATCGGGGTTATCGGCGATCCACGGGAAAATGGCTTGCCCAGCAGATTCATCGTAAAATCCTGCTTTATCGTGTTTCTGCAATACATACAATGGTATTCAGTACTATTAAACGTGCTTTATTAATAATGCAATATCAATTATAATTTACACTTATATTATTTACAATGCATTTTTCTCAACTTTTCTGCAATCCGAGAATATTTTCATATTGTCATACAGAAAGCTGCATTCAAAAACATCATTTTCATTCATTTTTTTCATTTATTTCCGAGAAATATAATCGTAATATTTACTATAATTTTAGTATCTCGGGGACAGAAAGGACTCATTGGAACAGTTTGTACAGTACACTTGAAGAAATGATAGCCATGATAATAGGAATGATTCTAATAAGTATAACAATCATTCCTCTAATTCTATTAGCTGTTCCAATAAGTCCTTTGTGTCCCCGAGATACTAATTTAATACTAAATATTACAATGGTTATAGTAAATATAATGATTGTTTTCTACGTGTAGTCTTAAATTTTTTGTTTATGTTATTATCTAAAAGTGCGTTTTACATCGGCAATGACCTTGATTTCTATAAGAATCACATTCGTTTAGAATTTCGGTCTTGTATCAAATCGAAGCTTCTTGAGGAAGCTGTTTCGAAAGTAAGAGAGTAAGCAACACGCCAACTACGTAGGCACCGCTTTCGCAAGTGATTTTTCACTTTTAGTTCGCTCTCGATGATCGTTCAATTCGCCGAAAGATAATAACCCGGTATCTTTGACCCCGACATTGACGAAAGTTCGATTTACACCGACTCTAGGTTATATCCGAGCTATGAATTATTTCAATACCCTCGTATTGTCCGAACAAATGCTCGAAGAGACAAACAAATAGTTTCACATTCACCTGTTCCCGATTATTTTTTCTGATGCGCGCGAATTGCTATCGGCAATAAAATCGATAACTTACCTCAGCGAACGGATACTTCGTATTCAATGATACATGGAAGTATTCTCGATGGAAGATTTGCTTTGTCGCAGTCGTCAACGAAAGTCTTCGAGGGTACAAACGCGTCTGACGTTCAACATCGGACGGGATCAATTTATAAATTGCGATAAACTCGCTCCTGTTATCGTTATGTAAATCAACGACAAACGACCCAGACGAGACGGTGGAGGGGACGTTTCTGTACAGTACGTGTAAACATTTTTTTCGTAGAACTATTCGATTCTTCGATTTCATTCGCGGTTTCTTAATTTCTTCCTCTCTTATCGGATATAATTATTTTCATCTCTGATACAGAAGTGAAGAAAAAAGTGAATAGTGCGAATGTCAACGATGGAGTGAAAAAACAATTGCAATCAATTGCAATTCGCTTTCGATTGTTCGGCCCATCGTCCAATCGAATGGACGCATCGAACTTTCCGTTTCGGCTGTACCAATAGCATGCGTTCGAGAGAAAACAGTGAACGACGAACGTCGGTAACTCGACTGGCGTCTGTTGGTCAACAAACTTTGTAATCTTTTATCAGGCACCGTGCACAGTGTTCTCGAGATTGTAATACAACGTTCTTGATAAAAAAGACTAACTTCGACGATGAACAATACGAAGCGCACCATATACGTCGGTGAGTATTTTTACGGAGATTTTGTCGGAGAAAACGTAGCTCGTCGATTCGTTTATAACCTCAAATACGCCGCTTTTTCATGTCCGTAGTAAGATTCACAAAAACAGCAATTTATTAATAACGTTTACCTGAATGCGGCTGAGTTTTTCGTGCGATATTGACCTCTAGATAATAATCGTTGATGATAAGATATAATTTATATCCGATAATGTTTTGGCACGCAGTAATAATACGTTATCGCGATGTTGCGGACAACAAAATTTAACTGTGAAATATGCAATTTAAGATTGCATGATAAGCGTTGAGAGAAATAAACCGTAAATGTATTAGCGCTTGATTTGTTGTTTTGCGAACGGGCCTAGCGAAATCGCTATTACCGTTCGTCGGTCTCGCAGATTCTTTGCCGCGGATATTCGATATATTGTACGCGTAGGCAGATTTGTCACCACGATCAAACATTAAAAGTTGTTCTTTTATTTGCGGGTTTTTGAAGGTATATCGAGTTAAGGATTCGGCGCCTCTGCAGCTTTTTGCGAAACACCATTTTTTCGCCGCGCATGCGTTTAACTATAACTCAAAAAGCGCGGGATTATTCAAACACGCATCGGGATATTTTAAGATTATCACTGTGTTTTGCATTGATTATGATTGGTGATCATTACGACGAGTTATAAAATCAATAAAATTTTATGATTCGTGTAGTTTTTTTACGCAGATTTAAAAAAATATTGGGAAAATCCACATTCGTATTTGCATTATCCGGTACTTTGAGTACTTTATAGTTCGTACTTCATATATGGACATGAATGTATTTCTTTAAAAAATTTAATTTGTCCAGCTCCGCTCAGAAGGATAAATGAATTTTATAATTTCGTTTATCATTGAGATACATTATATAAATGTATTTACCACAGGTGGGCTTGCGGAAGAAGTGGACGATAACGTTTTGCGCGCCGCTTTCAATCCGTTCGGCGAAATCGTCGATGTACAAATACCATTGGACTACGAATCGGAGAAACATCGTGGATTTGCGTTTATCGAATTCGAAATCGCCGAAGATGCGGCGGCGGCGATCGACAATATGGTATTGAATACAGTCGAACGAACTGTTTTATGACTCATTCACAAAATTGCCAAAATCCAAATCCAAACCCATTTCCATTTCCAATTTTTTCATTTATAAATTTACAAAAAGTTCACAACATGTTTCCGTAATTTGTCCCACTTTTGAAAATTTTCCAGAACGATTCGGAACTTTTCGGTCGTACTATAAGAGTGAACATCGCCAAACCGCAGAAAATCAAAGAGGGATCATCGAAACCGGTATGGGCCGACGATACCTGGCTTCAAGAGCACGCCGGCGAGACCCTCAAAACCGACGACTCGCCGGCGACCAACGACGCGGCCGCGCCGAAGAAAGGAAAGCAAAATCCCCAAGTTTACCTCGACGTCAGCATAGGCAAACAGGAACTCGGCCGTATGATAATAATGCTGAGGGCCGACGTTACACCGAAAACTGCAGAGAATTTTCGGTGTCTCTGCACCCACGAGAAAGGCTTTGGATATCAAGGAAGCGTTTTTCATCGAATTATCCCGGATTTCGTATCCTTTTTTTTTTCCAAATAATCTTATCGACTTTGCAACAATTTAACGATCTATCGTTGCTATGAGTATCCTTAATTACCCACTCAACAGATGTGCCAAGGCGGTGACTTCACCAATCACAACGGAACCGGCGGAAAATCGATCTACGGCAACAAATTCGACGACGAGAACTTCGAGCTGAAGCACACGGGTCCGGGAACGGTGTCGATGGCGAATTCCGGCCCGAACACGAACAGTTCGCAATTTTTCTTGTGCACCGCCCGCACCGAATGGCTCGACGGAAAGCACGTCGTGTTCGGTCACATAATCAGCGGTCTCGATGTATTGAAGAAGATGGAAAAATGCGGCACGAAATCCGGCACGCCCTCGCAAAAGATTGTCATAAGCGCGTGCGGCGAACTATCGTAGCGTTCGTACTTGTTATTGTTTTTTTATTTCCAATAAAATCATAAAATCCAAATGTTGAATTTATATCTTAATCGCAACAATGTTTGATACGAACATTCTATCATTCAACCACCGGTGTAATATTTCGATCGCGGCTGTTGCAGAAAAAAACGTTAATACGGATCAACAATGGCTTTTTTTTTAGAGCATTGAGGTTTGTTTATTTAAATCAATGATTTCAGATCGGTCGTACTCAAGGTTTTTTGGCTGCTTTTTGATGCGCTTGCTGGAATATTTGTTGCAATTTGTCCAATGTTTCGCGATGAGTTTCCTGCTTTTTGTCTAAATCAGTTATAAGTTCTTCCGTTCGTTTTCTGCAAGAAGAAAGCGCAGCCATTAGTCACGTTATAATAATTTTCAGAATGATTACTTATTACAAAAAAAAAATGGATAAACTAAATTTGCTCATCGCTTTCTCAGTCAGTTAATCTAATCAGTTTTGGATTTTGTTCTTTTCTCTCAACAAAATGAACTTTTTTTTTCAAGAGAAAGCAAATGTAAGTTAGAAACAAGTTTGAAACAACGCACAACAACAAAGATACTCACAATTCATTAGAAATGTATTCCATACGTTTGGCTACATTCTGCTTCGCCTCGACCAAATCTTGCTTGACCAGAACAGGTCCGATCAATTTGAAAACTTCGTTTCCCGATTTCAACAGATCGAGTTCTTCTTTAACGGCGGCATTCTCGTTCAACTGTCCATCCAGCTGCTGCCGTTTGACAAGGGCCTTGTGATAATCTGAAGTAAAAAAAAACGATAAATAAATGATAAACGAATTAAAAACGCAGGAATGAAAGGAGGATATTTATGAAGCAAATGTAAGGTCATTAAAAATCTTTTCTTTGAGGCAATAAAGAAATAAGAAAGTATCGTTGCACACGTTAATTAAATAAGATTCAATTTTTCATGAATTTGCACCAAAAATGCATCAAATTAACTTTTTTTTTTTCATTTATGTGGCATTGGGCGGCGTGCATTCTACGGTGCCTACAATTTTTATAACCTCAAAATCGACATTACTTCACTCCAAATCGTAATTAATATTGATCCAGGAATGAATTTAGGCATCGAAGAAATTTTACGATCTTCTGGCGATTGCTTTGAACAAATTCATGACGTTTTTTACTTTTCAACCAATTTCAATCGCACTTACAACTTTTGACTCTTGAGACACGCGAGAAAAAATACTCGTGCCTACTGACCTTTCTGAATCTGCTTGTAGAGATCTATTTCGGCTTGAAGTTTCTTCTGATTTTCCTCAACCATTTTTTTCTATAACACAAGAAAGAAAGATTAATCGAATTGACGAGTTACGAAAATGAGACTAAGAATTGAAAAGCGCCGAATCGACATGGCAGAAATAACCTATTGAGAGTTTGTTATTCTTTTAACAAACTATTTTGTTTCTCTTTTAATTCGTTGGTCTTTATTGAGATCGAGTTACGAAGACGATTCGGTTGTCGATATATAATTACGTTCTTACACGATATTTTCAATTACGTTGATGGAAAAAGACAATCGTTTCGGAAGATTCGACACAATATTACGCACAGAGCGAGGAACACTACTTAATATAGTATTGTACTGGGACGCAGGACACACTCCGCGAAGCAGCTGAGCAGTCGAGAGGTGGGGGGAATCACCTTTAACATTATCCGGTGAGCAACATCCATTACTGTTTTTTTTACCAACAGTCGGTATCTCACCTAGTCTTACGATTAGGTAAAAAACTCTCCCGATCGTGTCTAAAATGTTATAATCTAAAATCTAAAAGTCTTTCTACACCATAACTTTCTTTTATATATCACAAAATGTCCCCAATCGTCACCTGAAGCTGATCCGGTTCGGTAACGAATTTTTTCAAAATAAAGCTAAAATTCGATTAAAAACATCAAATGATCAAAATCTCTTGTAACCGTCGACTAAAGACGTTCGATGAATAATTTTCCGTAACCGCGAATAGTTTAAGATGCTAAAAAAATGAGTTCCTATTTCTCCTATTACCGACCGAGTCTTGTGGCCAATAACCAATGCTTTGCCATTGACAGACAAAATCAATGTATATTCCTTTTTTATTTTAAAGGTTTTAACCGAACATCGGATATAAAATACATGCTTTAAAAAACAAAACAAAAATCCATGTAATCATGAATCGAATTAGTAATGTTCATTCAAATTGGCGCGCCCGTGAGCGCGCGTAGGACACGCCTTCTTCATTGGGGCCCCCCGAGTACCGCGCCTATGGGTCGAGAGCGCGAGTGAGAGAGCATCCTGCTTCGGGATACGCTTGTTAGATGTCGAGATAGAGCAACAAACACATATATATTATTTTTCCCGCAGGGCACGGCTGTAATCCCTGCCTTTTTGTCATGTTACTAGTGTACATAAGTTATTGTAATTTATTTTAAATAAACAAAACATCGAACGCGCGTAACGCGTCGCGAATAATGACAACGTCATGGAAAAGGGTCGAGGAACGTCTAGCCGTTGGTGAGTCTTTCAACGACGTTCGACAACTTTGCGCTACACCCTCGAAGCTTGGTTATAGTACACAACTTCGATGTCAATACATGCATACGCCGAACCACGGTAGCGATGTTGCGCGACACAAAATCCCGCATCCTGGGTGGTGCCTCCGCGCCTAGATGATTCAATTTCCAATAAATTAAATCCTCGTTACACATCGAGGACGAATCGTCGCGATTGTCGTTCCCGACGGCGAATGACAATCGAACGATCGTTCGAAACAAAAAAATTAAAAAACAAAAAAACCCATTTCGGCCGATGACATTCGTCGAGATTGTCGACAAATTCGTAAATAAAATGAGACGACACTGACAGCAATGTTAATGCATGATTGATCGCTCGGATCATTCGATTTGTGACAACGCATGCAAACACTTTTGTTCCAGACGACAAAAAAAATCATTCACTGACAATCTTTTGTTCTATTGTTTTTTATTGAAAAAAACCGTTTCCTTCACAATCTTGCGTTTCGAGATTTATGCGCGGCCTTAACCTAGAATTCGAATAATTACAATTACGATGGACTTTTTTTTTCCTCTTTCTGAAGATTCTCGAACAATGCCTGTCATTCTTCTGGCCTTTTCTTGCAGTTGCATTCAAATCATTTATCGGCAACTGAATGTCTGATTGTTGGTAATTGATGGCCGAATGTTGATATTTCTGCAGTGAAATAAACGTAATAACAATGCTAAAATAATAATAATATTAACGATAATAAAAAAATGTTATTGACTTTTTTTAAAATCTTGTTTCTTACAAGAAAAAAAAATGTATCGAGTATTCTTCTGAAAATTTTTTTTTTTTCAAAATTTCTTTCAAAAACAACAAATTAGTTTGGTAAAAAATGATGAAGATTTTTATGGATTATGGATTTTTTTTTAAATGGATTTTTGTAAGCGATCGATATACATGAAGATTTTTTTGTTGTCCCGCAGCGATCTACAATTATGGCCAAGAGGGACTGCATCGATTGCGTTTTATGGTCGGCGACGTTGTACAGATAACGGAGGAATGCGAAGATTGGTATTACGGATGCAGCAAGTACAAGGGGACTTGGGGCATATTCCCCAAGTCCTACGTTCACATTATGACCCAATCAATGAACATGGAGGCCCTCATGCATGAAATTACGAGCGTATTGAGAGAATGGGGTCATCATTGGAAGCATCTCTATGTGGTATGTGTTACCCATAAACAAATTACTTTCATCCGGATTTATCAGAAAACAAAAACGATAAATTGATTATTGCTTATTTTTCAAATTTTTTTCGAGTCCTGAGTACAACAATTAACATACAATTAAACAAACAACAACAACAATTAAACAATTATTAAATAGTTTATAGACTGAAATTGTGCGATAGAGAAAAGTGTAACGTTGATATTTGGCCGATTCCGTATTAAAAGCTTAAAAATAAAAATATATTCTCAAAATTCGTGGTTCATTCGTTCGAGAATACTTTCAATTGAATTTTATGAATTAATGCTTATTAATAAACCGACGATAAATGTTTTATCGTAATGTAATATTTATAGCGACATTTGAATCTTTTTAGACGAACTCGGAACACTTTGCGACGATCCAGCAGCAAATACTGGAGTTGTTATGCTACAGAAGCAAGATCCTCAGCGGCACGCTCACCGTCGACGAGTTGAAGGACATGAAGCGTCTCGCGACCGCCCGAATAGACACGGGAAATCAATTGTTGGGTCTGGACATGGTGGTGCGAGACGAGCACGGCAAC
This sequence comes from Ischnus inquisitorius, assembly GCA_963924025.1. Lineage (NCBI taxonomy): Eukaryota > Metazoa > Arthropoda > Insecta > Hymenoptera > Ichneumonidae > Ischnus > Ischnus inquisitorius. The sequence continues at coordinate 2,093,039 of OZ001243.1, read as the reverse complement.
GTGTTGAATCCGTCGAAGACGAGCACGATGCAGTTGTACTATCATCACGAAACCGCGGCCGAGATGATAAGAAAAGCGACGACCGAAACGAAGAAAAAGCCCGCGAAGCCGCAAACGCCCGTTTACTCGCACATTTTCTTCGTGAGCGTGCGAAACTTCGTTTGCAAAATGGCCGAGGACGTCGAATTGTTGCTGACGCTCTACGACGGTCGCGAGATGAAAGCCATAACGGAGAATTACGTCGTGTCGTGGAGCAAGGAAGGACTCGCTCGGGACATCGATCAGCTTCACAATCTCCGCGTTCTCTTTACCGATCTCGGCTCGAGGGATTTGTCCAGAGACAAAGTGTATCTCGTTTGTTACGTTATACGAGTCGGCGGAATGGAGGCGAAGGAGATCGACCATCGGAGATCGAGCATCGTGCAAAACAATCAGAAGGCGAAGGGTCTCGACAATATGAGAAGGCCGTTCGGTGTCGCCGCTATGGACATCACGCTTTACATCACCGGCAAACTCGAAGGCGACGTCGAGCATCATCACTTCATTCCATTTTTACAGTAAGCTGACTCGGGTTCTTTGCGATGATTTATTAGCGCGCGTTTAATTTTCGAGCCTTTTTCAGCCTCGTGGGTTCGATGACCGCGAAAAGCCACGATATTCAGGACAATTTTCTTAATAAACTGCAAGCTGCTGCGCCTATTACGCAAACACATGCCGGCAAAAGCTTGAATGTAATTTCGAAAATCGTCCTTAACACCAAAAAGGTTTCCGAGTTATTTCTTCAAAAGATAACCAAACGAATTGCGGAAACACGGCTGGTTTCTTCAACTTGACATGCACGATATGAAATGATTTTCATCGAGCCTTTGATTCTTTTTATTACCGAACGGAAATTCAAAGAGCTACAAATAATATTGATGGGAAATGAACTGTTCACATTTATTATTACAAACGGCATAGCTTCTTTGGTTGCATTTCGACGATAAACCAGCGGTTTGAGAATTCCAGTATGTTTTTGGGTCGAATCGCGTTTTGTCGGTTGTTTTTCTGTTTGGATTCAGATGCTGTGAGAAGGAGAGTCTGGACGGAACGCTGCGAAGAATACTCGCGCAGAAGGAGGCGAACATACAGAAGAATAGCGCAGCGAACAGTGGAAGCATCGCCGGCGGTCAAGGCTTGTGGACAAGCTTGAAATTGCTACGGGGCGATACGAAACAAGTGCGCGTTTGATATATCCTTGTTTTTTTTCTACACAAAATGAATCTATTAATAACTTTTTTGCGCGATAACGCAGGTTCGCGAGGAGAATCCTCATCTGGTGCTGGGAAACGTCGCGATAGCGCGAAAAATGGGGTTTCCCGAAGTGATATTGCCCGGCGATGTGCGAAACGACCTCTATCTGACGCTCATATGCGGCGAATTCAGCAAGGGTTCGAAGTCCACGGACAAAAACGTGGAAGTGACGGTAAAGGTTTGCAACGAGCACGGAACGCCGATACCGGGAGTTATGACGCACGGCGGCGGCGCATCGCCGATCGACGAGTATCGCAGCGTAATTTACTACCACGAGGACAAGCCGCGATGGTGCGAGACATTCAAAATCGCCGTGCCGATCGAGGAATTCAAACAGGCTCATCTGAAGTTCACGTTCAAGCATCGAAGCTCGAACGAGGCGAAGGACAAGTCCGAAAAACCGTTCGCTCTCAGTTACGTTAGATTGATGCAGCGCAACGGCACGACGCTGCAGGACACCCAGCACGAATTGTTGGTTTACAAATTAGATCACAAGAAATACGAGGAGAACGAGATATCCTACTTGAAACTTCCGTCAACGAGGAGCGAATTGGTAAAGGAAAATCGTTTGAGCGATCTCGAAACATTAGCCCTTGAATGGGCCAAGCCTCTTTTCCATTCAGAAAAAAAAATTGCAGAATTTTTAATGAAAACTTAAGACTAAAACATAGGTGTTTTGCGAATGGATCAAATGTGATACATTGGAACTTAGAGGGTCAGCGATAATGACACCGTTTTAATGCACACAGGCTGAATTGAACGTGGAGAAGAAACCGAGCCTGGGCCCTTTGAGCTTAACGACCAAAGACAGCTTCCTGATAGCGACGAACGTTTGCTCCACGAAATTGACGCAGAACGTCGATCTGCTGGGTCTCTTGAATTGGGCCTCGAGCTCGACGGACATTCAAGAATCTCTGGCCGCGCTGATGAAAGTCGACGGCGAGGAAGTCGTTAAATTTTTACAAGTACCGCAACAAATCATTAATCTCATTCGTGCGTCGCGTCGAAGCGAGATAATTTGTATTCACATTGTGCACGTGCTGTCCGTTTGCAGGATGTTCTCGACGCGCTGTTCAATATTCTGATAAGTAACTCCGATAGCGACGACTACGATGACATGGTTTTCGAGTGCATACTGTACATAATAGGCCTCGTGTCGGATCGAAAGTACCAACACTTCCAGCCCGTTCTCGATCTCTACATATCCGAGAGCTTCTCCGCTACTCTGGCGTACAAGAAGCTCATCGCCGTGTTGCGCAAGCGGATCGACAGTGCGAGCACCAACGATGGGCAGGAACGAGACTTGTTGCTCAAGACTATGAAGAGCTTGCAGTACTGCATGCGCTTCGTCGTCGAATCGAGATTACTTTTTACCGAGTGAGTCGAGACAATTGCTCATATCATTGCTTATATTAACAAGAACGGTACTATAATTTTTTTAATGCACTTATTGGCGCGATGGAAAATAATGCCCGAATCTTTTGCTCGTTTATCCATTAGATAGAAATCCATTTGATTCGTATAGCTCAATCTATGGCACTTTCGAGCAACTCTGCATTTTTTCTGAATTTTTTCAGCACATTTGTTTATTATTCGAATCATGCGACGATTTGCCGTCCATCAAAGAGGATTATATCGACGAATCTTTCGGTAGAAAAATTGAGTTTTTTAAGCAACTATCCCAAAGTTGCCACACTTCAATTATTAGAACGGAAATTACGAAACGATTATTAGTCATGTTAGAAGCGATTGAATTATTTTTTCGTTTCGAATCCACAGACTCGAGCAGGACGAAAAAGAATTTTCGCAGACGTTGACGGAACTGTTGAAATCGATCGTCGAGCTAATGAGCCACGAGACCGATGGGACGCTGCTGGTGCAAGGAGCTTGTCTGAAATACTTGCCAACGACGATACCTCATCTTCTCCGGGTTTACAGCGGCAAACAACTCAGCACGATACTAACAGATCTTTTGGTTACACTGCCGTCCGGTAGATTGACGAAGCAGAAGATGATGACGGTAAACGATATCGTTCACAGTCCGTTGTTTCTCAATCCGGACTGTCGAGCGATCTTGTTGCCGAGAATAACGATTCTCGTTCGGGATCTTCTCGAAGCGAAGGAGGAGGTGAGTCAACGTTACGAAATTCATTACCAATTAACTTACACATAATCGTCCAGAACTGAAGTAAACAAAAGTCAGTATTTTTTTAAACTAATTGATTCATTTTCTTTCACAAGAGAAAATTGATTAATGGAAAGAAACTGGAAATATTTTGGTAAAACGAGCAGGGCTTCGCGATAATCTTCATACGAATTCAATTCTTAACCCTTCGAATCCAAAGCGTCTTTTCTGTTAACATTATTTATGGTTGAAAAATGTTGCATAAAAAAAATCGAGTTTTCACATCTTTGTATTTAAGTAAAATATGCCAAGATTACAGAAAATATTGAAAGAAATATGCTGACTGGGCGCGAAGGGTTGAGAAATTATTAAACGATTAAACAACAATGTCATACATTATGTGCTTGTCCCGCAGCCTGACATACTTTCGCCACGCATCTTTCTATGAAAAAAATCTTCGTCCTGTCGCCACGTCTTTTTTTCTTCATGTTTTTTTTCGTTTAATCGTACGTTCTTGTCTCTCAGTGTTTGTACGTTTTTTTCCACGTCCGTTCGGGCAAGTTTTCCTCTCTGTCTTGCTACTTCCTGTCCGACGTGGTATCTTATCTTTTCACGATTGTTCGGTCTCACCGAGAATGGCTATTAGAAAATCACGAAGAACACTACTCTCATCTCTATTATTCGACAATGTTCAGTGGAATGAAATCTTTTACAAGCATTGCGCGAGACCTGATTGCGAACGTTTGAAAAAAAATTATTCGTAATCACGCACGCTCAGATTATGCACTGGTTTTGGTCTAATTACGAACGGCGGCACGTACGGAAAGCATGTTTCACGAGTTTTCGATACTAACTGAAAATATTCATACCCAATCGAACGGTTGGTAAAAGATCGTGCTATTTGTCTCGTCCACAAAATGGTTTTGGGATAAAATACATGTTTTTTTTTGTCTCACAATTTTGATTCGTAGAATTTCAATTAATATTGTACACCGGTAATCGACAGTAATGCAACGAACTCATTGAAACCCTAGTTAAAAGAACGAGTATTTTTTTTTCACTCGACTAACAGAGGGTTTTGTTTTTTATTCTTTTCGTTCGGATTTGGTTTTGGTTTATGGCGTGTAAAGGGACTGACTAGTACGCCGGGAAAGAGCGTGGCCAAGGTAGCCAGGCTGCTCGGCGAAAATCGACATCGCCTCAATCAGCATCGCGGATATTCGGAGGAGGTAATAAACGTGTTCGACGCTTTTGGCACGTTGGCAAGAACAAACGGATATGATGTATCTTTAGCGTTCTGCTTCGTTTGTTCGAATCCATATTTCTGAATGATCTCTTCGCGAATGTTGCCCGACAAGAACGATTAGGGTGGACCTTGCGGTACAATCAAATCAATCGAGTAATAATGAAGTTTCGAATGAGAACTACGAAAATCCTACCTTTCGGACTAAAATTTGATGGAAAGTCGAATTATAAACCAGTGATCGGTATTAAATTTGCGCAAAATCTATGGGAGACTTTCGATTATAAATAAATGGATATTCAGGTAAAAACTAACAGGTAAACCCGATTGATTTCATTCTATCGCAAGGGCTACCTAATTTCGAAGATTCGACTTTATCCTGCTCATTTCGACATTCGTAGGTAGAATTATGCGTCAAGATTCTATCGGATATCCTGGAGCTCACGTTCCGAGACGACGTTGGATCGACGACTTCTGATGTCAAAGAAATAATGCTTACAGCACTTCGTACTGTAATACAAACTGTTATATCGATGGATCGCGAAAATCCGCTTGTCGGAAATTTAGTCTCCGTTATGCTGTCGATATTTAGGTACAGTAATAACATTTTTTTATAGTCAAGAATAACAGAAATTTCAAAGATTGAAAAAAAATGGAATATTTCTACGCATGTACCGTCTGTAAAGTTCTTTGAAAATATTTTTCCGTCAAGTGTGATACGAAAAAAGCCATTATAGAAGGTGCTTTATGACCAAAAGTGACATTGGCATTGACCAAAGGCACGAAAAGTCGAACGTTCCGCGCGAGCAGCGTATAAAAAAAGCACGTTTCTCTAATGTGAAAATGTTGCAGACAAATGGAGCAGTATCACTACGAGATCTACATAAATCATTTCGGCACGCGTTTCGATCTCCTCGACTTCCTCATGGAGATACTTCTCGTCTTCAAGGACTTAGTCTCGCGAAGCGTGTTTCCCGCCGATTGGAGCGAAATGATAATGCTGCAGAACAGCGTTATTCTCAAGAGTCTTCGCTTCTTCTCCGGCACGATACGTGACTATTTCTTCACCGATTTCGAGCAGCAGGCGTGGTCGAATTTCTTTCACTGCGCCATCGCGTTTCTCACACAACCGGCCCTGCAATTGGACATGTTCAGTCCAGCGAAAAGAAATAGAATCGTCACGCGCTACAAAGATATGCGCAGGTATCGACTATTTTTCCTATTTTTTTTTACAAAAATTCGTTGTCAAAGTCAACGCTTTGTGTCGAAGGAGAAAAAAACGAGTTTAAATGTTTTTTGATGCAGGGAAACCGCTTTCGAGATTCGTTCGATGTGGTTCAATCTCGGACAGCACAAGATTCTATTCGTGCCAAGCCTCGTCGGTCCGATCCTGGAAATGACGCTGATACCGGAGACCGAGCTGAGGAAAGCCACGATTCCGATATTCTTCGATATGATGCAGTGCGAATTTTACAGCTCGCGAATCGTCGAGGGTTACGGCGACACGAAGCGCGAGCCCGCTCACATAAAAGCCAATTTCATCGAGTGCGAAAACGAGATGATTGCGCAACTCGACGTACTGGTGCGTTTGTCTTGTCGAAGCGAAAATGCCGAAGAGTCTGGACGAGGAAGATAATTCTTTTTCTTAATTTTTTTTTATCAACGATGCTTCGTAGGTGGAAGGCGGACGAGGCGACGAGCAATTCCGATCTCTCTGGGTCCAAGTAATGGGAGTTCTGTGCGAAAATCACGCGACACTGCGGGAGCAAGGATTGCGCTTTGTCGACACGGTGGCAAAGTTGATGGAAAGATTGCTACAGTATCGCGACATCATTCACGCCGAATCGCAGGAGCATCGTATGTTGTGCACGGTCAATCTGCTGGAATTTTATTCGGAGATCAATCGCAAGGAGATGTATATCAGGTGAGTGACGAATTCCATTCGCGATTAACGACGTCGTTTCTAAAAAAAATTCGCCGCAAAAATATTTTTTACAATTGTCATTTACTCGAAGGTACGTTAACAAATTGTGCGAACTGCATCTCGAGTGCGACAATTACACGGAAGCGGCGTATTCCTTGAGATTGCACAGCCAATTGCTCGCGTGGAGCGATCAGCCTTTGCCGCCTTTGTTGCGTTCCAACAGGTAACGATTGTAGATCACAAGAAAATACACCTACATTCGATCGAATCGATCTCTCGAATCGTTTGAGTTTCAATCGTCTCTCGCTTATACTATTGAAGATATCCGCTGTGCCAAACCCATCGGGAATTGAAAGAGGCATTGTACAACGATATGATCGACTACTTCGACAGGGGAAAGATGTGGGAATGCGCTCTTGGCGTGTGCAAAGAATTGGCCGGGCAGTACGAGGAAGAAACCTTCGATTACTCACAGTTGTCGGTCCTTCTCCGACGCATGGCGAAGTTTTACGATTCTATCGTCAAACAACTGAGACCGGAGCCCGAATATTTTCGCGTGGCTTATTATGGACGCGGTCATCCACCTTTTCTTCAGAACAAGGTATGAAATAGTTTATTTTTTGGCAAGGGCGTAGAAAGACGATCCGGGACGAGTGGAGCGGGTGCGTAAAAAAGCGTCATAAAAATAACATTACAAATATTGCAGATATCTTTCAATTTTCTGGGTACATCCTTAAATTTTAGAGGAATTAGAAAGCAAAAATAAAGTGGATTGCCGCACTGTTTCAAAGCGATGCTTCGTTGACGTTTGCAGGTTTTCGTCTATCGCGGAAAGGAGTACGAGCGCATAAGCGATTTTTGCTCGAGAACGTTGAATCAATTGCCGAACGCGGAGCAGATGAACAAATTGTCACCGCCGAGCGATGAGATTCTCGAGTCTGCCAATCAATACGTTCAGATAAACAAGGTTGATCCGTTGATGGACGAGAAGAGACATAGATTGAGCGGTAAACCCGTCACGGCTGAAGCCGTATTGAGGTATTTACATTGACCTTATTTCCGCGTTTATGCACAGATCTATCAGAGCAATGTACATGGATATACTGAAAAAAAATGGTACAAAAATTTAACCTGAATTTTGTCGATTTTTCATCAGGTATCATCGAGTCAACGACGTGCAGCGTTTTCGATTCTCGCGTCCAGCGCCACGAAAGGATTCAACGTTGATCGCCGCGTCGAGCGGCGAAAAGGACAAGGAAAGTACGACGAGCAGCGGCAGCAACGCGAGCAACGAGTTCGCGTCTCTGTGGCTCGAACGAACAGTTCTCGTAACGAGTCACCCGTTGCCCGGAATATTACGATGGTTTCCCGTCACGTCGAGCGAAACGTATTTCGTCAGTCCGTTGAGAAACGCGATCGAGACTATGGAAGCCACGAACACGGCCCTCAGAGATCTCATAATCGCTCACAGGTTAATTATCAGTCTTAAAGTAAGTCATGTCATTCGTTCGAAAACGTAATCGGGATCCTTTTGGTTTGTTTTCACAACTCTACTGCGGTGTCTCGATCGAGTAGAGCCGACTCGAGTCTACCGTTGAATCCGCTGAGCATGAAGCTTAACGGCGTGCTCGATCCAGCCGTGATGGGCGGCGTTGACAACTACGAGAAGGCTTTTCTCAATCCTGAATATCGCGAAGCACGTCCGGAGGAAAGCTCCGATCTGTTGAAGCTTGAGGGACTCATAGCCGAACAGATTCCTCTCTTGGGGGTCGGCGTTCAGCTGCACAAATCGCGAGCGCCAACGGAACTCGCGCCTTTTCATCAGCGATTGGAACAGTGCTTTCAGGCCATGCGCACACAAGTCGAGGCGAAATACGGCAAAAGGGTAATTTTGTTACGTTTTTACGACGTTATGAATTTACGACCCAAATTCGAAGTTTGCCGAGAAACGTTCATCCAACTTTTGGGTTTGGAACGAAATTTCTAGTAAATTTTTGAGTTTCGAAATCGTACTCAAGACCGGATATTTGGTAATGAAAAAGTACTTGAAAATTCAAAATATTTAAGATAGTTGCAAAGTATCCGGGACTTGAAATACTGCTCAGTTTTGATATCCATCAAATGTAAAATGTTTATATCCTTTAATGTTCCGCAGACGTGCGATCTGCAGATCGAGAGTTTGACGCAAACGGTGACGATGCGGAAGCATCACGCTAATCGAGGCGAAAATCATCGACTCTCCGAATCGAGCGTCGTCAGCGCAGAGTAAGTTTTTCTTTCTCTCTGTACGGATCATTCGAGTAATCGTTCACCGTCATTAGAACATGGTTTATCAAGACATTGCAACGGTTAAGGAGTAAACCGATATTGTTATTAATATTATTTGTTTATTTAAAAAAAAAAGCCGGACAGGGTAGTGGTCTTGTTTTTTTGTGCCGATGCGAATTCTGTGCACCTGTGCGATGTACAGGAATGTGATAACAAGGGAATGAGTGAAATTCCGTTTGGGTAACTGGACTAACCGGTCGCTGTACGTCCCTGCGACTTATCCATAACGCTAAAGAATTGTCGCGTGTTCATTTTTTTTTGTCTCTGATAAGGAAAAAATAATAGAGTCGAGACGCGTTCAAGACAGATGAAAAATATCGCGGCATCCACGCGAACGCAGGAGTCAAGTTGTTTTAGTTATGGGAAAAATTTTGCAATTCTTTCATCAGTTGCGGAACGCGATCCAGAGTATCGTCACTGACGAGATCACAAGTAACGACCCTCAAGTCGCTCGCATCGTTCAATTTTAACAACAGTTCATCGATAACTGGCGTTACGAGCGTCAGTTTGACAAGGTAAAATAAAGTCTTGCAGCACAGAATTGGGAATGCCAAAGTCATTGACTACAAAAAATTATAAAAAATCGTTGCACTCTCCTCTCGTTGCTCTCTGAGAGAATCGAGCGAATCTTATCTGTGCGTGGTTGCATGAACTGTGATGGGCCTATGGGAATTCGATCGAGTTGATTCGGGGTGCATCAATGTCTCGATGAATCAATTGTACTCCATTGATTTTTCGAAATATTGCTGAGAGTGGAACAATGGAAATTACGGAACTTAGAAATAAAAGGGCAGAATGGAATTGTTTTGCAGCATAATTAAATCTTTTTAATTATCGTTTATATTTTTCACGAATCGATGAACTAAAATATAAACTGAGATATCATATAATAAATTATTCTTCATTGAATGAAATTTCGTGTCATCAGTAAAATTGAAAAAAAAATAGATTTCATAGAGTCGTATAAAATCGGAGTTGATGAACTTTTACTACACCGAAGAGCATTCCATTTTGTCCTAAATGTTTCTTATTTGATCACCCGGACGTATCTGAATATTATAATTAATTTATGTCGAGTCTTGGAAAAAATTTTGAACTTGACTCGTGAATTAATAAAAAAATTTGAATAGTAATCGGTCCATTTTGCCCCACTCTCGCCTATTAATCTGTCGAAAATACTTCTCTGAACGCTCGAATAATTTCTCGGAAATTTCTCCGAAAATGAATCACGGGAGCGCTTCGATGAGAGTTTTATCCGGACGAATTGTCAGAGAAATATTTTCTTCGGGATAGAGATTCGATCGAACAACACTTGCGAGACCATTTCTGTTTCTGGATTTGTCTGACAATCGTAAAATTCGCAAATTCGTAACAATCGTCTATGGATCGATAACCGTAAAAACGTCGATTGTTTTTAGGAGTATCGCAGTTGGGACAGATAAAATACCATACAATACACTATTATCGTTCCTACGGAGTTGAATTTTTGGTTCAATGTTTTTCCTTATATATTTTTTCCTCTTGTTTCTTTTCAAATGTAATTTCCTATTTGTTCTTCGTTGTATCTTTCGTTACTCGAACGATTTTACAAATTTTGGATTGATTTGACAGCGTTGATGGGTTCTGTTTGGCTATTATTTTAACAATCTCGCATGTTCAATTTTAACATTTCCTCGTCGACGGGTCCCGAGCTCGTTGCTTTTCGCATACACGTTACTCTCACTTTTCCTCGATAACATCTGTCTACGCCAACTCAATATCTATCGACCCTACGATAAGGAATATTTAGGTAATTAACCCGAGCGAATTTTTCACACGTATTCTCGAGTCAGCCGATAACCCGACGTTATTTTTTAAATATTTTAAATATAAAAATGAAAAATCCTCAGCATGTCTGGGCGAAGTTTGATAGTAGAAAGTTTCAAGTCCAAGTACGCGAGGAACTTGAAGTATCAACCTGAGATACGAAAAATCCCGTACTTTTTGATCGGTTCACTCTGTCGTCGGGTTATCTTAGACTCGTTCTTTAACGCGCATCGTTAACTTCGAAAAATAAAGGAAACACGATTAACCGTAACTTTGACCGAAAACCGCAGGAACAGTTCGGTGCGTTCGCACATCCTGTCGTCGGCGTCGCTGCAAAAGGCTCTGGGCAATCCGAGTCCGGGAACGAACAAGAAGAAGGACTCGAAGCGAAGAAGCTCGCGCAAGAGCGACTCGGCGAACACAGCGAAGAGCGAACAACCGACGAGCCAGTGGTACACCACGCCGGAAATTCCCGTCACCGCCGTGAGCGCGACAAGCTCGACAGTTGTTTCGCCAACGTCGAGCTTTCCCACGTCGCCGATCTTCGAGCTTCGACAAGAGGTCAGTCAACCCAGAGATACTCGCCGAGTCGCACGATTTTTTAATGTTTTTTTTTAACCGCATAATTCTTCTCCATTTTCGCGCAGTTGACGCCGTCGCGTCCTTTGAGATCCGAGGCTGAGAAAGAGAAGAGGATAAGCAGTCGATGGTCGGGCCAGTCACAGCACTATCTGAGAAACGTCAACAACGGCGCCGATTCGATCGAATTCGGCAAGGGAAATCGCGACAGTATCGGAACGACGGACAGCACGGCTTCCGAGGACGATCCTCCGCCGCCGCTGCCGATCAAGACTCGCGAGGCCGATTACTGCAATCTGCCGCACGACGGACCGCTCGATCATTGTCCAACGAGCCCCGTCAACAGCATCGGCAACGCGCTGAGCCCGAAGCTCAAGAGCAAGATACCGACGCCACTGGAGAGCGGCGAGAGCCACGTGAAACCGCCTCCGCCACCACCGAAACCAAAGCGGCCGACGCCTCACGGCTTGACGAAAATCGTCATTCCGCCCAACGACTCGGAAGGCTCCCCGCCGGATTCTTCCGCCGCGTGATTGACGATTCGTTCCCCGAATTCGTAAAATCGTCGATCGTCGAAAGAAGAAGCGATAACCGCTTATTTCGATTCCGCCCAGCGATTCAGCAGCAAGCAGGGTATAAAAACGAGACGCAATGCAATTTTGTCGCGAACAATTTTCGACGGACGATTAGACTTTTTTATATACATATATATATATATATTCGTACTTGAATCATACGGCGAAGTATTAAGCTTGTAGCTGAGTTAGATACGAGCGATGCAAAAAGCAAATAAAAGACACTAGGAGAGACCGGGGCAAAATGGAAAAGTTAGGCGCAATCGGCTGATAGCGCAGCGGGAACGGGAGCCACGCTGCTATGTCGAAGAATTACTTATTTCGCTCGTTGCGAGAAATGCCGTTTCACTTCCTGTCGAATGAAATTTCGCGCGGAACCCGACGGTAAACTTTCTTGTCAGCTCGTGCGATCAAAAAGTTTCTTCCGCTCTTGTATCGTAATTTTCTGGCCGATTCGTCGTTTTGCCGCAAATTTATTTACCGTATTCCAATTGCCTGACTTTATTCATTTTTAAATTTATTAATAAACTTATGTGGTACTTCCTGTCAGCAAATTTTCCAGTCGCGGCCGTTTTGCCCCACTCGCCTATTACGCGCAATATACGTACGTAGCTTTAGATAGAAGTGTCGAAAAAAAAAAAGTGTGTTCCTCATTAATGGCCTTGCAAATGTGCTTAGTATACGAAGGAACCAGACGGAGTGATAGCGAGAGGTCGAGGAAAGATTTTTTATACACATCGCCGGGCAGAGTTGACTTTTGTGACTGCTGATCGTGCCATGTCACATTGAACCAGGGTTTTTGAGACGTAGCTTTTCTTCTTTCACGAGTGTGATTTCTCCACTCGTGTTTCATACAATTTATACAAGCGACAATTTTTCTAACGACATTTTTACCGTACATTTTGTACATTTATATCGCGGGAAAAATAGGGAAAAAGGCGGAGTTTTGTACTAGTAAGAATATTTGATGTCACGTTTAATAGTTTTTTTTTTTTTTTTTTTCAAACCCACATATACAAGTAGCCATAGTTTGAAGGCAGTGTTTGCGGAACAGTCCGGCAAAAAGTGGAATCTAAAGAAAATGTCGAAAAAAAAATCAGGCACGGGAGGTGCTGATTGATTTTGCATAATAATAGGACTAATGTTTTTTTAACAAATCAATGAAAAAAGAACAATTAAACAATATATCTCCCGGCAACCAAATTTTTTTAAAAAGAAACTGATTTGTTGATTGTTCAGAGATTTTCATCACATTCAGAAGTGTTTGAAAAGCTCTTCGAATCCGGCGTTTGGCCGTACCGCAAGTGCTGCCTCGAAAATCGAAAGTAAATATTCACGCGAGATTCCTCTTCAGCCATATATATATATATACATAAGCATATATATGTGTTATGTTAACTAACAATTCTTCTATCGTTCCCAATAGTTGCAGGATATATTTCGAGCAATTTATCACAAGTTATTTCATTTTTACTCGCGAAATATTTTATGGAAGTTGGGGCGGCCCTACTTATCGAATAAGGAAAGAAAAAAAAGAGCACAGTGCTAATTTAGGATCATAGAGAGCAATTCGCTAAAGTGCAACATATCTCTCGAAGGGGTCGTAGAAATGTGAATAACGAATTATTAATTTTTTTCTTCTTCTTAGTATTATTACCTATGTAAGATTCAAAATTGTCACGATTGATCGATTTTTCATTCGCACTCTCGTTGAACAATTCGCCATTCGTTCAACGACCTTGGACGTCGTAATCTCAAGAGAAACGCGGCGAATCGAAACGTTCGCAGTTGCGCTCGTCGCTTCGCTCGAGTTATGTTGAATCTTCGAAGAAAAATCATTCTTCCAGATTGATGGAACTTTCGAGCCTGACACTTTTATTCTTTCGCGGCATCGAAGCACGTTCTATCGTCCTACGATGTAAATAAAACCGATCTACTCGTCTTCCGTTGTGATCCACGGCATAGATAGATAAGAACACGATGAAACGTGGTGTAAAATCAAACGCACTTTTCTTGCTGCGCTGTAAAACGGTAATGGCCTTCGAATGACAAATAATTTATATTTATTGACTCGAGTAAAGAGATAATATTCGCGTAGATCCGAGAAATGCCATTTTTTTTTTACGATCGTAGAAACGATAGATTCTCACTTATCGATCGAATAAGATTTATTTATTTTAATTATCTACTTATCTGTATTATTATTTCCATTGTTCATGCCAAAGAAAATGAAAGAACGTTATCGCGAGGAATACATCGGGTGTATCGTAAACCTTATAAAAAGAAAAAAAAAAATATCGTCTATTATAGTCCTCCATATCATTAACAAATGTGACGCGTACGATGAAAGATATAGATGAACGACGCCAGATTGCAAATGATTTTAATAGGGTTATTCTAACTGCTAGTCCGCACTTGTGTAACGAACAAAAAAAAGAAAAAAGATAGAAATAAAAAACGAAGAAGTTCAAACGAAGAAATCAAGCGATAGAAATATTTCTCATAACCAGCCGCTTGCTAGTTTTGTATCTGGAGCAGTTTTTTCAAAAGAGCCCTAAAAAGAGAAGAAAAAAAAAGGAAAGAAAAAGAATGATCGATGAACACGGTAACACGATAGTGCCATTGTATTTTTTTAAGCTTACCATAACAACATAATTATCTATAGCTATTCTCTAATTTAGGGACCAAGTGTATCAGCGTTTTATACCGACGAACAAAAAGAAAAGAAATTGAATCAGAAGTTTTACTTTAATTCTTCTTTCATTGTTATCGATATTGTCATTTTATAGATAATATATCCACGTGGATGAGTTCGAGAAAAAAAAGCGTTTCAATGACTGTTTTTTTTTATACGATGATATCCCAGAACCATGTAAATCCAGCTTCGCTTCGCGTGCGAAAAAACGCATTTCTCGCACGCTTCCCCTCGCGTGCGAAAAAACACATTTCTCGAACGCTCCGCTTCGCGTGCGAAAAAACGCATTTCCCGCACGCTTCGCTTCGCGTGCGAAAAAACGCACTTTTCGCACTCGTGAGATAAAATTTCGTGCAGTACTCGCGCGAGAAATTCAGCCCGTGCGATTGCAAACACTCGACTTCGGCACGTGCTGCAAACTCGTCGGAAAAAGTTTGTTCGCGTGCTCGCGAACGAGGCATGCGCTCCGAAGTTTCCTTGGAAACGATACATTTGTTTGTTCCACCGCAACGAGCGCAATGCCGCATTGTGTTTCAGTGTTCAGTACCGCTTGGCAAATAGATGCATAGAAACATTTATAATCTTACAATAAATTCCGCGAACGAATGACGAAGCTCGAAAAAAAAATAGGTAATGAAGAATAGTCTTCGAGCTTCGTTGCTGCACGAGGTCGTCGCCGCGACCGATCTAATGATCTTTGGTGCGTGAGTCGTCGATGAAGAAAATTTATTCAAACGCTCCGAAACGTCGAAGACAATTCCATGGAGAACAACAATTATCGAGCAAACATAACGAAGTGGCTGCCGTTTCCGAATGAGAAGATCGAAAAATGGTTCGTCGACGTCTTGGACTTGATGAAACTTATGGGCAGTCAAGTACAGGATATCGCTGTCTTCACGAGAGACATCGAGGATTCGAGCCACTGCGACGAGGAGGTCTGATATCGCACATATTCTTTTATATTCAAGTTGCTAACGCGGCTTCGAGATCACTTCACTCGAAGCCTTCCGCGTCTTCTTTTGTTTTAACATTGTCGAAAATAAAATTTCAGGCGTTGTCGCGTCTGATCGAGAGCCTGAACGAGGTGATAAACAACTACGGAACACTTTGGGGCGTTGTGGATTCCGCGCATCCCGTTTACAGACACAAGGTCAAACACTTGTCGACGACGCTGAAACGGAAATTGAACGTCTTGGCCAAATTTTCGCGCAATCTTCTCTTCGACATAATCGATTGCAAGCACGACGAGTACCTTCGAATGATCTTCAGGTATTGATCGTTCTTGCTTTTGACTTCCAATTATTAAAAGTATACTCCATCAAAGTATGGATTTACGAAAATAGAAATGCGTGTGTACTTCTTTTGATTATTCTTGAAATGCGAATATTTTCAGGCTGGTGAATGCCTACAACGGTATGTTGGACTTGGAACATGACGTTACGGATCCATCGATCAATCTGTTCACCAACGACTGTCCACCGATGCTCGAACCTCTGAAAAAAGTATCTGTAACGCGAGTTTTGCAGGTATTCAGGTTTAATTTTACTGAAACTAGGATACGTTGAAGCGATGTAACGATACCAGTCATGAAAATTAACTATTGGTTACCATTGAGAAATAACCATTGGGATAACGATCGGAATATGGCTAATGGGGAATTGGAGCACCGTTGGGATAACCATTGACTTATGGAATAATAAGCATTGGTCAACTCAATGGTGGTCATTGGTGGACTCAATAGTGACCATTGGATGACCCAACGGTGACCATTTAAAGCATTTGGAACGAATGGTCAAAATCAAAGCGCCATTCGAATTCAATTCTAACTACATATTCGACGCCCAATGGACATTTCCATACGGGGAGAGAACCAGAATGATGTACTATTTTCTTTCAACAGGTATTGGCGAAGAATCGCGCCGAAGAATACTGCCACGAGCTCATAGATTGCTTATTGGCGAATTATGAGCCGAACAACGAGGAGGAGATGAACAAGTCACCGGCGTCGCCGGATGTCGAGATGTCGGAAAATTCGAGCATTGAAATTTATCGGTGAGATTGTCATCGACGCCCGGAAACAAACGATCATACCCGAATCATATCTACTTGACCATTTTTTTAGCTTTTTTTTTAAATTAAAAAAAGAAAGGCTAAATATTGTTTCTCGACAATCGCAAAGTTCACAAAAGTTTGTCACTCAAACGAATCGTATTTCACTACCAAAACCGAAAGAAACCTTCCTTCGTCTAACGACAAATAAAATAAAATAAAAATCAATAAAGAAAGGTGAAACGATTGTAAAAAAAATTAAGAAAATGCGGTGATGCGTTTTGCAGGGCATTGACCAAACACATGACGCCCCCAGTTACCAGTCACTCGATGACCGATGTCGAAACAACGAACGTCGAGAACATTCAAGCCCTGGTGAACGAGCAAACGGAACAGGTGATCGGACTCTTGAATATCGTCAAGGAAACTTCGTCTCAGCTTCTGGGCTCCGACACTCTGAAGGTGCACAAAGGTGATTAGAAGACATTCACAGAAATCATAATTCCTCAGAGTAAGAAAGAAAAAACGATATCCCGATGTGGATCGACAATGAAGTCTGACGAAAATGTTGCTCTCAGGCGAAACGAGAATAAGAAAGAGTGCACTGAGAAAGGTGTCGGATTACTATCAAGAGGTGGCATGGGGCGCGGTGTCGAGTATATTGGATCATGTGGTTTTATGGTGGTCGCCCGAGGCTCTGGCAGCTCGTCACAGCCAGGGCGCACATCACCTCAAAGACTGGTTGCATCAATTCATTCAAGGAAAGAACGGTATGAAAAAAAAGAAAAAAATTGGGTCTCTCGTTTTGTCTTTCGCATGTGAATTAAGGGAACATTTCTTCGCAGTTCCACCGACGGTGAGGCCGGCTTTGCAGAATCTGTGCGACGCGTTGGGTTGTCACGTTACGATCACTGCCTGGGATCAGCTTTTCAGACTGGCCTACATATCGGCTTTCGAGTGTCAATCGAAGTCAGCGGCGCCCGAGGTCGGCTGAGACTTATTCATATCTTCTTCTTCTCTTCCTTAAAGGGCCGTATTCGCCTTGATGAGCAAAAGTGATTTGCGTTTTGATTCGCTCATTTCGTCGTTTATCTTCTTCGAAAAAAAAACATCATTTCAAATTATTATACGAAACTCAAAAAATCTTTATGCGTATTTGAAAAAATACATTTTACCATCTACAAAGTAAAGGTAGAAGTTAAATTCAGAATTTGACTTAAAATTGTCATGAAGTCAATGTTTCGGGAAACTGATCCTGTATTGTTTGTGCAAATTTTCAATAATTCTCAATATGTCGCAAAAAATGTTCCTGAAGGCTCAAAACGAAATGATAATTAATGGAGGACTTGGCCAAATGATCTCTCGACGTCCACTAAAATGCCCTTGAAAATTTCTATCTGCGTTTGTTCGACGTTGCTTTCAGGGAACCGACACCGGACAGATGTTCGCCGAGGTGTTTCAGCTTCTCGTGACGCTCAGCAACGAGTGCGAGGTCGGTGGCGAGTGGGTGATCGGCGCTCCTCTGATGGAGCTTCCGCTGTCCGAGCAGATAATCGTTCTTCACAGGCTCGATCATTCGGTCCACACGATGCGACTGTGGGCGATGCAAGAGTCGCGACTGATCGCTCACACTTGGGATCTCGACAATTTCTTTCTTCTCGTCAAAGGAGACGTTGTCAACTGCCTCGAGGAATTGTCTTATCTGAAGGTGCGCTTCTTCCGTTTCTTCAAAAATCAACCGCTCATGCGAAAGTAACGATGAAAAAAAAATTATTAAAAAAATGGTCAGCTTGCAGATCACACGAACGCGCTCGCCAACGACGTTACGAGCGTTCAAGTCTACGTTTGCGCGAAGATGCGGGCCAAAATAGTCTCGGAAGTGAGCGCGAATATCGAATTATTGAAGGTACGTCGATCGAGTCAATTGTCATTGATGTGACCAAGCAATACTTGATTTTGCGATGTTGACCGAGCAATATTTATTTTTTATGCAGGATTCTCCCGCCAAATGTATCAAAACACTGGCGAAAATTTGTCGAGTCGTTAGCCTGGCGAATTTGCACATGTGCTTTCCGCGAACGAATTACTGGAGGAAGAGCAGCACGGTTGCTCCAGCCGCGCCGAGTCCTTACGTTGAGATATATTTCGGTACGATCATCGGTTTTTTTTTCTTCCCTAAGTCTGCCAACAATTCGAACCAATGCGATTCGGTGTCTTTCAGAACGAGTCTTGCTTCCGGTACTGGAAGTCTTGGAGGATCACGAAATATCGAATATGATACTGAAGCTGATGTGCGAAGCTTGGCTGGATTACATTTACCTGCACCGAATAAAATTCAGGTAAATGTGCACGCTGCGATTTAGAAAAAACCCCCATTATTATTGTTAAGTTTGCCACGGCGGGTGTTGCTGTGTCAGGCTCGCCGTCGGACGGAAACGAAAAAACCCAATTCCTTTAAGGCGATGTGGCGACGATAATTGCTCCAAGGTCGAAAAGCAATTTAAGATCTCGGATGTCCATTCAATGACAACGAAAACCTAATTTGATTTTGGTCTTCAGAGCACCAGTTTGGAAAAAAATTGCAAAGGCGATTTTGTTACCAACCGAGCCTGTGGCTTATCCCCTTAATAAATATGTTACAATACAACGTAAATTGTGGTAAAAACAAAAGCGTGCTTGACCAGCGAGCTCGGAGCTCTTCAGCTGTTGACCGACTTCGCTTTCGTGAGTACGTGGGTCACCGAGTGCTCCATAATATCGCAGAACGTTAGAAGCTATTTGCTGAAGAACGAGGTGCTGCGACGCTGCGAGGGGGTCGGACGACTGCTTCTCCGTCATCCGGGCGAAGCTATCGCCATGCACAAACGACTGCGTGAGTTGTTAAATATTTTTCGTTAGAATATAAAAATAAAATGAGTATAAGCATTTTATTGAGAAAAAAGGAAATAGCGAGCGTTGATATGCAATTAGCCCAAAGAACGAACGAGAATGGATCGCCCGAGTCGCTGGGATTGGAGAGGATGCCGGCTGAGATGTACGTGCCCAATCAAGAACAATGGCTCGAGCTTCGCGCCCCGAAACGGTACAACTTTTGTTGTACGGAGTAATAAAGATTTTAATGAATTTATTACAAACGTCGTTGTTATTTATATATCCTTCCCTAAGGGCTTTCGAGCCAAAGTGGAACTTGGAATATTTCGAAACAAAGGGCAATTTAGAATATTTCGAACGAGAGAGGAACTTAGAATATTTCGAGCCAGGGCTCAGAGCTCGGGCGGCTCAGGGGTCTCACAGACCCCAAGGCTCTCCGAGCTCTCCAGTGCAGCGAAACACTCCGAGCTTAGGGGGTCTCACAGACCCCAAGGCCCTCCGAGCTCTCCAGCGCAGCGAAACACTCCGGGCTTATGGGGTCTCACAGACCCCAAGACCCTCCGAGCTCTCCAGTGCAGCGAAGCGCTTCAAGGCTCGGGGGGTCTCACAGACCCCCATTGCATTTATGCTCTTCAAGGCTCGAGGCTCAATTTTTATAGGCGGCGGCGACAGCGGAGAAATATTCTTATGTATATAAAAAGACATACATGTGTCTTCATGTATGTGAAGTAGCAAGGGCGTGTCGTCGGCAGCCGCGAAGCCCGTCGAAGAAGCCTTTCGTCTGGTCCACGGTGTCAACTTACCCGTTGTCGGGACAGGGTCTCGCAGGTTATTGACTCCCTCGCTCCCGCAAGAGTAACAAAGCAGTCGCGCGACGATTCGCGTCAATACAATCTTTCATTTCGAACAATTATTCTCCGTCGCCATTTATCCAACGATGATTCAACGATGCAATTTCGCAGATACATCATCGTCGGAGGCGACAGTTTCAGACCGCAGAAAAAAATGTATCCGTGGCGATCGAATAACAGAGTTAAACCCCCTCGGTTCGCCTTATGTAATCCGACCGGTTTACGGTGTGTCGAGCTCGAGCCTACGCTCCAACTGAGCGATAACATTCAGCGCAATGTTGCATTTGCGGCAATTTGAATTTTCACGAAGAGCTATTAATCATTCGCACTTTCGAGACGCTGGAACGCGATTGACGTTCAAGGTCACGGCCGAGGGATTCGCATTTCGACAATCTCATCGGCGTTCGATGTTGCCTTTTTTCTAATCATTCGCAATTCAAAGGATTTTTTTTTTAATTGAACAAATAATCGAATTGTGAATAAATAAAATTATCCCAGGTGGGTAGTTCGAAGGATAAGACGCCGAAAAATAATGAAGGGAATAAAATTATGCCAGGCGCTCGACATTCACGGGGGTAGATCGGACGCCGGTGCATCGAAGCCGCCCGCCCGGAGCCCGCGGCGCAGCGAAGGAAAGTACGCGTACAAGGTCCGCAGTTGTTCGGCGACGTTCGGAGTCTTCGCGCGCGCGAGAAGTCCCTTTGGCCTCCCTCGGAAGGCGCGCGAGCGGATGACAAAAGCGAGGGCGAATCGTCGACGTTATCGCTCAACGAGGATCACGAAAGCATGGCGGCGACCGAGAGAACACCGCTCACGAGACCCACCGACCCGCCGACTTACATCGAATTCGCCGGGCTCTTGCGAGCACGCAGAACGAAACTGCGACAATTTCAATGCTGCGTTTGCGCATTTCTCATGTGAGTGACACTATTTCCCATTTATACGATTGACCATTCGGCCTAGAGAGACGACGATTTTTCGTTTCGGTGAAAATTTGAGTTTTTCATTTTTATCGCCTTTTTTGAATAAGACCGGAAAAAGGAGGTCGACGACTTATCGTCGGTGCGAAGAACGATTTTATGGACGTTGGATGAAGCTCGATCAGATGCTAAAACACTGAATCGTGGAAACAAAAGACTCATTCATTAGTCGGTGATGAAACGTGAGCGCGAATGCAATTTCTCGCTGGCCACTCCGAAAAGTTTTTAAATTAATTGTTTTAAAACCGATTGATTGTTACTACGTTCGTGACGGCGATTCCATTTTGCCCCCTTTACTTTTCCCCCGTCGTGACGAATAAATATGGTCTATCAACTGTACACTTTCTAAGCCTTGTAATGAAACGATTCTCTGTCTCAAAAATAGGTCAAATATTTTTTGCAAATTGAGAAAAATTTCTGATTACCGTAACTAATCATTCTTGACCCAGTTCCGGCAACAAATAAGTTTACCTTTTTTTGCACAAACCCATAAAATACAAATTACCAAAAAAAATTAAATTATTAATTTAAATTAAACCAGTGTTAAATTATTTAAGTTATTGATTTATGATTATTATTATTATTTTAAATATTACAAAAAAAAACAAATAGAGTGAAATAACTCCGGAGGATTCGGCGATTGATTCATCGTTTAATCAGAAAAAGGCCTTTCAATTGGCAATACCTGTAATTTGACTAAACGTAACGAGATCGAAGAATGAGTGAAAACCGGTCTATCAAGGATGACCGAAGTATGCATAAGGTGGACGTTGTTGTAACAAGCCGGTGGCACTGAATCGCACGCTGCAGGGTTGTCGTTGATGGAAAGAGCGCGACTCCCACCATGCTTACTTACATAAGCCTAAGGAGACTTCGAGACGATGTAACGTCGAAGGAAATATTCGCTGCATAGAGACAGTGCGCTCTTGTGCGGTTAGTTATTAGCATAGAAAAATTCTCTCATGCTTGCGTTATAATGTCGACGGAGAAGACACCGTTGACGGATTCGGCGGCGAGGACCGCCCTCAATTATCCGTATTACGTCAATGACACCGGCACACACCGATTTTACACGCGACGAAGAAAGGAAGAACAGTTGCAATGCATCGCATTCATTGCCGTCATGTGAGTGCTAATTTCGACGATTCTCGTCGAAAAAATATCGATATCGGTGGAAATATCGCGTTTTGCTAAATTTCTAGTCTTTTCGACGATTTTAAACCGAAAAGTCAAATTTTTATTTTACGTTAAACACAAATTGTTTTGTCAATTATCCTTCGCGTTGGTTTGCACACGAAGATGTACTGATCGTGTAAAAAATCCTCAAGTTCGAAAGTAAAAAATTTCGAGATAAGCGAGATTAATTTTGCAAATTAATTTTTTTTAAATATTTGTAATGAAATAGAATTTTCAAATATTATTTTCACAATTTTCTATGATTGATTGATAATCGAACATATAGCCCAATGAAACAATACCCGCTACCACATCGTAATAATCATTTTTTCTAGATATCTCGAAGATTTTCAGGGTGTTTTTCATCTGAAAAATGTCATAAAAGTAAAAAAATTATCTTAATGGTGTTCGGCCAATTCCGGTCTAATGAAAAAGTAACTCCAAAAAGAAAAATATTTATAAAATTTAAATCCTCTTAACGAGTCGAGTCAAATTCAAATCTGACCATCCATTTCAGCTAAGTTGCGCAAAATTCGCGTAAACCGCACTTTTCTATGAACTTGAAATGTTGAAATGTTCAAAATTCCATTAACTCGACTTGTATACGAAATTTCAACCGGGTTGATAAAAATTTGTTCAAACCAGAAAATTAGTCAAACCGTTCTCAAGCTAACATCCTTTTTCACACCTAGCATTTTTCCAATATGTGATTTTTGGATGTTTCAAACTATTCTCAATACATTAACACGAAAACCCGATTTTTTTTCAGCATCGAAGCTTCTTCTACGAGAAAGCTTTTTTCATTCGTCGTCAGCGCATGTCGTTCGGTTTCAATACGCACAATCTTGATTTTCCAGCTCCGCTTGTTGCGCCGATTTTTCCAACAAACTTGCGTTACGTGACCGATCAGCCTTGCGCGCGCGTTATATACATTGCTGAATGATGCAAGATATTTATGACTTCTGCAGAGACTATAAGCGAATTCGTATCTGTTGCGTAGGCTGTGTCTCTCTTACGGTTGCTATTGCAATTGAAGATATTCGAGCTTCCAGTCCTGGAGTTCACTACAACAGATGAATCAATTTCCAGAGCGATCTTCGTGATGGCGTTGGTGATAACGGTCGGCTATTCGATCAATCAGATGGACCCGCTCGTCGGAGATTCGACCAATCCCGAGGTGGTACCGCCGTTGCCGCCTCTTCAATCAGCTCCGCAGCCGGGCTCGTCGACTCTCCTAGCTTCGAGCGGGGCTCATCCGAGCTCTTTGACCATCGCGGAGTGGAACGAAGCTTCGAAAGCCGGCCAGGAAGCCATAGATTCGCGCGCCGCAGCAGACGCGCTTGCGACTCCTTTACCGGCCCCTTCGCCGAATTCGCGACACCAATTCGCGGTGAAGACAAGTCTTCAGGCAGGAAAGCTGGCCATCGGCGGAATCGGCGAGTTGGCGGCGACGAGAAGCGTCGAGCGAGCTCGCGCGAAGCTCGGCGAGCCCTCGTCGATCGGCACCTACTTCAAGAACATTTGGGTACCCGAGGACACGTGCAAGGAATTCGCGAAGATATCGTGCCCGCCGAGCAAGTACCGGAACTACGACGGCACGTGCAATCATCCGAGAAACGCGGGCGCGGCGCTGAGTCCGTTCTTGAGAAAGCTTCCGGCGGATTATGCGGACGGTGTCGAGGCGCCGAGAACCGGGAAGTTCGGGAACGCACTTCCGTCGGCGCGAGAGATAAGCCTGAAGGTTCATCCACCGTCGCCGAGCGCCAATCCCTCGTTCACGGTGATGCTCGCGGTTTTCGGGCAATTTCTCGATCACGATATCACAGCGACGGCCATCAGTCAGGGAACCAACGGCAGCTCGTTGACCTGCTGTCCCGCGGCTAGTCATCAACATCCCGAGTGCTTCCCCGTGGAAGTGGACGTCGGCGATCCCGTTTACGACGTCGCCGGAAGGAACTGCATGGAATTCGTCAGAAGCGCACCGGCACCGCAGTGCAAAATTGGGCCGCGTGAACAGCTCAATCAGGTTAGCGATCGAATCCGGCTTTCGATGAAGACATTCCTTAGTAAGGGTCGGTAAAGCGGAATGAAGCGGTTATTGTTTCATTAATCTATGCACCATTCCAGGTTACAGCGTTCATCGACGCGTCGGTGATCTACGGTCCAGATCTGGCCACGGCAATGACACTGCGCGAGGGCCAGAACGGTGCTCTGAGAATGTTCATAACTCCGGACAACCGAACGCTGCTACCTCAGAGCACGGATCCGAACGACGGTTGCAACCGCGAGGTCGAAAGTCTGCGCGGTCGTTACTGCTTCGCATCCGGCGACGGTAGGGCCAACGAGAATCTGCACCTCACGACGATGCACCTTCTGTGGGCTCGTCAGCACAACAGAATAGCCGGCAAGCTCGCCGAGATAAATCCGGACTGGGACGACGAGAAGATTTTTCAAGAGACCCGTCGAATCGTCGGCGCCCAATTGCAGCACATCGCCTACAACGAATTCGTTCCGATAATTCTCGGCGCGAAGGAAACGGAACTTCGGCAATTGAAACCCCTGAAATCCGGCTTCAGGCCCAGAAACGATTCGACAAGCGTCGATCCAGCCATAGCGAACAGTTTTGCCGCGGCCGCTTTCAGATTCGCTCATACGCTTCTTCCGGGCTTGATGAAGGTCACGGATTCGCAGAAGGCCACATCGTCCTACGTGGAACTTCATCGTATGCTCTTCAATCCTTACAGCTTGTACTCCAAGGGCGGTATGGAGAACTCTCTGACGAGCGCGACGTCCAATCTCATACAGAAAACCACCACCCACGTTACGTCCCAACTGACGAAGCATCTGTTCGAGGATCCTCTCGCGAATGTTACCATTCCGTGCGGGTTGGATTTGGTCTCGTTGAACATCCAACGTGGCAGGGATCACGGACTTCCGGGCTACAATGCTTGGCGACAGTACTGCGGTCTCGGCAGGGTCGAGACCTTCGACGAACTTTCCGGTTCGCTCGAGCCCGAAGCTTTGAGCGAAATTTCCAAGATCTACGCGCACGTGGACGACGTTGATCTGTACACCGGCGCACTTGCCGAAAGCAACAAAACCGATGGACTTGTGGGACCGACTTTCAGATGCATCATTGGCGATCAATTCTCGAGAATTCAGCGCGGCGATCGGTACTGGTACGAAGTTCCTGGAGAACCTCAATCTTTTACCGAAGGTAACTTTTTTTCGAATTCCTTCCTTCGCTTTCTTTGGGTTAAAATTAGTTTAAAATCGTGCGTTGACTTTATTTGCTCCAGATCAACTCAAGGAAATTCGAAGAACCTCACTCGCGAAATTGATCTGCGACTGTTCGGACGGAATAAACGAGATCCAACCGAAAGTGATGCGTTCGACGGGTCCGGAAAATCCGATGACGTCGTGCGAAGACATTTCCGGTCCGGATTTCACTCCCTGGAAGGACGCGTTCGCGTCGCCGGTTTTGAAGATCGCTCCCCCAGCTGCTCTGCCGGAAACGTGGTTGAACTTCAAGAAGACGATCAACAAGACGGTCAGCGAAATTGTCGATTATTTCAACAAAACTGTACCGGCAGCCGGAAGTCCCGATTGGGCAGAGTTCAAAGACTGGGTCAACAAATCCTTTGCCGATATTCGAAGCGAAGTATCGGCCCTGCATCCAAAACCGACGGAAGCAGACGCGACCAAGGCCGGTCAATCGTTCAAGACGAAATTCGTGCAACAGGCGATGAACAAATCGTTGACGGACTTTGACAAATACACGAAAGTCGCTGCGACCCAACCGAGTACTTACGACGATTGGATAAGCTTCAAAGAAGACATCAAGAAGTCACTGAACGATGCTTTGGCCAAAGCAACCGGAAAGCCAACCGCCGAACAGCGGGAGGAGCTGAAGAAGCAGATCGAGGCTGAGATAGAAGCGATCAAAGGCCAAATAGCGGCCGCGCAAGCGTCGAAGCTGAGTTTGGCCAAAGAAACGGCCTTCAAAGATCCGGCCGCTGTCGCGGACTGGTTGAATTTCAAGGGCGAGGTCGTCAAAGCCGTGACCGACGCTATCGATCGAACGAAAGCCAAAGCTCCGTTACCGGGTGATCCGGCCTGGGCTACTTTTGGTCTCGACATTAAGAAGCAATTTGCCAGCATTAAGGACCACATTCCCGTTTTACCGGCGACGAAGCTGATGGCCAGTGATCCATCGGCCGCCGCCTATTGGGACAATTTCCGGGGCTCCTTGAACAAATCGATCAACAACGCTGTGGCTGGGATCGACGGAAACATGCCGGCGCCCGGTGATCCGGCTTGGGCGACTTTCGGCGTCAAAATAGCCAACGATTTTACTGGTATCAAAGGCAAATTCGCGGGTCTCCACGACGAGACCGGCAAACCAAAGGAAACAGCTACCGGAGAAATCGTACCATTTGATTGGATGAGTTTCAAATCGGAGATAATCAAATCCGTGGCCGATTCGGTGGCGGAAATAAAGAAAAACATGCCGCCACCAGGTTCGCCGGCTTGGGCAACTTTCAAGGCTCAAGTTATGAATGGTTTTGCCAAAATTCCCAGCGCAACGCCGTTGGTTCAGCTGACGAAAGCGACGCCCGGCAAAGCAACGAAACCGCCCAAAGGAACCTTCGACTGGAAGTCCTTGACGGACGACGTTACGAAATCGGTCAACGAGATAATCAGCGATAAAGCCGCAATCGCCGATCTGCCGCCCGGTGATCCAAAGTGGGCGGATTACGGTGCGAAATTCGCAAAATTCAACAAAACGTTCGAATTCATCAAATCGGAGATCGATTCGCTCCGGCCGAAACCCGAGGAATCGCAGTTTCTGGTACTGACGAAGGACTGGCTGGACTTCGAGAAGAAGATCAACGAGTCCTTGGCCGTTGTCATCGATTCGACGAAATCAACGGCTCCGAAGAGCCCCGATCCTGCCTGGATTGCTTTCGGTGAATCGATAAAGAACGAATTCGCGGCATTGAAGAACGAAATCGCCAAAGCCAAGGCCGACACGTTTCCGGTGGTGACCAAAGTTCCAAAAGAAGAGGTGGTGTCTCCTTCGAGCGCGAAGGAAGCGCAATATTGGCCGGAACTTCCGGCCGATCTGTTGTCCCTGCAGACAAAAGCCAACAGGACATTCTCGCAACTGAAGAAGAGCATCGTCAGCATGAAGCTCGGAGCAACCGCACCGATCATATCCGCTGCCGACTGGATCGCTTTCAAGCAGGAATTCACGCAGACGATCGCGAGCTTCGCGAATCAAGTCAACGCGACGGAGATCGAGGAATGGAAGAAAATGAACGATTACGTACAGAAATCGTTCGCCGATTTGCGCGATCGAATCGCCGCGATGAAAAATTCAACGGCGGAGTTGCCAATGAAACAATTGCCGAAAACGACGGAGACGAAGGTCAACGAGTTGGCGAAGAGTGGAAAAGCGCCGGTGAGCAACGAGGCCCTTTTCGACTGGGCAAAGCTGAAGACCGACATAAACGCGACTATACAGAACCTGCTGGACGATCTTGGAAAAATAGTTCCCGGCAAATCGCCCTCGAAGACTCTCAAAGGATCTCTGATTCGGGCTCAGAGCAAATTTGCAATTTTGCAATTTTCATCGCCGCTCGTGGCGAGCGATGTGCTTCCGGTCGATTGGGCGACTTTCGTCAACGGAATAAACAAGACTCTGAGCAGCGTCATGAAAAAGATCGATGCTCTGAAGCCCGTGGACACGACCGATACGATTGCTCTTCAGAGTTACGAGAAGGAGGTTGACGATTTCTTTGACGAGGTGAAGAAAGTCGTTGAGAAGAAGAAAAGCGAATTTGAAGCCGCAACGTCGATGGCGTCTTCGTTTTTGCAGGTCGGAGGGAATTCTTTGTATCTTCGGGCAATGATATCGACGCTTATTGCCATTTGGATTTCAGCCCTCTTTTAGGCGGAACCAGAAACGGCAAAGATAATCGCTGGACAAATCGAAATCGTAGGAACGCCTCTCGTTAAGTGTTGCGCCTCTTGTTTTCGATTTTTCGATTTACTTATCTAATGTAATCACGATATACCGGAGCTGGGCGGTACTTCGAGTACCGGGTATAAAAATCGGCATTTCTGCGTTAAGCAACGTTTCATCGAAATCTCACGAGCTCGTAATTCTTCGCGAACTCAACAAATGTTTCGCAAATTCGTTAAATTGAGTTGAACATTTAAAATCTCAATTCAATAATTAGTTTAGAGCTGATGCTGACTATTAATTTTTGATATTTTTTTAAACATTTGAATTATGCTAATCCTGACATGAATAAAAAATTAAGGACAAAATATTGCTGTTGTAAATAGAAAGCTAAACATTTTTCTGGAAAGCCCAAATTTGAGCAAAAATTACAAAGATCATTTTAATTACAATTTTGAAATCTTTTCGGAGTCTGAATTTTCAGCGCTAAAGATAAACAAGGAATTAGATTGGAAAAATACTCAGACCATCAAATACAAGTATTTGCTACTCGAACGAATTAGTACTTGAAAATATACTTTGCCCAGCTTCGCCATATACCGGCAATAAATGCTGGAGTCATGGAGATACGTTGTTAAGAAAATGTTATAAAGGGCGAATATACGACGTGCTCGTTGGTGTAAAAATACGATAAAACATACATTTG
This sequence comes from Ischnus inquisitorius, assembly GCA_963924025.1. Taxonomy (NCBI): domain Eukaryota; kingdom Metazoa; phylum Arthropoda; class Insecta; order Hymenoptera; family Ichneumonidae; genus Ischnus; species Ischnus inquisitorius. The sequence goes on along the minus strand of OZ001243.1, from coordinate 2,063,870 downwards.
TACAATATATACTTATCTCATGAAGACTTTCTTGATCCCTTCTAATTTTAGTTATCTAGTATAGTTTCTAATATCGTGAAACACGCTTCAGAACTCTCAAACGATGAACACAAATAACAATTCTTTACTTTTACTATTTTGATCCATTCGAGACAATGGATATCGTTCTGATTCGTATTTTATTGATATCAATTACTATCGATCGCGCGTCTTGTCGCAAATCTTTTTTTTAATCGATTTCCACGACCGAAACTTTGTTCATCGCCAAGTTTCAAGAAGATCGCGAGAAAACTTCACAGCGAGCGCGAGGAAATCTCCGCCACGTTCTGAAAACACATCGAGTTGCGTGCGCACTGGTTCTCTGCGCAGTATACACACGCACGCGTGAGCGCGTCCCACGGTGCCGGATTTTTTCAGTCATTGCGACGTTCCACGTAGTACGCGCATAATGTCCTCCTGAATCGACGATTAAACAACAAACGACTATTTTTCTCTATTACCGAACAATTGAATAGCGAAGTGTGCGTAAAGTGAAAACCATTAAAATGGTGTCGGTTTTGAATACGGTGGACACGGGCCACGAGGACATGATTCACGACGCCGAAATGGATTATTATGGATTGAGGTTAGCAACCTGTTCCAGTGACAACTCCGTGAAGATATTCGATTTGAAGAACGGCTCGCAGAGCCTCGTTGCCGATCTCAAGGGACACGTCGGGCCCGTCTGGCAGATCGCCTGGGCCCATCCGAAGTACGGAAATCTTTTGGCTTCCTGCAGTTACGACAGGTAAGCGTTGAAAAAAAATTGCTCGTAAAAAAAAACACTGGAGATGAGAGAAAAAACATCGGGTACTTTGCGTTTGTCGCAGAAAAGTCATAATCTGGAAGGAGCTCGGTGAATGGACGAAAATTTACGAGCACACGAGCCACGATTCGTCCGTAAACTCCGTCGCTTGGGCGCCGCACGAATACGGCTTGATTCTCGCTTGCGGCAGCTCGGATGGTTCGGTATCGATCTTGGTGAACAACGGCGATACGTGGGACATAAGGAAGATTCCAAACGCTCACACGATCGGCTGCAACGCCGTGAGCTGGTGTCCGGCGATAGAAAATGGCTTCGAGTCCGCCGGTCAGAACGAGCGAAACAGCCCCGTCAAGAGACTGGCGACTGGCGGTTGCGACAATCTTGTAAAAATTTGGCGAGAGGACGGAGACAGATGGGTCGAGGAAAACAAACTTGAGGCTCACAGCGATTGGGTAAGATCCTCAAATTGCTTAACGATAGCAAAATGTCCTTGGAAAAAAAGTTTTTATGCAATTTCTTTCTTCATGACGGTGACATTTTCTGCTGAAAAAAAAAATTCAGTTCAAGAAATTGTTGGTGTAAGAAAATTATCGTATTTTCCTTGAACTCAACCGCACCTCCAATTTTCTTTAGCAAAAACTGTTTATACAAAAAAACTTAAATCTTTTATTGAAAACGAATCTTTCAAGTAAACTCGTAGTTTTTTTAATAAAAAAACAATTATTAAAAGAAAACTTAAATTTTCTATAGGAAACTAATTGTTTTAAATGACTCTTAAATGCTTTTTAAAATAAAAATCTGATTATCGAACAAGTTAGAGAAGTCGATAAATATTTACAGCCTCGTCGCCTTCGGAATTTCCAAAAAATGCAATGTTCAATGTATTTAAAGTGCCGATATCTGCTGCAAATCGCAGCTTATGTTTCTTATGATAAAAGAACCGATTTTGTAACAGCGAAGATCTGTACGATTTTTTTTAACCGCCTCATCCACGCAGTCATTTTAAAAGACAAAGAATTTGAATTTAGTTTTCAAAAGAATCACCTGTGAAAAATCTTGAAAATAGCATTTTTATCGTTGGAGTCCGAAATAATCCAGATTTTCAACAAAATAAAAAACGGAGCACTTTTTTTACGTCTCTCAATCATAATTCAAAGTCGACCGATAAATGACAAAGAATAAAAATATTTCAGGTGAGAGACGTCGCGTGGGCGCCGGCTGTAGGTCCGCCACGTGCCGCCCTGGCCTCGTGTTCCCAGGACCGGCGGGTCGTGGTGTGGACCTCGAGCGATTACACGAGTTGGACGCCGAACGTGCTGAACGTATTCGACGACGTTATCTGGAACGTGAGCTGGTCGTTGACCGGCGGTATATTGGCGATCAGCGGTGGCGACAACAAGGTATCGCTGTGGCGCGAGAACTCCGAGGGTCAATGGGCGTGCATATCGGAATTGAACAAGGGCCAAGGAAATCTAAACAATACGGATCAACGGGTCCTCTAGACTTATCCCGTCTCTCGCGGAGTTGTTCATTGAGATCTATTATAATCCGAAGTTATATATGGAAATAAATCAAGTTTATTTGTAAGATTACGGAATTTTTTTCTTTTTTCGATAAGAAACTTGCCGCTTGAAATGTACAAGAAATGATTGGATAACTCGTTAGTCTTGAGTGTAGAGAGAGGCGGTGAAAACGATGTCTCGCTTTATCGCCGTCGAAGCCTCTTCCATTTTCTCCTTCAACACCGTTTCGCCGATTCTCATCGCCGCGGTCTTGACGTCGCGCAGCGTATCGTTCAGCTGTTGAATGCAACGAACGATGATGCCCTCTTGAACGTCTGTGAGCTTCATTATCTCGGCGAACGATTCGGCCCTCGCCCACTCGTACACGACCTCGGCGAGGCCGAAATTCAATGGTTCTACCGGCTCGACTCCGTATTTGTGCTCCATGTTCTCGATCTCCGTACGCACCGCGTCCATCGCTTTGCACGGCTGAAATTATTGCGCACAATGATTAAGCATATGACGAAATTAAGAGGTGGGCATTTTTTTTAGTCGTGAGGTGAAATTTTACCTCTTCAAGAGGAGCTTTCAGTGCTGGACTTTCGCCACCGCGCTGATAAACCAGGGCCGAGAGCAAAGCCGCTAATACGGCGGGTTCCAGTTTCGTCAGGAAGTTTCTGTAGACGAGCTCGGTTATGAGAAGCTCGTGCGTTCCCATGTCGAGGGCCACGCGACCCTTGAACGTAACTGAAAAATTCGGGATACACGTTTAGGAGACTTATCACGACCAGAGAAGTCGCGCGACTAAAGCCAGGAATGCGTTTTTATGCTTCAATTCTATTTACTCAATTATATGAAAAGTTACGGTAAAGATTCGAAACGATTGACCAATCCGCTCTTATAAATTGTCGTTTTCAAAAGATCCTAATTTGACTTCCTTGAGCTTTTAGTCGCGCGAGATAACCGATGAAGAAATTGTGTCGCGGTACCTCTGTCGTCCGTGTCTATGTATCCCAATTCTTTAAGAATAGCCACACGATTCACGTATTCGGGATAAAGCGCCAGGCCTTCGGCGCTCAGCTTGAGTCGGAGATCCGCTCTCCTTCGTTCCAAGTTGTTTCGAGCAAAGATCTGCTCGAATTGATCCTCGAAATCGGGAACATTCGTGCAATTGAATTCCGCCAGTCTGTCCTTCAAGTGATACATCGAGAACAATCTCGTGTGCATTTCCGGATCGTTCAGCGTCAACTGCGTGCACGCCGAGAGAATGTTAGGATTTCGAACTGCCAGCAGGGTCAGCGCGAGGAGTTCTTGAATCGCCAAAAGACATGTCGGACTCGGAGGGAAGTTTCTGAAACAGCACAAATTCAAATCTGTGACGAAAAAAAAATCGTTTCGTCTCGAAGTCACCGGCGTTTCGTTCTTTGGGACTCACCGAAATCTCTCGATCTGCCGTTTTTCGCAATCATTGAGCACCACACTGCAGTCGACTTTGATCTTGTGATTCGTGATTTCGAGAATGCTCGTCGACGGTATTTGCAGGAAAGCGTGTGACGTTATGTTGCTGCTCTCCGGCACGAAGAGTTGTCTCTTCGTCAGTGCGATCAGCTCGTACCACGTGTCGGGTTTCTCGTCCTCCCATTCGTCCATGCCGTCGCTTCGATTGTTATCGATTACCAATACCTTGTATATCTTTTTGTGATTTCTCTCGACCGCGCCGAGCAGCAGCGCGAGTTTGTTGTAATGCTGACGATGCGATATCAGCAGCACGCGACCGTCGGTCAGCGAATTCGCGGCGTTTCGCGTGCTCAGCAAATGGTCCCTTATCGCTCGTCTCTCCTCGATGTACTGCATCGCCGTGTCGCAAAATGCTATCAATTCCTTCTGATAGTCGTCGAGCGGCGGCATACTCGCCAACGTCATTTCGATGTTCTCCAGCTCGGACTTGTAGATCTTTTCGCCGCTCGCGAGTTTCATCTCCTTGAACGACTTTCGCATCATATCCTCGACGCTTACGGACTCGCTCGCGCGGCGCAGATTCAGTACCATCGCGTACGTTATCTTGAAGTGAGACTCGAGATTCGCCGGCTCTTTGCACATCATCGTTCTCAGTGTCTCGAATTCCGGTACGTCGAGTTTGCACATTATCATCACAGTGCCGGTTGCGTCGTGGCCACGACGACCGGCACGTCCAGCCATTTGCGTGTACTCGGTCGGCAGCAACGCCCGATGCTGACGACCGTCGTATTTTCTTATCGAATCGAAGACAACCGTTCGGGCTGGCATGTTTATGCCCATGGCGAACGTTTCCGTGGCGAACAGCAACTAAAATCACAACTTATCGATCATCGTCAAAAGCAAAAAAAAAGGAGCGAGATAAGGAAAATCGAGTAAGACAGCTTTTTCCTGATAAATTCGCGATTGATAAAGGAATATTGCAAACAATCGCGCAAGCCAGTCACCGCGATAATTAGTATTTCCTTGATAAAATTTTCGAATTAGACCTTGCAAACAGCGTTACATCGAATTATTATAGTCGACGCACTGCTGCGATATCTCACCTTGACGACTCCCATCTGAAAAAGCAATTCGATGATCTCCTTCAGAATCGGTAGTATACCGCTGTGATGAACGCCGATTCCCCGCGTAAGCAGCGATTCCATTCGTTTTATTTGCGGCAATGTACGGTCCGACTCGTTCAGTCGTTTTATGCAACGGTTGAAGAAACTTCGAACGTGACCCTTTTCCGATTCGGTCGTGAGATCGGCCGCTGTGAGGCCGTCGGCGTTTGCGTCGCAACGATTTCGCGATAGCGTAAACACGACGACCGGTAATTTGTTCTGAAAGATTAAATAACACTTTCGTTACTGAATTCACATGGATTAATTGTGTTTCGTATTTTTGCGCTACCGTTTCTTTCAGATGGCTCACGGCTGCAGACCAAATCTGTTTTTCTTGTTTCGCGCTCAGAACTGGCTTTCCCCCTTGTTTATCCCTTCCACTTCTCGGATTGATTTGCTTCGCCTTCGGATCGTCGCGGCCCGATTTCTTAATCGGCGCAACTTTCATCTCGGTCGCTTTGCACCAACTGCGCGATCGTGCGAGTTTTTGTGTGTTTTTTAGTAGTTAACCAGTAAACAAGAGCATCAACGGCATCAATTAGGCGTTATAATCAAATTTGTCCCACGTACTTTTCCTTCGATATATTTCCCGACGAATCGAGTATCAGTACACGATCATTTCGAGTCCTGCCGTCCGTACCCAGATAGAGATAATGCTCCAACGGAACCGGCCGCTTCAGCGTACTGATGACGTACATCTTGCGCTTCTTTATTCCGCCAACCCAATTCGCGAATATCAGCGGATTCGGCACGGTGGCGGACAGCATGACAATGTTCACGGTCGACGGTAATAAAATTACTATTTCTTCCCATACGTGACCTCGCTGGGGAAAAATAAAAGTTAGTTTAACTATTTAAATTCAGCTAATTTGATTGAAAGTTAAATTTCCAGTTAATGCAGGTCATAAAGTGTGTTTTACAATTCGACGAGTGAGGAGAAAATCGTCGTACTCACATTCTCGTCGTTTATGTAGTGAACTTCGTCGAAGATAACGTACTCGAGATCGCGCAAGATCTCGGACGCGTTGTAGAGCATCGTTTGAAGAATTTCGGTGGTCATAATGAGACACGAAGCCGTTTGATTGATCTGCATGTCGCCGGTTATCAGACCTATGCTGTCGAAGGCTTTGTTTCGCTTGAAGTCCCGATACTTCTGATTCGACAGTGCTTTTATCGGCGATGTGTAGATAACTCTGACAAACGAGAAACATAAAATATACGATTAAATTAATCAACTGTGCCAGCGACCCGATCTCCAGCGAGAGGACAGCAAGAAATGAGACGGCTGAAAAGTATTAAAACAATTAAGATTTATGGAAATCGTAAGAAATGCGAGACCAGCGAAGAAATTCAAGAAAAAAAAAGATAAATGAGAAAACCCTTCCAGCCAACTAAACAGCACGAATAAAAATGATTCGAAGCCAAAGCGAGTTTCATTACCTCGTCATGTGTCTCTGGCTCAAAGCTATAGCGTACTCCGCCACGGTAGTTTTGCCCGCCGATGTGTGCGCCGCGACGAAAACGTTGCAGCCCTCCTCGAGCTTGATAATCGCTTGTTTCTGGAAGGTATCGAGCTCGTAATCGTAGCGAATCGCGGGTTTCGGTACTCTCTTGTCGAAATCGACAATCGGCACGGACACGTCCAACTGTTCGGCCCATTCGGCGTGCATATTTTTCGCCGGTTTATTCTCCGTAAGCTTCAATACGGGTACGCTCCAGCTCTCGGGCGGCAAATCCTCGACGTCTCCGAGTTTCGTCAATTCCGCGTCATCGGGAATCGCTTGCTGCGGCGCACTGTCGACGTTCGGCTTGGTCGTGGACGACCACAGACCCAATTGACTCTCCTCGTCGTGCACCATGGCCATTAGGTTGACCTTGTCGATTTTTCCTTCGACCGACTTCGCCTTAGAACCGTCCCTCTTTCCGTCGTTCATCCTCATCGGCGTGCAGTTGTCTTTCTTGAATTCTATTCCCGATCTGAAGCCCTTCGCCAGCGTACGGAGATTCTTCTCGAAATCGATGTCGTCCGACGATATCGCTTTCGATACATCCGGCTCGTCGAAGCCGCCCGGCCAAAATGGAAAATTACTCGAATTACCTGGTTTGGAAACGAATTAACTGATAAACAAACAGATCAATACATTCATCAAATAAAGCTCAACAATTACAATAATTAATTCTCCTTCAGATTAATTATTGGCATAATTTTCAATTTATGTATCTATTTTAAATTATCTTAATTTTAAAAAATTCAGTTTAATTGGCTTATTATAATCATTATTAGTATAAATTGATTTATTTAATTTTTTTCTTATCAATAGCTCGCCTCAATTGTAAGTCTTTTGAAATATAATCAGCTTTTACTTAAACATTTTTTTACTGTTGTGATATCCGTATCCTTTACTGACTTTCTTACAAGCATATTTTCTTTTGAATCCAAAATTTTTAAAAAAATATAATGTTTAAAAATACATTTTTTTAAACGAAAAAAAAATACATTTTCGATTGTATGGGCATTATACCGATAATTTTGCTGCAATTTTGATTTCCAAAGTAAGCATATTTTTTTTTTTAGATTTTTTTTAACGCCGCTGCGACTAAAAAGCTTAGTCTCGGATTGCCTGGAAGTTAAGTAATGCGTTTTCTTTCCATGGATTTAGTAACGCAAAGATACCTTGTACGCCGTCGCTGGGAGGTCCCGGAGCTCTGCTCATCGACATGGAATTTCTTGCCGTCTCTCCGGCGCCTTGAAGGGCATCCTCCCTCATATCGGATATGCATCCCGTTATGGGATCCCTGTCGAATTTAAGTGTCGTCCCGACCGGCGACAATTCGAATTCTATCAGGTCGAGAATCTCGCTCTTTCGGGGATAGTAACACTGAACATTTTCGACTTGATGAATGGGCAGCCTCTCCGGGCACTCGATGTACTCCCGCAATTCATCCTGGATCTCCGAAAACACCGGCGGCGTTCCGAATTGCAGCTGAAACACGTCGTTTCGCCGCGAACGTCGGGTTATTTTTCATTCTTTTTTTTTTCTATTGTCAATATCAATTCAACGGGAAATTGTTTACCTCCGCCATACAGATAGTGTCCGGTATCGCCATATTATCGCGCGTTCGTGTGACGGCGAATGCTAACGTCGAGCGCGATAAAGCGCACACCGCACACACGCACACACTGCCGCGACCCCGCGAGCGCGCGTTTCGGTCTCGTCGGTAATTAACAAACTGTCAACCCATTCTTTCCAATTGTCTCGGTTCTCGCCTCGGCGAATGAAGCATTTTAATCGTCCCCTAATGTTCCTGAATCTTACTTTATATCAATTGCGCGGTATTAGATTGATAGAGTACAGGTTTAATCACCGATCGATCCACGAGACTCGATCGTGCTCTCGAGTGCGAGCCGCGCGTGGCGCTGCGGTCCGCAACCCTCGTAACCTAGAACGCGGTGGCGCCCCCCGCGCGACAGACAACGAACATTTTATTCGCGCGCCGAGCGTCGCGCACGACGTCGCATCGTTTGAATTAAAACCGTTTGACTCTCGCCCGCGTTCGTCGCGTTCGGCGTGATCGCTAACGTATTCCTATTCCTTAGTTTTCATTCGCATCACTAAAAAATGATTGAAGATACCCGACGGACGATGCTAGAGATATTCAAGATCGTTCAAGGCAACAAAACGGCGCACAAAAAGTACCACAACAGGCTGAAAAGAATCTACGAAAAAGTGAGTAAACGAAAGAAAACAAAACAAAACAACAACAGTGGTGAAAGAAAACTTTCCTTTTTACTTTTCCAAGGTTAATATTAACGAGTTTAACAAGGCGTTTCTGGAGTGTCTGGTAATTACATTCACGAAAGGAGAGAAGGATGCCCACGTCGAGAATGCGTTGGTTTTCGCGGCGACGTTCGCCGTGAATCACGACACGCCGGAGGTGCCGACGCCGACGTCGGAGCGCGAAGAGATCAATCCTCTGCTGAGATTTCTCTTCGACTATCTCTTCGAGCATCACAAGGCCGCCGATCAGAGCGTCAGATTCAGAATATGTTACTTCCTGAATATGCTGCTGAATCGCATGGGCGACGACGCCTCACTCGACGATTTTCTCTGCGACAAAATAATCGAGAGCATGATGGAGCGTCTGTTGGACAAAACGGCCAAGGTCAGAGTTCAGGCCGTTCGGGCGTTGCACAGACTGCAAGATCCGACGGACGATCATTGCACCGTCATAAAGATGTACATATATCACTTGTCCAAAGATCCCAGCGCCGAAGTGCGCAAAGCTGTGCTCGCTTGCATGGCAAAAAATAAACTAACCCTCCAGGCCGTCCTGAAGAGAACGAGAGACGTTGACGAGTACGTTCGCAAAATGTCGTACGAATTCATCAGCAAGGTCACCGTGAGATCTTTGACGATAAAGCAGAGAGAGGAATTGCTCAACGACGGCTTGAAAGATCAATCCAGCGTCGTGAGGCGAACCGTGGCCGAAGTTCTTCTACCAGAGTGGTTGCAGTATTTCAAGAGCGATCACGTCGCCCTCGTGAGAGCTCTGGATCCGGAGATCGGCACGGAAATCGCCCTCATGGCCCTGAAGGTATTATTGAAGTGAGTATAGCGCTTTGGATTCAGAGTAGCGAAAATAATCGTTTATTATTTTATTTATTTATTAAATTTCTGTTGTTGCATTATATTTAATTATAGGATATTAAATTCCTTTTTTTTCTCTCTTTTCTATTTATCCTAAGTACTCTTTTGTCGGAGATCTGCTTAAAACGTACGATAGACGAGACTGTAGAGTTCAATGTTTGAAATTCGTTTCCTAATCTGGTCTTTCGGGAAATACCTGGATTTTATTTCTTTATTTATTGACGGGACGGGCTCTTTGAGAACGCTCCAGTGGCGAATACAATGTCCTTATCGTCAACGGAAAACCAAAGTCGTTTTACTAATCCTAACGCTATTTATTTTTATTATTCTATTTGTTCTATTTATTCACTTTGGGTTGGATTCAGTCAAAATGGAAAGTATAAAGTAGAAGAAAATTAATTTACTCCAAACTCACCGACGCATAACAAAAATCTTGCAACTCCACTGTTCTAAATATTGATTTTTTCAAATTCAATTCAAGACAATCCGCTACAAACACGCTGATGGGACAGCTTCCCTTGGATTGGGAAACGAAGCTCGTTCCGCTGGACAAGCTCAAGAGCGAGATCGCACTGTATTGGCGTTCCCTCGTGGAGTATTTTCATCGCGAATCTTCTACGGAAGATGTCGAAATGTGCCTTCCGGAATTGACGAAATTCTGCGACTACATCCGTTCCTTCATGTCGACGATGCTGCCGGAGGAGAACGAGTTCGGTCATTTGTCCGAGCAACAATTCGTTCTTCACCAATTGTTCGAGATCGCGAAAACGTACGATCTCGCCGACGAGATCGGACGCGAGAACTTGAAAGCCGTGATGATCGATGTGCTGATGATCGGTAACTGTACCATCAAATTGCTCGAGTGCATCGTCAATTATTACGAGATCGTCGTTCCGAACGTAGATCTGAGATTGGCTGACCTGACTCGCGTTATCAGTGAGACTCGGCTGCCGTCCATGCCATCTGTGGAAGTCGCGCTTCCAATGTCCGAGGAAGAGAGTCGCTCGAAGAAGTTCGAGGCAAGTTTTGTCGATCGGGCTTTACTAGCCTTTTCTTCCAATCCTTGCGAACAAGTTAAACGCTTGAAAGTGAGGTGACTTCGTGAATGATTGCAAAGATTTTCACGAATTTCATTGCAGATCGCGAAACTACGAGTGAAATTGAACGAAATGGAGGAAGAAGAGTACGAGGCGATTCAGCAGAGAGATTTCCTGAAGGCTCAACGATTGAAGGAACAAACGGACGCGTTGAGACGAGATCTCGAGGAATTGCAAACGCGTCAAGCGCCGATGATTCTCGTCGAGGATACAGAGGAGAAAAATGATCCCGACACGTTGATAAAGTGTCTCACGATAATGTATCACATGGTTTGCGTCAAATCCGTGACGAATCTTACTCCGAATTTGCGAAGCCTCTTGGACAATCTCGTTCAACCGAATCTCGATGTACGGAACGCAGATGAGATTTTATTTATTTTTTTTGACTTCATCCGGAACGATCTAGATTAAAGACTATCGCGACGAATCGTTCGGTAGCTAAATTCAAACAATTTTTCCGTTACAGCACGACGACACGTTGGTCTACATTCTCGCTCTAAAGTCCATCGGCGTTTGCTGCCTATTGGATCAGCAACTGGCCAAGGAATACATAATGATGTACTTTTGTCAATTTTCGGTCGACGAGCAGTGCATCGACATTTGGGTAGTCTCGCTTCAAGCGATTTTCGATCTTTTGCTGCACTACGGCTTCGAATTTTTCGGCATCGTCCAGCACGACGACAGAACCGAGGCGCTCGAGGACGGCACCAACGTCAGTTCGACTTTGCAATCGGACGCGAATGCCGACGATAGTAAAAATTTAGTTAAAATAATCATAGGTCTTCTCGATAATCAGGTCGGTATTTTCATGTTTTCTTCTTTTCGTCCTAACGATTGTTATTATATTTTTTCTAAATTGTTGATTATCGGTGGTTTTTTTAGGAGGAAAAATTGCGCGTCGTCGCGACCGAGGGTCTCTGCAAATTGTTGCTCCACGGAAGAATCGGCGGTGCTCATCTTCTCTCGCGGCTCATTATTCTACTTTACAATCCGATCAGCGAGGACGACGTTTATCTGCGTCAGTGTCTGTGCAATTTCTTCCGCACTTTCGTCGTTCGCGTGTCGGAGAGTCAGGAGATGCTCGAACAGGCCTTCTTCCCGACGCTGAAGACTCTCGCCAACGCTCCGGACTCGAGTCCACTTCAGGCCATCAATCCTTACCACATCGCGGAATTCATAATCGGCCTTACGAGCAGTAGAAATCACAAGCCCGGCTTCGAATCGTACACGGTCCACAATAATTTGGCACTGGCGATTCTCGCCGAGGCTCTCGATCCCGTCAGCGAAATCGACCTGGAGACTCTGCTGAAGGCACTGAAATCTCTCGATATACGCTTCGAGGACAGCATCCTTAAGGACAATGCCCGCGAAGCTGCTGATAAGATTATAGCCTCTGTAAGTTTTTTTTTCGTTTCTTATTTTCAGTCAATTCATTTCTTCTTCCGATTGATCAATTCCTCGTAAAAAACAAATGGAAATAAGAAATATGAATTTTCATCGCAAAAATGTGCCTGTTAATTTATTCGTGTAAGTTTAGGCAATTTCAGCGAATTTGATGCAATACTTTCTTTTAATATCAAGTAGGTACTCTTTAATCGAGTTGACGTGAATATGTTGCCAAAAAATTCGAGTTACAAAACTCCGATGGAAAAATCGAATGTATTCGATTCGTGGCCGAATCCTGCGGCATTTCATGATTCGGATTCGATACTGATAGTCATTTTCATGTGCTCTATTTCAGATGGAGGGAACCGACAAAAGACAGCTCGTCAGGTACGTCAAGCAGTTTATGAACAAGTTTGCCGAGGAGGCGGTGGAGGAAATGCAACAAGACGAAGACAGCGATCGATCGCATTAGTTGAATTTCGTTCATAAGGATTTTTTATAAATATTTTAATACCCGTGACTCTGGAGACAAGTCGAAATAACTCTCGAATATAATTTTTATGAAAAATGTATATAAATGAAAAAAAGATTGATTTTTAAATCAGCCGCAGGGGGGGTTAATAGTTCGTTGATTCGTCGGATCTCTGATAGGGGTCGCCAACGTTTGTTTACACAGGCCATTTTTTCGTATATTGGATCTCGCGTTTCGCATCGAGATTCCGTAGTGGTTAATAACATCGAGGAAAAAGGATCATGGAGCAATTGTCAAAGCCCCAGATAATAAGTCACATCGAGAAGTCCGTCGATTACTCGCTCTTCGACACGAAATGGATACCGTGCAGTGCGAAATTCGTCGTTATGGGCTCGAGACCTCGTGGTTCCGGCGTAATACAGATCTACGAGGTTTCGAGCGGTCAACTCAAACTCGTCAAGGACATCGATCGGTCGAGTCCCATCAAGTGCGGAACTTTCAGGGCCTCTAGTCTGCGCGACCGGTATTTAGCCACCGGCGATTTCAAGGTCGGCCTCAAATACTAACGTTTTTATTTGCATACTATTATTCCGAAATTAGTAAATAAGATTATTGTTCTATCGGTAAACGACCATGATAATAGATTATAATAATTCTATATAATTCGTTTATAATCACGATAATAATAATGATTTTTATGTTTTTTAATACATTGTTGTTATGTTGTTTATTCAAAACTTGTGATGCGCTCGGTAACGTTTAGGGGAAGCTCAATATCTATAATCTTGAGGATCCGTCGATACCGTTGTATTCGGTGAATGCCCACGACAAGATAATAAACGCGATCGATGGAATAGCCGGCGAGAGCGTTGGTCGCGGACCGCCGGAAATCGTGACGGGCTCGAGGGACGGTAGCGTGAAGGTTTGGGACCCGAGGGAGAAATCGCGCCCGGTCGCGATAATGGAGCCGAAAGCTGGGGAAACGCGAAGGGACTGCTGGAGCGTGGCTTTCGGAAATTCTTACAATTCCGAGGAGAGACTCGTCGTCGCGGGTTACGACAACGGCGACGTTAAAATGTTCGATCTCCGATCGATGTCTCTGCGCTGGGAGAGCAATCTCAAGAACGGCGTGTGCTCGCTCGAGTTCGATCGAAAGGACATTCCCATGAACAAACTCGTAGCGACGACTCTCGAGTCGAAATTTTATCTGTTCGATCTGCGCACGCAACATCCGGAAAAGGGTTTCGCATATTTGACCGAATCGGTGAGATAATTCGATAAAAACTCTTAGCAACTCGCAGGGACGAGGCTTCGTTGGGTTTTCTTTAACTTTGCATTCTCGTAGGCGCACAAATCGACGATCTGGGCGGTACGACATTTGCCGCAAAATCGCGAGATATTCGTCACTTGCGGCGGCGGCGGTTCGCTCTGTCTATGGAAATAGTAAGACACACGACTTAAAAAGCCTCATTGTGTTCGTGGATGAATTGAGAGAGATTATCGAGCGATCCTTGTCGTTTCAGCAATTATCCGGAGAAAAGACGATTGTCGGACGCCAATGGTACGGACGAGGGAGTTATGGGTAGTCTGAGTTTGCTTCAACACAGCAACGTCTCGTCGCAGCCAGTGAGCTCGCTGGATTGGAGTCCGGACAAGCAGGGTCTCGCCGTTTGTACGTCGTTCGATCAGTGCTTGCGCGTTATTATCACGACGAAACTTAACACGTACTAATAGCAATACCTACTGTATCCATATCTAATAAAATACTCTACAAAACATTAAGAAAAAAAAATCGCGTTTGTTATATTCGCGCGGGTACGCTCCTGGCTCGACTGAGTTGCAACGATTCGCCGCTGGTGGCGCGCCGTGTGATTTTTCATCGACAAAATATCTCAAAATGGCTGGTGTACTGTTCGAGGATATTTTCAACGTGAAAGACATCGATCCAGAGGGAAAGAAGTTCGATCGAGGTGAGTCCGACAATTGTAACGTGTATTTTGTGCTCCGAATACCGAATAATTGTGCGTTCGGACGATCGCGAAGCGCCGGCGAGGCCGGAAAACCTTCGCGACGAAGAGCCGTCGGCGGCGTCCTCGTTGCCGGCGGTTCGCACTTCGCTACCGGAAAGCACATGGCACGACAGCCTGTTGGCGGCAAATTTTTAACGTAACGCTATTCGCGACCGTCGCACGTACTCGGCGTCCGTGTCATAATTTTGTTTCCGTAATAGTCGTTTGTAAAGCTAAACGAATATTTTACTCTGGTACACAATAATGGCGATTCAAATGCCAATTAAAACCGCGCGTGTTTTCTTTTTGCATCGAATAACAACAGCGCAGTGTCGAGACTGCAGTGCGTCACAAGAAGAGCCGCATTGTAAAGCCCCCGAAGCGACGTAACAGTGCCTTCCTTTATCCCGTCTTACCTTGACCTTTGATTCGAAGCCACGGAAAAATGATGCCTCAAAGGCCGCGCCACCGATATCTCCTGGCATAGACCAAAGAATTTGTTCGAACCAATCTCAAAAGCAATCAATATTATTTTCCCTTTGATAATAACTTATTTTTCTCCCCGCGAGAACAGTCTTGAGTCTGTACGAGCCATAGGATTTCTCGCGCGCGAGAGCCGAATCGCACGAGCCTCGCGAATTCGGGATGAAAAAGACAATTAATCTTACGCAACGTTTGCCGCGGGCTTCGTCTTTGAAGTTTCTTCGCGTCGCGCCTCTCGGCGTTTGTTGCATCATACTGTTTATCGGATTATGTATCATCGCTTTTTTCATTTCCTCGTCGCGCAGTTTTTTTCTCACAATACAACCCCTGTTGTGCTTGATTTTACTACGTCGATTGTGTAGTGCAAATTATTGAACTATCGCGGCTGGCACTCGATACGAGGATTCGGCGCGGGGAAGTCGAGCAAACGAGAATGTTTTTGCGACGGCGGGATTAGTATGGGTTTTCCGCGGCCGGTCGATCCAGCAATGGTCCGCGCAGCTGCATTGGCCCCTCTGGCTCTCCAACACACGACTACCCCCTCCCCGTGCTTACCCTCATCCCGGAGCGCATTGGTATTGGCGCGCACGGGATGCAACGACGAGAATCGTCGGCGCGTAATATGACGCTAGTGAGTGTACACCGACGGAGGGGCGCCACGGGACTGCTGACACGGTCAAGGTCAGGCACGGTTTCAAGGTCGCCCCGCCTCCCCCCGCGGCCGGCAGAGATGTCATCTCGAGGGAGCGCTGCCGCTGCTCCCTTCCAACTATTTTTCACGATATTCTTTTCTCGGTCTCATTCTATGCCGCATTAACCCACCCACGCGCAACTTGTTTCGCCTATAAATTCACGACGTACTGTATTCCTTGGACTCGTACCATTGCGCCGAGTTATTTAATTGCCCGCTCAAATATGATTGACGAAAAATAGTTTTACATTTTTTCATAAGAAACGTAGAGAAAAAATATTTTTATACGAAAAAATGTATAATATGGAAATCTTCATTATTTACTTTTTATATTTTGAATCAATGACTATAGATAGCGCATTCGATGTAGTAGCGCAAGTTCCGACATACCGGCGCTGCATTCGGGAATAGACGATTGATTTGAAGTTAGAAGCATACGCAGTGCCCGATAAACGTGCGCGAAGGCGAGCCGAACGCGAGAGTTGTATCACCAGGCTGCCTACCGCCTCCCCACTCTCCCCCCCATATTATAGAAAGTAAAACGATAAAGTGGGGCCGACGAGAGTCGGCGAAGCCCTGGCTTTGGATCTCCTCAGTTTGGCCTTGGTGTTGCTAGGCGCGAGGGCGCGATGTCAGTGCCAAGGCAAGGCGGCAGGTAGCAGGTAGCAGGCAGCTGGCTCAGCCGCATCTGAGCAGCCACCCGGTGAGTCGTCGTATCGTCGTCGTTCGCCGGTTGTTTCTTTAATTTTTTTCTTTTTCATCATCGTTTCTCTTGTTCATCGTCATTGGTCATGTGATCAAAACACGAGAGAGATGATCGTCGCCAGCCGAGAATCGCGGCGAACACTCAGACTCTCCTTGCTCAATGTGCCGAATGTGTCAGTGATGAACGCCGACGAGAGTCGATAGCCGGAGTTGCGCTCAATTGAATTTTAGCGAGTTTACGGAGGAACCGCAAGATCAATAAGAATAGGTGCCGTTTTTTCTGACCGATTGCGTCGCAAAAGAACATTCGCTGGATCCAGAAGCGAACTTTTTTCGAGAAATCTTTTGTTTGTAAACATTTGAACACGTCATTTTACGAGTTTTAAACATGTTTTTGAAGTTTCGCTCCCAATTAGTGGTCATGAAATTTTTTTAGATAGGATTCTTGATTATCCATCGACTGAACGTTTACGCTATTGAAAGGACGGAAATTCTGTTACTTTATTTTTCGAAGAAATGTTTTGAGAGTTCAGGATTTTTGTTATCGATTGGATTTTTTTTTTTCTTCTCGACGACCGTAAAATTGGCAAGCGTCCCAATCGACTCTACGGCTGTCGATTTTTCACGGGGACGAGTCGCATTTCTCTCTCTCTCTCTCGAGCCGAACGCAGAGCGTGGCGACTCCGTTTTCGAGATAACCGAGATAAGAATGAATTATCGTTCGTTGTTGCGAGACGACCTCGAATCCACATTGCGCAACTTATGACCATTTGCCTTCCTGTCTTCCCTGGAATAAATTGATAAAAATTCTCGAATTATTGAATTTTTATGTTGTATTTCCGTCAATTTTTGTTGTTGTTCTCGAAAATCTATGATGAAAAAGAAGTTGGTTGCGTTTTCATTGCTACTTCAAAGATGGCTCATTGTGGCAAAAAAAATTACCCCATTGAATCTTTTGTTCGTACTTGTAAATCAGCGCCATTAAAAAAATCGGTCTAAGTTCCCTGGGATCGAAAAGGGTTGAAGAAACAAATTTCAAAACTTTATAAAGACCTTTGCCTGTTACGATCGAATTAGATGTCGATCAATCTTCGTAGTTGCTCGATTTACGTAATTTTTTCAATAAAAATACCTCCAAACAAGAAAACATTTTTTTTCAAATGAAGTTTCCTTTAATTTCGATAGAATCAATACCAGTTTCTATACGATCGAAGCAAGGATAAATAAGTCTGAAAAAAAGGTTTCGTTGTAAAATTTGTTCCGGGTTTCTCGGGATAAAGTCAGATCATTTGTTTTCCCGAAGTAGTGCACTGAACATAGCATTTTGTATGAGAGGGGAAGAGTTTTGAATTGTAATACTGGCGGATAGGCGAGTTAGTCGAATGTCGACATTGTCTACATCGAGGGTTCCGCGTACAAGCTTCGATTCTTCCTCCAAGGTCAAGGTTTTCCACCCCTCGTTCGGTTTGGCTGGCTTTGCCGGGAACTGGCCGGGTAACCGCTGTCCGCTGGTTCGTACTCTATATGTACAGCGCGACCTTCCCCTGCTCTTACCACAGTCGAGCTGGCTACCGCGGAGATACGAGTTTCGTCCGGGGTTGTTCGCGTGCCGCGAGTAGGGGGAAGCGACAGAGAGAGAATGCGGCGTGGGCGTTCGAGGAAAGGGTTGCCGACTGACTCTGCGCTCGTCGGCCACTGCTGACTACGAGGGGGTTGGTTGCAGGTAGGACCCGAGTCGTCGTTGGGGCTGCGGCTTGAGCTCTCAGTGCCTAGTATTTATAGCGGGTGCTAGCCAACAGCTCGATCGATACCGGATAACAGCGTCACTGCGCATAGCTGTTGGCAACTCCTCGCTCATACACCCCCGCCCTCCGCCCCCCAACCCCCCACCCCTTATCACTGGCTCCTGCACTCGCTCTCTCGTCAAAGCCCCCTCTAACTCTTCGCTCAATTATCTTCTGAATTCAATTAAAAACCATTGAAAAAATATCGAATACTATTTTAAACGAGTATTTCGAATGATTTTTTTATACGGAAATCGGTCATTGAGCATTTTGAAACGAAGTTTTTTTTATTCGTCGATAGAAAAAGACGAGGAAATTGGGAGATTGTTATTAATCGATGCAACGGGACGATTTCGAGATATCCGGACCCTCAAGGTTGAGGGAGATCGGGGCATTACAATTGCCGCGGAGTCGGTAACGGCGCGCATCCGTGACCCCCGCGTCGTGCGTTGCGTGGGCTGGGTAGATGGTTGAGGATGGTAGAAGAGAAATTTCGGTTGGGGAGGGGGAATAAAAGGCGCGGGTTCGGCGAGTCCCGACGCGAAAGGACTTGGACGATCTGGACTCTTGTGTCAAAGGCCGCGACGACGTAGCTCCAGTCGCAACGTTCGTTCCTCGCCGGACGCATCCGCGAACAACATCCGGGACCGTAGCGTGAAAAGCGTATATTCACTTTGTTTTTTCTTCACCTCGCGACAATGGGGCCTCGGGGATCGGTTCGCTTTTTGTCGTTCGCGAAGGGAATAGGAATTAAAGAGAGGCTCGACGACGAAAGTAATCTTAGTCGTTCAAGGTCACCGCTGCGCGCGTGCTCCGCGAATTTCCGTCTCAGCTGCGACGAACGCGCTCTCGACGATTCCGATCGTCGCGCATTACAACCTTGTGACTCGAGAAATGTTGGTCCTTGAAAAAAAAAAAAAAAAAAAATATCGATAATTCCGACGAAAAACTTCGTTCTTGATCTGCGTGATGAAATATCGTCGAGAAAATCCGACGTTCAATTAGTGAGTAAAACTTGTGATATGAATGTTCTAGACAGTAAGAAGGAGAACGAAAATAATCAGTGTCAATCTCGCGTGTTAGTTATTTGTTTATCCCCATTGTAGTCGAAAACGTATGCATCGATAGCGAGAGCATTCGCAATAATCGAATCGCGGTGGGCGGACTGAAAGCCCTCCCCCCCTCCGCTTCGGCCCTCTTCCCCTCCAATCGATTTCTCTGGGTCGACCAACTAGTCTACTACAAAATCTCTTCATCGCCAGTTTTGTACTTGTCGCTGTATTCGAGCTTACATGCGAAACGATGACGAATTCTCTCGGCTTCGCTGCTCGAGTTTTATCGATCAATCTCCCGTGTAAACACGTACCCCGTTCGCGGAGGGAAGCAGCCGCATACCCCCGTACCATTTGGCTTCTCGCACAGCGAGGCTATTATTATTATTATTTCTTTCCCTATCATTTATCCTTCTACGGAGTAAATTCCGGTGTAAATCAAAATTATCAGCCCGACACGTAACAGCTGGACATTAATCGACCGGTAAACATAAAACCTTTTTTTTTTTCGCCCGGGGCCGAATCTTTAAACTATAGGACGAATCTATCCAAAAATTGATTTTACGCCTGCACAATAACGCATATTTTGGAATTGTAGTTAATATTCACATTAGACGAGGTGTTAAGAATATATGTATATTTAATCTTGTCTGTCTCTTTGATACAGTGAGCCGGCTGCACTGCGAATCCGAGTCGTTCAAGATGGACCTTATTCTCGACATCAACAGCTGGCTGTATCCCATGGAGCTCGGTAAGTTTATGGACTCTCCCTTCGCATCGCTCCGCCCCGCAAGTACCGCTTGCTCAAATTCTCGTTCGGCATCGCGTTTCGTATTTTTATAGAAAATAATAACGATAATAATTCATCGCCCAAAATACATCGGAATCGAAAATATTGTCGATTTATTTGAAAATTTGAAAGCGGCGGTGCTTTGAAAAAAACGTTTAATAGATAAATTATATAGCTATAAATTTGTACATCCTTGAGTTCCGTTGATCATAGATAACAGACTCTATAGCCGGCACAAAAGCCTGCCCAAAGTTTTCCAAGCCCCGGTTGCTCATCAACGGAATCTCGGCGATGTTCCCGAGCGATAAATTTGTTGACACTCCGCGTGGCGCGAGTCCATTGTTCGAAAACCCGTGCCCATTGAGACTCGTTCTTTGCCCACGAGCTTCGAGTTTAAAAACCACCTGTTTTCCTCCATCGCGACTAATCCCCATGCTTCGACCGATTCTCTCGAGACTCCGATTTCTTCGTATGGGTCCTGACCATTAATCCAATTTCGCGAGCTCAACGAGAGATTAAGGTCACGGTCACCGGTCTTCTCCGGTTCTTCGTTTTCTCAATTCTTCGCTCGATCGACAATCTTCTCGAAAAATAAAAAAAAAAGTAACTCTCGTAACACATCGGATTTTCCGTAGCCTGAAAAAAGAGCGTAAAGCTGGAAACTTGGAAAAAGTTTGCATGTAATATTCGCTCTCGGGGTATCGGGGAACGGAGTTTTGATCGCGGGCTTGTTGCGTTCCCTCTGCTTTGCTCTCGAGCGAGCGGGCGGGGGGGACGAGCGGAGGGTTTGACGGGAGAGAAGTCGGGAGGGGGAACTTCGTATCATCTCCTCGACTCCATCGAAGCCACGGGCAACGGACAACGGCGAAGGTTACAGATGCGCGTTGGCGGATTCGCGCGGACGACGGTGGTGGCGCGGCACAGAGCAATATAGCGAGCCGGTATAGCATAGGCAGCGTAGCCTATAAGCATAGGCAAAGGCAATGCGCGCGCGGTTCGTAGCTGTATTGACGCGTGGCGTTGAGGCTTGCGCGAGGTGACGCAATAGCCTGTTCCCCCACCTCGCGATCGTGAAGATTTCCTCCTATCTCCCCCCTCGGCCCCTCTCCCTGCCGCGAGCTCGATCGCAGCGGAGTCTCTTTCTCTGTCGCCCCTTGGCCACGCTGGCGAGCCCCCTCTCGGTCGGTAAAACTCCTCCACCAGCGGCTGTGCTGCCTCTCTCTCCTCCCGCTACCGCAAGTTCAATGCCAAGGTCAGAGCTGGCACGACTAGCTGTCGGCCGCGAGACTCGCTCCGGGTCGCCCGAGAACGCGATCGCGCTCCTCCCTCGTCCAACGTATACATACGCTTATCGGAACGTTTTCTTTCTTTTTTATTCATTACTTTCGTGAAATTGTCCGACTGCCCCCTGCCGGTGTGCGGAACGACGTTCCCGATACGTTGCAACGTCGTCGCTCGAGCTACGCGGACGACGTTTCACTTCCGCGTCGCGGAACTTTAATTTTTTTTCATCGACGTCGACTCGCGTCTGGCACACATCGGGGCCTCGCGATGTTCACGGGAAACTCGGGTCATTCGATGATGTTCGATGATAACGCACGTTCGAGCTTCGACAAACGTTTCGCCCGGATCAAAACGCCGTTCGCGAACGCTTCCGCGACGAGATAAGTGACAAAACAACGGTACAAGTGAATTATTTTTCGTGTTCCGTCGAATGGGCGTAGGGTTTTTCGCCGGGGCCCCCCTCGCGGTGCCCGCGACACGACGGACGAAGAAGAATCGAGCAGACGGGCCGGTTAACGATTACGCTTTAACTTACGCCAAAGCCGCTCTCTCGGTTTGCCTCGAGGACACTCGGCTGCTCTCGCGCTTTTCACTCGATTCCTCGGGGCACGTCGCAGATTTTCGCTAACGCCGCGCGTCATCGTCACTTTAACGTCGCGCGACAGCTGCAAGCCCCGGAGGTGACAACGCCAGATCCAAGCAGCAGCCGCGTTTCCTCCTCGCACGATTCTCACAACAAGACGCGTTTGTACACAAGCGTGTGAGTACATTATCTTGAATAATAACTTCGTCTATCGATATCCTCGAGATAAATCGATTCGAATATTTTTTGTTTTTTTAAAAGATTGTTGCTATGTTTTTTTTTTTTTTTTTTTTCTGATTACGCTCGAGAATCAACAACGGGTATTCGCGTTCGGGAACCCGACGAGTATTACGTGTATCGATTTCCGTGGTGCGTCATCGGCTGCTTAGCGGGGAAACCGGTCAGCGCCGCTCGCCGCATTCGCCTCTCTGTACCGATGTACCAAACTTTATTTGTTTTTTCTTCTGTCCGCACACACGGATACCCAGCCGGGACTATGCCATTATCTCGCTATTCGAGACTGTGAGGTTTTGGACTCTTTCCGTCAAGGTCGCGCCGCTCTTTAAATCGAATAGGCCGTAGTGGATCGATAGCTCGATGTCGTCGTCGTTGTCGTCGGTATCCGCCGTTGCCGTCGACGCCGCACCG
Organism: Ischnus inquisitorius; assembly: GCA_963924025.1. NCBI lineage: Eukaryota > Metazoa > Arthropoda > Insecta > Hymenoptera > Ichneumonidae > Ischnus > Ischnus inquisitorius. The sequence goes on along the minus strand of OZ001243.1, from coordinate 2,041,309 downwards.
GCGCTCCGGTAGATTTTCGCCTCGTAACCGGAACGCTCGCGTTCCGGTATTCTTTCTCGTTGCGAGAATGTTTATACATTTTTCGAAATGCTCTTCATCGTCGAATCTCGGAATACCTCGAGTCTTGCGGCGAACGAAATAACGTTCGTTCACGATGTCGTTGCGGCTCTGCAACGGAAAACATTGACGAGCGAAAATCCGGCGAAGGCTCACCTTCTTGCATCGCGTAATAATGACTCGATCTTGTGCGCAATTGTAATAGAGAAATACGAAACAGCGGCCATTTTGGGGTCTCTGGGTCGCGCAACTGCGTAATTCGCATTCTCTCGCCTGCCCGCCTCCGCCTCCTCCTCTTCCCTCCCCGCGAAAACTCAACGGGACGGGCGGTTATTATCGATCGACTTGGAAAACTGTCATGCACGGGAGAGTTCGGCTCGATCGGAGGGACTTTTATACAAATTGATAGCAACGTTTTTCTCGCTTCCGTCAATCCTCGATTCGACTCATCCATTAGGAAATACATATTTTTTCAACCCCAACGTCTCGTTATGTAGATCGAGAACCGGCGGTCTGTTATCATTGTTATGTTATTTTATCTCGACTAGGAACGTCTAACCAATTTTACTATCGAGTCGTCAATAATTCGTCAAAATTTATTCACGAATAATAATAATTATTATTATTATTGAATATTGAATAATCTTAAATCATAAACAATAAATGAATTATTATTATTAGTATAAACAATAAGTAATTATTATTATTATTATTATATTACATAATTATTATATTTTACCCGACGTTATTGAATCTATAATTATTTTTTAACTCGCGGTGCGGTCACCGTCTTGTTGCCGTTGCAGGTGACAAATTTCGTCTGGTTCTCGCGACAACGCTGAGGGAGGATGGTTATCCGGACGGCGGTGACTGGAACGCGATCGAGCAGGAAGGAGGCTCCAGAGCGGACAGTTTCGAGTACGTCATGTCTGGGAAGGTCTATCGGATCGAGGGAGACGAGGCTAGCAACGAACCGAGCAGTAGACTGTGAGTCTGATTAAACATTAATACATTTTGTCGCGATATCATATTATTCATAGAAAATATCCATGAATTATATCGTCGATTATCGAATACGAAATACCGGGAACTTAGGATTATTTTGGCTCGCGTTACATTAACGCTCCGAATTTTCGCCTCGTAACCGAGTTATATTTTTAAAAATTGCGGAATGTTGCGCTTACGCTGCAACCATGAAAAGAAAAAAACCAAAACGAAGTGGTCGAATTATTTGAGTCTTGACCACCCCGGTCGGGCTATCGTCGTGTCGCCGCGCATCCTGAGCTTTTCGTCGAGAGTTGTGACTCGTTTGTCGAGATGGCAGCACGCTCACCGAACGTCGAGACCACGATTGCAAACAACGGGAGGATTATCGCGCGATTGTTTCGATAACGAAGGGTCACGAATGAAACTGCAATGGATCTTTGGCGGCTCGATGTGCGCTGCAACCCTTCCCGTGGCCATGGAATGACGAGATTCGGCGAGTTAGCGTCCATTGAGAGACGGCGGAGAATAATGAACGGACGGAAGGCCTCTTGGGAATTAGAACTCTTGGTGAACAGGGAGCCACTCTGCGTTCACTCGGTAGGTAATGAAGCGAGTGAACACAGCTGGTGGTATCTCAGTTTTCTGAGGGCGTTCGCTACCTCTCCGTTACGGCTAATTTTTTTTTTCCTTTTTTCTTTCGAAACGTCGAATTTATTCGACTAAAAGTTTCGATTGTTTTATTCTTCGGTTCCCGTGCTCTCTCAGTCAACGATCTTCAGACGAAAAATATCGAAGGATATGGACTCGACTCTATTCGTCGACAAATTTATACTCGACAAAATAAAGTGGCTTTATTTTGGCGAAATTCATGGAGATACGAGAGTCCTGGGATGGAATGAAGAAAATGATAATGAAAATGTATGGAGATGCAGTTGGTGCCGAGCAGCAGCGAGGCCGGAAGAGATACGAGAATCTTTACGAGCTCGAGCACCTTTACAGCTGAGCAATGAATTATTGATCGTCGACCAGCCGACGTGTGGGACAGCGTCAACACGTACAGAAGTTGCCGCAGCAGTTTACGAGCCTCGCTACCCCGATTTCAACGCCGCTGAGCTTCGCTGAAATTAATTTCGTGTCGAATTGAATTTTTTTTATCTCGTATCACGACGATTTTTTTAATGGTTATTTTTTTTTTTTTTACTGAAGCGAGAGATAATCTCATGAGACCGGGAACATAACTGGGTTTTACGCTGCAGCGATGCTTGTATTTTTTTTTCGTTTCTCTGTGTTCTCTTCATTGTGATAAAGAAACGATCCCATAAGTGAATGAAGACGAAGAAGCGCGCGCGCTTTGGCGACTGCGCCGCCTTTAATTAAACTCGGCGGACTCGTTGTCTCGTCCTGATCAGCTGATGTCGACTCTAATCCAAAAATTTGAAGGCTCTCGGTCACTTCCGTTTCGCGAAATTGTTCGATGCATTTTTGGATAGATTGAAGTCTTCGTTTTCCGGAGGAACGACGAATGATTTTAATATCTTCAATCTCAGTGGCAGTAACATTTTTTCTCAGCCCTTTGATTTTAGCCCCGTAATTTGTCCTGGAAGATTTTTGTCACTCACGCAAAGTTTTGCGAAACTTTCGTCGCTTTAGAGAAAGATTTGAATTCGCTAAAAACAAAAAAAGGAAGGAATCTTAAATTTTTGTTCCAGAAATTTTTCACATCCGATTTAGCACAAATTCGGAATTCATTTTTATTGATTTTTCTATGAGGAATATCTGGCATTCATCGATAAGTCGTTCAGAGCTAACAAAATCTTGAATTTACTGTAAAAAAAAAAAATAATGTTAACGAATTCGATGGGAATAGCTTGAACTTTATCAAACAGTTCACGATCGAGCTACAATCTCTTGGATTGGTATTAGTCAGATTTTTTTAAATCGCCACAATTCGCGGATAATCGAAAAAGAACTCCATCCTCAGTGATAGTCTCTGTAACGAAAACAATGATTTGCTTTCTCAAGCTGAAAGCTTTTTCGCGTAAAAAAAAATGTTGGTATCCGCGGTTTTCGCGTTTATTTTTTTTTTATTATAAAGTCATGAAATTCTAAAAGGGCGAGCTTTCACGAGCGAAACTGGGACATTCGCCTGTTCCCTTGGGTCGTTACGGCGGGCGAAGGTGCACAGGTGCGAGGTCCTGGATGGCCTATAGGGCCGGGATCGCGCACCTAGATCCCAGGAGTGACCTACTTCCCTCGATACCACTCGGGGGGGCGCGCGCGCGCGCATGCATAAACACACGCGCGCATACATACCTGCGTGACCCTGGCTACGAGCCGCCAGGCCGTCATCAAGTGGGGCAAGGGAGGCAAAGGAAGGAAGGAAGGGTGGGAAGGAGGAAAGGGAGAAAAGCGGAGAAGAGCCGCGAAGAGAGCTCGGATTGCCTAGACGTTCTCGAGCGAGAGTTCGGAGCCGGAACCCTCCAGGAAGCAGGGAAAGCACCGGGAAGCTTCGTCGTCGAAAGTGTGTCACGAGCGCAAGCGCGATTTCCCCCTCCGCCCCGTTCCCTCGCGAGATTATCTATAACGCCGCGACAACTAGTAATCGCGACGATAACACAGATTGACCGGCAACTTAATTGACGACTCTCGTCCACGATTGTGTCAATGGGGGGAGGGGGAAGTGGGGTGGGGGAAGTACAATAAATTGTTCAAACTTCAATGTATTCTCGGTCACGTTTCTCGGCTTAATCTTTTGCGATCCCATCCGATCGAACGTGCTTTCCTTCGGCAATTGTTATCATTATCGCGCGGAAGCCGTCGAATTCGTGGATCGAGAGGGAGGGAGGGGGGGGGGGAGGGAAGGGGTTAAAGTATATTAATCTCGCGAGTGCCGCAAATGTGGGACTACTTATTGTTGCGACGGGCAAGATGACGATGCGGACAAATCGACGCTGCAACGGTATTGATCCAAGTATTTTTATACCAGCCCGGTCTCTCGTTGCGGGCGGGCAGTAAAACTAGCCCACGTACAAATGTCCTTACGCAATCGGCGCGTCTCTCCCTCCCACCCTTCGCGCTTTTGCGCGACGATGATGATTACGAATGCGAGAGAGCGCGCGCTCGCGCGCTGCCATCGCGATTGCGCTTCTGCTGAGAGAACGTCGCTGTGGTAAGCCAGCGAAGTGCATAATTGCGCATAGAAAGATTCTCTTTGGACAGCGACGGGAGTGAAGCGGAGGGAACATGTCGCTCGGCCGCGCCGAGTTTGTTTACTGTTTTACATTACACGGACGACGGGGAAACACGTGCTACGACGTTGTCCCGTTAACACGAGATGCAGCAATTTTTTTTCGATTCCCATTATCACAAATTCCCCAAATTTATTACGTTTTTCGGCAGTTATTATCGCTGCGGTACGTTTCTTTTGGCTTGGAATAATAAAAAAAAACATTTTTTTCGACATCGCAAACCTTCTCGTTGCTTCTCACTTTCCATCCGATAGATTCCTCGTGATTCCGGGTCGAAAGTATTTTCCGATCGTGATAAATATCACCGCGTGACATTTCCTTCAGAGTATCCAAAGTCCTGAAAATGATGAACGTTGAATTTTATGAAACACGTGATTATAAAATCGGCCTCAAATATTTTTTTATCGAAAATAATTTCGCAGAAAATAAAATTTTGGATCCTCTTGTAAGACACTTCGATATTTTTATCTGCAGAGAAATTTATTGACGCTTGCCAATCGTTGAGAAAAAATAGTAATGCCCCTATTTGAGATATAAGAAAAATGGAAATAATATCTGATAAATAATAATAACAATAATAATAAGTTCTAATATGAACGATGAATAAATTTTCGTCTCGCGCGATAGTTGCATTAATCGCCGAGCATCTTCCGATTGGACGTTGTTGGATCCGATCTGGTTGCAATTCTACACGTGGCGCGCGGCTCGTCTGTCGAAAACTCGAAGCGGAGCTATAGGTGTGCGAGTTCTCCTCCCCGTTATGCAACGCTCGAATTTATTTTCGTATCGTCCGACTGCTCACTCTCTCACTCGGCCGCTTGGATTAACTGCTCTAGATTGCAACGTTGAAACATCCTTCGCTCGATCTAGCTTCGTATTCGAGTTTCCTCGTACTTCGCGCGTTTCTTTTTTCTTTCTCGTTCGTTTTCTCCTTCGATTCATCTCGACCTCTGGGTTCTTTAAGGACGCGACATCGCCGTCCTTCCGCGTCGCAGCGTTGAAGTTCCGCGCTCGCGCAGGTCCCATTGCGCAATGTGCGATCGGCGATACGATAACAAACGCTTCGATAGTCGCGGGAACATCACGCGGCCGGAACGACCGCTGTGACGCGAGGGCAACAGTACGCGAGACAAAAAAAAAAATATCGCCTATGCGTGACTCGATCGCCGAACGTTACGGAAAGAAACACATTTACACCATATTATGTTTTCCTCAACTCGACCGCCCATTGAAAAAAAATTCTCGATACGACGCATTTAACATTTTTTCAACTTTTTTCTTTTTTTATGACGAAGTTAGTACGTTCCGTTGAAAATAGGCTAGCGAGCTTTTCTCTAGTCGTGGTTTACCTTCGTGTCGAGAGGTCGCAATTGGATCTTCGAAGCAGGCCGTGTCGCCGGGAGTTTGGCGTGGGCCTCGGTCGCGTTGGTTGTGCTCAACACTTGGCAAGAGTATTCCTAGGCCAATGCGGTTGTGTAATATATACCTACAGTATGCACGGCCTCGCTGGCTGGCTGGCTGGCTCGCGCGAGACTGGTCGAGAGGCTACGCCGCGCTGTTTCCACGCATCATCATCATCATCGGCTCGCCTGTCGGTGCCTCGCGCGCGATCCTCTCGTCGTTTACTCGATCGTCCATCGTCGTAGTACGCACGAGAATCGCTCCTCCTCGAGCGTTTAGTTACTCGGTGTTGCTTTGATAGTCGACGAGAGTGACGAGCCGCGCTTCGACTCCGTCATCTCTCGCGACCGAGCCGATATTACTTCTCGGATCGATATCGACGATCCCATCGTTTCACGCCAATAACTCGAGCTTTACTCGCGACAGTTTATTCTCGTCACTCCATCGGTGTTCCGGTTGTTTGCGTCTCAGTGTCTCGTCTAAAAGTCGTCTTTGTATCGATTTTCTCCCGTTCAACGTACATTCATTCGTTTTTCCTGGAAATCTCGGCTCTCGTTCGATCTCGAGGCGCGCAGTGAGATTGTGAAGTTTTTATTGTTTGTTGTTTCGCCTCGGAACGATTTTGTCGGAATCGCCAAGTTTTTGTTATCGACATCGGTAAATTTGTTCAAATAAGAATTTGTGTTGTTTTCGGGAGTCATTGTCAATGTGTCGCGATCGCGTCCGGATCTCAATCGTTAGTCAAGGATCGAAAAAGACGAAGAATCGTTTGTTATCGCGTGTACGCAACAACACGAGTTTGGTTCTCTCGGCTCGATCAATTAATAACTGAGAGTGCGTTGTATGTATTGCGACCACGTGACTGTTCACGGACTGGTGCACTTCTTGGCTGGTCGGGAACGACGTCTTGACGAGAGTTCCGAACAGCTGACTGGCCGTCTCGCGTACGGCCCTGCGGCGTCTCCTCTCCTCGCCTCTGGGAGGGGGGCGATCGAACTTGTTTTTCCGTTCTTCGCTCGTTGCCGTTCTCGCCGCCGTTGACGCTGCCGCCTCGCCGTTACATCGCTCATGTGCTCTCTCATCGTTATTATGGAATTCTCTGTCGCAAAAAAAAAACAAAACGAACCAACAACAAAAACCGTTATATCGGTCTCGTTTCCATTCGGCGTTCTCGATCGATGTTCCGCAAAAGATTTTGTCAGAAAGCTAAATCACTCGAGTGATGGACACGAGATTACCGTAGATTAATAATAATAAAGAGCCAGAGAGTGTAAATAATAATAACGGCAGTTGGGGCTCGTGCCAGATGCGCGTTTACACGGGCCCTGAATACTGTAAATGCACTATCTGGTACGACATCTCTTCTGTCACGATCGCCATCCGCACTTTTTGCGTCTATACCCCCGATTTGTGCCGAGCGTCATTCAGAGTCACGGAGCGATAGATCGAGAGGAAGTGGGAGAGGGAAACGAAAAGGCTTCTTTTACCCCGCGCTTCTCCTTCATCCAGAGATCCATCCATTGTTCAGTGCATTATTCGTCATTTTTGTTATATTATTTTTCAGTTCTGTTTTTTTTTTTTTTTTTTTTTTTTTTTTACGATTGAATAAACACGAACTACGTTGCATCACGTGACACTTGGGACAACGAAATCGAAATGTATTTTTGTATCTCGAAAAGAAGCAACATTTTCGCACGAACCAGGCGACGCCGAGAGCATCAAGTTACTTTCCACGCATACGTTCAACTTTCGAAACTCTGTCGCGTTACGATGAGGAAAAACGACGAATTGTTGAATATGTAAATCTGCGATGTGATCGCCGCATATTACGTTACATTGTACAATGTTAATAAAGTCTATGAAAAATGTTTGTCCATATAGTTTTAATGCATTCCCCTATAAACAGATCGTACAGATCCCACAATCTTACCTCGAAGCTCTTTAACCTTGAAAAAAAAAAAAATGCAATAAAGATGCGCGGGTTAAAATTATGAGTATTTTTCATTTCCGACTTATATCTGCCATTACCGAATGGATCGCTTTTTTCAAAAATACATTTTAAAAAACGGAATTTCTCATTTATAAAAAATTTTCCAGTAGAAAAACTGGAAAAAAAATGTCTGGAGTCCGATTCGAATCCGATAGACGAATCGAAATAGTCCTTGAGTCCCGCGATAAATCGGAAAGAGAAAGAAGGGGAGGGGGGGAGGGGATTGAAACATGTCGACGAAATTCTGGTAGGTAAAAAGGGCCCGAGCCCGCGTAGCTGCCGCAACGAGAGCGTGATTGATCGACGGAGCGATGGGGACCGTTTGGCAACCGCTCTCAGGCACGATAGAAGAGCTCGTTATGTTTTATATTCCTTTTGTAGGGAAAAACAAATCACTATAACTGTAGAATACTGTAAGGCATTTATTATAAAAAAGATTTAAAAAAAAAAAAAAAAAAAAAAAACAAGGCAGCGTTTACAATACGAGCAATCGAATGACGAGATCGAGATTTTTCTTCGTCGATGTATTTCTTCGGTCCCGCAGCGACCGGCGTGTTGGCAGTGTGGTTAGCTGGTTGTGTGCCTCACGTTTGACACGACCGCTATCGACACTGCATTTACGACGGTTGCAGATCCATCACGAAGAGCCCTGCAATCTGCGATACACACCTGGCTCGGTTTTATCCATCGAAACGCTTCGTTTTTTTTTTTTTTTTTTTTTTTTCTCAGCAAGAACTCTTTTTTTTTTTTTATATGAACTTGTTACATTGCTCCACGTTTCTTGTAACGTAAACGCGCGCCCACAAAACATTCTCATAACGCAAGCATCGTTTTTCTTTATCGTTGCAGATCGGCGTACGTGTCGTTCGGTGGTTTGCTCATGAGACTGCAGGGCGATGCCAACAATCTTCACGGATTCGAAATAGATCAACACATGTATCTGCTCATGAAGAAACTAGCGTTCTAAGGCGCATCGCCGAGTCGGACCATTGTCGCCATTACCGACTGGCATTTTGAGCTCGAAACTTTTTCTCTTCGACAAAGCGACGATGCCCCACCTCGAGGCAGCGACTGACGAGAAAAAGCGGCAAGTTCTCGGAATCCGGTAGATACATTCGAAAAAAAAAAAAAAGGAAAATCGACAAAGAAGAATGGAGAGCTCATGGGAGCTCGCGAAACTCAATGCACAACCTGTGGAACGTTTACGAGGGTAAATCTTGGTGGGGGAGCGTTCAAGGTCGAGCGTTACACTGTTACACACTCTCAACACTGAAGAGGACTCTGCTCGACTTGCAAAGCTCTCTCGCAACGGATCTCTCGACTGCGCCACATAACTCGACGCGCATTGCGCATAACGTTGAGTCGCATTTGCCGTCTTGGAGAAACGCCCAAAACTACCAATAAACGTATTTTTTACAAGAATAAACGATTCTTTCTTGACACTCATTTCAACCGTTCATTTCCTCTCTATAGAATTCAAGCGGAATTTAATACTCTTGTTCGTTGCTACGTAAAAGAAAGCTTGATCCCTAATTCATCGAATTAATTTATTTTGTTTTTATTTTTTATGAGTCGAAAATGAGCTTCAAGCACCGAATGCACTGTTTCATGAACAATGCCAGAACGGCGAAATTTTTTTTTTTTTTCATTATTTTTTTTTCTTTGTATTGTTCCTGTTTCTATCGATTGCGAATTTTCCAATGAACCCCGGTACTCGAATTATCGTGACGAGCGCGTAGGAATTTATTCGGAAACGCAAATACCGCGATGCTCGAGGGAGAGAGTTATCGTTGCAGTTAGGCGAGCGAGCCTGCATGACTCTAAATAGGAAGCTGGCCTGAAAATAGGTGCCAGGCACACGCGGGCCGTCTAGGCCAAACGTGAAGTCGCCCGAAGCTCCGTGTGGCAAGATTTATCGAGCGTCATCGAGGGGGGAGCTGAGCGCGTCTTCGTCGGATATCATAATTACATAATTATCCGACCATGACGATGACCACGGAGGACACGGATATCGAAGTGCAGAATATAACGTTCAACCGCGTAGATATTTTGAACGGCGCGCACCCGTGAGTCAGATAACTCTAAAATTATCGCATCTCTTCGTTCAGTTGATGCCTCGAGAGAGCGCGCGGGCGCGCGCGCTCGGGCGTTATACGCATGAACGACGAGGGCGAGGCACACACGACGAAGCTCCGGGCTTGAGCTACGGTCATCCGAAGGGGTAGGGGACAGAGAACGAGCTAATTTACGTAATTAAACCTCGTGGCACTTGTCTGACCTTGTACGGTTGAACGCGAAGCATGTAGGTATGCTCGGTACCTCGATAGTTCGTCATGCGGGGTATATACGATCGGTGAGAGACGAGAACGGGGAGGGGGGGGGGGGGGGGGCGTTACTGTAACTACCGGGGGACATATTCGTGTACTCTGGCGAAGAAAATCTTGGCCGCTCGACATTACGCATCAACGGTAACCAAGATGGCCGATTCGGCAGATTCTTCTCCCACTCCTCGCATCGCGACGGTAACGCGCCGTTGCACAACGACAACGAGCGACTTAATAAGCGACTGATCCCAAATAGATTCCTTCGATGACATACAATTTTCTCTTATCAATGCACCGTCGGTCGCTCGTTGCGCAACGCGTCACTCGGGCACAGCGACGCTTTCGAGAACTATATTAACAGCCTGCGACTGACGGATACCTTATCGACGCGGCACGTTCGTTTTTCATTCCGGGGATTCTACGATTGTATTCGATGAATGAATCTTTTTTCTCTCAGTTCTGTCGCTCTTCATGATTTTTTTCAGTCGACAGCGCTAGATTATTTTGCGGTGATTGAGACGTTAATTTGAAGGCTCGCGTGGACGTTTTGGAGCGGATATTGAAACGGTTTTATTATTACGGAGAACGAATATCGATTCGGCGCGTCGGGCTGGCCATCTGGCGGGAAACAATCGGCGGCCGACGAGACGCAACAATTTTCCTCGCTGCGATCGAGGGCGACATCTGCACTGCATTTTTTTACTCTTGTTTTATGAAAGAATTTCATTTTCCATTCGCAGCCGATCGCACTGCACCGGCGGGACGTTGATTAACGAAAGCATGTTATTTCGCAATTGATTAAAAATTATTGGATTCCCGTTTTTCTCGTTGGAAGATGTAATTGGAAATGATAGAAAATGAAGAACGACGCGTATCCTCGAACAATGAAGGATTTAATTGTTCTGCCGCTTTGTAAATAATAATAAAAATGATTGTTCGAAATGCGGATGAGCGGTGCGAGTTGAGCATTTTAAATATAATTAATCGATCGAAGGAAATAGAACTTTTTTAACCCGGTGAAGTCCTCTGTCTTGTTTGCATACGAGAATATAAAACCCACGCGATTCTACGAATAGAACGATGCAATTTGATGAAGTTACAAAAATATCGCGCGTTTTTAAATACAACAAAAAATTGACTATCTTTCACTGAAGGAGTCTAAATGTGTGCCGGTTAATTAATTTACCATATGCCAAAGAATTATAAAATAACGGTGATAATGGTAATAATAACAATTATTGACTTGCTGAATATTCGATACGAACCCAAACGCACGGGAGAGAAAATGCATAGATATATTTATAGTGCACGATAGCTGAGTATATTCTGTCGAACCCTCCACTTTTTGACCCTTTTTATGTATATTCAGAATCAAATTAAAAAATTCAATTTTTTCGCGCGATAGTATAAAAAACATGATTTGCATGTTTTAAACTGTTTTCTCAAATAATGCCAATTTTTATTAAATTATACTGGAAAAAAAAATTCTCACCGCTTTCCACGCTTTTTTTGTAGCGCCGTCGAGGATGGGGTAGTAATTGCCGTTCCCGAGAATCAACAAAGCTTCAAGAATCACCAGAAATCCAAAAATTTTGTGTACGCGCTACTAGTACGAGTGTAACTAGACCAATAAAAAATGTAATAAAAAAGTAAAGCGTTGCGTCGGAGAGTGTAATTTTATTGTATTCGTCGCTGACCTCACGTCCGTTCGGAATCTCTAATCCATGGTTCCGCCGAGCGTGAGATGTCCGCAGAGTGTCAGGCCGGAGGGGGGGCCCAGCGCGAGCGTTATATCGGGGCTCGCCCGAGGATCGGTATCGTTCTCTCTCGTCCGGCTGCTCTTTGCGTTTTCCCGGATGCCCTGCGGAAGCTGAAAACAATGAGCCGTAGGGGCATCCGTTGGCTACCTCTCGACAAGGCCAGGAACGAGTCGAGCTTGTGAGCCGATTACAAATATGCGCGACTCTCGTTATTTTACCAACAAACCCCACCAGCGTTGCCTTAGTGTAAATTCGGGATGACGGTGGCGCGACGTTCGTCGGCCGTCGACGCGAATGCATTGCGCCTCAACCCTCTGCTGGGGGGCCTCTCTGTCGGGGACCTCTCCCTACCTCGTGTCGCGCACAATAACACCCAGATACGTATGGGCGAGCATTTATCCCGGCACATGTGCCACCTCTCACTGGCGCTTTGCACCGGCCTCGCCTCCACCTATCATTACCCGTTCACACCGTTTTTCGACCTCAGTTTGATTACAGGTGTCAGTCGGGCCTGTCGTGCACCCAATTCGGTCCTCGGCTTTTTCATTAACGCGAACACCGATCATGATATTTCGCGGAGGCTCTTTCTCGTAAAAAAAACAAACTTAAGTAAAACCGAAAAAATACCCACTTTCCTACGAGGGATCGTGGAACGAACGAAGAACGTGTATCGCTGCCGACGACGCCGTAAGAGGGTAAGCCAGTAAACGTTTTTTACGCATCGACACACGATATCTCGAGAAAAAGGTTCTTAATAGTTATAGAATTCTGTGAGTCAATCAACGCGGAAGATGATTGAAAGATTGGTTAATTAGATAATAAATTCATTTTTCTCGCCCTGTATTTATCGATAAAAAAAAATCGTTCTTCAATTAAAGTGTAATAAAAAAAATATTTGAAAATCGTTGGTGAAATTGGTAATCGGGTATTCCTACACATGGGAAAAATACTGTTGGACAGAGGGAAGTCATTGGGTGTATGAGAATTTTCGCTCTGGTCACCGGAAAGCCGGATGTACATTGTTGTATTAGGTTTGTCGCGGTGTGGTAGTCGGAACAAGGGGGTTATGGGATTCCGAATGTGCGCTCACCCTGAACATTTCCATAGTCCGACCGGGTGGTCGGGGCTCGAGCGAAGCGGGGGACGGGGGGTCTATCGGTGTCTTTGGCATGCCGCTGATGCCATGCACGGTACACATAGTGTACGCACAGGCAGGTCAGATCATCGGAGCGTAGTTCCAACTTCTATCTATCGGGTTCCTTCCGTGGGCTCGCGGCGCGCGACGACCGCGAGGGATCGTCGCCTCGTGCCCCTATTATACACATTTTTCTCACCTCGCTCTCGCGATCGAAAATGCCCAATTGAATTTTTTTCTCTCAATTTTTTTTTTAAGCTTGAAAAATTGAGAACAATATCCGCTACTGTATAAGATTGTTATCAATTAGTAAAAAAATTAGTTCATTCCGGAACGAGCAAAAGGAACGGAATAAAAATGAAATTTTGTGCGAGACAAATTGGGCGAAAAAAAAATGTATTGCAAGATAAAATTTTGATACAAATGGTAGAAATTTATTTTAAAAAATGTTATTAAATTCTCAAAAATTCTGATAAAATTAACGTTTCCGGCGGATGAAGAATTTTACGCGCATGACAGTCTCGCGATGCGATGAATCTGGCAAAAGAACGAATTAATTGATTGTTGAAAGAGAAATTGAAATACAAGCAATAAGAGCGTTGCGGGATTTGCGTGGCTCGGCCCGGTAAAACGCGTGTGTTGGATGGATGATTTTTCGATGAATGTATCACTAAGTAGGATAGCGCTAGAAGGGATACCAGAGCCCCGGAACCCGGTATATAGGTTTATGGTACCGCGCGACCGTGCAGGCTTCCAGTTCGATTCGAAACGTCGAGAAATGTTCTCTAGTCCCCCGTTCGCGTTAACGGGAGGGTGTGCGAGTCGTCATCGTCGGATCGTCACCGCGCAGCGAGAGAATTAACGCATAATGGTGCGCTTTCAGGAACATTGGTCAAGTGGTATGACCACTCGATAGTGTCCCGACGATTTTTATCCTCAAAATGAGAAGGATTCGTAACATGTTCAGTATGGTTCAAGCTATCACGGTCCTAACTATTTTGAAGATGCTCGCCAACGGTACGTAACAAAAAAATCTAAAATCGTGAAAAAAATCGCTGTACAAAAATTGATTTTTTTTTTTTTTTTTTTTTTTTTTTTTTTTTTAATGTCCGTTTCCACAAATCGCAGCCCAAACGACATGTAACGGCGGAACGGGAAGAGTCGTTTACGAGAGACTGCCGGATCAGCAGCTACAAGGTTTCGACGACGAAGTGGTGAGTTCGAGTCGATTTTTCTTATCCATTTATTTTATCGTTATTCCTCTCGTTCCCACGAACGATCGGCGCGATTGCATACTTTTCTTCTCGGGTCGTTGTAGGTCAGAGATTCCGCGCCGCCGTTTAGGGTTTTGGAAAAGTGTCAGGATCTGTGCTTGCGAGACCGAACGGCGGGCAGCAATTTGGCTCGTCCGTGCGCGAGTTTCGACTTTCAGCCGGGCAGCAGAATAGCCTCGTTCAGCGGCAGCGCCGAGTACGAGGAGAGCACGTGCTATCTCACGCGTGAACAGGCCCAACCCGAGGGTATCGGCAATCTCATGCTAGTTCCGAATAGCGTACACTTCACCGAGGTCTGCCTGACTTGTGAGTAATTACTGCAATTTTACCAGGAGAAACAAACAACGAGTTTCGTTTTATTCGTCACATTCCCCACTGTACTATTTGAACCGAACAATAAATGTCGCGTTTAAACATTTTTTATTTCAATTGGCGATTATTATTATTATTATTTATTAATTATTATTATTATTATTCATTATTATTATTTTTATTATGTTCCGGTAGCAAATCGAATCGAGAGGGACTGTCCGAATCGTCGATACGTTTTCGAGAGACACCCGAGAAAGAAACTAAAACTACCGATAACCGATGTTAAAGAAGTGAGCGCGGCGAACCGGACCATGTGCGAAGATAGGTAACGAGCGCACAAGTACCATGCATTATTTTTCAACGCTGCGATTATCGGGCCAAACAACCGGATATTCGAATTCGCTTTTTTTTGTTTCTTTATTTAATACGAATTACAATTTATTATTATTATTATTATTATTGCAATAATAATAATAATGTTGATTTTTGTGGATTTATTTATTCTTGTTAGTTATTATGAGCAAAAAAAAATGCTGTATACGATTTGCAGGTGTCTGAACGAGTTCAATTTCGTTTGTCGGTCGGCGACGTACGACGCGTCGGCGCGGAGTTGTCTACTGAGTCGTTTCACGAGACGAACCCATCCGGAACTTTTGGAGGACGATCCCAATTCCGATTATCTCGAAAACACTTGTCTCAATGGTAATTTCCCGTACAATTAAGTTCAGTGATTTTTCGAGGGATGGAGCATTTTTTCGTAACACTTTTTTGTTTCACAGCGGAGGGTCGTTGCGACGGTTTGGCGGTGTTCGTCAAGGAAGAGAACAAAAGACTCCGCGGACCATTCGAGGTCGATATATACACGAACTTGACCCTCGACGAGTGTCAGGCGATGTGCCTGCGGGCCCAGAAGTACTTTTGTCGCAGCGTCGAGTACGACGAGCAAACGCGACAGTGCGTCATATCCGAGGAGGACTCGATATCGCAGAAGGACGACATCGGCATAAGCAGCAGTCCGACGTATCACTTTTACGATCTCGTCTGTCTCGACAACCGTGAGTTTCACAACGAATCTTCGCGAAATCAACCCGAACGACGAATCGCGATGCAATGTTGTAATATTTTTTTCGAAAAACGAAAAAAAATCGCTTCATTTTTTTTGTTCTATCAAAAGAACCTCTTTAAGGATTAAAAAAAAAATGATCGATCGAGATCGTTAGAGATTCGTAGGATGACAGTATAATACAGCAGAAACTCCGTTTTTACTCTTTTTTTTCGTGCCCCATTAATTAAAGCTTCTAATTACACGGGACAGAAGTTCCCGTAGAAAAATAGTTGATGAGCGATGCCGCTCTGCGTTTATATTTTTATCAATTGTGGGCCAGTCTCCATTGTACCGGCGTATGCGTTCGCTCGCTTATAAAACGTAGATCGACCCTTAGCGCGTGGCTCCGAGTACCCGGACAACAGTGTCACGACGCCGCATCTCTTCAACGACGGTCGTCGGCCCGACACGGCCTTTCAGCGCTATCGCAACTCCCGTCTGAGCGGCGAATTTCATTCCGAAATAACGGGCCGGAGCCTGAGCGAGTGCTTGGACGAGTGCCTGAGGCAAACGAGCTTTCAATGTCGCAGCGCCGTTTACTCGGAGCACTATCACACGTGCCGATTGAGCCGTTTCAATCAACGCGACGGCCACAGAATAATCTACGATGCCGATTACGATTACTACGAGAATCTCATGCGTGAGTATACCCGCGAACGATTTCACGTTCAAACGAACGCGAGTACGGAATAACGAGCGAAACTATCGGAAGAGAACATTTTTATACAATTAAATTTTTTTGAAATTTCATTTCTATTTCAATTTTTTTTTTCGTGCCTTTTTCCAATTGCTTCTTTCTTTTTGACTTTTTATTCCTTTTTTAATTAAATTTTTTTTTCGTTTTCAATTCCATCGATTTCTCGGTAAAGATCAATATCTGGACGGCGACAGAGACACGTCGGGATACAGACCCGATCCCCTCGGCCAGGACACCAATTACGGAAGGCCATCGCTGGGACGACCGGGTAAATTATCGCTGATCGAAGGAACTATCCAATAGTACAGTAAAACCTCGATTACTCGAATTAGAGGACATCACAACGCCCGCGGATGATCCGAAATCGATTATTATATAAGACGAGGTCCATGAAAACCTTAAAGAAAATTTTGTTTTTTTCTTCACAAGATTTAAAGAAATTGTTCTTCCGTTTCTGAACCCGAATTTTGATATGATGTAGTAAGAATTAATCTGTTACCCGTTCAATCGAGGTTTTACTGTATCGCAAATACAAAATTCTCCCCTCGAATTTTCATCGAGTTATCTATTTTTTCTAAAATTCAGGCTATCCAGACGATTACGACAAGGGTTACGGATCCGGTGATCGGTATCCAGATCACTATCCGTATCCCGACGACCGATACCCGATATCGGGCCCGAAGTATCCAGGAACGAATCCGATAGGTGGCCGTTATCCCGATCGTCCCGATCGTCCCGATCGTCCGGACCGTCCAGATCGTCCGGATCGGTATCCGATTCCCGACGATCGTTATCCGATCTTTCACGACCGTTATCCCCACTCGGGCGCACCGGAATATCCGCCCAGTCTTCCCGGAGGCGACAGATATCCAATCAGAGGAGATCGTTATCCGGTAAACGGCGATAATTACCCGATCGGCGGCGGAGGAGGAGGAGGAGTTCCGCCCCGATACCCACCGACCTCTCATCGATATCCACCTGTGTCGGGAGGTCGCTATCCACCGCCCCCGCTCGACCGTTACCCCGTGAGAAACGAGCCATACCCGGGAAATCGGTATCCGATTTCGCCACTGGACCCGGAGCCACCGACGCGATATCCATCGGGCCACGGTGGACCGAACAGAATACCGCCGCCGTTGCCTCTGCCACCGCCGAATCGTTATCCGGTCGTCGATCGGTATCCGGACAAGGACATATATCCGAATCGCGACAGGTTGACACTCATGTTTTATCGCTCGAATAGCCAAGATCGATCTGCCGCCGATATCGGGCGATCGGTACTTTTACAAGCTCTCTTCAATCTCAGTTGCTCTCTTCGCTACCGGTCAATACGTCCGAATGCTAAGCGGTGCTCTCGCGGTTTTGTTACCGATTCCAGGCAAAAGAAACCATACCGATCGTTGCCGCAGATCGAAACGCGATCGACAGGATTAACTTGGCGGATTCGTAATTGAGTGATTTTTCTAATTGACAAAACAGATATCCGGGGATCGGTAGTAACAGTCTCTACCCTACGAGCGGCTTCGACGACGACAACAGGGGAGGGCACGGCATCAAAGGCGGACCGAACGATCGTCCCTATTACGGCGGTGCCGGGGCGCCCCCGATGCGGCCCTTCGGCTACGGAACGGGAGGAGGATACAACGACATCGGCGCGATGGACGGCGCTGCCGGGGGTGGATACATGCCCGAACCGGGCGATCCGTACGTCTCGCGACCGGTAGGAAACGGCGGTGGGCCCATCATCGGGCGACCGCCCCTCTTATCGAGATGCGACGAGCAAGAAAACTTTCGGCAAGTCGGACAGAGAACGCGCGTTCGCAAGCCTTTCGTGCGAAGATACACCACCGCGTCGACGCGAATCCAGTGCGAACGCGAGTGCGCCGATGCTCGGGACTTCGTGTGCCGATCTTTCAATTATCGACCGTACGCCGCGCCGTACGGCGCCGAACGGGACAATTGCGAGCTCAGCGATAGGGACTCGAGGGACATGGATATGGGCAATCCGATCTATTACGACACGGGCTCCGATTATGATTTCTATGAACGGAATAACGGCAGACAAGGCGCCGATGGGGAATGCCTCGACGGTAGGTTTTTAGAGCTTTGTTCCCGTTGGATAAATTATGATTGTATCTCTCCGAGGTGTTTTTTTTTTTTACACTAGACCTGCAGTTTTCATCGAGTTTTTTTCTCTAATTTTTCAGTTAGTCAGGTTTGCAGCGAGGACGGAATGGAATTTACACTGCGAACTCCCGAAGGTTTTATCGGTCGTATTTACACTTACGGCTATTACGATCGGTGCTTCTTTCGCGGCAACGGCGGCACGGTGAATGTTCTGCGCATCAGCGGGGCACAAGGATATCCGGAATGCGGAACTCAGAGGGTAAAAAATTTACTGCTCACGTAGATGAAACAAAAAATTAGAAAAACCCCGGGTTTTCAAATTTTTTTTTCATTAGACCGAAATTTTCAGAATAGTAAAAACCAAAATTGATCATTATACTTTTTCTAAGCGATAGTGAAAAAAAAATTATTTTCAGTACGGCGACACGATGACGAATATCGTCGTTGTGCAGTTCTCGGATTACGTTCAAACCGGCCGGGACAAGAGATTCAATTTGACTTGTCTCTTCCGTGGACCGGGAGAAGCGGTCGTCACTTCCGGTTACATCGGTGCCGGGTACGCCAGGTCAATTTCTTTAAGATAATGCTCTAATCGATTATCCTAATTGTGATTCGATAACAACCGCGCGATTTCTGACACAAAATATAATCGTGATTCGACGGAATTTGCAGCAGATCGGGCTCACCGATACCGATCGAGTATCTTCCGGCTGAGAATACTTTGAGCTCGCGAGTGCGACTGCTCATCCTTTACCAGGGCAGACCAACGACCACGATCGCGGTCGGCGATCCGTTGACTTTCAGACTCGAGGCTCAAGATGGGTAAATTGACGAACGAGAAAAAATCGGTTGCTCGGATAAACCTTGAAGACTAATCTCTGATTTTTTTTCAGATACAATTATGTAACGGATATATTTGCGACGAATGTCATCGCGAGAGACCCGTACTCCGGAAGAAGTGTACAACTGATCGACAGATACGGGTAAAAAGCCCCAATAGTTGATTAGTTAATTTTAGAAATGATTTAAGTATTGACTGATTTCAAAAATCAATCGAGAATTAATCAAGAATTAATCAATGCAACACATTAATTGAGAACTAATTAATTTTAATAACTAATTAAGAATTGATTAATTGTTAAATTAATCAGTTAATTATTAATTTTTTGTTCGTCCGCGTAAATGTTAATTTTTTCTAGTTGTCCCGTGGATAACTACGTCTTTCCGGGTCTCGATCGCCTCCGAGACGGCGACAGTCTCGAGGCGCGTTTCAACGCATTCAAGATTCCGGAATCGAATTTCCTGGTGTTCGAGGCAACGGTTCGATCTTGTCGGGACGGATGCCAACCAGCCTATTGCTCCGGTAGCGCCGGAAGAAGCGAACCATCGTTCGGCAAACGGAGAAGAAGAGCCCTGCCCGACAACGACACTCTCCTTGTCGACGACGAACAGCACGACGAAGAGTCCGCGGTTGGGGCTTCGGCGGTGAAGATCAAGAATGATACAAACGCGATGGAGAATGATATGCAAGAGGCTCCGGAGGGCGAGGAAGAACGCGTCAGAGAAATGATCGAGGTATTAAAAATTTCAATGAACCCCATTTTTGGCTAGGAATTCAACGGTGCATTCTCCTCCGATAAAAGTCGTGAATCTCTTCGGACGCCGAGCGTTAACGAACATTGAACGAATTAAAAATAAATATCTCTTAACAGGTGTTGGATTCGAGGATGGAAATGTACGAGGAGAATCTGATCGAAAAGCGCGTCGCCGTTCCAGAGACGATTTGCGTAACACCGAACGAATATTACGGACTGGTTACAGCGGTCGTCGGGCTGGTTGTACTACTCTCGTCGGTGGTTATGCTCTCCTTATTAATATACAGGTAAAATTACGGAATACGAAAAAAATTACAAAGTAATATCCAACAACCCTGAAAGCTCTTATTCCGATCGAAATCACTGCAAAAATACGGCTGATCTTCCAGACTTTCCTCCGTAATGCGACCTTTTTTCACGGTCAAATCTCTCGCCTGATTCGCTTCATGATAAAAGCGTTATTTTTCTGCACTGTTCGATTCCTCAGCATATGAAAACTACTAATCTCTCTATATCGTAATTCGTCTGGTTTCAGAAAATACGGATACTCGGTGATGCGAAAGAATCGCAAAGCCGACGACAAGATAATAGCTCACAATACTCCGATATCCGGCACGTGCAGTACCCGGGCGAATAATTTCTCGTTCATGCGAACGGCGCTACAGAAACCCTTCGAGACTTCGTGAGTATTTTCGCCTCGATTGGTCCAAAATTCGAATATCGATGAAATCATGAAAAAACGTTTTTTTTTGTGATTTCAGTCGTCAGAGCCACATTATCAGTCATCGATCGGCCTCGAACGTCGCGCTGGAAGGAGCCGTCGGTCTCGCGGCGAACCGCCGGAGCGGCTTCGATCCGAGCGAGCCGATTTACACCGATCCGTCGCTCTTCGAGGTGGCGCGATCTTCGCTTCGACAAGGCAACTCTCTCCGCAATGAAAATCTCCATCTCATCTAAGCACGTCGAGCGCTTATTGTTCAATATCTTTTTCGTCTATCCGAATCTTTGTTGCGTATTTCCTACTTCATTGTCGAGCGAGGCGAATTCTCGGCCGCGCCGGAACAATGTTAGACGCTTGAAGAGATATTATTGAAAAGTAATTTCGCACCTTTTCCCCCCGAAACGAGCAGTCGCATATCTTTTCTGAAAAATCCGATATGATCATATAAAATTATAAATCGCTATGTATACTTATATATGGAGTTTGAACTCATATACAATTATATATAACGGTTTAACGCATATAATTATATACGCTTACATATCATTTTTCGGAATTTCCTTCTATCGACCATACCTCGACTCCGTTAAGTGTTTCCTCTTTGACGAATTTTTTTTACGTTTCATCTAGATAGACGATTATTTGTATCTTTTAACAAAATAATGAATAAAATAAAGATAAATCGAATTGCGATTGATCGAAGAAATAATTTAAAAGAATCGACCTCCCAAACAAAACCGTAGCATACTTTTTTGTTGATAAAAATGATAATTTCAAATTATATACCATTATCTATGACTACAAAGAAACCTTGTTTATATAAAATGATATATAACCGATTTACATAGAATTATATCAACGAAAAAAAACAAATCCGGTAAATAATAATAATATATGATACAATAATAATTTATAAATATATTACGATGATCTATTATTATGATTTTACGGGCTTTAATGTCATTTTGTATTGGTTAAAGATTTTTTTCGTATCTCTTGTACTTTTAACGAAAAAGTACAAAAATGGAAACTAATTGAATCGCAGAGCTTGGGAGAGCGTCGCGAGCGTAGTGAGTGGCGCGTACCGGTAAGCAAGGCAGCGTCGCGCGAGTCCGCCTCGACCGGTGCGAGTGTCGACGGTCGCCAACGTCGCGCCCCCCAGCAAAGGAACATCTTCCTCGTAGTATCGCGAGTCCCCGACGCTGTTTACAGCCGCCGCACTATTTTCTCCAATATTTTTGTTTTGACAAGTACGCATTGTCGTTCCGTTTTACGATCGCGCACTAATCTCGCCCGCTTCGTCGGTGACGCGTCCGAACGGACGCGACGATTATTGCGCCGAGTAATCGAAAACCCGATGCAACAGTGTCGCGAATCGTAACGACGATGGAACGCGCCTTCACGGGAGATTGAAACGTCCATCGTCGAGACGAGGTTATACACACGGGTTTCCGCACGTTTCGCGAAATATGTAGGTTTCTCTCACGCGATTCGCGCGAAAGATGATGCATTTTTTTATCATTTCAATGGGATTCGTTCTCGTCGTCGCGTTTCCCGGCGGCGACGGGGCCAACGACAGTAAATACGAAATCGACTGTAACAACTTGCGAATGGGCCAGTACATTTGCCCGCATCCGCAATACGACTTCATCGATCCGAAGACTCAACAGCCTCGCGGATGCACGAAGGAAAACAAAGCCAAAGGTTCGTCGAAATACAAAAAAAAACATCACGAAAATTCTACTGATCGACATCGCGAATTTCTTTTTTTTTTTTTTCATACTTCGATTGCGATTTAGTAACAATCACGTTGTTGCGTATGACTTTTCTCGAGCCACTGACACTTACTGGCAACAATAAAAAAAAAAAAATTCAATTTTTTTTTTAATTTTTCTATTTTTTTTTTGACATTCAAGTTTTGACGACTTTTAAATTCTAGTCGTGTGCCAAGCAGCGGATGGTCTGAAATGCATCGAATCGCAAAACGAGACATTCTGGAAGGAAATGCCCTGCAAATGGACGTGAGTATCGTAGTTCGATTTTTCCTACCGAAGAAAAAAAATTAACTCGATTGTCAAATCTAACGTTGTGCGATTTGTTTGCAGCAACGGTTATTCCTTCGAGACGTCGGTGCTACTTTCTATATTTCTGGGAATGTTCGGCGCCGATAGATTTTACCTGGGTTATCCGGCTATCGGATTGTTGAAATTGAGCACGCTGGGATTTTTGTTTCTCGGACAATTCTGCGACGTCATTCTCATAGCTACGCAGATCGTCGGTCCGGCAGACGGATCGCACTACGTGATGCCTTACTACGGCGCGGGAATAAACATTGTTACGAGCAACAATTTTACGTACAAAGTACCGCAGTCTGATTGGTGACAATAAAAATTGTCTTCCAAATCGCGAATACCTACGTTGGACTTTTGAATAAGAAAGCGAAGCGACCACTCTATTGGGAGAAACTAAAAAGACTCGAAAAAATGCGTGATTTCGAGAGATCCCGAAAAGCCCGGGATATTTCATAGATTTTTCCGGAGTAGTACATTTTTTTAAAAGACGGTCGATCCGTACGCCTGGATATACAAATGCGATTTTGGAGCTAAGAATTTTTCTCAAATTATTCGTGGTCATTAGAATTTTTTGAATTATTTGAGTTTTCTTCGAGCTCATTCAATTTTTTTGGATAATGGTAATGTTTTTTTTGATAATTCGATATTTTTCGAGACAGTTGATTTTTTCGAGTTTGTCCGAATTATGCGAATTCATTCGAATTTGAATTAATCCAGCTTGTTTAAATTGTATCCGATTGTTCGAAAGCCTTCGAGTCATTTGATTTTTTTTCGAATGATTCGTATTTCTAATTCGCACGAATATTCGAATTCTACGAGATCCTGAAAAGTCGAGGAATTTCCAATTTCCCATCGAGTGGTCAGCGTAATAAGAAACTACCGCAATCCTGCCTGTGTAAAATACCTGTATAAATCCTACGTGTAAATCCTTTTTGAATAAAGAAACAAAAAGAATGATGAATCGAGTGACATGAATTTATCGAGGACGTGTTTTACTGGGAACATAAATTTGTGACGACTTTTCGTGACAACAATTCGCGGCGAAGGTGCATCGCGAATCGAGCACGTTCGCGATAATTCAAATGAAGATATCGGCCGGCTGACGGCGACATTCATTCGTTTGGACCGCGACAAATATTTTAATCGAGCGATCACTCGGCCAGTCTTGATTCATACCCGAGAACGAAGTGACGACTTGCGAAAATGAAGACTCTCGCCAAACAGTATTACTCGATAGAAAAACTCTGCGCATTACTCGTCGTGCAGCTGGTCGCTTTGGGCTCGGCGGATGTGAGTAGCGATTTTTTAAAATCCATTCAGTAAAAAACAATGAAAGGTATGGTTGTTCTTTTTAAGTATCAGGATCAACATCACCCGGCCGTACAAACGAGGAATTACGAGCATCCGAGATTCGGCGATGGTTCGATACGTTCTTGCACCTTCAATCAATATTTGGACGAGGAAGAGGGACGTTGTTTGATAGTACCGGGTGGCGGAAGAGCGATATCAATCGACCCCGCTACGACCTGCAGGAACGAGGCTCTGCGAGGTCATCCTTCAAACCCGCGGATTTATTACGTCTGTCGAGAGACCAAAACCATCCTGGCCGAATGCGACAGCGGTAAATACTTCGACAATCGTTTGAAGCGATGCGCAACAGACGTGCGGGAAAGAATGGACGAGGGACGAGATACTGATCACGGTGATACGTACGATCATGTGGATCTGCCGGCTTGCGTGAGACCGGGAAGTTTCGCGGTGCCTGGGAAGGATTGCAGCGTGTACTACTCTTGCAAATCCAATGGATTTCGATTGTTTCGAACGATGCACGAGTGCCCAACGTCGACGGGATTCGATCCTTATGCCGAGAAGTGTACGGCCGAAAGTGCGTGTCGAAATGAGGAGACAATGTCGACGAGAAGCCCGAAAAAACGACCGGAAACCCTTGCAACGACGAAGACTGTTAGCACAACTGCACCTACAACCAAGATTATTAGTACAACAGCCCCAACAACTCTCCCACCACGACCGATAGTTACTGTATCAACGAGGGCGCCGAAAAATCCAGCGGAAACCCCAGAAACGACCACGACATTCAGTGCTACAACAGCGACAACAGCATCACCGCGAACAGTTACAGAATCAACGAAGGCATCAGAAACTCGAGCATCGCCAATTAATTCAACAGCTGCAACAGCAACAACAGTACTGCCTCAAACAATTGCTGTATCCACGAGGGCGGATAATCGACCAGAACTACTTGTATCAACGAGTTTTACTGGTAGAATGCCAACAACAGCATTCCCACGAACAGCATCAACGGCACCGGATAATCGAACGGAAGTTCTAGAAGCAACGAAGCTCATTCCTACATCAACAACATCGCCGCCAGCAGCAGTTACAGAATCGACGAGACCGCCGAATACTAATGGAACGGAAGTTCTTGAACCAACGAAGCTCATTCCTACATCAACAACATCGCCGCCAGCAGCAGTTACAGAATCAACGAGACCGCCGAATAATCGAACAGAAGTTCTTGAACCAACGAAGCTCATTCCTACATCAACAACATCGCCGCCAGTAGCAGTTACAGAATCAACGAGACTGCCGAATACGAATGGAACAGAAGTTCTTGAACCAACGCAGCTCATTCCTACATCAACAACATCACCTCCAGCAACAGTTCCAGAATCAACGAGAGCGTCGACCAATCGAACAGAATTTCTTAACTCAACGAAGCACATTTCAACATCAACGCCACTGCCGCTAATAGTTACGGTTTCATCGAGAGCGCCGGATAATCGATCAGATGTTCTTGAATCAACGAAGATCATTGGTACAACAACCGCAGGAACATCACCGACAATTATATCGACAACGGCAGCGCCGATCAATCGACCGGAAGTTTTTGGATCAACGAACATTCCAACGGCATCCTCACCGTCGGTTACTAAAGTCTCCTCAATCGATATGAATAAGGATAAAACTTTGTCCTCAACGACACCTAAATACGATGCAGTAAAAACAACAATCGACATTGAACTGAATCCGGATTCTTCCGTAACGGAGAAAATTGCAGCGCCTACCAGGCCCCCAACTGATGTAGATAACATTATCGATTCTGCGGAAACTGTTACGGAGAGATCAACGACAAAACAATATGAGCGCAAAGCAGCTACGACTCCTTCGAAATCCACGATTAACATTGAAGCATTTGATAAATCGAGCCAAACAGAGATTGAAGATTATTCCCCAACGACAAAAGCAACGAATGAGATCGTAGAAATTCCAAAAGCCATCTATACCAGCGCAGGACCATCGGATTACGAATCCACTGCAAAACCTTCCGCTACAATCGAATCGCTCCTTTATAGTACATACTCCGATGATTATGTTACACTCAGGAGTGACAACGGAGCGTTGCACGGAACGACAAGCGCGAATTACGCCGATTCAGACTCAACAATTTCAAATAAATACGATGAATCCACAACGGGCGATCCTATCGACGCTTTGTCCTGGACAAGTGAACGCGACGATAGTTTTACCGAGGCAACGATGGAAATCTCATCGAATCAAAACGTAGAAACCACGACCAGTCAACCCACAGTTGCTGATTTGTGGAGAACCGACGAAGACAATTCCACCGATTCGACGGTAACAATGGACCCGATTAAGGTCGACGAAACGACTATTCAGGCTAGTCTTGAAGATCTACGGACGACTGAAACGGATGAGAGTTTCAGTGATTCAACAACGATGGTTTCGTCTGATAACAATGAAGAAGCAACGAGTCAATCGACCATTGAAGATTCATCGTGGACAAGTAAACAATACGAGCCCATCACTGAAGAAACAATTACTATGACGTCTGATTTAACTGATGAAGCCACGACAAGTCCGACAACTATCGAAGATCCATCGTGGACAAGTGAACAATACGAGACCATCACCGATAAAACAATTACTACGACATCCGACAAAATCGATGAAGCAACAAGTTCCACAACTATGGAAGACTCGTGGACGAGCGAACAAGAGAATTCTACTCCTGCGACAATAACAATGTCTTCGAATCCCGAGGATATGATAACCGGTCAAGAGACTACCGAAAAATCGTCATGGATCAGCGAAAGCGAAAATACCAAAGAAACAACTGCATTCGATATCGAACTGCAGGACTCCTACACTACCGAATCATCGACATACAATGCATCGGAAGAATACTTATTCCATACAACTCCCGATTCGTCGTCCACAACCCTCGATGAAGTATCGAGTACTTCAAACGAAGGACTGAGCACTCCGTTATCGAGATTGGATGCAAGCGAACTTGATACTCGGTCTACGGAAATTCAGGCGACAACACCCAGTGGATTATCATCGAGCGAATCATCGACGCTTGCTAACGATTTGGAAACAAATTTTAGTCCGGAAGCGGAGACGAAGATTGACGTAGCTGTTACGACGTCTGCAAACGATCATTTCTCAACTGAGGAAGAATATTCAATGAGCTCGTCCAACAGCGAGACTTACACGAGCTATCCGAATCCCATTTATCCTGCATCATCGACACCTCGATACGAAGATAATGAAGAGGTGACTGTAGAAGAGGCGTTCTCGACAAACGATGTAGAATTTACAACGCTTGGTCCGAATGATGTTACGATTAGCATGTCTTCTTCTGATTTTCCTAAAAATGAGGAATTGAGAACTAGTGAGGAATCGATAACTAGCACTACGGAAGCGGAGATTATACCCGACGGTTATTCGACCGTGCCTGCTGATTCGTTCATGTCTACTCAACAGAATGAAGAATTAAGGAACGAAAATACAGATCCAGCGTTTAACGATACGAGAACATCGGCCGCATTTTTAACTGAAACTACTGAGAATTTACAACGAGAAATTGATTTGGTCGGCACAACTCGCTCAACGCTTCCAGTTTCTACGTCTTCCGACTTTGAACTTGAAGACAGCCCAATGAAAGGGGCGAATACTGTATCGTCGGCATCGAATATTGAGGAACCAACAACTGTTGCTTCGGTGGATTCTGCGAACTCTTTTTCGACAACAATCCCGCCGGATTTCACTTCAGGCGAATATTCAAGGATTTCGACGGATGCGACGACTGAATATTCGTGA
The DNA here is from genome assembly GCA_963924025.1 of Ischnus inquisitorius. Taxonomy (NCBI): domain Eukaryota; kingdom Metazoa; phylum Arthropoda; class Insecta; order Hymenoptera; family Ichneumonidae; genus Ischnus; species Ischnus inquisitorius. The sequence goes on along the minus strand of OZ001243.1, from coordinate 2,013,359 downwards.
GATCATAAATGGCGCAAAAGTTGCACGACGAATTGTAAAAGATTAATGAATTAACAGTTTTTTGACAATTCTGGCAAATTTCTGCCATTTCTTGCATTTCTATCGAATTGCATGAAATAAAAATATGCTTTCGTTCTTTTTAACTTAAAAAATAATTATCAAAAGCCGTTTTGATAAATCGACGAATTGGCGGATTGCGAATCATTTTGTATCGTCCATAAAATAGGGACGGCTGAAAAAAAAATTAGACATACCGGATGTTTTTCCCGTATCGTTGATTCTCTGGAAAGGATTCTTCTCTCGTTGGATTTTAACGCAGGACAAAAATAAGACGACTCCGATAATCGTCATGGAAATCTTTTAATAGTTCATCCGTACCCTGTCATTGTTTCTCCCTCGCTTCTTGACTAACCAGATTAAAGTAAACACCTCTCTTCGCAAGTAGATCGGCGTGAGTTCCCATCTGTGTGATAGAACATAATGTAAATGCTCAGACGCATTGTGATTTGTTTTTTCTTTTCATTATCCAAATCATTTACCTCGACTATTGTACCGCGTTGCAGAACGACGATGAGGTCCGCGCCCATAACGGTGCTCAATCGATGAGCAATCACCAAAACCGTTCGACCGCTTGTTGCAGTTTCCAATGCTTTTTGAACGACTCTTTCACTTTCGTAATCTAAGGCACTGATAAAATAATTATGACAATTAATATTCACGAAAATACATTTTTTTAAATTAACAATAAGAAATTTGTCAAGCTAATGTTATTAGTCAGTTTTTCAACTATTAGTATTTACAGAAATTAAGTTTTCATATTAAAAATTGCTTATTTCCGCAAAAGAAAATATTCAAAATAATTTATGTGATTTTCTTTTGGTTATCATATCGGCTCTGAAGAAATTAAATTGCGAGACTGTCGCTCTAGTATCTAGACAATATTTGCGGTAATACCTTGTAGCTTCGTCGAGTATCAAAATCGAAGGTTTCTTTAGCAAGGCTCGAGCTATGGCTACGCGTTGCTTCTGACCTCCGGAAAGTTGGGCTCCTCTTTCACCAACGAGGGTTTCGTAACCTTCTGGAAAAGCTTCGATAAAATCGTGTGCATTCGCCTCTTTTGCAACTTGGATTACCTGGCAACGATAAGAAGAAAATAAAGTTAAGCGCCATGGATTTTCTTCACAGACAATTCGATAATGGGTTGCTAAAAAAATATAAGACCTCTTCGTCGGTAGCTTCTTGTCGAGCGTATCTAATATTCTCCATTATACTCGTGGAAAATAGTATTGGCTCTTGATCGATGTAGCCCAAAATTCGTCCCCTGAGATCTCTGGAGTTAACGGATCGAATATCGATCCCGTCGATCGTTATCGCACCGCTGTCGACATCGTACATTCTGCGATAAAAAAAACTTTCGTTAACTTGAGCGCCTTGAAAAATAGTCTTTTTATACAAGATTATTAACCGTCCGGCCCGAACCTTTCCAATAACGCGGCGACGGTAGATTTCCCATTTCCGCTCGAACCAACGATGCCGACTGTTTTGCCCGCGGGTATTCGCAGATCGAAGTCATTCAGGACGATCGCGTCAGGTCTCGTCGGATAGCTGAATCGTACTTTTTTGAATTCGATGTCTCCGTGAAACTCGTCGCCGCTGACTCTGCGACCACCGACCATCATCGCCGCAGGCGGCAAGTCCAGATACTGGAAAATAGAAGATATAAGTCCAAATACCACAAACATAAAAAAATTTCCTGACAAATCGTTGCGCTAATGCCGCGAATAAAAACTTACTTCAAATACGCGATTCGTCGCGCTGGATCCTCTCACGTAAGTGCCGAATAACAACGAGAGCTGCGTGAGGGATCTCTGAATCGTTTGCGTCGCCATTAGGAATGCCATTAAATCTCCCGGGGACAATTGACCGCTCGATACCAAATGTCCACCGAGATAAAGCGTCGACAACAAAACTCCGTTGAGAAAAAGATTTGTACCCCCTTGAAAGAAGCCGATTCCGAGAGCCAATCTTTCGTACAACGATCTCGACTTCTCGATCTCCTCAGTGAAGGTCTCAATTTCCCGATCCTCGCCGGCGAACGCTCGCACCTGTTTATGTAATTATTTTTTCATATTCAACAGGTTTTTCTTTGCTTATTCGACAAAATCGGGACGCAATTTTCCAAAAAATCTGATAAAAATTAAAAAAAAAACTACTAAATAATTCCAGTTGAGGTCGCAATTTGCAAATTGACCTTGCATTTTTTTCCTCCGTAGTTTTTTAAATTTCGTCTCAATTATTGCCAAATTATTTAGTCCACGTTTCATTGTAAATTTGTTCAACTATATCGAAGATCCATACCGTTCGAATATTTTGTATCGCCTCCTCGCAAGCGGCGGTCGACCTTGAAAATTGTTCCTGCGCCTCGGCCGACAATTTCCGCAAGCTCCTTCCCAGCAGCGTGCCGACGAATATAATGCTCGGCATGCAGAGCACCATAACGCCGGTCAACTGGGGCGATATAACGATAACGGATATAACGCAACCGACGATCTGGGTGAAGCTCCGCAATCCCTGCGACACGAGGGTCTTGAACGAGCTCTTCAATTCTTGAATGTCGCTCGTCAGACGGTTGACGATCTCGCCGGTGCGATGCTTGTCGAAAAACGCTATGTCCTGCATTATTATGGATTCGAACAAATCTCGGCGCAACTGAACGGCGACCCGCTCGCCGACGCACGACAGCGTGTAGATGTAGGCGAACGTGAATACGGCCTTAAAAAAAAAAAAAATTGAACAAGGAGATTATACTTCGGTTATCGTGGAAATTCTACGGATTTCCGGCTATGAATAGTCTTTATTTTACATACTTGAAATACATACATGCGAGCCAACTTGAAAGCCGGTTCCACGAGCTGCTGAAATAGACTAGTCATAAAATCACCGCCGTTGTAGCCGTTCTTCTCGCTTCTCACGTTTGTTATCACGTTTATCACTTGACCAACGCACTGAGGTATCCAAATGTTTAATATCGCCACGACAAATGCGCTCTGGACAAAAATATAAATGATAATTACATTTTTTTCAAATTCTTGGTTAACCTTTACAAAAATAGCAATAATAATAATAATAAATTTAATTAATGGTAATTTATAATTCATATATATATATAATAATAATTGAAAACAAAAATATTTGAAAAATTGATATGTTTGCTAACAAATAATAGATTGAACTTGAAAAAGATTGTTATCTCGTAAAATAAATAAATAAATTAATAAAAATAATTAAAAATAATTAATTGTATCGATAATTATTTTTCATTGGGCACGACTTACTGTAATGGCGATAAGAAATAAACAAATGTGAGGCAGTAGATATTTGGCTAACCGATGCCATCTGAAGTGTCCTTCGGCCAATTTTTCATTTTCCAACGTAACAATGGAAACACTTTCAGAGCTGCAAAAAGCTCGTTTGCGATAGAGTCGCAAGGCGAAGGAGCCTGACAGGCCGATGGTCGCTAGACTCAATTTGGAGATGGATATTTGACGTTTTTTCCACACTGTTGGATTTTCCAATTTTTGCCATCGTAGACTCCTTTTCGCGCTCTCCAGTAGCGTGTTCTTCGCCTCCGCAAAGTTTCGCCAACAGTGTTTTCTGCAATCACAGATTCGTGATTTGAACACACACGCACGTTGACAAAGAAGTCGCTTTACATTATTAACGATGTATCGAATATACCGAGTTTTCGTGATAAAACACTCGGGAATTAACCTCAAAAGTTATAACAACAAAATCGATTTATGTTATCAATGATGCAATACGCACCTCGTTATTTGGCTGATCGGTGTGGAACATCGCGATACCTGAATGAAGTGCAGCAACGACATAGCTGGAGACTTTGACTTACAATTTCGGCGTCGATTGATTCGTACTCGAGGTTTTTTCGTCCGCTATGTACACTGCAATGAGAGAGCTATTGTACGCAATCATTCGAAACCGCACGTCACAATAATGTATTCATTTTCGACAAAAGCTAGCACTACGCGACAAGAATGACCTTTCGTTCCAAAGTTCCGCTTCGCCCTCGCGAGGTCTCTCGCCGACAGGTCGAGCAGCACTGAGCCAGCGCGGAGCCAAAACAACGTGTTTTGTAATCAAGGTTGAGTCACAGCGCGCGAGGCCGCGAGCGCGGTGGAGAGCGACAGTGGCGCCACTCAACAGCGAGGCGAACGGAATCCGTCGCCGCATTATCTTTCGTTTATTCGATGAAACTAAAAAACTTGACCGTGAATCTCTGTGCCATTTCGCGAGACGTAGCGTCGCGGGTGCGAGTCTTCGTCCCGTTGCAGTTTTCTTTAAATCGGAATCGACAGAATGTCGAAGAATATCGATAGATTCTACTGTTTTCGTCACGCTTTCTCGCGTCATTCGTCCGGCCGGGTAGGTAACACTCGAGAGGAAACGTAAATGAAAAATCACGCGGTGAACAAATATTTTAAAAAATGATCAACATCTTCGAGGTGCCTTTCGCGAAAAACCAGCCTTGTTTAGCCTCGCGAAGGTCACCAATTCGTATACAATAGATTCTCGATATTTCGAACTACTCCCAACTATCGAAACGCCGGCGCGTATTGCGCGCCAACACGATTCGCAAATAATCATCATAAATAGTGCATCGTTATCAGCTAATTGGTACAACAACAATTTAAATCCAATGCAAAACGAGATATCCGCGGCGTAGAAAATAACAATGAACTGCAATAATTAAATGAGAATTATATCGATAAATATCGCGAAATATTTTCATTCCACAAAAATCGAACCGATACAAAATCATCATAATTTTTATGAACGCCTCATTGTCGATTTCTTGGATGCTAAAGTTTTTATCAATCAATTAACTTTACAAAACCATTTATCATTCACTGTAGATGGCGTTGTGGGCTCTGAGCGGTGATTTCGTACATTTTGAATTTCTTGTTTTCAAAAGTTTCCTATCGAACTCTGAGTTCGTTTGCGAAACATTTCGTATTTTAATCATGCATAATTGTCGCACGACAAAGACAGAGACTCGAAAGTCTTCCGGGTGCAAAGTCTCAGAAGGAAGTGCGTTTAATTTCCGAAAAGCTCTGCGACGATTTTTCGCAATGTCGTCGCAGCCGATATTCGCAATAAAAATATTAAATGCACAGTGTTAATTCGCCAAGAAAATAATAATGCGGACATGAGATCGATGTGATGAAAAAAATTGGAGCAATAAAAAGCGACGATATAGTTATCGTCGAAGCATTGGGTTTTTCGATAGCCGGACGCGAAGTCTCGTGAAAGGAGAGAAGCGTACGGGTGGGTTGGGAGCGACGCCACCGCGTACTAGGTAGGAACTGTATATTATTGATCAATAAGAGAAGCCGCCATGGGCGATCCCGTGCCGGCGGAGGCAGCTGTTGTTACCCCTGTATTTTTACACCCCGGCTCTGTCGTGCACACACGCGAGGTAGACAAATAATAGTATTGAAACAAAAAGCCCCGAAACACTCGACGCAAAGTTTATTCGTTCATTCGTTTATTTTTCTCATTCGAATGGCAAATGGCACAACGCACGCGTCGCTAACGTTAAAGACGGAACGACGGAGGGAACGAGATTTCGTGCGAGGAAAACTGAAGGCGATAGGATAAGTTCGCGGAGCGAGACGGGCCCAGGGATTCGCAGTGCAATACACGCCCGTGTGTTGGCTACGTTAAAGCTGATGTGCCTGTGTTGATGTCACGAGTTTCGCGACGACGAAGACCACCACGACGACGACGAAGACGGAGACGACGACGGCAATATAGCGTCAACAACGGTTACAATAACGTCAACGACAACGAGGAGAGAATTTTGCTACACGTATTTCGAGAATTCGCGGTACAAGCTACGCCACTTGACGTTTCCGATGCAGACCCTACGCAAAAAGAATAGTCCCTGCAAGTGTAAGTATTATTATTATTATTAGTATATTTTTTTTCTCTCTCGACGAACATTGGTCGCGACGTTTTGCATGGTTCCGGTAGATTGTCGACGATTGACGAATTTGTCGCAAGTTTTATTGAGCTATGTGCAACCACCCCCGCGACCATGGTCTTTGTGTTGCTTCGATCGGAGCTGATAATTATATTATAGTCAACCGAGATCCTTGACTTTTTAATGTCAATCGTGAAAATACGTGTGTCGCGATTGTTGACCTTGTAGGCTCGATTGGGACCGGAAGTCGAAGATGGATTTTGGGTCGATTGAAAAACTTTTTATTATTATTATTAATATTATTATTTTTTAAAAAAATATTTTGATTAATTCGGTGTAAAAGTCCTTGATTTACTGTATCATATTGGTATTATTCATATAAACTAGTAGCATAATAGCAGTCGACGTTCGTCTCGCTCCCCTCCAAGGGTATTCACGCAACCGTCACGTTCCGGGTACAACAACCCCCTATTAGATGACAGCACTCGTCGTTTCGTTGATCTTAACGTAGCCCTTTCGGTGCAGTCCGGCCGAACGGGATATTCAAAAAGAATTTCGAACGCTTTTCAATGGGAGATCAATCGGAAAAAAATCTGGCATGTGAAAGCTGCTGGAGAGATTCATTTTACACAATTATAATAACAAAATTTTATTAAAATTTGGTTAAAAAATTGAACGAATTACCCGGCAATCCAACTTTTTTTTTTCAAATTACATAAATTTGTCAATTTTTGTAAATGCTCATTAATTTTTTCAGAGCTTTGTCTTATCATTTGAAATTGCAGTATTGTCAGAAAAAATTAACGAATTGAAATGTTAAGGTGGTGTGAGTTACCACCGTCGGTAAAAAGAACTGTAACAAATACCATCTGAGATCCATAGATAGTTGAGGAAAAAATACATAAATTGTATTTTCGGCCAAATGGATAAACGCATGATAAGATAGCGCTTTCTTTTGGAAAGTAGTAGCTTTTGTTATCGACAGTATGTTAATTCACGTCACCTCAACAGTCGTCTTTCCCCGATCAATCGATTTTTTTCACGGATGCTTATTTGACATTGAAAAAAAATGAGTTATTTATTTATGTCAAAGTTTAAATAAACATTATTATTAAAAATTGCAATATAAAAAAAAATATTTGTTACAATAAGTTTATACCGATTGTGCGTGATGGAAAAATAAATTTCGGTGAAACTGACCCTCAGACCTGCATGAAAAATAAAATGAGACCTCATGGTTTTTAATGTCTTTGCTAAAGCGCTCGACCAGCTCAAAGGGAGTAGCAATCGCGGCTGATTGTTACCAGTCACGCGATTTTAGCCAATGTCGCATTACATCTACTTCAGTCGATTGACGCGCCGGAATATTACGGATTTTAAAAGTCTCGCGAGCTCCTCAAGCTCACGCTTGTCGGTAAAGGCCACGAAAATGTGAAAAATGTGTAGATCAGTAGATTAATCTTGTGTGATCCGAAGGCGAGGGCAATCGACGAGGCAAACGACTTCAGTCGTTCAATCGAGTCCACGGAAGGGTGCAGGATGGATTTCGATAATCTCTCGGTCAATTTCGATATTCAATAGCGAAATTATTTTCGTCATTATATCGCGAGGACAATTTATTTTTCATGGAAAATCCATATTTATTGCCTATCGCGGTGTCACAACGTTAATTCACGATGGAACTTTCGTGATCCTCGCTAATGGCTCTGTTTGCACAGATGATTCGACCGCACGGCTGGTGTGTGCGTACCTACATAATCCCGATATATTGCCTTTTTGTATGCCCTTTGTCCGGGAATCGCCGACGAAATTGATTTTTCTCCGCGTTCGCTCGGTCGAATGTCGTAAAATCGAGGAATGCATTTCTGCGTCGCTGCGGGGGTATAAACGCGAGTATCGACGGATCAAGAGCTGTTCTGGTGTTTTGGACCGGAGATACTCGCGACGAATCAAGGTGGTCCTTTCGCCACAGTCCGACCAAACCGGAGTTCCAAAAAAAATTGCGAACACTTCTCAATGGAATAAAAACGTGAAATAAATCGGGTATCGGAAATTCTGATTTTGCAGAATAATAATACAAACATTTTATCAACAAATTGATTAAAAAAGAAAGGTAACAAATCTCCGCGTAACTTTTTTTTCGACTAAAAATACTTTGTTAACTTTTCCAAATGCGCTTGAAATTCTCCGGGATTTCGTCTAATTATTTCAAACTGGGTTTTTTTAGACGAAACGAAATTCAAAGGAATGAAAACAGAATTTTAAATAATTAGACAATATTCCGAAAAAAATTATACGTGTCCAAATAGATCAACAAATTATTTTTATAAAAAAAAAAATTATGTTGCCGGCTGCTTAGTTGAACAATTTTTCAAATTATTTTATTTATTTCAATTATTTCAATTGTTTATTTTCGAGGCATTGAGAGGTGTTTTTTTTTTTTAATCTCCCATTTGGTCGCGCTGCACCGAAATGATTACCTTAAATAAAATCGACGATAAGGAATATCGAGTGAACAGGCTTGCAAAGATATATATATTTTTTATTATATGTATATATATCTCTGTTTCACGCAGAGTACACGAGCACTCCGGGCTCGTTTCAGGTTCTGAGGCGAGCGTGCGTGCCTCGTTGATTTTCAAGTGTCGACAGTTGGCGTTGGCCACTCGAGAGAGCACGAGTACGCCGATGCGAACGAATGTGAAGCAGACTCCGGTCTATCGCGGGTCATTAATGCAAAGAGACTCGATCGTTTAAAGTACACATTCGTTCTTGGCTGTTGTTGAAAACAAAAAGAAAAACACAAAAAACAAATTGAATGGAAGAGAAATCAAATTCCTTTTACGGTTTTTTTTCTTGCCATTCGCCGACGTAGTGCGTTGAATTACTCCAAAATATTTTTTCTTCTAATTTCAAATTACTATGAAAAAATCCTTTCGATTTCATTCACCCAGACAGTACTTTAATTCTTTTATAATTCGTATATCATTTTATTGAGTTTTACTAATAAGATTTTTTTGAATGTAATTTACTCCGAAATTTTTTTTGCTTTTTTCGAATCGGAAAAAAATCTCTTAATGGTATTCTTGTGCCAAATGACCCCAAAATTTTTCGTGCTCCTTTCCAATTTCGAATGGCTGAGAAGTTCGATGTTTCTTTTCCGTAGAAAAGTCCAAATTTTTCAGGACAAGAATAGCTCCAATACTTTTAATTCTCTTATCCATGCTCAAAGTACTAAAAAAAATGTCTTTCTTGAATCGAGAATCTTGAAAAAAAAAATCAACGAAGCGGTGGTTGGGCAAAGACCGAGAGCAATTGATGATTCGATGATTCTATGAAACACTTGTTCCACGCCCGCGGATAGATGGGAATCGTGCGACGCGATGCTAATTCGACGCTCGACGATACCGTGGGGGAGGCTTTCAGTGCGAGTTATCGAATTGAGTAGCATCGCGCACGAGACGAGGCAATGGATCATTTAATTGTCCGACAGAGCCGCAGAGGCCCCCGATCCTGCATCAACGACAAATTCAATCGAATCGCGAGGGGGGGTCACGAAGCAATTGCCGGGTAGACGCCCGACGGATTTAGCCTCGCGATCGAGAGGACCCCGTGCCGAGATGAAAATAAATCCCGGCCTCTCCCCCGTTCTCCTGTCCTCGGCCTGTTAGGGTTCCCGCTGTCGTTGAGAGACCAGCGCAGTTTCGTTGCCGGCGCTTCGGACGGTTCATAGCGATATTTCCATCCGCCCAAAAGCCCAAAGCCAGAGGCCTCGACGATGCCTTGGATTCGAAGGGAAAGAACCATTTTTTTTCATTCCAGTCAAAAAAGAACCAACCCGGTTTCTCGGGGAGGGCGTGTCCTTCAAGGCCAAGCTGATCGGCATTCTCGAAGTTTCGGAAGCCCGAGGTGATCGGATGTGCCAAGCCGCTCTGGCCGATCTCAAGATGGCCATAAGAGCGGCCGGCGAGCACAAACAACGCATAGCCGTGCAAGTCAGCATCGATGGACTTCGCTTGCGAGACGAGAAGACCGGGGTGCGCTCTTTTCTCTTATCTTTACTAATAACGATCGTCAATTCCATCGATTTTATAGGCCGGATCTCATCGGCATTTGGAGTTTCGTATCAGCTAGCGAAGCATAAATTGTTTAAACTTTCTCTGGGTTTCCAATCGATGAATAATATATCAACAATAAATTACAATTTTTTTAGATAATTGCAATAAACAATAATTTTTTTTATAACTGTATACATAATTGTTTTTGAGAAATTTCTTATATTTTATTCCAGTAATAAGAAACGAGAAAAAATATTCAATATTATTAATAACATTGTAATTTCTTGAAAATTAATTTTTTTAATTCATATTATGATTTGCAGCTCGTATAATGAATTATTGAATAAATCATATTTACCATAATCTATAAAACAATATTATATTTTATAATTATTATTATTTCGTTAAACATTGCCAAAGCGTGATCCAATCTTTTTAATGTATTTTCTCTCACTTTTTATCGGAACAAAATACAAGAAATCACTTAAGGACACAGTAGATGAAAAAAAAGCAGGAAAAAGAGAGAATTTTATTTTTAGGAGTGCCTCTACCATCATCCAGTCCACAAGATATCCTTCATAGCGCAGGATATGAGCGACTCGCGGGCGTTTGGTTACATATTCGGCTCGCCGGACACCGGGCATAGATTCTTTGGGATAAAAACCGACAAGGCGGCGAATCAGGTAAAATTTCGTCGAATAATTATCACTGTTTCGAAAAAAAAAGTGTCCGAAGGACTCGCCTAACGAGTCGTTGCAAACTTTGGCTATCGATATCTTGCCACGTCTGAAGAGAGATGGGTCGTACACAAATAATTCCATTAAATTGCCGGTTTGTCGGGGTGGTGCTCGCAAACCGATCGCGTCTGGTCGGCCGCACCGAATTACCTTCGCATCGTTGCCCAGCGCTTGCTCGCGCGACGGGGGACAACTCGCTATAAAAGAAAAATAGGATTTTCTTCATTCATTCATCGAAAATGAATATATTTGCAAAATAGGTGGTGATCGCGATGCGGGATCTCTTTCAAGTGGTATTCGAGCTGAAGAAGAAAGAAATCGAATTGACGAAGCAGAACATCGAGCAGAGCGCAAAGTTTCACATTAGTGGAATTTTCGTCGAGCCAGCGCCAGATACGAAGGTACAGTTTACGTTCGCATACCTATAAAAAAAGAACATTCAGAAAAAAAAAAATTGAACAATTTAAATGTAAAAAAAAGTATTATCAAAACGTGGAAATAATTACAATCGACCGGAACGTTGTCCAGGGTGCGGCGGGTACGGAGAGTTGTCTTCAACGGATTCGTACGGCGAGTCTCGACGCGGACAAGAACGCGACGAACAGCGCGAGCAGCGAGAAGAAGAACGAGACGCAAACCGGCGTGATAGCCGACCTTCTCGATCTGCAGTTCGAGTTGAACTCCTTGCAGCAAGGCATTCATCAGTTGGACAAGATAACGCCGGACAATCCTCGACCATCGTCCGAGGATCCGTTCGAGAGCGACCCGTTCGGCGATTCGTTCGCGAACATGAAAGTACGAGTCGAAAATCTCGAAGTGCTCGATTGCAATCGCGTCGTGCAACTCCGTGTATTAATAGAAGGATCGTTTCCGATCGTCATTTTCTCAGGTGACGTCGAGCGTTCAGCCGATATTGCCACCTCCGCCCTCATCGTCGAAGCGGGCCCACCTCGAGCGGCAGCCAACGATTCCGGCAACGGTCTCGTCGCTAACATCGAGCCCGGCAACGCATCCCTCGTTGTCGAGCAAAACTCCACCGCCCCAGGAGACCGTCAAATGGTTGGAAAACGACAGCGAGAAGCGTTTCAGCGACGGCGAGATCGCCAGTTTAAACAACAACGGCAGCGCCGACGAGGAAAAAGAGAACGTTAGTCTTTGTTTCACGTTTAATTTTTTTAAATTCAGATCCGAAGGCCACAGTCAATAGTAATCTGCTAGTATCTATTATTTGTGAATCGTTACTGAAACGTTGCTTTGTAAACACAGGGATCAGTTGGAATCGGTTCGAGTCAACGACGGAGTCCGCAGATAGACGTGTTCACGGAATTGGATCCATTGGGCACGGGACTGAGCAAGCCGTACATCGACAAGAAGGATTTCTTTCAACATCTGAAGAATCCACCGAAGAAAGTCCTCAAGGATCTCGTCACGACAAGCTCCGGTGAGACATTTCCAACTAATTTTGACATTGCCATGGATCCCCTCGATCCGATCAGAGTGCGCAACGACGTCGGTCAAAAGTCGTCCGAGAGCTTCGAGGACGGCGATTTCGCGAATTTCGAAACGTTTGACAACGACAACGATCGTTTGCCGGACGCGACGGTGTCGTCGCCGCCGCAGCAGCAACACATCGCGACGGAGAAGTTGGATTCGCCTCAGCAGCCGAGCAACAGATCGATTCATCGAACGATTCATCATCAGCCTCTCTCGGTGTCTCTGCCGCCCGAAGAATCGTCGGTTCATCACCGATCGTGCAGCTTGAGCAACAGCGCGATGTCCGCGTCGGGTTCGTCCGGCGTCACGATTATGAAGAGAATAGACATGGAATCCAGCGATTCGATTCAGACGCTCATGAGACTACCGAGCCCGAAGAAGTATCAGTCGATGAAGCGCAGGGATCACGATATGGAACTCACGAGCGGCGGCAGGAGGCGCGAATCCATCGACAAGCCGTTCCCGGTCGATTTTTCCAAGAGCACGGAATCCTGCTCGTCCGAAGCGAACTCGAGACTCTCGAGCTCCAGCGCCGAATTGGACATAGTTCCCGAACCACCGCCCCGCGGCACGGCCAGTATTCTCATAAATCCGCCGCCGTTGCCACCGAAGAAACAAGCCGTTCGCGGTGGCACCAGCAAACCTCCACCGAGACCGCCCTACACCGACAGTCAGTTGCATTACGATTTCATCGAACGCGTGGAAACTAGCCCGTCGCCAACACGGCGGGAACACACTCAGAGTCCGGCGCAGATCGACCTCGTCAAGTCCCGTTTCGACGACAACTTCAGTCCCTCGTCGTCGCGCATGACCGAGCCTCAACGAGGCGAAGACAATGCGTCCTTCAGCGGCGCTGCATCTTCGCGATTCGACACGATGATTCCTACGACTCTGTCGACCCTCTTCCGCAATCCTTACATGGGCAACGCCTCGGGCGATACCAAGAGAGTCCTGAACACCGCCGTCACGTCGACCTCTTCCTTCACGACCACCGCCACCACCGCCAAACCGTCTCTCGACATCACTCTGAGCCAGCTCACTTCGTCGAATCTTGCCGAGTTCGCGACGAGTCTCGACATGAGCGTTACCGAACTGACGAATCTGACTCTCCAACAGTTGACCGAGTGCCTCGCGAGACTCTCGGCCCGCGAGGTCAACGGCGGTTCCACCGCGCAACGACACGCCTCATCGCCAGCCCCGACGTCGACGAAACTAGTCGAAACTTCCTTCGTCTCGAGCGAACCCCTGTTCAAGGCCGATTTCGACAACGACATCAAGCAGAGCCAACAAACGCAACAATTGCCGGAGCAACCGGTCTACGACAAATACGCGGTCTTCAGAGAACTCGTTGAAATGGAACAGATGAAGGAAGAAATTCCTACGAGCGAGATCGTTGATGCGACGACGTCGCAGCAGAGCCCGGACGACGGACGCAACGACTCCAAATCCGCATTTTCCCGGGACGAAACGAACGAGTCGAAAGATTCCATGTCGGGGGTTTCCGATTTGTTGTCGAATCGTGACGCGGGTGTCGAATCGCAGAAGCGAGACACGGTGATAAATGGAAAATCGATGGACCAAATCGAGACGATCAAGGAACAAGTCGACGAGGATCGCGAAAACAAGTCGAGATCCCAAAGAAGCGTACAATCGCCCGTAATCGCAAGCCACGACGAGAAAGCGAAATCTTTCGAGAATCTTGACTCGGAGCGCCTCCAATCGCAGGATAAGATTCAACAGGCGAGAACGAAGTTAACAACGGAAGATCAGAGCAAAGAGTCGCAGAAATCTGCGGTGGGTTACGACGAGGAGGAGGCCGACGAAGACGAGGAGATTGACGCGATCTCGATCGTCAGAGAGCGAAGTTCCAGCGAGGAAAAACCGACGAGTTTGTCGGTTACCTCTCCGATCGAGCGCCAAACGCCAAAGACCATCGGCGAGCAAGATCTGCTGAAGCTCTTCGCCGAATCGTCGGCCGACGCTATAAGTCCGAGAAAACCCGTAGGTCGCGAAGACGAAGTCAGAGGTTCGACGGACATCTTCGAGGAAATAAGAATGCTCAACAGCGCCGGTAGCCAACCAATCGGACGAGAGGATAGCAATCTTTCGGTGGGTGCGGAGAAGCGAAAATCGTTCGAGAGACTCGACGCCGAGAGGCTCTCTTTGCAGAGCAAAGGGCAACAGGGAAAAACGAGAATAGTGATAGAGCGAAGCGGTCGAATCGAGGAACGAACAGGAGCCGAGTACGAGGAGGAAGAGGCCGAAGAGGACGAGGAGATTGACGCGATCTCGATTGCCAGAGACAGAAGCTCAAGCGAGGAAAAGCCGCCGAGTTTGACCGTCGCTTCGCCGATCGAGCAGCCGCAACAGCAAGCGCCGAAGAATCTTGCCGATCACGATCTGTTGAAACTCTTCTCGGAATCGTCGTCGGAGGCTTTGAGCCCGCGAAAAACCGGCACGCGACCCGAGGACGACGCGAGATCAGCGACAACGGATATATTCGAGGAGATAAGAATGCTCAACAGCGCTGGTAATCAGTCAACGACGATGAATCGTCCAGGCAAGGATACGATACGCCCGACGAGCGGTTTCGAGGACGTCTTCTGTCCGTTCGTCGAGGCGAAGCACGAGTCCAAGGACGGACAGGAATCGTTGACGGGCAGCGTCAAGGAAGAGGGCAATTGGGCCAAATTCGAGAACACCGGTGTCTTTCATTCCGACAAATCGTCCTACGACGATCCGGCATCGGTTGGCGGTACGTCGCCTTGGTCGCCGGACGAGAAAGATTTCCAGGTCGAGGGCGGACGCAAGGCGACGCTCAAGCAGCAGCAGCAACAGCACAGATTGCACTCGGGCGAGAGCGACAACGAGTGGAAGGACGAGGAGGAAAGCGAGGAGAGCAACGGCAGAAGACAATTTCGCGACGACGGCGGTTTCTGGTACGGAAGACATCCGCGTATGGACATGGGCGAGGAAGCTCCGTATTACGAAGAGACCGGCGAGCGAACGGCGAAGGATTGGCACTTTTGCGAGCGCGAACGTGGCGGACGAAAGTTTCGAGGTGGATTGTGGTCGAAGCAGGCGAACATTCACAGAGGCCGAGATCCGTCGCCGTGGCACGAGGAGACATCGGCGGGTGGACGTTGGCCCAGGGACGATGAGGACCCGCAGACGCAGCACGCCATACATCGGGGAAGATATCCCGGTAGCAGAAAACAACTGTCGGCCTCGTACAAGGACGAGCTCGAGGAGCCATCGAAGGGTTACTGGAAATGCCGGAGCAAGCAGAGAGCCTGGAACGGTGATCGGGACGTTTTGCGGAATCCCGGCCAACAGCAGAGCGGACATTTCGTCGGTGATCCGATGTTCTACGAGGACGAACGCGCAAAGAAGAGAATGATGCTGTGGAGCGGCGAGAGGGACGACGATTGCGACAGAGATCGTTTCAGCAGCCAGGAGAGCATGGGCTACGACGACGAGGAGAGATGGTCGCGCCGAGAGTACGAGAGAAGACGAGGCGACAAGTGGGAGGAAGAGATCGGCGGTTCGGGATCCAGATTCTGGCCGAGAAGAGGCCCCGGCGATGCTGCCGATCTTCGAAGCGAATACGGCGCCGATCGCCCCGGCGGCGTCGCTGGGCCCCCGTCGCAAATGGCGCACGAGATCTACAGAAAGCAGCACTATTGCAGGACCGAGAGCAGAGACGCCAGAGATCGGCCAACCGGTCACGAGATCTATCCCTCCGGAGTCGCCGGCGGCTCTGGCGGCTGGCTGGAGGACGACTACGCTCTGGCCGATCGTTCCGACAACTCGCCGAGATACTTGACCCGCAAGCGCCACTGGCCAAAGAGGCCCAACAGCGCCAACGACGAGAGAAACATGGGCGAACCCGTCTACGCCGATCCGAGAATCAAATACGGCATGTCGAGATCCGAATGCAGCGACAACGACTCCGAGCTCTATCATCGGCCGTACCGATCGCGCAGCCGCGAGAGCTACTGGGGCAGCGATCAGGAATTCGAGAGCTGGACCGGCGCCGGAAGCGGCAGCGAGAGACTCTACTGGTCCGAAGGTCCCGACGCCAAAAGCGAGACCCTACATCGTCGAAGGATCAACCGACACAAGGCCAATCGACCGGCAACGCAGAAGAATCAAAGCTCACCGTTCGAGGACGATTTCGCCGAGACCATCGATCGCACCGAGCCCACTTTCGACTCGTTCGTTCTCGACGCCTCTCGCGGCATGATGACCAACGTCGAGACCAAACAACCCACCACACCCAGAAACGTCAAGGAACATCTTAGAAAAACGGATCCGCGCGGTTCTCGTTACGGCAAACAGCCCACCGGCGGCACCACTCGAGGCTCCGGCTACTTCGAGAACGACGGCATCGCGAGCGAAACCTCGCCTAGCGAACGACCCAGACTCCATTCCGACGCTAAAACTACCCCGGAGAATTTCCCGACCGATCAAGCCGGCAAAGGGGGCGCTGCGGGCGGCGACGCTTTCGCAACCGACGACAACGGCAGGGATGCCTTCTTCAACGGCGATCCCAGTCCGGGATTCGACGAGGACGCATTCGCGTTCAAGTCCGAAATGGCCGACAGCGTTCCCGAGACCACCGCCGCGGCTTCTATATCAATGAAGAATTCTAGACAAATCAAGTATGGCAATAACAAGATGAAGGGCGATCACGATATTAAGAAGTCCGAATCGGTGAATATTTTCGTCCGGGAAAGCGATCCGTTCGACGACGACGATTTTTTCAAGTGATCGACCAATCACGATCGAACGATCGACGAGTTTTATCAATCGCGATGCTGAGTCACGAATTTGAGGGGAATGACGCCTGCTCCGATCGCTCGATCCCGAATGTTGTACACTCTATTGAGTTTGTGATCCCGAGATTTTCCTTTTCTTCGCTTGTTTCCTTTTTACATCGGTCCGTCGGCGTTTTTGTAACGCGCTCGCTCCCCGTCTCGTCCGCGTCAATCCTCTCGTCGTGGCACCGTCACTGTCGTCCGATATTTCTTTTTGTACTAGTCACATTGTTCCTTTAACTAGCTTATTGCAAATTGATGTTGATTCTTCGCGTACGAAATTCGGGGATGAACGACGATCCAACGGGTTTTTGTAATCTTCGATATTTCAATGGAGTTTCGATAATTTTTCTTCTCAATAACTATTAGGGGAATTAATATTAATTTTTTTTAGCACCGAAAGGGCACTGAGAAGGTTGCCAAGAAAAATCGGCAAAACAGCTCAACGAATAAAAAAGATATCAGCGCCGGGAGCATCACTTTTTTTTTTTTTTATGTTTGGCCGAGGTTTTTTCCAGAGAAAATTGAAATTTCAAAATAGAAAAATAAAATACAAAACTCATTCAAGCTAATAATAATAACGAATCGTTGACGAATTCACGTTTTTTATTGACCTTGATTTTTTAATACTTCCGTAAAAATGGCATTTTTCCCACAAATGTTTCGCGCTTCAGTTTTAACTCCTACGAAAAAAACATTCGGTGATCGTCGACGATTCCTTATTCTGATTAAGTTGCGTAATGTGCATTTTTTTATTTTCTATTTTGCAAACGGTTTTTACTGGCGGCCAATTGCCAAAAGTCTCGAAAATGAAAAATCTCAAAATATGTTGGAAAATAACAAAAATGATGGCGACTGGAACATTGCCGGCCATTCTTCGGGCGGCCATATCGTTTTTATGCTTCAACGTATTTAGAATTTCTCTTCTCGAACGCTCAACAAATGTACCTTTCGTTAAAAAAAATTATGGTTTTTTACTCCGATAGTTCTCGAGAGAACAAAAAAATCGTCTCCGTTCTCAGATCGCCGGGCGGTTCTATCCCCTTGAAAAATCATCACCGACGTTTCGATTCGAATGGTACGCGAACGGTCGATATCGTAGTTTCGATGTAATTATTTAGTTATTAATTTGTCTTACGCGACTGATAGCAAAAAAAAATTATACAAACCCATACCAAAGATTCGAGATTTTCTAATAATTGATTATAATGAAAGGAAGTGGTGAGATTTACTTCGGACTTGCGCGTTCGCATCCAGAGTATAATTGTTTTGTGGAAAACTGATGTGAAATTACAGTGCGGTAATAAAAAAAATGAAATAAAATAAACCATGTCGAGCGCTTGGTTTTCCTACATGCTTTGTCGATCATTTACATTCTATCCCAATTTTGAGGAAACTAGGCAGCGAAAAAAGCTGAAAGAATCACATTTCAGAAGAAGCGAAACGATATAAATTCTTTTTTCAGAAAAAAAAGAATTTTCAAATAGAAAAGAATTTTTTTTCTCGTCAGAATTTTCAATTTTCTTCGCGCCTAAATATTTGGCAAGGATTATCGTAACAAAAATACATTAATCAATTTCGAAACTTTTCAATGTTTAGTTTCCTTCACATAGTCAAAAAATGTATCGCAATAATTATTAAAAAAAAAAGGCAGAAAAAAGTTGTCTCACTCGAGTGTGGATAAGAAAAAAGATTTTACTGCGCAATCTGTAGTTAAAACTTTCAATCACGGCCGAGATCTGCGACGAGTCTGAATAAAAGTCCGTCCCTCGCGACTTTAAAAAACTCTAACACGGGTCTCTCTCCGCGCGCTCGCGGACTAGAGGCTCCGCGGGAGAAGCCTTGATTTGGTCGTTGCACAATGGACAATAAAAGAGCATTAGATTGCCGGCTTTGTTGGAGGGTTGGCTGCTTGCTCCGCGGTACTTTACAGCGGCAACGTTTCGTCACAATGCTTCGCGCGGCGAGGCCGTGAGCTTGTAGACCCCCGACGAGTACTTGTACACCGGGCGTTTACAAGTGCTTGAAACACCTGGCAAACAAGGAAACAATGAATCCCGTCCGCCGCGCCCCGTAGCCTCTCGCCGCTAACGACGGAAGTCGGAATTTCGCACATTTGCTTCTCGCGCAGCATCCCGACGAATTATCATCACAATTCTTTCTTACAAATTTCTTGTCACAAAAAAAAAAAAAATTTCAATAAAAATTAATTTTTTAATAATTATTCTTTTATTATTATTATTGTTGATATAGATAATAAACAATAATAATGTATATCTATTATGTTTATAATCAATCACTATCATTTTTATCAATTCAATTATTGTCAATTAATTGTTTATTTATGTTTGCACAAAATGTACAGTGGAATGGATTACAAGAGGAAAAGTGTTTCAAGCAACTGCAAGCTGAAAGCACGAGTGTTGGGGCGCGCCGAGACAACGCAATTGTTTCCAACTCGGCCGCGGAGATCGGCACGCATGCGAAGCTCGAGCGCGTGCAATGCTTACGGAGCGCGAGTGGCAAACTAACCCGCATATACTCGTGGTCACTTGAATGTCGAAAGTACTTTTTCTCTTTTTCTTCTTTTCTTTTCGCTCGTCGCTGCGAAAAGAGGCAGCGCGCAGCGATGGGGTGGCGAGAGAGCGACAAAGGGGAGTTAAAGGACAAGGGACGAGGGGCGGGGGTGGAGATTGAGGAGTTTCGTCGGGCGTATTCGCAAATAAATGCGCACTTGGAGAAACGCAACTACTCCGAGAGGCCACGAGAAATGTTGATAATTTGGATTGATGTCGAGACCGTTGTTTCGACGATTTCGATTTTTTTTTTTTTTTTTTTCTTTTTTAGAGAGGGTGAACGAAGGGCGGATTCGCTGCAGTGCGCGAAACTATCGGGGCGCATCAAGTGAGTTTTTGAGTGTACACTTGTCAAAATGCGCACATGCTGTGTACAAATCGAAACTCGTGAATGATATGCCGGCGGTCGGCTGCGGGAAATCGAGCACGTCTGGCAAAGAACACTACCCCTATCGCTCACGGATGCATCGCTGGATTTATGTATAGAGTAGAACTTCGATTTTGATCTTGCCTAATTTTCGTTCTTTTTTAAATTGAAAAAAATTTTAAAAATGGGAATTATGGCATTTTTAAAGAATTTCAATCTATTTGAATTCTACTGAATTGTTTTTTAAGTTGCCTTTTTCATTTATATTTTAGTCACAAAAATGTGAAGCAATATCGATTATTTCTGAATAAAAAAAATATAAAGTTAATGGTCTTTCTAAACGACGTCGATACCCTCAAAGATTATCGGGAATGAACTTTTATTTTGGAATCCTTTCGAGGTGATGAACCGTGAAATTGAATTTTTCCTCGAAAATGCCGAGAAAAACAAAAATAAGGGTAGAAATCGAAATGATGACTTTGATAAAATTGATTAAACATCACGATAATTATCTCCGCTTGAATCGCATGAAACGAGCTTGGGATTGTGAGAGCTGGGGAAAAAATAAAAATAAGCCTCGAATACGACAATAGTTGCTGAATTGTCGAGTAAAATAGGACGACGTTAGCGAGACCGGTCTATCAATATTCCACAAGCTCGGTAAAAAAGTGTCGAGTGTTTACCGAGTAGGAAGCGTTGTACCGCAACGAATCGTAGAACGTGTCGCCCTCGCCGAGAAGTGCGGGTGGCAATGGCCGTGCGCCTCTCTCTTCCCCACTCAAACGGATTTGCATCCCATTGAATTTCAAACAAGTGCATCCCGCAACTGCCTTAATGCCCGCAGCCGTCGACTCGACTATCGGTTCAAGTGTTACTCTCGCGACGAAAATGAAATTATTAATACAGCAGATTTGCAAGCCACCCCGTCGAGTCGGCCAACCGCGATTACACAGGAATATTTTAATATCAATTACATGGATTTCGTATCTCGGCAATTTCGGTCTATCGTCGACGATTTTTCGGCCAATAATTCATCGTCTCGACGGTGCAAGATCTCAACTTGCAATCATTAAAAGAATTGACTTCCGGTACTATCGAAAAAATCGTTCAATTTTTCGAAGAATAAAGTTTGAAAAAAAATAGTAAATTTATAGACCGAGTAACAGAAATGGGCTATTTGCAAAAATAACGTGTTCCCTGGACCGATGTATCATTTGCTAGGCAAATACGATAGCGATGTAATACACATCGAAAGCGTTATCGATTTCAACACTGTTCCAACGCAAATCGGACTATTAGAGCTGATGTTGCCAACCCAGTCAGCAGTGCTGCACTCCGATCATGCGCCCTACTACGCGTGTCCCGCTGTTGTCCTATTCTATCTTAGCTAACTGCGCAACATTACGAAATACTACGAAAAACCGAAACTGCGTCAGTTTTTCATTTCGACGTTTCGTGATTTTTATCAAAAAAGGCTCCACAGACGAGCAAAAAAAAATTACATAAATCTACTTGTAATTTCGTCTGAATTTAAAAATTCAAAAGTATTTCAAACTATACATGACGATAAATACATCGAATTAGTTTTGAAAAAACTGGTACTCGCGACTCTCAGATTCATCCGTAAAGAAAAAGCATCGAGGTTGCAGAAGTTAACGTGCAGCGATCGCGACCATCGCGGCTCATGTGTGCAGAAAAAAAACTGTGGGGGCTCGAAAAAAAAGCCCCCCTTCGATGAAGATTAAAAAGAAGAAGCGAAAGGAACGGCGAAGAAGGGAGAGACGCGAAGTTAAGTGGGCGCGCACCGCGCGCGCGGCATCTTGGAAAGGTGCAAAGCCGACAATATTCTTTGTAGACTGCCTATATAACCGCCTTGGGCCTTGTCGAGCACCACTTGGCACTTCTTTGCGCCGGCTTTCCCTTCCGTCCACCGCTGACTGCAGCACCGCGCCGCCCGAGCCTTCGAATTTCTTTTTTCTTTTTTTTTTTTCATTTCACTCTCTTGCCCCAGCTCTTTTCTCCCGCTGTCTTCGCTCGCCCTCTACTCGACTTGTCTCACTCTTCTGGGTCTTTGTCTCTTGCTAAACTCTCCTCGGCTTTCGGCCTCCTTCTGCGCCACCTCCTCGCCCCCCCTCCCGTCTCGGCGCACACAGCCTTGCTGGCTCCTTTTCCATCTCCTACGCTTTCGCATCCGCGATAACTCCCTACTCTCAAAGGCCGGGCTCTCTCTTTCCGTGCGGGATATTTACCAACATCCAAGATGGCGGTATAATCTTTCGGGAGCGTCGAGCATTACGGGTTGCGAGGCTTAGCGTTCCTCGAGTATACAACGGGTCGCACAGCCGAACAGAAACGCGACGCACGATTCGCGATGGCACGACCGAGAGAGGACTAGTCGAGCGGCGCTCTGCAACGTTTCGCACATTTTCTCTGTCAGCCTCCTCGAACTTCATTCGCTCGCGTAATCCTCGAGAGTTCGGCCTCGCCGCAATGCCGAGTCTCGGCAGGGGGTCGCTCTATTTGTCGCCGAAAGAGGAAGTAAAAAGGAGAGTTGGGAGGAGAAAGATAGCAACTGTTTAGTCTTTGAGGGATCGGAGGAATGGAAGACAAAGAGGCGAAAAAACCCCCCCCCCCCTCCATTGTAATGCCGTACGCGCACGTTTGCGAAACACTGATAGACTTGGAAAAAATTGATAGTCGAAACCTCAGTTTACTTTTTTTATTGTCTTGGAAAAAAATGAATATCTGAATAATAATCATTTTTATTTTCACTTCAATAACGGAAGGTAAACGAAAACTATGGAATAAAAGGTTATGATGAAAACATTGTGTTATTTGTTACTTACCAAACGATCTAGTTATCTAATAGCATTCCCGTAAATCCAATCTGTCGACGACGACGGTTTTCTCTCATGACTCGTCACGATATAAGTGCGCGATGCTTTTTTTCGAAAAACTCGACGCAAAAACGGCGCTCGCGAGGACAACGGCACGCGACAGGGCCCGCGCGCGCCACTTGACTGATCGTCGCTGATCCGAGTCGCGGGCCCAAACGCCGGGAATCGCGACTACCCATGATGCCGTGCGCGCTCGTCAGCTGGTTAGTAGACGCGATGGCGCGTCGGTAGTAACCTCGCAAGTATCCGCGCTGCTTTTTTCTTCCGTTTTCTCTTTCGAAGGACAGTAGTACGTGAAAGCCTTAAGTCGTCCTTGCCGATATAAAAAACATCGAGAGAATAATGTTTACTCCTCCGCGACAAAATTATCTTCGTGTCAATCGTTCGTTAGAAGACGCATAACAAAACATTTTGTTGTCAAAGTTCGTTCGGTGATTACTGCGCCTCAGGATACTTTCGTGCAGTTTAAGGTCCCGGGCGATAATCGCGGATTAACTCTTCCAGAACATCGAAATAGTAAGTACGATGATAATTAAACGCATGAAACTCCTCGTGAAAGATAAATGCGTTTCCCCGGGGAAAATCGTCGGTTACTTTTTTTTTGCGAACAAATGCCAACGAATTTGCGAATACTTCGATAATTTTTTTATGTCCTCGAAAGAAATTCTCGCTCTTGAGGAAAAATAATTGATTACAGTGACAATATTTAAAAAATGAACAATCTTTAAAAAAACAATAAACGAATGAAAAAAAACAAATAAAAGTAACGTTGCCCGCTGTCGACGCGGTGCCGCGATGCCCTTCGCGGTCGCAGCGCTGTGCAAAATCGTATCGTCTCCCACCGTTCTCCTTGCTGAAATAACGTTGACGGAAAAACGTGCCTCGCGCACTTATCTCGATTCCGCATGCTCGATCTATCCGTCGTATATTCAAAGACGCGATAATCATCGTACCCGATAACAAAACTTGTGGCACGATTGTGGTTGCACGCCAAGGCAAAGATAACTGTGTCAGTCGAGAGCTCGCGTCCAACATACGCACAAAACGAATTGACGAAAACTCGTCGCGTAGTTAGTTCGACTTATCGATAGCGCATGTATTTTTCTCTCCCGCGACAACGCGAATAGCGAATGTAGCGCCCGAGATCGTTGGATCGTGGAGAAGTTACAAAGGACGCGAAAAGACGATGAGTGCGATTAAAAAAAATTGCTCCTGGCGTGGTAAACCGGTGCTATTGGGTGGAGGGAAAAGGGTGGGGGGAGGGTTTACTCTGTCGTTGATGTCGAGCAGGCAGTCGCAGGCATTCTGGATGGCGGAATAGATAGGAAAGAGATTTCGCTACCAGAGATTGCAGAGTAAGTGCAATAATACCGGATTATTTGCATCGCAAAGCCATGTGTACGGGTAAACATAATATTCGCTCTCCACGGCGAATGCCGGAGTCTGTGAACCCGACCGATAGGAACGAGCAGCAGCGCGGCAGCGATGCTCTCGCTGTACACTCTCGCGGTGTCTGTGTATATTCCCCGAGCGCGTCGACCAACACAACCGCGCTCACCGATACATTACGTTTCGGTATATAAAGCCGAAAGCCCCCCCCCCCCCCTTTCTCCCGCCATGGAAGCGTTGGGACACCTACAAACAGCCAGTTGCCTTCGACACTCGACTCGCGCACACAGTCGAAGCGGTTCCTGTTGTACGTGTACATTGTGTATGAATTACATAGGTATATCCACCGTATAGTATATAGGGTCAAATAGTGCGTCGGTTTCGAACCTCATCCTCTTCCTCCCTCTCCCCCCGTGCCGTTCCTCCTCTTTTCCCCACCACGCCCCCTTTCTCTTTCCTCGCAGTCCTCTGCTGTGCTCTGTACATATTCCTACACAGACAACGGGCAACGGGCTCCTCTCCCGCGGGCACATCAACATCCTTCCTCTCCGCTGTGTGCATGCCCCGCCACGTAATACCGAATCTGTTTGAGCTGCCTTGCAGGGACGTTAAATTGTCATGCGTGTAATGCTCAGCGACCCGTGTGCCGCAATCCGCAATGGCAGGAAGACCATTCGAAATTAGAATGAATTTCCTATGGCTTGATCGTACTGTTCGCTCGCGCATCTTTATCGCAGGCGTCGACTATGCCAATTATAATTTCGTAAGGAATTTTTTTTTTTTATTTTCGCTTTTTTGCGATTAAATTTAATTTTTAATGCACTATGGAAATGTCGAAAGCGAGGCGAGTGGGAAGGACACATGTGGATCGGAGACCGGGGCTAGATGAAACAGGCCACGGAAGAAAGCGGACATTTTAGGCAGCATCTGGAGGAATTAGTTTAATGTTATAATGTCGGCGGATCTTTTTTTAGAGTCGCTTTGACTTTTTTTATCACTCGTGTCTCGATTTAGCGCAGTATTTGCGGTTCGGCCGATTCTAAACAGAATTTCGAACAATTCTCAATGGGTTAGAAATCTCAAGAAAATCGAGGGATTGATGATGGTTATCGAGTCTCAAGTGCGCGCCAGAGACTTCACGCAGTTAGCATTCTGCGAAATGAATACAATATGAACCGTGATTCGAACTTACGATTTTTTTTATCGCCCCTCTTTGGACTAGCCCCGGACGGTCTAATAGCGCGTATTAGATACGACTTATCAAAAGACTCAAGTGCACGGCCGAGGTGCTGCGAGAGCCAGGGCCAAGGTCGATTCCCATCGGCATAAATCGCATAGCCGGCAGGAGTGCGTAATTGCTTCGTCGCTGATGAATCATTCGTGTGTTACCTCCGTGATTAAATTGGCGTGAAAATGGTCCAGCGTTTACGAGACCCCTCGTGACGAGAGGAGTGAATTGATGAAAATCTTCGATGCGTATATACCGAGGCCCGTTGATTTCGCGCGGTTCGGTTGGACGATCGACGAGACCGCTTTCGCCTATTGTCCCGCTTCGGCCGAGTGGAGTCGGGATACGACGAAATTAGATCCCTTCGAGACTCCACTGTGGGCATTGTACGACGCGGAAGGACTCCTACGGCCAATGTTGACGCTCGGCGAAATAATGCTCGCCTGCGCTCGGCTCTGTAACGGAGACCGGGGCGAGTCGCAACACTGCGAAATCCGAGTTCATGCGCGTATTTCGTTTCTTTATTTACTTCGAAATGGGAAACATAGCTTCCGTATATTTTATTTGATTCTTGGTCTTAAAAGTTTTTAAGAAAGTTGATGATTTAACATACATCGTTTTAGATCAATTTAGAATGCCGTGTTCCGAGTGATTTCGGTCAGCCTTATTTCTTTTTTCGAATAAAAAAAAATTGCAATTTCCCCGGTGAATCCGATCCCCTTTTTCGCGATCGAAAACAATTGGAACACGCTGCTGGAACTAACGCGGGTCAAGCGCACTTTTTCCTGGAATAAAAAAAATTGCAAAGCCCCGTTGCAATTCGCCCCGACCAGTCCGAATCCTTTTCTTTCGAATAATGAACGTACACAGCGAAGCTCGGCAATGAATCGAGTAAACAAGTTGCAGCCGATTGTGTAAGCTTCGATATCGCAAATACAAGAAAAATGATTTCGCAATTTGTCGCGTCAATCGAAGCTCAACGGGGGGGCGGCCGCTGCGAAACCAACGCGACGAGGATGTACACACCTCAGGACGATGATGGTGGCTGGAGATATTCGCTTATCGAGGCCAACTCTCATCCGGCGGCGGGCGGGGGAGGGTGGAGAGGTATTCTCGAGACTTCCCTCAAAGCAAAATCCTCGCGCCTGAGCTTGCCTCCTCTCGCCGAGTGTTACAATTTTACCCTCCGGGCGTTCGACGTTTTCGGTGGTCCCTTTCTCCTCTCCTTTATCTATCCGTTCTGCTATTTTGCAAACCTCGGCGTGCGCACCAAGCCGTGGAGACGACACGCGAGCCGCGGGCTCAACCGTGGCCGCCGTGTATATCTCCGCGGCTTCGTCGACGATCGCGGTTGTTCGACGAAGAGGGTGGACGAGCGGGACCGAGGGGTTGATGGGGAGAGAGAGAGAGGGATGGGGCGAGGGTTGCCGAGCGAAGGGCGCAGCGGATCGCTGGTGCCATGCGCTCTTCGCTTCTCCTGGCGCCAAACCCCTCTTCCGGGAGGGGGGCATCGCGAACGGCCAAACGGGCAAATCGGTCGGACGGTGGATTCGCTGGTGGGAAAGTGAATCCCCGCCCAGCGTATCCGCCCCCGCAATTCAGCCCCCTCATCCCCTCGACGGCGGAGCGAAAGAGCTTTCGAAATCAATTCGCGGGGGATCCAGTGGCAGTCCTTGTGTCCGCGCCACGCAGCATCAACATCGCACACTTTTTCCACGGTCTCTTTCATCCCTAATCGCGAGTACCGTTTGGCGACAACACAATCGCGAGTGCTCACGAGGATTTTTGCCGCGTCCGCCGACCGAGAGCCTCGTCCGAGATCGCGGGAGTCATCGCAGTCCGCGTTTCGCGGTCAGCGTGGAAACTTTGATCTGACTTTTGGGCGGGAAAAAACAGCCGCGGATCCTCGACATCGAAGAAACAAGAAAGTTCCGACAAGGACCAAGTCTCACGTGCGCGGGCGACGCGAGATTCTTGATTTCTCGCTTTTTTTTCAAATGTTTTTCACGCAATCTGGAAGGTGACCGGGGTGAATTGAAACAAGTGCTTTTTTCGGGGTTCCGAACCAGGTCGTCGTAATCCGGGACGGATTGTCTCGCGATAAATGGCTCGAAAGTGGCAGTACTCCAGAAGTGATCGAAGATTCGTTGCATCGGCGAGCAGCGGAGAGCGCGACCGGAAATAATTGTCGCACGTGACCGAGCGCCGGAAGGATCGGTGGAAGAGAAACAAACAAAAACAATGCCATAATCCGGAGAAGGAGTCGAGGAATCTTCGGTGGAAGGGCGATGGACGGCCACGGTGTCGGTACGTGAATGCCACCGGTGGACGTTTTGCGAATTCTTCCGCCGTCAGCTGGAGCTTCCGAGCGATTGGCCTTGAAGCCGCGCGGAGATCGTAACAGACGCACCGAACCCCGCGACGAGTTCGCAAACAATCGTCGTATCTCGACGACTCATAGAGCTCGATAATATATAATCGTCGTTTTGCGAAATCGCAAGTCACTGTGCCACGGGCAACGAGATTCCGCGGTACGGAGCGTCGGATGCGCGCCGTCGCGGTATCGTCGCTGTCTTACCGATCAAGAACCGAACGGAAACGCGTGAAGGAGCGTAAGAGAAAGAAGAAGAAAAGCGTTTGAGGCAGGAAGAAGCGACGAGGGAATTTCGGTGGGGGTCAAAAAAACGGAAAGAAAGTTTGAGAGGAAGTTAACGAGGCGCGTGAATCTCGGCGTTATCGCGAGGCAAACCTCGTTAAACGATACCAAACTATTAGCGTAACGCGAGATAGCGATTGCCGCGAGATAGGCTGCATCGGGGGGGCTTAAGACGCATCAGTTGCATTCGCGACGGCGACGTCTGCATCGGCCGTTCCCGCACGTCGAGGACGCAAAAAGAAAAAAATCGTTGGATCGAAAGGTTTCCGGCGATCGATTAGTTTCGTCCGATCGATCGCGATCCGCAAAGACGATCGTGCGAAAGAAAGAAAATCGGTAATGAAGCTCTCGAAAAATGCGCGGCTACCAAAGAAGCCGTTGCCGATCTTCATACCGAACTTCGTGAACTGAAAAGCTACCGATCCTGTGAGAGATTCCGAGTGGGTCTCGGTGTTTTCCAGTGTGCTCGAGTGAGCGAAGAAGGGAAGGAAGTTTCGCCGATAATCGGTCGTGCGCGTCTAGTTATGCGTAAGAACGTCGACAAAAACCACGATAAATGTACGATATCGAGTTAACGAAAATGGACGTAAACTCGATGATCATGTCGAACGCATCGTGCGACGGTTGTGCGGACAGTGACCGCGATTCCGACAGCAGCGGCATGATCGTCGATCCGGTGAGTCTCGAGAAGCAGCCACTGATACCCCGTCCGATCGTGCCGATCGGCACCGACATCGCGAGAAACCGCAGTCGCAACGTAAAGAGAAAATACTCGATGATGTCGTCGTCGTCGTCCGCGTCGTCGACGAACGGCAAGAGTTCGCAGACCGGCAGCGGCACGTCGTACGGCTCCAACGACAACAAATTGCCCGGCACCCACATAAAGCCACCGTACTCGTACATAGCACTGATCACGATGGCGATACTGCAATCGCCGCAGAAGAAGCTCACCCTGAGCGGTATATGCGAATTCATAATGGCGAGATTCCCGTACTATCACGACAAGTTTCCCGCATGGCAAAATTCCATAAGGCACAATTTGTCCCTGAACGATTGCTTCATCAAGATACCCCGCGAACCGGGCAATCCGGGAAAGGGCAATTACTGGACGCTGGATCCGTTGGCCGAGGACATGTTCGACAACGGAAGCTTTCTCAGACGACGAAAGCGATACAAGAGGCCACCGCCGCACTACGTATTGCGGGATCGCGCGATAATGGCGACCTTCGCTATATGCAACGGTGGACCACCCGGTGCCGGTGTTCTCGATCGCGGTACATGCGCCGCCGCCGCCGCTGGCCATTCGACCGTCTCGGGTCTGCACTATCCGGCAGCCGCGGCCGCCGCGGCCGCGGCTTATCTGTCCCAACAAGCACCGCCGGGTTTGCCGCTTCTGGACTTTCCACCCTCGGCCTTGGAGGCCCTCAAACTCGGCGGTTTCCTCGAACCACCGCCGCCCCTCTACAAACCCGTGCCGATCGCCGCACCCTCGCTGAGACAGATCCAACAGCATCACAATCATCACCATCATCATCATCAGCAACAGCAGCATCAGAGTCACGTACCGACGACGCGAATTCCTCTACCGCCCAGCAGATCGACGACGGTACTCGACAAGAAGCAGAGCTTCAGCATAGACGCGCTCATCGGGAAACAAGCCGGCGCAACGGATCACACCATCGCCGGCGGTTTGCTCGATCTCAGCCCGTCGGAACATCGCGAAATAAGAAGTCAAACATCCGCATTCTCGCCTCTCATCTGAGACCGATGCGCCAACCCGGAGGGAAACTGTCGAAGCTACGAGATACTCGAACTCGGAAATATGCAGCAACAAGAAAATTGCCCATTGTGAAATTGAAGTGAACATTCCCGTTTGTCCCGTAGTAACGAACAATGTATAAGATTATAATAGGATACAGGGATGCTGCGCTTGTTGGTCCAGAGCTCCAATATTCTTTTTTTTTCTTTTTTTCTTAAGCGGTTTGAGTATTATATGGGGGTGGGTTTGGGGCAAGAGGATTACGCGATTTTCATGTAGGTTCTCTCGTCGGAGAAGCATAGAGCAATAACAGCATTGTAAATACGGCCAGCGACGATTTCGCGTGTGTGCATAGCACTTGATTTTACGGGGGGAGAATTGCGTTTCTTTCTTTTTTTTTTTTTTCTATTTGGGCCTGTTAGCATTTCTCCCCGGGTGTTGAATAAAGCCGGTACGAGGGCCTCCTCGCTCGGGTACGATGCGTTTCTCTTTTTTTTTTTCTTTTTTATTGTTGTACGAGCGCGTGCGAGCGTGCCGTCGAAGCATACGAGAGGCCCCCAGCGGCAAAACGTGTCTCGGCGGTAGGCTCCGAAGCCGCGCCAGTTATACGCCCCGCATATCCCAACGGAATCGCTCAGCATCCCGGAGAGTGTACATAATAGAAACGATAAGGTAGCGACGACACTTAGAGTTAGATAATATTTTAACGAGCCAATAAATACGAGGTCGCATAATACATAGGGGAGACCGGGACGAGAAGGAATGATTTCGGAATTCGCAGAACTTTGTCATAATCTCAGCGTCATTAATTAACTGTTTATTATTGATGTGAAAAATATTTTCGGTTTATTTTTTCTGAAATTTTATTATTCTCTTAATTTTTTTCAATTTTGAAATGTTATTAGCATTGTTATTATCACGATTTTCGTATTATTTTATTCCACCAATTTTATTGTAATTCATGAATGTAATTGTTATAGATTAATTTTTATTATAAAATGACTCTGAACTTTGTGATGGCTGATTTTCCCTCGATGGTCCATATTGCCCCGGTCGCCCCTACTAACATTAGATATTGATACATATATTGTGTCTACATTAAAGATTATGAAAGTAAAAGAGAGAAAAAAGTGAACGTGGATGGATACGAGCGTGTATAGGTAGATTTTAATTGATTCGCGAAAGAAAGAAAAAAATGAAAAAACATTACGCTTCAACTTCCCTGCGAGGGGTTTCGATGAAAATGGAATAAATGAGGGAGAGATGATATGTGTTTGGGGACGATATCTATAGTGGATATTTGGAGGAATATTCGTTATTATTATATTCCGAATAAAAACACCGTGCACTTTTGTCTTAGTTAACGTACTTTACTATATGTATATCAAATGAAATATAAAAAAAAAGAAGAAGCAAAAAAGAAGAGAACAGAACAGAAACAAAAAGACCTGCAAAGCCGAAAGAATTTGAATAAACGTTAGTCCTACGAAACCAACCTTTGTCCCGTCTATAGCGACATTAACTCATCGACATCGTGTAACGAAATTATGTGTCAAAAGTAATAGATTTATAACGTAAAAAAAAAAGAAGAAACAACAATAAATTGTACTTGTATGTATATAAACGCGCCTAATATGTGAGAGCGCTCGGTTGACCGAGAACGCCGCGCCGGAGGTAAATATTGTGGAAATCCTAATCCCGTTGTCCTTTCCGAATTGTTGCAAGATTTGGAAGAAGCGACGACCGGAGACGGAGTCACGATAAATTGCAAAATAAAAGGTAGTGTACAGAATTTTTTACCCATTATTCACTCGGGGGGGCCGAGACAAGAGTGAGAACCGCGTTTAATCGATTTATTTTCTACCTTCGAATTTTTTCGTTATCACTCAACCGTGATTCAATGAAACGAGAGCATTTTTTTAAGTTTTTCAAATCCACACCGAGAAAAATATTATAATAATCTCTATTGTATTAAAACATATATTGGAAATTAATACATTTTATTTTTAGTTTCTTTTTTAGTCTTTTCTCAAGTACCGAAGTTTTGGAGAAAAAATTGGCTATTGTATGGAAATTGATCTTTTATTTTAATATACATTTTAATTTTCGATTGATTTACGATTGTGCTAAATTGTTCATTTTGAGTAACGTCGAATTTATCATAATATTTTACGGTCTCGCGCAACAATTTAAATGTCCACCTGACGTTTGGCGATTTTTTAAAAATTCTGGGCATCATCAAATTAAGAGAGTATCGCGTAATGAAAAATATTTAAAAATCGTCTATGAAACAAATCGCCAAAAGAGCGAACCACACTAAAGTAGTCACACGAATGTTCTTTTTTTTCAATTTTTTTTCACGCGATTCTATCATAGAGTAGATTTTCATTGCTCTTTAATCCCCTCATCTCGGGGTGGATTGTAAACGCGACGATACCGGAGGCCACTCTTGTCGCATAGGGTGACGATATTACATTCCTCGATCGTGATGCGGAGATAACAGCAGCCGCCACCACCGGCTCTCGTCCCCATACACTCCGTTGTGTAGTTGCCTTCCGACACGAGAGACTATACTTGGCGTTTGGCTATCGCCTCCAACTTCGCCCGGCGTTCCGCATCAACGTGCTCTCGAGCATCCCGTTCTATCAATATGAGCACAATTCGTACCTCTTCAGCGGCGATTAACAATTAATACTTCAGTTACTCGCCTTTTCGCTGCACCAAAAATTATTTAATTTCCGCATTGCTGCTGTGCAATTTTTTCTGCATCGTTTAGATTTTGAAAAATGTATACTTCGAGTAAAAAATACTAAAACCAAAAAATTAAGAGCTAAATCCTCGCCTAATAAAATAGAGTTGAAAAATCAGTAATTAACGATCCCTTATAAATAATTAACGAGCTTTGAATTTTTTTTTTTTTTTTCGAAAATCTTTTGTCTCGTTAAATTTTTTTTTTAATTCGTCTGCGAGAAGAAAGTGAGATTTTTCTAACGATAATGGGAAAGAGACGAATGCGCCGAGCGATGAGCATGAGAAATCGTCGACAAAAGCGTTACTCGGGGGGGCTGATCGTTCGTCTCATATCGCGGTGGTGACAATACAAACCGAAACAAACACTCAGTGGCACGCGACCGGGACACGTGCCGTATCGGGATATATTACATTCCGTAAGCACACTCACTTGACGAGTGAGCTATTAAAGGGGTGTCCGCGGCACATGCCCGCTTATAACCAGCCGTATCCGAGACCGATCGCTCGAGCGGGTGATCGTGTAATCACGAATTCGAGGGAACATTGACAACTAATACTTACTAACGATCTTCCTTTTTTCCGCCCCAACGATTTTCTTCCCTCTCCGATCGAAACACCTCGAGCAAGAGAGGCCACGCGCCTCTGCCAAACGTCCCGTTAATTAATCGTTACTCGACAAACTTTATCGATACTCTTATCAATTTTTTCCTAAACCTCGCTTTTTCTAAATCCGCTTCTCGCGGAAGCTTAAAATGAAACAACTCGATTCTTCGGGCACAAAGGACTGTTGATCCAACGCGGAATTATCTCTCATGTTTGCAGTCGAGTCTCGAGATTTCATGGTCGAGCCGATGTATTTTTCAATTGAATTGTATCAATTGAAAGAACATCGGTAAATTTGTATACGCGATTGAAATCGCTCGAACGACAATACAGAAATCTCGGAGACAAGCGATGCGTTTCACGCAGATATTGTGTAAATTACCGAAGTTGCAGAACATGTGAATATTATTATTGTTAATATTTAAGGGGTTTTTCCTGTCATGCTAATTTTTCACAGTCTTCTTTTTATGGATATTGAATTGACAACATTTATCGAAATACATTGCGATAGTTTCGATTTTCTTCGATCTAATTCCTACTCGTACTGAAAGATCCGTTTTGGGCACACTATGGAAGTTATATAAATTTAGAGTAAATATATATAAATTATAAATACTCAAAATATTATTTATATATTCTTGTATATTTGTTGAATGTAATTGCATATAAAAAAATATAATAAATTGTATATGTAACCGTAAAAAGTTCTACATTTTTTCTGAATATAGAAATAACATAATTTGGGTATAGATTATTCATATCCCAATCATGAATGATAAAAGCAAATATAAAATATTGCAATATATTCTCCGTTCGCATGAAATATTCTTAACTCAAGATTTTTTTTCATTCCGACTCATCGATACGAAGTTTCATTGACCCAATCAAGAAAATATCATTAATTTTAGGTTTGAGAAAATTAATTGAAATCCTTTCAAAATAAATTTCTCATCTCTATCGCTTGACCGTGAACAAAATTAGTTTCTTCTACTCATATATTATAACAACGTAATTCATTGTCTCGTTCTGCTCTTTACTTCCATCATCGCCTACGATTTTCGAGAAAAACCCTTTAAACTCATATGTTGTGCACGCGACGTTCATACAAAAAAGAAAAAAAAAACAATGAGAGGTATAAAGCGCGCATGGCGCTGAACGTCGCTCGCGAAATTATGATAATTCGAGTGAAGCAAAATAGTGCGCGAGCGTGCGACGGAATTGGAAATAGTCTCGCGAGTAGTTTAATGTGTATCCTATAACTGATTGAGCCAGCGTAAATTCTCGCATCGGCCCCCCGTGCAACGTCGGCCATGTTTAAAGCGTGGGCGTGGCGGGAAACGGTTGCCAGTGACGACCGGTTTGCGTTATCCGCGGAGAAATATCGACCTGCGGATAGAGGGACTGCGTCGCCTACAGGGGGTTGCTAGGCTTCTCTGTCCGGGAGGGAAAATGTTATCACTGCTTTGTGGCGGCTAAGATAGCAACTCCCTCCCGCCTTCCATCCTTCGTCCCTCTGGATCAGTAAGACCAAATCCCTCTCTCTCTCTCCCTTTCTCTTCCTCTCTCTCTCACCCTCCCTCATTTTCTCTCCTTCGTCTCTTCCTGGCTCTTTTCAACCTACCGACGAGATCGCTTCCCTCTTTTCTCGATTCTCGGATACGCTGCACACCGTCGGCGAGTCTCACGACTCGCGGCTTTCAATACCACGATAGAGGATCGTGTATGGACAGATAGGTCGGGTGGAAGATTTTGTAGACGAGCGGAGCGTGCTACTGAGCTGTTCGGCATACGCCGGGGACACCGGTAGCCGTCACGGAATCTCCAGAATGTGTGTGTACGAGGGATCATATTAGATTCTTGGACAAAGTTTTCGCATGGTCGAAGCAGAGCCAAGAATCGCCGCTGAACAAGAGAGCTCGCCGTCTATAGCTTCGCAAACTCGCACCACTCGAATATCGTCCGAGCACTTAACTACGGCTTTCGATAAATTCTCGCGCGGGCACGAAATACCGGTGTAACTAATTTCAGGTAATTGGGACACCGATGAGACGAGTAGACTGAGCGATCGCTTCTGGAGAGTTTCGGAGACACGACACTATCGATGGCGATATTTGTTATTACGTAATTATAGGTTTAAATAGAATTAGTATATTTGAAACTCAGATTGAGTTTTTTTTAATTAATGTGATTTTTGCTCGGTTAAAAGTGCAAAGAATTAATCGTGTCGAGAAAAATAATAGGCAATTTATCGAGCTCGGGAATTTGAAATTGAGAATTATTGGACAGTGATACGAAATTCAAACAACTTGGCCTGTAAATTCACAAAGAGTTTAAAAAACAAGGAAAATTAATTTTTTTGTCATATTGCGTAAAGTTTTCTGAAGTTTCAAGAGACATTTGTTTGCAGATTGTTGTAAAATAGGGTACAAAAGCATCCAATGCCGGCATTAAAAGTAATTTTTTAAATGTACAATGTAAAGAAATGAACATTTTTGAAAACTCAGTGAAAAGGTATAATGAAAAATTGGATTAAAGTATAATTCCAAATATCCTAAATTCGCATCTTTATCTTATTTACTTTTTACAAGAAATTCGAATTTTTCGAAAAACATTCCAAAAAATCATTCTTGCGAGAAAAAAAATATATATTTGGTCCACAAGAACGAATTTGCTCTTATTTTAGCAGTTTTTCCTCGGAAGCCGAAATACTATTCTATCCACAAAAATTCAGTCTCTTAGAGTCTCTAAATCGAGGTTTTTGTATTTTGCGAAAATTCGCCTGATTTGCGAAAACTGGCGATTTTCGAGATTTTCAAACGACGATATCTCGGCTTTCCGACGAGATATCGACAAATCTCAGGCAACTATTGTGTTCAGCAGAAAAAAATACACAGGATAAGATTTTCTGCGGATTTTTATAGTCGTTTCTTCAAAGCGTTAAAGGGGAATAAAAAACGGTGAAAAAGTATCTCAAAGGGGTAACCCTGCGATTTTTTGTTGAAAATTGAAAAAAAAAAAAAAAATATTCTGACTACGTATTTCCATGTATTTTTTTGCGCTGAACACAAATCCAATCGTAATTGTTGTCTAAAATTAAGGAGAACACGAGAAATAACCAAAAACAATTTTTTATTTATAATGGAATCGATATTTGAACGTTTTTATAAAAATATTATCCAGTGTGTACTTCCAGTGGTCGATGGGGTGGATAGGATAGACGATTCGTTTCGTTTTGCCGGAGGGAGGGCGGGGATTTTGTGCCACCAAGTGACAAATTTAAATCTCCCTAAGCCGGGCCATTAGTGCCAAGTGTAAACAGCAAACAGTGCATTAAAGAGCCCGCGTGCAGTACGCGGGAATAAGCGGTACAGGCGAAAGAGAGTTGAAACGATGATTGTGCCGACGTTACCGAACATTGTCCAATTCCCACGGGGATTCCCGCCAGACAATGACACGATTGAGAGAGCTCGCATGGTGTGTCCCTAACAGCGATGTTCAATCGCACACAATTTGCGTTGACAGGACTCTCCGTGCTATCGTTCGCGCGATACGCAAGGGGTGTAAATATAACTATTCGTTTACGAGCTTATCCAAGAAAATAGCCACAAGCAACGCATCGGAAGCTGTGTAAAAAAACAAAACGCATAAAAATCCTGAACTGCACAACAAATGTCTTTTATTCAATCCCGTGAAATATCGAAGGCTTCCAAGGTCATGTATTATTGCATTTAAATTTTTACAATTTCATATAAAACTGAAACAAAAATACAGAAACATCGTGAAAAATTATGTTTTTGTCTCAACAGTATCTGACATTAGTTGAATAAAAATGAAATTTTTACAGTCATTCTTAAGGTTTTAGCACGCGAGAGATCGAATTACTTGAACGTTGCGAAATTTTATCAAAAACCAATATTTTAAAGTTCGCTGATAGCAAAATCCATGCACCAGAATGTAAAGAAAATATGTATTGTGGCCTAATTTCGATGCAAGAAAATTACAAAATTTACGTTTTCAAGTGTCGAAAACCGTTTATTATTATATTAATATTAGTAATTTTCACTTTATATCACAAAGAAAAAAAGAGAATTCTCGAGTCTGAACTATCGCGAATCGTCGTCGCTGCTTCGACCACTTAGACGGTCCTCTTCATTCTCTACGTGTTTTAACTTGAAAACAAAAAGCTCGATATCCCGCGGCGTCGTGGACGGACCGCCGGAGTATTCAGCGTTGCGTCTTTAATTTGAACCGCAAATTTTCTCGCCATTTCGCTCGGTCCGCGTCATTCTGCGATACTTTGGGCGGTTGTATAGCGACGGTACTCCTCCAACTGTCGAGTGAAAACTTGCCCATTAACTGCCGGCGACTGCGGAGCAATTTCTTCCTTCAATTTCTTTTTGTTCTTATCGTCCCTTGGGCGAGCTACCTAAATGCCCGTTAATGGCAGGCCTCATAACATTTTTATTAAGTTTGTCACATCAGATGCCCGCTGTATATAGATCTAAGGTATACGTGTCGAGAAAACTCGAGCTGTATCTGTGAAGTGTGCCTCCGCGGGAATGGCTGCCTGAATCCAAGTCTTACTCGACTCGATAATTCTGTACAAGCACGAGCCATTTGTCTGATATTGTCGTCCACGCTATCATTACCGTTCTCTTGTGAGAAATCGTGTTTAGATTCAATGCATAGAATATTTAGTCTATAATGGGTCGTATATAATGTAGTGGTTAGTATACAGTACAATATATAGTAGAGTACATAGTACAATATATATTACAATAAATAATGTAGTATATAACACAGTATATAGTACAATATATAGTACAGTATATAGTCCAATATATATTACAGTATATAGTACAATATATATTACAGTATATAGTACAATATATAGTACAGTAAATAATGCAGTATATAGTACAATATATAGTACAGTAAATAATACAGTATATACCACAGTACATAGTACTATATATAGTGCAATATACAGTACTATGTATAGTACTGTGTATCGTCTACAGACTCAATTATATCGCAATTAAATTATGTATACCTAACTCGGTGACTACCTGATCAGCTTCTCTCATCAAAAGCCCGATTATTTTGATCCGACCGATACAATTACTTCGCTAGATCGCCGATAAACATACGGGAGGTGCAGGGGCGAGGGGCGATATGTGGCAAGAGGGTATTATAAGCATTTTGTTTGCACCGACGGCAGGCATGGTTTACGATTTATTTTGACACGTCGCACGTGACCCTGCGAGAGCGAAAAAAAGAAGTTCGAATCTCTAATCCACTTAGAGCGAGATCCGAGCGCAGCACCTGCTCGCCGCGGAACAGATGCCCGACTTTCCATGCACTCGCCGCCCCTCGCGCGGCGTAGCTATCTCCCTTTTATACGCCGTGTCACGAGCATTATTTCTACGGTTCATTGATGGGTGCGTTTAAGAGGTTTATAAATGACATTCGACACCGAAGCGCCTTCGCGCGCTACTATATTAGCAGTCGCTCGTCAATTCCGACATCGTTGTTATAACAGTCGTATTCGTCGTCACGTTCTGGAAAATCATTATATTCGCGGCGGCACGAAAGGGTCGAAATTCTATGCATACGCTCGGAGAAACGCACATTCGAGCTAGTCACGAAGCTAATAATAAAGTCAATGCGTGAACGCAAGTGTCTTTTGTATTCTAAAAATACCTCCTTATAAATACATCGAATTATCCCTTGTTTCTACCTATTTCTATCGTCTGAAGATTCTTCGTTCTGCCGCGAGAAATTCGTCGGTATGAAATACAATGTACCGAGTTAACCGAGAGTCGCGAAGCTTAAACGCATATTTCTTCGGTCGTGTCTTTTGCAGTCGTCGAGTGCGGACGGAAGGGGGTAGGGATATGCAAGAATGGGACAAATGAAGCCTCTAGGGGCTTTATAATTTTCAACGCCCTGTCACCTCGTCGCGCGGCTAGACGTGCTTGTCGTGCCTCCGACGAGTCTCTCCAACAAGTTTCTCTACCACCCCAATAACACACGTGCCAGTGGCACGAAGGCCGAGAGCGAGGGAGACGAGGAGGAGAAGATGAAGAAGAAAAAAAAGCGCGGATGCGAACGGATCTGTCGAACAAGGAGGAAGAGATTCACATGGGCGGCCGTGCGGTAATGCGAAGTCACCACGGGCCAATGAACTAGCCGTTGCACCGAGCGTTGGGCGTGGCTAGGCTATCGGTTGACATCATCGGCGCGGGGAGATGGGAGAGGTTGTGCGACGCACATAGTAACGTGTACGTGCGCGCTGCGGCTCGAGCGACGAGGTGGCCACCAAGTGTGCCCCGGGGTGTAATATCATACCGTTAGGTGGATAAATAGAGGCGCGAAAGGGGCATGGATGATCCGGGGTGCGGAAAGGAGAGACGCTCTCCATAGGCACCCGGCAAACGCGACTCGGCTGCCTTTCCCCGCTTTCGAGGCGATACGATCTGCGTTCGTAAACATTTTTCGCTATCGTTTTGAACAAGTGGCCTATAAGCCAATACTTCGGTTATTTTTTCATATTGGACTGCGGTTATGCATAATTAGCTTGGGATCGATAGCAAAAAACGATAAATTGACTCTTCTCAGGCGTTTTCACGCTTTGATTCAGTTCAGAAATCAAAGTCAAAGTCATTTATTGTCGAGTTTCGATTTCATAATAATCAATCGGAACGATCGTAATTCGTCATTTTATTTTAATAACGAAATAATCAAAGACTTTAAATTTCTAGGTTTCATTTTCGAAAAAGAAATTGGAGTCGCATAACATCTCATAGGCGCATTTGCGAAAATGTGTTTGTGTGCAGAGAATGCCAAATATCAATACTATTTAGCATTTTTATACAATTGATACAGTAATTAAGTAATTTAAGGATTATTTGCTTTTGCAGAAATGTTTTTTACATCATCAATAAAATATGAATATAACACCGAAACGATCGAGAGAGTAATTAACGTCCTTTGAAAAAATAATGACCATCAAACTTTTCTTTACATAAAAATTGATCTGATATCAACAAAATTGTCTGCAGTTTACGTCGAGTTTCGATCAACGCGATCCTCGACACTATTTACGATATGAAATACGAAATTATGAGAGCTCATTTTGGAGTAATCTCGACTTACGATGTTGTCAGCAGACAGTTATTTAGCGACGTTGCGATTTGTCGCAGTGTTTAGACTGCAGTCGCAACGCAACGCCGCTAGATGACGACCCTTGACATGGGAATCTGTTCTGAACGGCAGCGCATTCGGTGCCATATCGATTGGAGGGTAGTAACTGCACGATGGTGAAAAAATTAGTAGGAATTGTGGTTACCAACGGAAAGCAACGACCCGGGAACACATTATGATTAGTCGATTAATCGACGATCGTTGGTACCCAAAGAATAATTTGAAAAAATGTACATCGTACCTGTTGACGATATTTTTCTATATATCTCTTATCTGCGGTCTTTAAACAGATTTGTAAGTTAGTTTACCATTCGTGACACTAAAACAATCCGGCGTGTCCCTTTTTCAATTTACATTCCTACAATCCAAAGTCAGTCGATAATATCCAAATAATGAAAAGTATTTTCTGCAAACTACTTATTCAATTTCGATGTTCAATCCGAATTAATACATTTTGCTAATTCAACTTTACCGTTCTTTGTAACTAAAAATTCCAGTTTCCGTAAGAAAACTTCGAATTTATGTTAGATTATTGCATTGGATATCAATTCTCGGTATGAATAACGAAAATTTGAGCGTACAATAAACAGATAAACTTTCCACGGTGGATGGCAGTATTGAGAAAGAAATCGAAGGAGATTCCATGGGTCATCGAGTTCCGTTCGCCTTCACGGAAAAAAAGCCGTAAATAGTGTTCGCAGTATGCGTTGTATGGGTGGAAGACAGGTACAAGATATACCTGCTCTCGGGTCTCGCTGCCCCGCGTATACCGAAGTCTCTGCAAATACTGAATGCTCCCCGCTCTACACAGCGAACGCAAGGCGGACTGCGAGGCAGCCACCGGTAATCAGCTGCGCAAAGCTTGTCAAATTAGAACCTACGTACTATCCGAAGCATATCCGCATTTGCTTATCGAGAACTCCGGCACCAAATTGGTTCCGAAGAAAATTCTACCGTCCCACCGGGCAAATATGCAAATTCTTAGAGAAAGCCCCTCGAACTCTCCCAATCCATATTCACGCTAAAATCCATTCGATCCTCACTTTCTCATACGAACGGTAATTAATTGTAATTTCCTCAATTCCTTATTTTACGAAAAACTCGCATATTCAAAAATCGCCAAGGTTTCGAGCAAAAATTACACGAAACACGAACGTGACAATTGCGTTATGCGTTACACGTGGATATGTTCTATAATGGTGTAACCACAATACGTGTTCCACGCTCGAGACTTATGAACTGCTACTTAAGTTGTCGCTGTACTACATAGAAAATCTTGCTAATCGAGTAAAACGTTGACGGTGCTTGTAGCGAGTGTCGTGTATATACTGTCGCATTTATATGTAGTATTTGCGACGCTCGCGATGGGCCGTATGTCTATGGTTTCGCCGACGCGAGTTCGAGCCGCGCGGAGCCGATTAGTAGTACAGTAAGACTCACTAGAGGCCAGGCTGAATCGCCCCTGGACTCCGCGAGAGCACGCAAATTCTTTATGAAGAAGAAGCAGCACAGTGAGGCGTCTCACGTTGCAACAGCCCCGTACTAAGGTGGCGTTTTATGCGTCTTCATTTCAACGACTGCGATCCATTTGCATGCATGATCCAAATTGCATGCATAACGCACCCTATAGTTCGTATAGTTATTCTTATAGCTCGAAAAAAAAGTACTCGCATACACGTTACAGTCGGAAGTTGCAATGTAAAATTGTCTTCGCGAGGGTTGTAAATAACAGACTGAAATAAGAACTAAAAAAATGTTGGGCACGAGGTATAACGAAAGCCAATGCAAGACGATCTACAGCTGTTAGCTCGTCGGTTCGGTACAGTTGGCCACCTTTACGATATCCCAACGCTATAGGTATATGTGACGATACACTATACCTACCAAGGTATAAAGCACCACTACTGGTGTGCCGCCACTCAAAGAGGCAGCCATACCGAAAATAGGGCCGTATGAATATACCCGACGATCCGTACAGGTTCATACTGATCTACGAACAATTGCGATAAACAATGAATGTCGACATTCAATTTTTGACTAATTGTGCCATTTTCCCCCAGCATTCGCTTGAACTTATTTTTTCAACGGAAGGTATAAAGTTATACAGTCTAATAACATTTATGATCACGTTTTTATGATAAAAGTTGAATGTAACTTTTATTCGAAACTGGCGTGTTTCCCTTAGACGTTATTGTGGCGTTTCAAAAGAATTCGCGTTACGGTTGACGATTCCGAACGCGACTGGAAGCTACGAGAAAGAGTGAGTTTAGTGCACAGGAAACGTCGGGCCAGGGCTCCACGGATGGTTGGCTACGTTCCTGCAGGGTAAACAACAGCCGCTGACAAAGACGGAGACTCGGGGGGCCAGGATAGAACGGTCGTCTCGCAGGCTAGAATGCCCGTGGATCCCCAGTTAAGGGTACAAAAGTTTGCGCCGCTGTCTACCTACTCTACACACGCGGCCTTGCCCATAGGCGACGGGTATGTCTAGGCCGAAGCCAGCGAGAACGGTACGGGGCGTCGAAGGGATCAAAAGGAATATATGAAAAAAGGTCTAAGGGCTGGTGCAGCGGTAGCGGCCGCGGCGAAGGCAGCCGAGTGGGAGAGCACATATGCGTAAGGTACGCTTACAGAGCTCTAGCCAGCGGCGACTCCGCGCAGCCGTGAGCATCGACGAGCATTACGCGCGTCTAGGAGGAGAAGGGGACGGAAAATTGTGACGAGCGTCGAGGGGGATGGGTAGAATGTGGAAGCCGAGGCAGAGGCAGACAGCCGCTAGGAGCGCAGCAGCCGGGATCCAGTCGCAAGTTGGCAAGGCGTAGCCAGCAATGGCCAGCAACCGCTAGACATCGAGCCAGTCGCAGCTCGACATTCGCCGCGAGACTGTCGAGCTAAAAGCCCACGAT
Organism: Ischnus inquisitorius; assembly: GCA_963924025.1. NCBI lineage: Eukaryota > Metazoa > Arthropoda > Insecta > Hymenoptera > Ichneumonidae > Ischnus > Ischnus inquisitorius. The sequence continues at coordinate 1,969,911 of OZ001243.1, read as the reverse complement.
CGATACTACCGAAAGTAGTATTATAAAGAAGAGCCAAGGCACACCTTGTTAGCTCACTAGGTTATTTATCGTCCGCCTCGCTCGCCGTTTCTCGTCGTGCAACGCGTTATCCGGGGGTGTTTCTTTGTTTTGTTCTTTTGCAATCGACAAGACTCGAGTGTGGATCGTGTACAATGTGAATAATGTTAATGACACGGACTGACGCGTGACCAATAGGCTTAGACTCGAATCTCGCCGTTTCGAGGAGCGAAGCCCCTGGCGAGGCACAAAGATGGGCGAGTGAATCAGCGTGCGGACGAAACACGGCTCAGTGGTGCTTTTCAACGACGACGAATACCGAGCGTACGTGCTCACGTGTGGCCGTGCGTCAATCGCAGTGGCGGATGCATTTCTCGCCGCATTAATCGGACATAACCCAGATCAATCGGCCGAGAATAAAGGTGTGCGAGCGCGACCGAGAGACGATTGTATAATAGCGGTGTGGCGTGTGCGGACTGTGAATTCGATGGCATGAACAGCCGTGCCTCGATATTCGATGGGCAACATTTTGTGGCGTGATAGTATTCGCCAACGGTGAATGAACCCTTCTCGAGTACCGAACGCACTGTCGAATACGCGAAAACAAAAAGAAAATATATGCGTGAAGAGCAGATGTGAAACTTCGGTCGTGAAACTGCTCGCTCGCTTCTGGCGAGACAGAATATCAGCTAGGGACGGTGGTTTCGTGTACGGTTGCGTGGCTGCGTGGTCGCTATCGTGAAAAGTGGTGGTTGTCGTCGTCGTCGTCGTCGTCGCCGTCGTTGCTGCTGCTGCTGCTGCTGCCGCTGCTGGCCCGAGCCCTTGGATCTCTTATTCTCGTTCTTGGAGCATAGGCGGCGTGTGCGCGTGTCGAGGGGCTGTGCGGCTGTGCTTACTTTTCGGTTCTGTATGTGTGAATTGGCCGGAGTCCCCTCTCGCCGCGAAGAAGCAAAAAGGAAGAAAAAAGGAACGAGAATCGAACGTCGTGGCACGAAATTCGGAAGGGATGAAGAGCGAGAAGCATCGGTGAAAGAGAGCCTATTCATCCACGCCGAAGCTTCATTCACCACTACCGATCCACGACACGCAACACACACACACACACACACGCGTATTCTCTCACACGCGAAAGTGACGACACTCCCATTCCTCACTTGTCGTTTCCTCTGATTGTCTCCGAGGCAGTTCCTTGGCGTTGGATATACCGTTTTGGTCCGACCCTTGGTAAACCCTCCCGGCGTAGCAAACCCTTTCTTTGCCTACCCAACCCTTTCGTACTTCACACGAGCGACTGTACATTCACTGATCTCTCTCTTCGCTGTTGAACGACACATTTCTACAGATCGCGGAGACGACTGACGACGACGACGACAACGGCAACGGTATTTTCGTGTTAACAAATCGCTTCCATTCGATTCGTTGTTGGGCTGTGCCATCGTTCGACCGAACCCTCAAAACTCGCCATCCATAACTAGAGAATCGAAGACTCGAGAGAACCGCGCGGATTTCGGCGAGACAGTTCAAGTCTCGGAATACGATAAAAGCATCGACAATTATCGGAAATTAATTAATGGGCTTCCGCTTAAACTTCTTCCTCGCGCAGGATTATTTTGTACTACATTTGACCGTATTGCCGACGAAAGTGAATTGCAGCGTTGCGAGAGAAAGGGTGGAGCTGTGGTGATAGAGTAAGAAATTTCATTGACGCAGCGAAAGAATTGTATGGGAACCGAGACGAACAGCTGAGACGAAGACTTGTTGAAAGACGAGGATCGTGGCTCGCTTGTGGACTGCAGGCGGCGGCGCCGACGGCGACGCCGACGGTCTTCGACGGCGCCGTCCCGGCTGCTGCTGCTGTGACCAAGGCGAACGCTTCACTTTCTCCAACGTCGGGATGAGGAAAGCCTAGCGTTGTCACAGTAACTTTTGTTAGCCGGACAGAGCACTGAATTCTCCTTACACTTCGTCTTGTTGGTATCATACTTTTCCTCATCATTGCCTCGACGTTAACATCCCACGTGTTGTCCGGTAGCAGGAAGATTTCGATCGGCGAACGTTCGCAACTATTGTCGTCTTCATTTCCTTCCTTTCGTCGCCACTCTCCTGGGTCCTTGGTTAAATTTTTCTTGACCCGCACCGATATCCGAAGGACGAGAATCTCACAATGGCCGCGAGCGTGTTTTACGAGAAGGAAATAGCCGCAGTACCAAACAGTCAACAGCATCATCTTCCGCGTACACGTCATCAGGTGTTGCTGCAACATCATAATCAAAATCGGGGTCAAAGATCGTTGAGTGGAGCGACGAGCATCGGTGACTCATCGGCAAACGCTATTGGTACTGAGAACGCAGGCCCGGTCGGTTCGCTCGTTTCAGGGGTTGTTCAGACGATACTGGGATCACCGGCGAGTACCAGCAGTACAGCTCAGTTGCCAACGAGTTCGATCGGACCGATTTCCGGAGCAGCACCGTACAAGGATTACAAAGATATCGTGGCGAGCTTCAAGGATTACGCCCAGCCTCTTCACGTCGATTGCAGTGTCGAGTACGAATTGCCGAGTCAGGCGAAACCACCTCCAGGGGGTGGAGAGCCCCTTCTCATGATCCATCCGTGCTACTACAGACGGGCAGAACGCGAGAGGCGCAGTCCTTTTGTCAATAATTTGCCGGTGGCAGGCGCGTCGGGTTCCTCGAGCGGATCTGGCTCCGCAATCGCCTCATCCGCTCTCGTCGGCAATACATTCGGTGGTCGTAGCACCTCATCTGCCTTGAACGCCGCCGCCACCGGTGCCTCCGCCGCGGCTCCATCGAATTATTCAACCTCGGCCTCCACCATTCGAACCGTCAAGACGACTCGGTCGAGAATCAATGCCTCGGCAGTTGCGCTCACGACGAATCCCACAGCGCCGTCGAGTCTGAAGTCTAATTGTTCGGCGATCGTAAATTGCGCGTCCATCGCAGCTGTTGCGCCACCGTTAGCGGCACTACCTCCCGTACCGGCGGCCGTTTCCGTCTGCTCTATCGGCTCCGCGGCATTGTCATCGGTTACTTCCTCGACCGGAAAATCAACGAATTCAATCAGCGGCGTTTCCAATATCGACGTTCGAACGGCAACCTGCTGCAGCAGCAGTAGCGGAAACATCATCAGCGGAACGACGACCGACATAATTTCAACGGGAGCCGCTACGATCGCTGCGGCCGTTACCACCACCCTAATCGCCCCTTCCTCGACGCCCCAATCGAACACGGGCCCACACGTTGCCCAATCGGCCACCGTAAAACAGTCGAACTCATCTAACGTCTCGGCATCGACCAATTCGCTTATCACGGCCGACGAGAAGGCCGTCATATCAGGTATTTATCAGCATTACTTTCGGGCAATGCAGCGCGCCCATCATCATCATCATCATCACCATCATCATCACCACCATCACAATCCCGAGCAACATCACAAGAATCAACAGAATCAACGTGCCGACACCCAACGACGCCAAAATCATCGTTTGCAAAGTGCCAGCGAATTCAGTGATGCCAGAAAAATGAGTATCGCGACGCCTCTGCGGGCGGCGCACAGTTACCAACAAGTGTACGACACGTCGACATCGAGAAATTCATCCTCCATCCAAGTATCAACGGCGTCGTCGTCCACGAGACTGACGATGCACCATCATTCCACAGGAGGCTTGATCTCTCATCATCCGTACCGTCGGCCAAACACGGCCACGTCGTTGCGTTCAAGCTCGCATCTCGCTCAACAAGCCGCAGGCGTGGTCTCGGCCTCGGCAGACATTCCATCTAGTTCTCAAGTTTCAAGTATTTACGCGACAGCGATGCACAGGCATCACGCGGCGTCGCTGCAAGCCTTGCAGGCTGCCGCTGGCTTTTACGAGGCTGCACCGACCTACCACGCTCTCCTACCCCAGAGCTAGGGTCCAAACGATTCGGCTTTATCGTCAATCTTATCTGTACACACGAGTAACAATGTATTTTCTCTTTGAGAGCTCCGCCAACTCACTCCCAGTTGATTCATTCGCGGCGCAGCTCTTAGCTCATCGAGGAATTGATAAACACGATCGTCTTGTTCCTCGACGCGCGAACCCTCGAACGAGATGTATCTTTTTTCGCAAATCTTTCCTACAACCGCACCTCATAGTGTCCATTGGCCATAGACACACGATCAGTCTTCTGATGTTGAAATATTCAACGAGTCAACAACTCGCATTCTGTTACGGCTCCGCTGACTCGAATTCCGATCTGCCTATTCGCGAACACATTGAGCATCAATCTTCCGACAACTGTCTGTCACGATCCATATTCAACTCGTATTTATGAAATTGTACATAATTATTATCGAAACATGTATTTTCAATTTCAACGGCCAAGCCAAGTTCCTACGCACGGAAATACTTGTAGTATTAGATACGTCGGCAATCGAAAGTACGCACCAGCTACTCAAGCTTCGTCAGTTTATTCGCGATCGAAACGCTTCGATGATCGGCCACGTCCCTCGTCCGTGTTTTCGTTCAGTCGCAGATCCTTTGTCGCCGACTCCGTACTCTCGATTGCGGTCGTACATTAGCATAGAGCCAAGAGATGATGATATCACGATCCTACCTTTCTACCTCGGCCTTAAAAAAGTAACTCTTAAACTGCCTCATATAATTATGTTAAAAGAAAAAAAGAATAATAACGACAACAACAACAACAACAACAAGAAAAAAACCAAAATACATTCCTAGATATGATGAATTAGCTTGTATCCAGTAATATAAGACAACTTGCTTACTCTAGCTGACTGAACGACTTACAAGCTAAGGATTTTGCGTACACATCGAGAATCTATCGACTAACATGCACTGCATACCAGAGCTGAATTGTATATTGTAACATTTAGTCGACTATAATTTGCGGAAGGAAAAACAATAGGCCCGCGATAGCCGAGACATCGGTCTGAGAGACGAGCATTTTTTTAGCTTCGCCAATACAATACTGGATATTCGTATGTATTAACGTCGTGTATTACATATGCGTATCTAACGTATGTACGCAACGGATAAACAATTGTACCGAGATTACGCCGTGCGCTATTTTAATATTCTCGACGGTTATTCCATCCCCCGAGTGTCGCTACAACCATGCATAACTTACTATATTAATCGCGCAGCTTTTCTAATACTCATTAACGCTATCACTACTACCGATGCTACGAAACACGTAAACCGCCGCTGCTAATAACTCTATTACCGCTACTAACTACTACAGCCACTACTACTACTAACTACTTACCATCACTAATAACTATTATCACTAACTACTAACCGTTAACGATGAGAATCGCGAGATCCGCAACTGGCTAACGAGTCTAACACAGTCTTTTCGTCTTCCGCTGGTTGTGCCACGCTCAGAGTCTCAGCTCGAACGACTCGCACTCGCGCGTGACAATAACCAACATTTATCGGCATAATTCGAAACGGGGAGGCGCGATCGAATCGTGCGTATTACAGTGTGCGCTAGGAGAAGCATTTACCAATAGAAATATACTTGCGAAAGAAATGATTCGGTCCCTCGACAAGTAGACCTCGAGGGGAACAAAAGTGTAACGTGAAAAATTCATAGGAGCGTTCGTCGATCATTCGGCGCTCATTTGTGTCGAGTTCGCCGAGTGAGAGCGATTAAATGTCAAGGCTAAAGATCGAAAAATCCGCAATCGCTCCGCGCCCGTGTTCTCGTAACGACGCAAATGGGCCGCGGTCGAGCTCTTTGTTTCGAGTCGCGTAGCATTTCGGAGAGTGTAGAAAAAAAAAGGGGGAAGCAACGACGAACGCGTCCCGATCGTGCCGCGAAACGATCGATTTTTCCTTTTTCTTTTCGCGACGTATTTCGATCCCCGCCGACGTAGAAGTAGCGCGAGAATGTAAGAGAGCCTCGGGAACGAGGGGAGGAAGCGGAGAAGCGGTATTTCACGCGTAAACTACCGACAGAATCGATTATACAACGGGGAAAGAGTGAACGGTGTACATTGCGAGACGGTGAAACGAGACGAGCAGACTGACAAATTTTCCCCCCTTCGCCCGCCATCGCTCGTACTCGGATTAGAAAAAAACACGAGATCTTGGCGGGCGCGAAACACAACTGGCGATTCTGGCTAATGCTAATGAGAAAAAAACATTTACATGTCTGTTGTAGTTTGTATATATATGAATCGACAGCCTTGTTAATAAGCCCTATGCGTATAATTAACATTGAAAGACTTTTCAAGCTCGAAGAGTTTCGTATTCTAAGCCTACTTTGATAATAAAAAAAAAACAAAAACATGAAAAATGAATAAAGAAAAGAAGGAAAAACACGAGAAAAACATGTTACTGGTTAATGCTGAGTTAAGCATTGATCGTCTTGCAGAATCTATTGAGCAAAGATGTACCTAGCCACCGAGAGCCTCACTCTATTGCCACCTACCTATTATGGCCCATGGAATAATAATAATAATAATAATAATAATAATAATAATAATAATAATAATAATAACATGAAAGAGGAAATAAACCACCTCCGACTACCTGCGCATTTAATATTAATGTACAAGTCTCTAGTGTGATACATTTCTACGCTTATTCTCCGACTATATAGTTTTTAAGTAGAATGATACAAAACGTCGAGTCATGACCGTGGTTTAGCTGCGGGTTCGGTTCTTTAGCATAATAACGATAAGGCTGAGCGAGAAATGTGAGAAAAAGAAAATGAGAAAGAAATAGAAAAACAAAAAAAGCGTGCGCGTGAGAGTGAGAGAATGACGATTCCGGCTTCGTCGAATATCCGGTGTTTGTTCGTAGACTCCAATTATTTTATTGTCACGGAGATTAATCGAGGAAAACGAAGAAAGGAAGAATTTCGCTTGCTGAATTTTGTTCAACGATTTCGGAGATTGTTGTATGCGTGTGTATAGGATGCATGTGTGCAGAGTGCATGCGTGGGAAGACACGAACTTGTCTTCCGATCAACGACGACGACGACGATCCGACGATGATAACGATGATGATGATGAATATCGCTGATACGCAAGTTTCTCACTTGTACATAAAATGAAAAATGAAATGAAGATAAAAACAAACCGTGTATATAAACATCAAACATTCACTGACTGTACAATATCACCAAAATATATTTATATTTCATGTTATCGAGGATCCGTTGTATGCTTATTATATCCGAAATATAACCTTGAGCTCGAGGATGCGCATGAAAAATTGTGCGATTTTTTTTTTTTCTGTTACAACAGTTCATGAACGAATCCAAAGCCGAGCGCTGCATTAAAGTATTCAAGGTAAGCCGTACGATTTTGCGATTTGCCGGCCGGGTCGAGACTACGATTAAACGGACGTTTATCGTAATATCATTTATTCTTTTGCATAATATAAAGAGAAAGCAAATTTCTTTTCAGTTTCCACCAAATTATTATTATTATAAGTTTTACTAGTTTTTCCAGTATAAAAATTATTATTATTGATATTTTTCTTTTAGCTCTGGCTTTCCCATTTTTTTTTTCAATGTACGTTTTTTAATTTTGGGCTTCCGTGTGGAAAAAGCTTCATCGAGTTCGAATTTTATTAAAATTTCAAGTATTTCCTAAAAATATAACAAAAAAAATTCCACCAAATCTGAACCGCATGAGTCACGTAAATTGTATGGAAAAACAGACGATGTCTGACGGCAATATCTTAATAACATGATACGAACACGATAATTTTATTTACCTAACGCTGTAGAGTCGTATTATTTACTACGAAAATTTCCGTATCACGAAACTTTCCAAGGCCCAAAAATTCCAAACATTTCTTTCAAATCAACTGAAATTCTTGAACATTTGAATCGTCAATGTTGCCAATTTTTCAAGAACTATATGAAAAAGAAGTTTAACGAAATGCATTATATTTAAATAAATTATTCGTAATATTATTTTTGTTACAAAAAAAAGACTATCCGGCGACGAGATGAAATAATGGCTCCGAAAAAAGACACTCGTTCTAACAATGATTCGAAAAAGTAAGCCAATTATTAGAATAATCGATTCAAATTTTTTCAAATGATATAAAAATTTATATAATCATATAATTATATTCAAAAAATTCCAATCGGATTGTTTCGAATTATTAAGATAATCGTATCGAATTATTCCAATTGTTTAAAAAAAATTGAAATTTCGAATACTCGCACAACCCTTCTTCTCGTGCAGCAACCTGCATTATTCCCCAACAAGTGCTTCAAGCAGTTTTCCCGGACAGACGAGAGTCGTCGCCACCGTATTATTGAGAGTAGTATTCTACCGTCTTTTCCACACGCGCTTTCAGTCTGCCCCACTGGAACGGACCAATCAGCGCTCGAGTCCACGAAATTCAATCTCTCGTCGCGATTGGTCAGAATGCCTATTCCTCGGTCACCGTTCGATAGTCGCTCTCGTTGAGAATGTGCCCTGACACCGCTCGGCAGCTGTCCGCCCACTCCGTGAGTCAGAAGCCCGCAATCGCATATTTTGTCGCTCGCGCTATTTAACGCTCGGTTCATCGGCGAGCAAAAGCTAGTGCAAGCGAGTATCTTGTCCCGGAAGCATCGCATTCAAATTCGCGATATTCGAGACAAGCTTTCCGAGCTATTCTTCAAGCCGGGATCGTCGAACGTCAGCTGCATGTGAGAGCCGTACCGCCTGAAAAGCATCGCCGAGTTAACGGTACGTAAACCCGATGTTATTCTGTAAAATTCTCGGAATTACGATCGAATGTCATTACGAGCCTTACTTCGTCCTTACACGCGAGAGGGACGATAATAGAAAAAAATATATAATCGCGTGTCGATTGTCGAGATAACGAAGTTCCGATCGTCCGGGTGTAACCTTACCTTCGTACCCTGGAGTTACGCTTCGATATACACAGTCCTGTGCGTGTCTCTACGAGCTAACGTAGCTAGCGCGGACCTACACGAAACCCATTCGGGTCCCGACCCTAATCTCCAGCGCAAGACCGTTAACCGCGAAAAATATTTCACGTCCGAATTTTCAAATACATTCCCCGTGGGAACTTTCGTGGGCGTTTTTTTTTGTTATGTTCCTTCGTGCCGAGTTTCGTGCGATCGTAAACTGTCGCCGGAACGGTGTGGGTGAACGTCGCGACGCCGCGTGACGCCTCGGCGCAACAGCCCATGCCCGCTTATATTGATTTTGTGTATTCGATACCCGACGAACAGGAGCGTCCCCGTGCAGTTTTCACGGGACTCGGCTCGTCGTTGTTAGCTTCCACACGCTGTAAGACACTTTTTCGAATAAATATTCATCCCATCGACAATTATCGGCGCGCTCGTTCGTTCATTCTTCCACGAGTCCTATCGACAGAACATCTCGATTACTTGGTCTCCAGAATTTTTTTTGCGGGATTGAGGTAAAATTTTCGTTGGCAAAAAATTGTTTAGGAGGAAATCGGAAAATGTGCTCTTAGGTCATACGTTCGATTGGTCACTAAGGACGTCATAGATGATGTCATTTTAGTTACGAGTCATTTTTTTTCAATGACTATTCCCCGTGTGAATTGATGCAATTTATCAAAGTGCTTTGTCGGACAGTCCATTATTTCTAGTGAGACATTATCGACTGTGATATATATAGTATTTTTTTCCAATTTTCGAGCGTTTGACACTTCGTTAGCGAGTTCCGAACGGTGTCGAAATAAATCGCAATCGCGGTCCGAACTGCGAACCGCTTCGAGACCGGGCCGGCGATTTTCTTCTGTGTTTGGTTGACGATATTCGGAAGCGATTGGTCGACGATTCGATTGAGATTCTTTTTCGTCAAATTTTCGTTGGGTGGAGCGATCAGATGGGATAGACCAGGCGTATAGAACACGTGGACAAGTGCGCGCGGTTCGCGGCTATTGATTTTTCGAGATTGTTTCTTCCGAGGTCACGGCAGCGGTGCAGTCGGGCTACATATGTAGCGGAGGCGAGATAGGAGTATATCATGTGCCCGCGGATGCGGCGACTCGCGGCACCAGGAGAAAAATCACACTTGTCAGTGCAGCACGGACTAGTCGAACATGTGCGAATATACGCGTCGATAGAGAACGTCATTTTTAAGGGCTGAGTTCCGCAGTTTTAGGCAAATGACAATAGTTTCCATCTTTCTCTTATGCAAAAAAAATATCGTTAACGATATTTCGACGATGCGAAAAAAATCTTTTGGGCCGAATAAAAAAAAAGTCGATATTTTTTTTTTTGAGCGAATCTTTTTATATATCATATATTGTGTTTTTGGAACTGATAATTCGTTTGCAAAGGTTTCTGATAGAACAATTCGAAAACAAAATGTAAATGATGTTAAAAAAAATGTCAAACTGTTTAGGCTTGTTGACCTTGAAATAAAATTCGCCGGCTTCAACGTTACTTTACAATGGGCTCGTAGTCCTCCGCGGTTTTCTGTGACAACCCGCGCTACCTGGACAGTAATAAAAAAAAGAATGAAAAATTGAATGAACATTTGACGAAACTTGTGTAATTTAACTTTCAGACAAGGAGAACAAGGATCCCTCGCCAGGACAATCGAAGGAACCGACAGTCTGCGCATCGGCGATATTCCCGTCTGAGTCTTTCATCGGATAGGCTCGAGGCAACAGCGAGCGAGACAATCGTCGCTACACCGACGTAAACCCGGCACCGAGTATCCGACACCGAGCACAATGCCGGCACCGACATCCGATGCTGCGGCAACAGGCCCCGAAGGTGGCGGCCCGCCGAGAACGGAGCTGCAGGAGTTGCAGCTCAAGGCTGGCCAAACTGCGGATGAGGTGAGGCGACCTCATCTTCATTTTTCCTCCCTTACCGATAGATATTGCAAACAGAACCGTCTCCAAAGCGGAATTTCGCGGATACTCGTTCGATTCTTTTTTTTTTTATATTTAAGAATTTTCTTCGACTAATAAAAATCAACCGCTTATAAGGTGCCGAGAGCATTGATTTTGCATAATAATTATTATTCTAAATAATAATAAAAGTCATACAAGCTAAATCATATTAGAAAATTATTATACAAAGCGTAAAAAGAAATATCGGAAATAAATCGAAAAAAAATGTAAATTTGTTGCAAAAAATCAGCGGTCAAATTTTCGTCAAAAAATAAGATTATTTTGATAACTTTTTTCCGTCATTACTAAGCAAAGTTAACTTTCTCGGCAATTTCGTTAAGGTTGATATTTTGTAGATTTCCATCGAGTTGGAAAGTATTTGAAGTTTTCTCCGAATGTCACTTTTTGGAATGTTCCGCTCTCCTTATCTATAAAAATTCGCCGATCATTATCGGATCATCAAATTGTTGTAGTCGCGACTTATCGTTAAATCGAATAATCAATCAATGCTCCGTCGGCAATATAAGCTATCTCTGTGCTCGCGAATATCGAAAAATTGAAATTTCCTCCGAAAAATGTAATTATCTTTACAATATCACTCGTTCTCTCGTTTCAGTCGCTGGACTCGACGCGGCGAATGCTGGCGCTATGCGAGGAGGTAAGTGTGGATTCCATTAGCCGTATCCTCGACCTGATCGTTCCCCATCTCGAATACTATCGGTTTGTTCCTGTGTGTGTCCTTTCATTCGTCGTTCATCTATCTATCTATCTATCGATCTATATCTGTCTGTCTATCTGTCTATCTAATTACCTATTTTACCTGTCCGTCTACCTTCCCGAAAAGAAAACTCAACGACCCGCCCGCTGAAGTTCGAGGCAATTATATTTTACTGATATTACCCTCGAGAATTGTCGTCCTCATGAGAATAATAATTATCCACGTGGCATTGTTTATTATAGGCCTCGTCAGGAAGTTAGGAATTTCGTTTCTCTGAAATTCTGTATCTAAAGATCTAAGTTTCGATGACGAAAAGCCCGACGCGAGACTGACCGTTACGCACAGCGAATACAGATCGTAGGCAATTCGAAACGCTAAACTCTCTGTCGAGCGATGAAACGATATCGCTCGAGTTCCGCCACTCGACGAATGCGGTGGCACGAATTTATATTTCGCGTCACGTCTGCCGGAATTTCGGCGATTATGAAATCGAGTTCGACTTAGCCTTTTGCGATGTCTTATGATTTTTGTATTCTTTCGTTCCTTTTTTGTCGACACAGATATACTATCTTATGCACTATATATCTACATACTTTAATCGAGTATAAATGCCCGTATTATTTCGAGGGTTGTTTATCGATATGTACTGTGTGTTATTTGATTTTTGAATTTTCCTACAACTTCAATCTAACACATTGTCTGTTGGAGACCCGCGTATGCCTAGGAGAATGCGTCCATAGCACATATTGTCTGTCTCTATTTCTCTATCTCTGTCTATTATGTGTCTATCCGGCTATCCAACACGCACATGAAGACACACGTACCTGTCTGGATCTTTTTTAGACCTGGGAAATTCAAAGGACACCTTTTTCTCCGTTTAAAAACTAAAGCACGCTTCTCGATAATTGGAAAATTAGATGGGACTTCTTTTTAATTAAAAATCAATACACATGTCCCGATTATCGCTTTTTCAAAATTTAAAATCAAGAGACACGATTATTCGAAGATTTTGATAGTTAAAAATTGATATACACGCTAATCGGGAAAAATGGGATTTTTTAAATCTAATTAAAAATCAACGCGCGCGTGTCTCGATAATTTTATCGATCAAACGCGCGAAGCTGAAAAAATGGCTGTTGCCTGCAGTAAACGAGGGCAAACTGCGAATTTCCACAAATTAAGGATATGATTTTTTTTATTGACCCGCACGATGGACAAAGAATAGTGAAAAAAGTGGAGCACCGAGTTAGGATCGATCGATCGGCAAGTAAAGCTCGAGTTGTCGGAGATTTTGCGGAAAAGAGATTATTGCCGAGAAAAAAAAAGAACCGAGAGCCAAGTCGAAATGTAAGATCAACGTCGTTGGCGTCTTCACCATCGCTCTCTACGTCTCTTTGGTGTTGATATGTTTCATTGTTGTTGATGCTCGTGCCACGGCTGTTGTTGTTGGTGTTTTATTGCTGTTTTTGTTGTTGCTGTAGCGGCTGTTGGTGTTATCGTCGTTGGCTCGTTGATGTTGCGTTGTCCGAACTAAAAACAAGTAAATATCTCTAACTCGGGCCTCGCGAAAGATAATCGTTAGCTTTTACGAGGAAAAAGAAAAACGCAGCACGACGAGAAATGAAATATCTTGCCCTTGAAAAATTTTCATCCGACGGATCATCGCTGAAAAAATATTTGTCGGAGGCGAAAAGAACCGAAGGACTGAGATGCGATGAGACGAGATGAGCGGAATCTCGTGTCCAATAACACAAGCGGCTTCGCAATCGTTTTGTCCTCCTCGCGCGCTCAATGTCGTTACTTTCTCAAACGAAAACGACGGTCTCACAAATTCGAGCTTTCCGCTGGATGAGATATTTCTCCCGACGTTTGCACGCAAATATTCGGAGACTTTGGTTTCTCGCGGTGAAAACTATACGACGAGAGCCATCGAATGTTCGATCGATTCTTCTCTATTTTGTTTCTACGTATATATTCGGTTCAATCGACGGCGCCCGGGGCAAAAAAAATGATTATATTTGATCGCGTGCAATCGAAATTAAACACATGCAAAGAGTGTATATTAGAAATATATTAAATTCGTCATTTTTATACTATAATTAATATATTAATCATATAAATTGTTATACATTTGCGGAAATATTTTCGAACATTTTTTTTTTTGCATATAATTACGAATATACCAAAATCAGATTAAAGCAATATATTTTTTTAATCAGCTCGGAGTGCTGGAAAATTATTCAAATTCCCGTGATTTGATGCCCTCAATTAACAATGAAAAATCGTCCAATGAGGTTTCATAGAATAATCCGATTATATTAACATGATTGCATGTAATCATCTTTTTCCCCGGGCGCTGATATTTCTGTGCTTGTTGACATACCCCAAAAAGTATTTTCCGTCAATTGCTCATGAACATTTGGTACCGACGATAATGAAACAATGCGGACTCGATTGTCGCGCGAAGCGATGTGTGTAGGTCTAAAATTACACAATCATTAAAAGAAAATTGCACAGTGATATGCAGCTTAAATAAGAGAATATTTACGTTTGCAGCATGCAAATCGCCTGAGTCGGTAACATAAAAAGTGTATAATTAATATACCATACTATATATAATGAACACTGTAGTCGTTGACAGAAGAAGCCTGCGAATGCAGGACGCATACGGATCACATGGGGACGGTGATTTTTTTTTATAAAAAAAAAAAAAAAATTTTAAATATTAATAAAAAAAAAATCTAAAATAATTCACAATTTATCCGGCGATGAACACAGAGATGCTTGGAAATCCGTGAAAAACAATACGCTTACTATTGCTACTAACTGGGATTGCTTTTTCGTCAATATACTACGAACTTATGAAACCAAAATACTATACCATATTATACTACCTATACCAATACTAATCCAACTGAAATACTACTATATACTGTATACTATATACCTGCCGACTCTTTAACACTCGTGGTGGTTGTGTGTGTTTTGCTGCCTCCGTCTGTCGCACATAGAGCAAGGAGGCTGGCATCCGCACTCTGGTCGCACTCGACGACCAGGGAGGTGAGTTTAATCCCTCTGTATACTATACTAAAACTAAACCGTCTTTGTTTGTTTTTACCGTTTTTTTTTATATATTTTTTTTTTTCTTACTTTTTCATACGCCCGATGCACACTCACTCCTCCCACATGGCTCGTTTGTAATTATTCCATGACTCGAAGCGTTTGTAGATTTAAAAGAAAGAGAACAAGTCATCTGCACAGATAATTCGAACGATGGACGATTAGTCGTAACCGAGACGAATCACGGGACGCTCGGATCTCAGTGAAGCGAATCGAAGCGTGAATTTTTTTTCTCTCGTCGCCGATTGAAATGCGTTGCAATGATTTGGGAATCGATCGGGAAAAGTCCTCGTTACTTGCGACACATCGTGATTAACGTACACAAAGCACGGCGGCGACGACGAGAGCCTCCTCGTCGCGCGCCGATACCGGACAATCAGGTTTGGATTGGTAGGTTGGTTGATGGGTTTATAACAGACGTAAGGATTAAGGTAACAGCGGCGATACATTATCCGGACGGTTGGTTACGTGCGTCAACACTTGAACTATATTCGTTTTAAGTGACGAACGAACAGAAAAGAAATAAAGACAGAATGACATTCGATGAAACGTCGTAGCGCCGAAAAGCAGTGTTATTCCGCGGTCACACCCCATGGAAATGAAGTTACCACTTTGATACAATATTCACATATATACATGAATTTTTTTATATAAAAAAATACAAAAAACAGTATAAAAATGTAATATTAATGCAATTCTGTTTCATTATTGAAAAAAATAGAATTCTGTTAATAATAATTATAAATCAATTATTATATTATTAATAACATTTTTTTTTAAATATTTTTTTTATATTTCTTACATACTGACATATACTTTATTTCTATGGGGATTATACATAAAAAGCTTGCTGGGCTGTGGTGTTGTACGATATGTACTGTATACGTAAAAAACACAAGAATACTTGGAATTTGTTTAATCGATGATTCCGACACACGCTAGGAGTACAAACTTAGTTATATACGTTTTGCACGTTGCAGCCTACAAAGAAAGAGAATACAAAAAAAACAATGAAATATTTGTGTGATAACAGCGGTTTAATGAATATAATTGTAAATAGCAATATAATTACTAGTTAGTCGATACTCGTTGTCCCGACGCGAGAGTAATGCGGTACCTCACTCGTTATTATTCGGTTTTTCGCCACGCTCGAACATCCGCCAATTGTATTAATTCTATTTTGCTCTCCACCTCGTCACGCACTTCACCGTTCACTAACATCGAGACGACTACCGCTACCACCACAACCACCACTAACCATCATTACCACGACATCCAATACAAGACCTTGAACACTGGGCAATTACACCGTTCATGGGTTAATGAAAAAAAAAAAAAAAAAAAAAAAAATGTGTTTTTTTGTCTACAATTTATCAACGATTCGCGTCATTATGGAAGATTAATAATAGAAAGAAAAAAGAACTTGTTGAATTAATTTTGCGAAAACATCACGCGATCCAAGTTGGCATAAACACTCAACACTGTATATCCAAATTATATTAATGTGTATAGTATTTCCTTTTTTTTTTTATTAATTTTTTTCATTTAATATTTTGTTTTGTGTAATACACACCACTTGTAGATTCAGCCAAGATTCTTACAGCTGTGTCGCTTTCGATCCATGTACGGCAACAAACTTGGTTTAGCAGTAGATGTATGTCTGCATTATCTGTCATAAATAACCACGCAACTCTATTTGCGTGCCACATGAAACGTAGTCCTTAATTACTTTTCATCCTCGTTTCTCCAGTTGGATTTTTCAAAATTGGCAAAAAAAAAAAAAAACGAAAAAATTTTTTCATCGAATATTCTGCGCGCTTTAAACAAGACGCCCAGTGTCTCCTTTGCTTTCCCCGATCGAACGAAAGGTAATTAATTTTTGTTTTCCTGCACAACCTCCTCCGATCCATCTTCTTTTTTCTTCTTCTTTATACTTCATTGTTTCTTTTTTCATTTTCTTATTATAATCACCGTCTAATGTAGTAGTTGAATGTTTATTGATTAATATTGCAATTAAGTGGTGAACGGGAATTTTTTTCCATATATTTAATTAAGGGCCACGAGGCCCCAGAGAGAAAAGGTATTTTCGTCGGTAAATCGTCGCTTTCGATAGTTCACTAAGATTGAGGATACAAATGACAAAATTGACGAATGTATTTGTTGAATTTTTTCTTTATTAGGGCTCAGTATTGTACGAGTGCGTTTTTAGGAGTAGACGAATTACCCCGGTCCAATTTTTATTTTTATTCCTCACCCAATTCAATTTGTTGATAATAATGGCCAATCGGTATTGGGCTGGATTCCCAATCCCAGATATTTACGAATTGCCGGAATTTGAAAAAAAAAAAAAAAGATTATTACTGTACAACCTTGAGACTCAATTATAACGATTTTCGACAAATTATGATTTTTTTCTGTGGTCAAAAAAATCTGTAAAAATTCTATCGCGTTCGAAAAGGCTCGAAGAATTTTTTCTGCCGTTTGAAAATAAAATTCGATCAACCGGTATTCGTCAAACCTTTTCCGACACGATAGAAGATTTTCCAGACTTTTGTTACAGCTCAAAAAACAACCTGATTCGTCGAAACTCGTCTGACTTTAGTTGCTCCAAATTCCTTGAATAGTTAATTATTTTTTTTAAATTTGTACATATTCTTTTTTATTAGTACAGTAGTTTGATTATGTTGCAACCGTGAGTCTTGTCCGAAGAGCATTTAGATTATAGACACGACTATTTATTTAATTCTATGTTACATATTTTTTAAATTATTTTTCAATCGAAGATAATGAAAATTGAGCGGATCGAAAAAAAATCGTCCGCGACGCAGAGCCGGAATCTCGAGTCGCGTTGAATGGAAAGAGAAAAAAAATAGTTCCTGTATGCCTAAGAGACAGTAGAATATTGCTTCTCGGCAAGACACACGGTGTGCCTTTTCTTAATTACTTTCGCAGTTTGACGCGTGTGACTCTCTCTCACTGAATCATCTTTCGTTTCGATTCTCGACAATTGTCGTCGAATAACATCGTAGAGTGAGGAGATCGGAGCGAACACTCTGATGATGTTAGACCACCAAGGGGGTAAGCTTCCTTTTATTTGAATTTTTTTTGTTTTTTTTCGTTTCCTCATCGATTAACTTTCGTTCTCGTTTGTATCAAAATTAATTTTATCGTCGCGACGTGCGTCGCGAGACAGGAGAGTGAGCCTCGTCGTTGTTGAAATTAAACGAGCGAATCCTAATAAAAGTATTTAAAGAAATGCATGTTCGTACTAACGAGCACCCATTGATTAATCTCACACGACAGCATGTTGAAACTGAGCTGTCTCAACACTATCGATTAATTAATCGCTACTTTATCATTTTCTTTTTCTCTCTTTTTTTTTCCCAACTATATTCTTTAATATTCTTTGATAATCGTATTATTTTCATCTACTAACTGTGTGGTATACCGGTGCGTTTGTTGCTTTCTTCCCGACATTTAAAAATCCATTTTTTTTTTTTTTTTTTTTTTTTCTTAAAAAATCCCAGATCAAGCGCCAATATTATAAATACGCGTTGCGGCGAATATCCGGGTGAGATTCTTCGGATAGCATCGTTTTAGATCCCCCGTTATCCCCGAAGTGACTCCTCGTCCTCGAATTACCTAATAGCAGTACGTAATTTAATGAAAAAAAAAAAAAAAAAAAAAAAAAAAAAAAAAAGGTTTATCGAGCATCGAAGAAAAAGAGACGACTGTAAGACCTATTTATGCGCCGGTACTTGTGTTGTGATTATCACATGACGCAGCCCCTCGTTTTGGCTCTCTCGCTCATCTACGGTCAACCGCGCCCTTTAATTCGTCAACGTGACTTCTGAATCATCTCATCCTCTTAATTCTCCAATCGCCCCTCCGAAAAAAAAAAAAACTGTTCGACCCTTATTTTTTCTGCAACTTGCCCGATCGTCGTCGACTGTTCAATGGACTGTATTTGTGGTTTTTTTTTTTTTTTCTTAAGTTACTTGATTTTTTTGAAATTTTTTCGTCACACAAATCGCGAGGGGGCCGTGTATTCGATGCATAACGAGCCTTGATGAATGATGATTGATTGAAAGAAAAAAGCGCGTCGTTAAGTGACACGGAGAGGGGCACGCGATAAACGAGGGAGCTTCAACGGTGGCGGCGGTGAACCTCTAATGTTGACGTCTCTTACTGGTCGGTTACCTGTTTAGAGCCATGAGGTCGGGATGAAAACCCTCGTAATGCTGGACGAGCAAGGCGGTAAGCCATCTCTACCTAGACTAACTTAACTACCTTAAAATACAACTAAACAGAAAAAAAAAAACGAGAAAAAAAAAGAAACTTGTAAAGCCGAATTAGCATTCAGCCGACACACCCCAGCATCTATAGCTCGGCATCAACTCGCGACTCAAGTGAGAACTCCATACAAAACTTTTACTACTACTACTACTATAAATACTATTGAACAGCACAACCAACAGACTAGCAGGTAATGCGAACAAACGAAGGCGCAGACTCTTACGAAAAAAAAAAAAAAAAATACTTCAAACAAATGTATCCGAATCGAATACCTTAAATCTCGGCTTACACGATTTTTTAAAATGAAATTTATCTCCATCAACGATTTTCGTCTTTTTTTGGATGAATATTTAAAAAAACACAAAATGCGAGGATTTTTGTATGTATCTTTTTTTTTTCGGGCTAACTAAGCGAGACGTCGGGTTAATCCAACTGATCATCAGTCAACAAGCAAACCAACCAGTCAACCAACCAACTAACATAACAAACCGTACAATTAGTTCACGAGATTCACTGAACAATCGGTTATTCGTTGCAATTATTTGTACAAATCCAAACAGGTTGAGAGAGATTTTTTTTCGTTGTGTATTTATGTATTTACGAATATTGTCGTTGCGAGGAGTTTTGGAGTTGATAATTTATTGTTTCGATACTGTGTAAACGATCGGACCGCCGTCGGTCCCGGCGACAATATCATGAAATGGACACAAGAAAAAAGAAAAAAGAAAAACCTGCACCGTAGATTGCACTCGGCACCGATATACCTCTATACTAAATATCCAATGAAACACCTATCTTCAGCATTGACTTTTGTCGTACTAACCCGATACAACAATAACTACTACTTTTACCTTTACTCGCTCAACGACATTGCGCCATCTCTACTCCATTAGTTGTAATAACTGTAATTAAGTGACAATTTATCGCACCCTTAATCGATAACGAAATGGTCTAATAACGCTTGAGGTGTGCACAATATTCTCATCATGTAGTACTATTAATTTTGATAGAGTTCGAATGATCCAAATAAGTTCGAGTTATTCGAATTTTCTCATATTTTTCAATTTAATTTTTTTTTTCTCCAAAGCTTTCGTTTTTTCGAATTATTCCAATTATTACAATTTTTCAAATTATTCGAACCTCTTTTTGTTAGGTATTCAAATTATTTGAATGTTGTGTTATTCGAATTATTCGCGTTTGCTCGGATTACTCGAATTATTTGAATTTCCCGAATTATTTGAAGTCTCTAAATTTTCTTCGAATATGTTGTATTCACATTTATCGAACCTTTCAAATTGATCAAATTATTCTAAATGTTGCGGGGTCGAAAGATTCGCATTTGATTTGTGCGAAATAGTTCGTGATTTTCAATATTTACCCACCTCTATCCGCTATATTTTATCTCATGGTGTGAGTCGTGCGAAAAAGTAAAACGAAACGAAAGAATTTGACCGATGTTACCTTAGGGGTGCGATAACTCTAACGTTAGAATAGTCATTTAATCGTCCGCTTCCATATCCGCCTCTTGTGATCGCATCTTATCAGTAATATAAAGTATTCGCAATATTCACGAGTGAGCACCAGCTCGACGGTATTCGCCTATGAAGATTGTCGGCTTTGCGACGCCTTTAAATCCTTCTTCGTAGGCGCATACTTATCGTGTTAAAAAGAAAGAAAAAGATCGTTCGGTGAGCATTTCGAGCGTTTACCGCGAGATGCTCATCGACAATTAAAGCTGTAAAGTTTATAACGCACTGCCGATATGAAAACGATATAACGAACGCACAACGCGTTTTCACTCGTACGCGAATGTTCGATGGTGATGTCTTTTTTTTTAATATTAATTTTACTTGTTTAATGATTTTTTTTGTATTCCATCCGTTTATCCGTTTTTTTAGCTTTAGGGTTAATTTCGAAATCACCAATACACGTTTTGTCGTATCTCGAAATTTTTTTTACTATCGCGACAAGTTCGCGATATTATAACGCCAATTTCTGCCAATACACAGAGCAACTGGACCGGATCGAGGAGGGCATGGATCAGATAAACGCCGACATGCGCGAGGCTGAGAAAAATCTCACTGGAATGGAAAAATGTTGCGGTCTCTGCGTTCTTCCGTGCAACAAGTACGTTACTCAGTGATTCCGCGAACCCGAACATAATTCGATGATATTTATCGCAAAATCTATTTTTTTAATACCTTATTATTATAAATTTTTAATTATTAGTACATAAAAAAAAATTTTAATCTTCACATTGTTTTCTTACTAATATTTTTCCAATCCACGAACGAGCCAAAGAAAGTCCAAACTTTTCACAGTGAGAAAACAATGTGAACTTTCCTTCAAGGGCAGTTTTTTTTCACTAAATTTTGAAATTTTTAATAAATTTTCCATGACGCCACATTCTTGTAGAAAAAATAGAGAAATTTCGTCACTCCGAGTAGAAAGAAAAAATTGCAAAAGCTCTGAAATTCGATCTTTTTATATAATCGATAAACTAATCATATTCGTTATTATTTACAGCAGCAAGTTTCAGAAATATTCGTGTACACAATTTTTCGTAAAAAATACAATTTTGCAATATTTTTGTAAATATATCGTGAGAATGTTTTTTTGTACGATTGTTGGAACTTTAATCAATCGATTGTTATAACGCGAATCTTCAGGGGTGCGAGCTTCAAAGAGGACGAGGGCACGTGGAAGGGTAACGACGATGGAAAGGTGGTCAACAATCAACCGCAAAGGGTCATGGACGATCGAAATGGACTCGGTCCCCAGGGTGGTTACATCGCCAAGATAACGGGCGACGCCCGCGAAGGCGAGATGGAGGAAAATATGGGCCAGGTCAACACCATGATCGGTAACTTGAGAAACATGGCAATCGACATGGGCAGCGAGCTCGAAAATCAGAATCGGCAAATCGACAGAATTAACCGCAAGGTAAGCCACATTGATACTCCTCAGAAACTTATTTATTCATTAATTTATTAACTCATTTACCGATTTTTCGTTTTTTTTTTCCAACTAATCCGAGCGATCCGCTCTAAGGAAACTAAAGTTTTTAAAATAATTTCAAGCGTTTCCCAATTCGATAGAAATCCGAAAAAAAATCAAGCACATGGATTTCTGAAAAAATTCTATGTTTTTAGAAACAATAAGCAATCATTTTCATCAGAAAAAAGTTAGGACACCGGTTAATTTTTTAAACAAGTTTTTTTTTTCTTCCATTCGTTAATAACTTTTTGGAATTATTGCGTTCCAAAATCAATCTTTCGAACATCTTCGATAGGCTTCATTTTTTTCAGATTTATGTCCCACTGGGAAACGCTCGAAATTCTCTGTAAACTCTCTCTCGCCGCTTGGACGGTCTCGAGACGAATCGATGAGAAAATATTTAATAACGCAATTCATTTTAATTCGCAGGGCGAGTCCAACGAGACGAGGATACAGGTTGCCAACGAGCGCGCCCACCAGCTTCTCAAATAAGCCGTGTCGTCGGACAAAAGCCGCGCTGCGTTTCCTGCAAATGTATTCTCTCTCTTCCTCTCTCACTCTTTCTCTCTGTCCCCAAACTACTTGACCTTTCGCCACGCGTACCCGCCCTTCGGTCTTACCCGAGCGAGAGCGCCGATTCCGTGTGGTTGGCGAATTTTACTCCCTCGCGCTTCGGTAGTCACTTGTCCGTAAACGCCTCTGACGGAGCTATTTATAGATTGGTTATTGAATTCGCTGCAAGCGTCGAAAAGAAAAGAAAAAAAAAAAAAAAAAAAAAAACTGGAGCGAGCGAGGAGAAGCCGTCAGAGCTGAGGGATTAAAAGAAAAACATGTAATCTGAATTATTTGCGCTGGTGGGTCGATAGAAACGTAATTAAGAGGTTTACCGTTTTACCTTAAACCGAAAAGTGATGAATCTTTTTTCGATATCTAGTTTATTTATATTCGTCAAACGAATGAGCGGCGAATGTTGATTCAATATTTGTCGATGAGTGTCAAAAGAGATCTAAAAATTCCGTATTCGTTTGTGAACGGATTGCAATTTGTTTCGAAATTAGTAATATCTTTCGTCGTTGATTTTAATAAAACTAAAAATGATGAAAACTAGTGAAAGATATTAGAAACTTTTTTTCTGATTCGTGAGTGAACAATGAGCGTTTCGTATTTAACAGAAAACTAACAAAAAAAAACCACAGAAACAAATAGTTGTATGTTCGCTCGCATAAAAGGAAGAAGACGAAAAGACGGGGACAAAAACAAGCCTAGATCATTGATCCCTTCATGAATTAAAAAAATCTATATGTATATTGATTTTATGACGAAAGACGTAGCTGTAGAATGTCCATATTCTGTTGAACAAACAAATTCAATAATGCACAAATAACGCTTGAACAGTAAACAGTACGAAGAGGAAGAAGCAAATAAAGAACAGCAGAATTTCAACATATAGGCATTCAGTAACATTATACAAAAAAGAAAAAACTGCGAGCCGAGTACTTAAAAATCTCGTATTAAAAAAAATCACCGAGTCGAATTTTAACAAGAAGGATAACATTCGTTTTCGTCGAAATTCGATCAGCAGGATTTAATAGATTTTTCATAAATTTTTTTTAACTTAGAAACTGATTTTTAAGTACTTGACCTACATTTTTTTTTCTCAAAAAAAAAAGTATACAATATAACGACGACGAGAAACTATATGATATTGTTTTATTATACGACGGTAGAAACAGAGAAACACTACCGCATGTATAGAGAGTTATTATGGCAGTGTTTAAAAAAAAAGGAATATTACCCTGACAAATATATAAACTTGTACATTGCGAGCCCGCGGCGTTCGAGGGTTCCGTGCGTGCTGTGCGCGAATGTATGAAAAAAAAAAAAAAAAAAAAAAAACAGAAAAACCTTATTTCTTGGATAAAAGCTCGTTGATTCATTCTCGCTATGTTACCGCGGTACTGTACGCGCTTGGAGTCACACACTCAGTGTCGCGCGTTGGTTATCCTTCTGCGAAAGCGCAGCCGGCCGAAATGAGAGCGAAAAAAAAGAGAATCCAAACGAGTAACTTTGTAATACGCGATGGCTAACGTGGAAAGCGGCCTTGGTCATCGACATCGAATGTACATTAAAAAAAAAGAAAAAAAAAGTAAAAAAAAAAAATTCGTGTTACCTCGTCAATATATCGATAATGTGTAATAAGATTTGGCAATAATATTTCAAGATAAATAAATTATCAGCGTACGAAGTCGCATAAAAAGAGGGAGGGAGAACGATAAAACAAAAAAAAAAGAGAAAAACATAAATATTGTGGTTCATTGTCGTTTCATCAAAGCACGTTTCTCATTCTTCTAAATAATGCATAATAAACCGATACAGTAGCCTTGTCCCGGACACGCTGAATTCTTTTCCGGACACATATCGAATCCACTTGAAACTAGAGGGATACCAAAAAAAAAGGAAAATAAACGAAAAAAATGGAAAAAGAAAACGAAACCGGTGTGATTTCTTGGCGCATTTGCACTTTGTACAGTACACTTAATGTTTGTAAAACTCCGAGAAGTCGTGCTTAGGCATGTTAAAACGGTTAATGCATTAGAATGCACATGAAAGAGAGAAAAAAAAAAGTAAAATGAGATACACAGATACTCGCGATCGGCTGTTTAAACTAAAATGTTCGTGCGAGCGAGGTGTGTACATAAAAAAAAATAATACATGTAACGAGTTGTTCAAGTTATTTTTTTCGAACACCTAAATAACTCTATCTTGAATTAATCGTATCGCCGATTTGGCGACTAATACAAAACTATTGACACTTTTATTATAATATATATATAAATATATATATATAGAGGAGAGAATATTTAAAGTCAGTTTAGGCTGGCATTGTTTGTGCCGATGAGGTTGAGAAACGAAGCTCTACGTTATAACTATGCTTGCTGAATATACATTATCGCCGTAATGTAGATTAATACGTTTTTTTTTTCTCGAGCTCGGCATTAAATTTGTTCATCAATGGTAAAAAATGGTCGTAAATAAATACGTACACGCACCAGCGCGACGAAGAAAAAAACGATACACGACGTGTATTAAGAATGCGTGTGTGTGTGCAACGAGAAAATGTAAAGAAAAAAAAAAATGAGAAGAAAAAAAGAAAAGTTTGAGAATTAGCCTGTATTCTGATTTCGCAACTGCATAGTATAATAAATGATAATTCAGAATGTACATAGATCGATTGGTGCGCGCGTTATCTTGAACTACTGAGATTCAGCGTACTTTCCATCCGCCGGCATGAAATACGATCATTTTAGCGTAGTCGGGAAGAAATAAAATAATTCTTCCAGCATCGAAGAGTTTCGAGGCTTCGAGCGAGGAAGCGCGCGGGTAAAAACGTGGAATTCACGATCCTCGGACTCACGTCTACCCACGATGACAAAATATATTTTATTTTTTCTCTTTGATTATGTTTTTTTTTTTTTTTTCAATTTTTTTTTATTTTTCAAATTTTATTCTAACAATAATAAGGTGCGGGAAACAATTATTCACGTACGTATATACATAGTCCACTATATTATTTCAATACAATATCATAATATCGATAGCCGAACGCCAGAAGAATTTTGTAAGGGCGGCTAAATATATATATGTATATATTTTTTTTCTATATTTCACACGCATTCCTTACGAAGCCCTTTTGACCTTTTGGCCATCGATATGTATGTATAGAGTACATGATCGAGGCCCACGATTAACTAACCTTTTTCTCATTTACCTAAACTCGAAGTTATTAATATTAAAATAGTCTCGTCCAAGCGACCTTTATTCATCATCTCTCGATAGGAAATAATAACTAATAGTTGTAATGAAATTAAAAAATTTTCGCGACCTCATTTTTTTTCCTCAACTCTCTCTTTTATCTCTCGATCGACGCATTTTGTTCTCTTCTTTTGGATTGCGAAGATGCGAGTTGTATTGCGAATTATGAGGTACCGAATAGCGTGAACAGTTCGACGGAATTTCAATCGGATTCGCGTCGCACTTCTCGCGACTCGCATAATTCAATTATCAAGGATTCCGTAAATTATTTTATTCCGTTTTTTTTTTTTTCGTGATATACACACAAACTTGGAATTCAATCGACAATCACTGAAAAACCCGACTCTTCGTCTCTTCGCGATTTAATTCGATTAGCGTCTTCGCGCTACGAATCGTTAACGCCGTTTTGCTTTACGTCGTTCGATATTTTTGTTATGCAATTTCTCGTGCGGCGTCGATTCCTTCACTGAATCCTCTCGTCCACGTAAGCCGCTATCGCCGCTTGACACTCGGCCGAACACCAGTGTTGTATCAACAGATAACTCTCCGACTCGAGTGCGGCGTCCAACTTCTTGCGCAAACTGTGTCGCAGCAGAGCCTTCGTTGCTTCCATCGACTGAAAAAAAAAAGGAAATAATAAAATAGATTCCGAGATTCCGAATACGGAGAAACGACGAACTAGGCGAGTCGAACGAACGGTTGATTTCAATACGGAGTACAACGATGGCTCAACATTTTTATTTTCCTTTTTTTCAACCCGCGCACAAAGCGTGGGCGAGAGGCGCGTGTAGGTCGAGCCGATCCTTCGTCGAAGCCTTCGTTCACGATTTTTTTCCATCGAATCTCCGAGTCAGTGCCGTTCCGGCCAAGCTCGACTCCGCTCAAGCTCCGTTTCGCGCAAAAACGAAAAATGTCGACCGCACTGAGCTTCCTTTTAGCCCTTTTGCTCGTGTCCGATTCGCGCGGAAAGTACACAAAAATCATCAGTAAACCGGACAACTTCATCTTCAAATATCCCCAAGAAGTAGATATTTTTTAAATCGAATAAACCGATATGAGAAAATATTGAATATTAAAAATAAAAAAACATAAGAGATTATGGAAAATCGCATTTTTCGGAAATTTCACTGTTCGCGTTGTAATTTTTTCTTCGTAGAACGGCGGTGAGAAAAAATTGCCGGAGTGTCGAGAAAACGAGGCTTGCAACGTCGTACACGAGCGATTCTGGCTGCCGTTTCTCGTGGAGAGAATTTGTCGATGTCCGAACGGCTTCGAATGCCCTTGGTCCGGAGAATCGAACGATTATTCCATGATGCTCAATAATCGATCGCTTTTCAAGGTAAAAAAAAAACGAAAAGCTTATCCGCGAAGAAACATCGTCGCTTTTAGGGATTGGAAAATATTGAATTATGAAAAATGTTGCAAAACAGTTTTGCAAATCGGTGAAAAGTAAGAAGACTTGCACGGGCAAACAATCGGCTGCTGTAATGCGCGGAAGAATAATGGACGATCGCAGTGTCGTGATTCCTCACGAGATACGAATCGACTGCGAATGTCCGAGAACGCATTACTGGAAGGTCAAAAGCTATGCTTTCGGAAATAACAACAGTCTATCTCAAGTATACCGATGTCGAAAGGTGAGCTCTTGATTAAATCGATCGATTTGCTGATAATATTCGCGAATTAAGTTTCGTGAGGCCGAACGATCGCGGAACAAAAACATGGCAAAGATTTTAATTTTTTGAAAATTTAGTGAAACACGAAGGAAAAAAAATATAAATGTACTTTGGGCATTGTAAAATTCGTTTTAAATTATCAAATACTTTACAAGCTCATTCACCAAAATTTAAAAGAATATTGATGACTCTAACATGAAATTATATATTTTTTTCTACTGGAATTATGCTTGCGAAAAGAAAAAAATTGAAAGTCTTTTGGTCATAAGAAAAAATAGCTCGTTACAAAATAGTTCCCGGTCTTACCCCTTTAATCGCTCGATAAATATACCAATATTAATGGAATGAAATTAGTTATTCATTTGTATTTTCTTTTTTTCATCATGAAAAAAATCCAGCAAACAATGTGCGAAAGCTCCGAATTCTGCGGTTTGATAAGAGCAGACTTTTACTCGGTGTATTATCGCTGCACGTGTCCGGAGGGCCATTTGTGCATTTCAAAGGATCGACAGCAGGAAGACGCGCAAGAATTGCTCTACATGGGTCCGGCTTACAGAGCCTATTGTCTTCGATAAAAGGAACCAACGTCGAGAGTCTGATTCTGAATCAAGAAAGTCGATAATTACCTGAGAGGACTGCTCGCTCATTGCCCTCAACGACGGCAAGAGTTCGGCTTGGAAACGATCCGGCCACAAAACCCTCGACACCAGTCCAGCTCTCAGTGCCTCGTTGGCCGTTAGCGTTCGGCCACCCAAGAGAAGTTCGCTCGTCTGCGGAACAAACAAATCGTAAAAAAAAAGTTAAAAAAAATAGGTAATAAGATTAAAATGATTAGCGTAGGAATTTTCTATCGAATATTAAGAGAATCGAGAATCTATAAAAGCTCACGCTAACGTGACTGAATTGGCTCGGATTTCAAGGTAAAAATCAATAATTATTGAAAACTGAGCTTCGTATCGAGTTTTCGAAAAATACGTACAACTGCGCTTCCGAGAATGTGTGAAAGTGTAAAAATTGCAGCTCCTTCGGCGATCTGTCCGAGTTTGCCGTAAGGCGTGCTGAACGTTGCTTTGTCGCTTGCTATAACGAGATCGAACCACGGTAGCATCGTTACGCCGAGACCGACCGCGGATCCTTGAACACCGGCGACGATTGGCTTGTTGAACGTTGCCAAACTCTTGATGAACTCTCTGGAAAGGTGCATAAAAAGAAAATAAAGATATTCATTCGATTCTTTTAGGTCAGTCTGTAGTGAAACAAATTATTTTAAAACAAAACCGATTTTTAACAAAACTAGTTAGGAAAAAAATGGAAAAAATATTTTAAAGAAATAAACTATTCAACTAGCTAGTTAAGTACTGATTATTGATTCCTCGTTTAATGATTCAATTATCAATGAATTTTTATCTAATTTATTTTCGTTATTTTTATTAAAATTTTTATGAATAATCAAAATTTGCGTTTATTCGCGACTTACTTAACGCCGTTGGCCAATTCCTCGGCGCGAAGGCGTCGCTCTTCCTTGTTGTCGTGCAAGAGAGTCGACAATTCCAGACCCTCGCAGAAGCTCGAACCCGTCGACGTTACGAGGACGACGCGACATTCCTCATCTTTTTTCAGTATCGAGAGTGTTTCTCGCAATTGTTGCATCACCTGCGCATCAAATATTGGTATAATTCATCAACGTGAAAAAAAAATTATTAGTATAACTGATGATAATGAAGTTGCCAGTAACCTGAAGCGTGATTCCGTTTCGGAGCTTCGTCGTCGTCGACGGCGTCAGTAATAATTGCACGAGATTGCCGTGGCGTTGAACACTTATTTCGTTATTGCTAAATTGTACTCTAGTATCCAGTTTCGTTTTGCTTCCATCGTTATCGACGATTTTCGCCCCGCTCGAGTTTCCTGAGAAATGAAGATATTTTTGTTTTTACGTATCAAAATTTGTCGATCAGATAGAACTTTTGGATCGCAACGAGATTTCGAAATCGAGTAGTAGAAGTTGGTCCTTTAATTTTTGTTGTTTGAGACCCTCCTTAAGAAAATACGAAAAAACTGCCATCCCACGATACTAGCGCTCGATAAGGCTGCGACGCAACTTTTTCGAAAATGCCCAAACTTTGGTCTTCAATGAAAACAAAATGCCACTGCAACAATTAATTTTGCAGCAGTATCCGATTTCCATCGAATCCTAAAGCACCAGCACCTTAGAAAAAACCAGCGGACGGTTTTCATTACCGAGCACTCTATACTCGAGGGCTTAAATGCAAAAAAACGTCGGAATCTACGCTGAACAAAAAGACAGTCGAACACTACCTTTCGTTCTGTTACGATTGACAGGGATGGTACTTCTGCTTCGGGAAGGACCTCCGCTGTCGTTCGATAAAGCGTTAACAGCTTCGGCCAAGCAAACCGACAATTCGTCTTCCCCATCGTGCCCATCGACCTTGCTCACGGTCTCTCTATCTTTGGCAAAGCTCACTTTGCATTTAACCGATTTCTTACTTTTTCCCATTATCTTTCCACCGACCGTCGAGCCGTTGGATCTCGTGACGGTTTTTTCCACATTATTGCCACCGCTGTTGCTCTCCTCGACGTTGATTATCTCGACCTGTTGCTTCGAGGCTTTTGCATTTTTTTTGGTATCGACTTTTTTCGAAGCTCGTCCGACGGGAGCTGTGGAAATCGTCGGGGCCGATATCGTCGACGTTGGGACGCTACCGGAAGCAGCTTTGCTCTTCGTCCTGCCGATTTCCGTCGCAACGCTTCCGGCCTCGTTTTCGTTATTGGTCTCCGGTGTCTCTGCGTTGCGTTTACGATTTCTCTTCAGTTCCGACGAATTGGGCGGAAGTTTCTTCTTTTTCGTTTTTTTCTTGTCTTCCTCGATTTCCACGTCGTTGATCGCTTCGTCGGACTCGTCCTTGTCCTCGTCCGACTCGACCTCGACTTCGTGCTTCTCGTCGATCTCCTGCGAGCGTCGTCGCTTGTTCGATCGCAGAAGATGAGCCGCGCCAAAGCCATCCTGAACCTTCACGCTGTCGAGTGAGAGTCTCTCGGGCGCGTCGATGCTCGCTCTCGGACTCGCCGACGCGCTGGAGAACGACGAAGACGAGTGTCTTCTTATTATAATCGAAGCGTCCGCCGCGTTGCGTATCTTCGCCGGAACAATGAAATCGGTGGGTGAGCCTATCGTCGATTGGGCGGATTTGGATTGTTCGCCGGTCTTTTTGTCCGGGCGTACCTCTGTGTTGTGCGAAACCGATCTCTTCGATCTCGGTGATACCTATTGAAATCATACAATCATTATTATTATTCTCGCAATCCTCAATTTCCTTTTCTGTATCAATATCGCTACTCGTGTCACATAATCTGATTGGAAGTTCTAGTTTGGCGGGTCGACTAAAAGGTGCGCAAAAAATTCAAGACCATTTCTGGTGCTTTTTGGAATTCTTTTTGAATTGTAGCGAAAGTATTACTTCAAGCTGACCATTTTGCGATTGCTTTTAAGAAAATATCGGTTGCATATTTTCGACCCCGTGGGCGAAGAGTTAACTATCGAATAAATATTTCAAATCCGGGAAATAGCGATGGTCCAAGAATCAGCGAAGAAATTTAATAATTTTCCACGACCTTTTCGGGACAGAAAAAATTAAGGACACTTTCAGAACTTGCAGGATCTTCAGGACTGGAGTCCATCTGAATCTGCAAATATTCTCTGTACCGCTTTGGTCCTTAGGGCATGTATCGAAGAATGTAAAAAAACTATCGATACCTTGCTGGTATTGATGTTCGAAGTTCGCAGCCTGAGTACAGCGTTGCGCACGAGTTTCGTACGAATCTTAAGCTCTCGCTGAATTTTCTGCAGGTCCATGACCTTGGTCTGTGACTTTGTGATCGGCACGAGACGTTTCTTGCTCGGTTGTTCGACGTCGTACAAGAGATTGACGACTCCTTCGTCCTGCAGCAACCGATCGATCTCGTTAATGACTTTTTTCTTTGGTTTCGCCTCGACCGCGCTCGATTCGCCGTTTCGCTGCTTCGGTCTCTTGTGACTTATGACCTTCGCCGTTTTCTTCGGAAATTTCGCTTTCAGACTAACAGGCTTTTTGTTGGCCGGCATCTTTTGTCTCATGTACTTTTGTCCAGCGGGTAATTTTCTCTTCGCGCTAGGTTTGGGCATCAATTTCTTCGTTTCGACCTGCCGCGTCGTCGAAGCGGCGCGATTCTCCTCGACAATCTCGGGAGTCTCCTCGTTTCTCGCGTCGAGCGTCAATTCTTCGTCGGCGCTCTCGGTCGCGCTCGCGTTGTTCGCCTCGCTCTTGCCGATCGTCGAGGACTCGGCGGACTGAGACTCGGCATTAACGGACGATTTAACTTTGAAGACTTTCAGCCGTTTTGTGCTATTTTGCTCGTGCTCTCGAGCCTTTTCCGTAGGTTTTCGTTTTCTGCCCGATCGCGTCTCGTCGACTTTCGACTCGTTCGGTGTCTTCGAGTCGCTCGTATCGAGGCTCTCGACTCTCTCGTCCGCCGGTACTTGCGTCGACGTCTCGACGCTATCGAGGCTCGATTCTTTCTTGGCGACGCCCCGCGAAGGACCCGATTTCGGCGAGGCCTTCGTCGCTTTCGGCAACTTGGCCGGTGGTTTCTTCGCGACGATTTTCTTCGTCGGCGAACTCGGCAACTCGAGTAGTTGCTTCAAGGCGAGTTCGCGCTCGACGAGCGGATCCAATTTCGGTGGGCTGTTGTGTTCGGCGGTGGAAGTTTGACCGCCGCTTTTCGCTTCGGAAACGAGCGCCGGTGGTTTCAAATTCGACCAGTCCGGATCGACGTCGCCCTCGAGTATCGCGAGCAACTCCTTGTCCACGTGGCTGCCTTTCTTCTCGTCGCTCGTCGGCGCGGCTTTGCTCGATCTGTTGGTCTCGAGATTCGCGTTTAATGGAGGAATCGACACGAGACTTGGTACTTGAGCGGCCGATGCGGCAGCCAATTTGTGCGACAATCTTTGCGTGATCTTCTTGACGAAAAATATATCCGGCTTTCCGGGCGAATCGAATTCCTTCTGTTGCTCCCGTAGGCGCTCTTTCAAAACCTTCGATACCGCTGTCTTCGAGACTATTGGACTCGTCAGCAAGAAACCCGGAACTTTTACTCCGGGTCTTGGCGCCAATGGCTTTTGCCTAATGACCCTTTCTCTGATCGTCGTTTCGCTCGCTTTCCCGGCCCTGTGATGTCCCGTTATCGTTTCCTTCGTCGACAAACTTTCCTTTCTCTTTTCCGCCCGTTCTTCCCGTGTCTCGAGGGTTTCTTGTTGCGATTTTGCTTCTTCGCGACCCGACTTCTCGCCGCTCGAAGCTTCCGTTTTCGGAGCTTCCGAGCCAACTTTGCTGCTTTTTTTGTCGCAATTGTTTTGTCTCTCGGTGGGTTTCTCGTCGTCGAGCAATATCTTGAGCTCCATCTCGACGGAATCTTGAGCCTTCAAAGCCGACGGCTGGCAATCATCGTCGGGATTCTCGTCTTGCCAATCGTCGAATATATCCTCGATGACGCTCCGAGGTTTCACGGATGGAGAGAGAGTGGCTTTTTCATCGACCGCAGAATCTTTGGACTCTTCTTTGATCTTCTCGATGGAATCGTTCTCGAGCGTGGCATTCGTCGTTCTCGGTTCGTCGATTGTTTCTGTCTTATCGATTGAATCTTCCCTCGAATTCTTATCGCTTTCCGAAATGATTTCTGTTTTCTCGATAATAACTTTATTCTCATCGATAATAGACTCTTCGGTTGGGGAAATTTTCGACGATGATTCGACCAATCTCAACGCAGCTTTGTCGTCGATCTCTTTGCTCGGGCTGTCGTCCTTGGAATCGACGATAAGTTCGATACTGGACTCTTCGCTCTCGTGAACGATCAGTTCGATCGTTTCCGCGTTCGGGGCAATCAAAGCCGAATCGGCGTTGCTTTCTTCCTGATACTCGATAACGCTGAATTCTATACTCTCCGTCGTTTCCTCGATCGTTGGCTTGCTCTCGGGGGCATCGCTGGATTCGTCGATCACCATCGCTTCGGCGACTATCGACTGATCGACGATAGGCTTCTTCTCCGTACTTTCCGCCGTTTCCTCGGACGCAACGAGCTCTTCACTTCCCGCTTCCGTGGCGCTCGACGATACGGCATTGCACTCGCCACGATCGTCCGTCGCGATACTTTCACGTTTTTCATTCTCGGAATTTCGAACGTCGGAAGCCGATACGTCAAGCACGCTTTCTTCCGCATTGTGAGTCGTCGCGTCTCTCCTTTCGACTGTTTCGCTGACGACGCTTTCTCGACCCGTCGTCACGGAATCCGCGGAACAATTTGGCTCGATTTTCAATCGATTGTCCTCGTCGATTACTCCGCTCGAGGCGACTTCCGGTTTCTCGAGTTCAAGCGCGACGCGCTCGCAATTCTCGCTCGGCAAAGCTTTCGGAATAGACGTTACTTCATTCAATTCCGAAGCCTCGTCGATCAGTTGCCGATTGTCGTCCAACGCGTCGGAGCCGATCGAGGGCACGGGAACTTTGACGCTCGTTTGCGTCTCGGATATCGGTGATTCTTTGCTTTCGGGATCGTTTTCTCGACGATTAGCCGACGTTTTTTCTGATATGATCGTTGTCTCGGCGCTTCCCGTCTCGTCGAGAGGCATCGTGTTTTCGTGATCCATGTCGATCTTAGTTTGGCCTCGTTGTACCTCAGTGAATCGCTGACATTCCTGACAAACAGACGCATGTAACTGACGATCAGTTTAATGAGAGAAATAACAAGAATTATCACATTTTTTATTCATCTCTCATTACTATTTTTTTTTTGTAAACAAATAAATGTCCATTATCATCAACAATGAGAATAATCTTTTTTAAGTGCCGATTGACATTGTCTAAATAAAAGTATAATAAAATTTGTTTTTCGATTCATTTCGAATTTTTCGTTTTTTTGTTAATTTCCGAATAATAACAAAATTATTATTTTATCGCTCAACAATATTGGGAAACTGCAAATTATGGAAAAGAGTTTGCTTCGTGAATAAATTGATAAAATCATTAAATAATCATAAGATCGGCCGGTAGAGTCGATTGCACGGCGGAATATAAGAAATGGATCGACACACGCTTTTGATACTATCGCGGTGACGCTAATTCGATTATTTTGAAAACTATACAAATTTTTTTTAATCATCGAGGCACATCGGGCGATTCGAGACTAAAAATCACCTTGACACTCTTGTCGATAAAGGTTTACACAAAAATGGCAATGTTTCCGAAAACAAAAAAGTATTCCAAAACTTAACGGAGCGCAGTGCTCCATTTTCAAGACGTAGGCGCATGCACTGCGAGACTTTCAACGACGTCATACAGCGCTCTACATTGTATTATTATGTTTTTCTTTATCATGTTTACATACACCGCAGAGAAATTATGTTCGTCCGAATTGTATTATCGCAACATTCTTTATTACTTCCGCAAGATAAGCAGTGGTAAGACAAAATATAAAATCGTTCCGTGCGAGCAAGCGCGTGTTCCGCTACTTTAGCGACTCCGAGGGCACTGGATCGCGGGGCTATACGTTTTTTTTCCGCGTAAGACACGTACGAGTTACGAGGTTAGTCGTTACGGTGTGCCAGTTCCAAACGGCACAGGTGCAACGCGACGTCTTTCGCGTTAAAAAACCACAAAACTGAGAAGGCGCGATGCCGACACCGTAAATCACGCGTTGAATCCCCAAACTCGATTGCGGCCTATGATTATCGTGAGAATAATTGCGCCCAGCCGAGACTGCTTCGAAACACCCTTTTCGACGAAACGGAAGAAAAAAAGACGAGAACGTACCAACGAGCGATCGAACGGTCGCGATAACGATAAATTTTTCTCCGAAGGGAGGTTAGGTCCTCTTTACGAAAGCGTCGATAAACCTTTTGTCGTGGCGCAGAACAATACTCCGAGTACGGGTTATCATGAGTGCGAAGGATGTGTTTACACGTAGTAACCCCGACGAGGAGGGCCCTTTCGCTCCGGTCTCATGTGTACCACAGATGCTACACTGCTGCCACTCCATGCGATACCACCACACGGTTAATTATTTAATAGAATTCATGTTTTTTTTTTTTCTTTTTACCAGTTACCAACTATAACCCGACTATCATCTTGTCCGCGATTACTCCGCGATTCCACTGAACAATCGTAAACAGCGCGTGCGAGGCGAATCGATCGCGAAACGCGATAATTTGTCCGTCGATTCGGTTGATGTTTTTTCACGAAACGCGAGAGAGTCGTACGAGTGTCGCGATGTTCCACAACACGACGGTGAACTGGAGAAGGATCAACGGGTAGCCATAATGCCCCCCCAGTACCGCACTGCCACATTGCACAAAATCCTCGTCGTCGACGTCGGCATTAATAGCGCCGCATACCCGAACCGTGCGCGCGGGAGCCAGCAATTCGAGAGATTGTCGGGCGAATTTGAGAAATGATTTAAATCAAAAATAGACATATATGTAAATGTTTGAATCGCACAATACGGAGTAATATCGTGTTATCGAATAAATAGTGAATTAAAGAGACACTCGACTGTTAAAAAAGCAATTCAATGGAACTAACAAATAATAAGTTTCGGACCTCTTTGGAGATTCGGATTGGATCTCCCGGGTACAATCTGTTGATGATTCTGACAGTGCTAGGAATGCGTATGGATCAATTAGAGATTCTCATCTATGGCTTGATAGTCGGAATAGTGATCGACTGTTGCGTTGATGCGTTCCGAGCGCGAAAGGCTAGAACAGGATGGTATGCGCTATGCGTTGCGGCGGCATTGTTGCGACTGACGAGATTCCTGCCCTTGACCTTGGTATTGTTCGTTTTGTACGATCAGGGAGGTATGCATCGGTTTCCGAGGAAACTGCTGGAATCGACTCTGGACCGAATCGACAAGTGTACGGTAGAGGCAGGTCTTGCTTGGAGTGCGCCGATCTCGACGAAATTGACTGTACACACGCGAGCCGAATACTTGCGAGATAACGGAGTTAGCGACGCGCCAATTGCGATACCGCAGTCACCGGCACTGAAAGCCGCGAAAATAGTGGAAACAGGTGTTCTATATACAGCAGTATGGCGGGTCGCTGTGGCGATCTTGGTTTCGGGATTCGGTCTATATATATCAGGAATCTTGAGCGCGGCAGCTGGAGTGCTAACGTATCTCGCTAACGAAGCCGCCATAAAGCCGAATGGCGATGCGATTTTCCGGGAACGTGCGGGAGAGCCGATAAAGAATGGCACATACGTTGTCAACAACTATCTATTCGGTTTGACCGTCTCCAGAGGGATCGGGGTATCGTGGAACAACGTTCTGCATGTGCCCTACCACGTGTGCTTCGCCAAGGACATCGCGATCGGCGAAATTTCGTATCGCGCGTACTTCGTGAGCGCGACGAAGGACTTGGTCACGTACGGAGGAGGGCCGCAGTTCAGCGATGTGGAGAACGACGACGAGCTGTTCGTTAACTGCGAGAACAGGGACTCGAGGACCACGTACGTAGCGAATTACGACATGGATCGAGACGGGGGAGTGTTGACATGGCACTCGGTCACGAAGCCCGGCGAGTCCGGATCGGCGGTACTCGTGCGGCGCGACGACAGACTGCTCTTGGTGGCGCTGGCGGGGCGCTTCGTCCGCGACCTAGGTCGATGCCAAACAGAATTCGCCATAGCACCGCTGACGGCGAATTCGGCCGATGCAGCGAAATGTAGCGATTCAACGAGCTACAAGCGAAATGCACGTGGCAATAAAAAAAGAAGAAATCGATAACCTGTGTTTTCGTATCGAGATAATCGATTGATGAACAAATGCCGATATTTTTAAATCTTTTATAGCGGAAAATACGATTTTCAAGCACACCGCAAAATTGTGATAAAAAAAGTATGTTAACATGCGGCGTTGCAACGATAATTTTACAATATAAATACCGGCGTTCTTACATCATGATCATTATAGACGTGCGCTAAAGGAACGGCACGCGATGATGACTAACACTCGCGGGATGAAACTTCCGTTAGTTCCATAACTCGAATTGCCCGATAATTTAGAATGTTACCGGAATCTCGATGAAATTACGTTTCTACGTCGAAAAGTAATCACGAACGGCGATTCTTACTTCGTTTAATTCGGAAATATTATACATTCGCGTTGAATCGCGGCTTTTTGCTGTCGTTGCGCTTGTAACGAGGTCCGAAGGATTTCGGTCTCTTGCCGGAAAATCCGTTTCCGCTGTTGAATAGATCTGTAAGAAAAAATCAAAATATATGTAATGAAAAATGTATATTTGCGGCACGAGATGAAAAGTGGTATTCAGTACTTTTATATCGAAGCAGATTCTACATGTTTGCAAATTACTTTCTGTAAACAAATAATAACAATAATAATAAAGATTGCAATGACTTACCTTTATCCGGCTCTTCGCCGACTTCTTCTCTGTAATATGCCTCGTCGTCGTCTTTCTCGTAGTTTCCCTCGTTCGACTCCTTCGCGAATTTTTGCATAAGCACGTCGGTCTCCTTTCGTTTCTTCATTCCCTTGAGAGACTTGTCCTTGTTCTCTTGCTTTTTCATTTCCTTCTTCTTCGTGTTCTCTTCCTGGGCGTTGCGACGCTTTTCCTTCAGCTTGACCTTCGCCTCGCGCTTCTTCTTTATCCTCAATTTTTCCTCCTCGGTTTTGTGCACCAGCTCGTGGAAAAGCACTTCGCCGTCCAACAAGCCATCTTCGACTTTCATGAGCTAAAAAAGAGAGAAATAGAAATTTGATCGATATTGAAACTCGATTGACGACGAGATGACGGCTGCCGGGCGATGTGCTTACCTGCATCGTGATTCGCGGTCCGAGCTCGTAAAGTTTTATCGCGCTCGTGCCCTTCTCTTGATTTCCTCGCGACGACAATTTTTGCGGCAGCACGACGTGACTCGACAGATCGTCCTCGCCCTCGCTCTCGGACATCGTCGCTTTCGTGAGGAACTCCGAATAGTCCTGGCATCTCGACAAATTCGGTATCTTCGCTTGAACGATCTTTTTCACTCCTCTCGACAAGCCCGTGGGCACGACCTTGATCGCGTAGTGCCTAAAGTCGATGGTCTTCGTCGACGTGTTGTAATTCAAACAGACGCAACGACGTATCGTGCTCAAATTTACCTGCGCCATGTTAATAAATTATGTTTTATAGTTTTATGATTGCAGCAACTTTTTTCAGCATCATTGTGCTTTAAAAAATATTTAAAATCAATCATATTATCATTTTTACAAATTTATCATCCCTAGTCGTGATTAATTACAAAACTGAATTTGCTACATTAAAAAATGGTATCAAAAGCATTATCTTGTCAGATTTTCAATTTTTATCATGAAAGGAGAAAGTTACTTCAATGAGATATACCTCAATTAATAGAGCTTATCGCATTAAACATACTTACAGTGGTAAGATTGATCGTGGGAAACATGTTCTGGAACATCGAAGCCATCAGCTTCATTTGCATACCTTCGCCGCTAAAGTTGTTCAAAACAATGAGCGGTGAGCTCTTGAAAGCCTCCTCGAATACCATCTGCTTCTTCAGCGTCGAAACGACATCTCTCGCGAGCGAGAAGTTCAATATTTTGAAGGATAGCGTTGGCCCTCTCGGTACTCTAAAAATTGATTTTAATAAATGATTGACTCAATAGTTTGAATATTTCGATCAATAAAACTGTTTTTTTTTTTAATAAACAAATAATTGGTTTATAATAAGGGTTTGTTGTTATTATTATTATTGTCGTTGTTGTTGTTGTTGTTATTATTATTATTATTATTATACATTTTTTTTTTTTCTTACCTGCAAAGTTTGAGATACATTCCCAATTCGGTTCTGGTGAAAATGGACATGTGACTGACGTGAAGAATGCCTGCGACCGAGACGAAGTCTTTAATAGCATTTCGCCGTCTCGATTTCAACGAGCTGGCTGTGAAGGGTTCCATGACCCTGCGAAAGTCTTTGCTCAATTCGACGATGTGTTGGCCCGGCAGACCTCGATGAATGACGAAGGAATGCGGCGCGCGTACCAACTCATCTTTCTCCTCTGTGTTCACCGGTCTGTTTCTCTTGACGCAGCGACCCTTGAATCGCATTGAATCTCGTTAGAAAGAATAACGAAGAACTGACAAATTCGACGCAACCGATCCGGCGGCTGCGAGTAATTATGATTATCATTGTTTTACGATGTAAAAAAAACAATGAGAAAAATATAACCTATTTATCGAATAAAATCGTCCCGTAAGAATATTATCGAGTTTGAGATAGTGGTGAATTATTTGAAATAAAACCTTTTTGCTTCGACCCATTTTGTGTCCGATGTGCTGTAGTTTTATTCGAGTAATGATTATTCACTCGATGCAGCTTGTTGCATTCCAAACACTGGCGAACACGTGTGTTGTGCACTCGGCGATTTTCGACATTCGACAGCGATTGCGATAATTTCACGCCGGGCTTGCGCTCCCGCCGTTCAGAGGAGAGACGTGACCTTCGACAAGGCGCATGGCTCACGGGAGCGGCAAAATTTGAATCCTGCAAAAGCATTTATAATGCATTTTATGTCGATGCGGTATTAATGAAAATTATTGGCCGTCGCCAATTTTTTTTAATAAACTGGCGAGTGTTCTTCATTTTTGTTAGAAACGTTGCTTTTTTCTGTCAGACGAAGCGCAGGCAGCGGACAACTGTCCCTCAATCTTTTTACTCCTCCCAAAGCGTCCATCAAACTGATTGTTGATTGTACGAAAAAAGAAAGGAGAAACGAGTCACTGAACTAATTTTAGTAACGTAAAAAAAGGTTTGTTCATCGATGCGCTATTCTCAAAGATGCAATAATAATCATCAGTACAGAACACAAAGGAAAATAAAGTAATATCTTTTTGGAAAACGATTTTCTTTATTAAGTTTCTTACCAAAAAAGTTATAATAATGATCTATACGGGACGCAAAGGAAAAAAAAGTAATATATTTTTAGGAAATAATTTTCATTATTAAATTTCTCACCAAAATTTTTTTAATGAAAATAGGAAGGAGAAGAATCTTCAAGTTTTGTTTAGATATTACCAAAATCGTATACACGCTCGGTATTGAAAATCCGCTCCCGACGATGCGGGTTCAATTTTCGAACATATCCGACGCGATTACCCGCGGGGCATCACCGAAGGTTGTGCTCCTACGCCTACACGCTCCGGTGACCTCGGGTGATTGCAATTAACGCTAATCAAGTTTCGAAGCTTCGCTCGTCCACGGCCAATCTCGCCCTAAACTCGATAACCCGGAGAATTGATTATCGATCACCGAACGACATTTGTAAACCGGTCATTCGTCGTTGAAGCGATTGAATTTTTCATCGTACTTCCGTCCCTCGTGCCTTCGTGTCGATTCTACAGTTTTTATACAGTTTTTTTCACCCGCAAATTAACAATAATCAAACATTTTTTTAATTGTAATAAGTTTCATGTTTATTAAAAAAAAAAAAATTTAATCATGTTTGTATACACATCCGCGT
This sequence comes from Ischnus inquisitorius, assembly GCA_963924025.1. Taxonomy (NCBI): domain Eukaryota; kingdom Metazoa; phylum Arthropoda; class Insecta; order Hymenoptera; family Ichneumonidae; genus Ischnus; species Ischnus inquisitorius. The sequence goes on along the minus strand of OZ001243.1, from coordinate 1,928,810 downwards.
CGAATAGAGATCGATTATTCAGGAACTGGATAAACCCAAGATCCGCTTGACCCAGCCGCTCATGACTGTCAGCGTTACATCCGCCTTGGCCGCGCGAACTTTTCACGATCGCGAAGGATGGGTTGAATGGTATGAGTATGCTATATGAGAATGTCGGTCACTGGGACTTTCCTCCCGTCGACGATTGGCTCCGGCTCGGCCGAGCTTCTCGAGGCGCGGGAGGCGCTTTATTTATTTTTTCATTCAACCTATCGTTCCTTACGGCTGATGAATGAAAATAAAACTCGTATGCGCGTCTTATCGAAAACGTTTTTCATTCGCCCGAATTCCGCGGCGTCGGGAACGCCGGGCGATGAATCGCGATCGAGAAAAAGAGAACTTCGAAGAATGCAGCGTCCAACAGGTGATCCGCGGGCGCGGTATGCGCGAGCCCCCGAGGAACCGACCAGGCGGAAGGCAGTCGCAGGCGGCGGAAGGTTTCGCCGGCCCGATCGAACGTGAAATTGGTGTGCCCCTTCCACCCGTTCCTTACGCCGTCCGACACGCTACACGCGTCGTTCGTATGCACGCCGCTGTGGATAGTGGTTGTATGAGAGAATTCGAAAGAAGGGGGTCATCGCACGCGGAGTCCGCTCTCGGAACGGCTAGAACGCTCTTGGGCGCAGCGGCAACGGCACCAGGACGATCAGTGTTCCCCCGTCATTCGAGACGCTTTGTCGCGTACCCCATTGTTTCGTCGAGTCCCCCCGCGGACACAGTGCGTTCGTTGTAACTATTAAACCATTATTTCGTGTGAGCTTTGAAACGTTTTTTTTGTCAAGGATAACAACGATCTATCGGTGAGTTTTGTTTTCCCGAACCGTCTAAGCGCGCGAGAGGAATACGAAAGAAAGTTTTCTAAAGCGTGAAAGTCGTGAGAGAAAATCGTCCGAGTCAGTCGGCTGGGCGATTCATCGTTGAACTTGACACCGATCGTGTTGATCGATCGTTTCGATTACTTCGTTTCAGTCGATTATTTATTGTCAACTATCGAATTATTTTTCTTAACATCGACGATTTTCTCACGCGGGCAAGACGCTGAAAATTAAAACGTCGAGGAGGCTGGTTATCGAACTTGACCCCGATCGCCCGATACGCGGATGGACCGTTTCGTTTTTTTTGGTCCGTTGAAGTCGCCGTTTCGGTAAAATACCGAGAGGAAGTTACGCGTGAATCGTCGGATAATCGCTTCGTCCGTATTTCGTTCGTGCGGCAATCGCGATCGATCGGATCCCGTTCGATGAGTCTCGATGACATCGATGACGACGGTTGCGTATTCGCGGAAATACCTGCGTACACTTACGACAATAGAAAGTTCCCAGCTCATCGGGCTGACCCGGAAGAAGCTAGCGCGGAAAGAAATGACCCACATCCGAAAGATCGCGGGCTTCATGTCACGACGCGTCAATGTTTCATGCTGTTTTTTCGTTCTGCCTCCGATAATTAGTATGTTGGAACTTAATATTGCAGGCGTAGCGAGACGTTTCGGAATAAGGATATTTATTTGATGCGTCGAGGATGCGCGGTGATTCTTTCAAGGAGCGGTTTGCCTGCACCATCGTGTGGGCCACAACGGCTCATCTTCTCTTCGTCCTTTTATTGTCCTCATCCATTGTCGCAGGTACGGTGATAATAATAATAATCTTTATCTTACTTTAAAAAAATGTGTCTTGAAGGGACAATAAAATAAAAGGCCTTCTCTAGCTTTCGCACTGAATGACGTGATAATTAATGTACCATTTATGCAAAAAAATATATATGTCATAATTTATTGAAAAATTACTAATTTTACGGTAATAAATCCGGGTATATTTTCACCCATTTTTGTGATACTGCATTTTTTCCTTTATCACGATTTGTATTCTGCTTATGTCCCAGTCGGATTAAATAACACAAAAATAATTACTATTGTTTTTTTTTTACTTCCGTTGTTTAATTCTCGGGGCGCATAAAAAAAAAATTAATAAAAATATCGGTCTCATAAAGCTGCGAATTTTGGGATTGAATGAAGTTGCCATTGGGACAACACATATACGAGTATATACGAAGAGTCGTTTGCCAAGTGTGGCAGTAGGATGCGAGATACCGTTAACCGCTCTCCCGTATTTCATACATTTCTTACCAGTCTCATACACGAAAAGTGCGGTAGAAAAAGAAAGGATAAAAAAATACGAAAAAATATATATTCAATAATTATTATTCATAATAATTATTAATTAACAATTCTTAATTGAATAATAATTAATTCATAATTGTTAATCTAATTTTTATTATTGACAATGATTGTTAAATAAATATATTATTATTCAACAGAACCGGCAGGCCTAAAAGGCGGAGGACGATGTCCCGCATTCGTCGAGGAAAACGTTTGCCCGGACAGATCGCCGTCGTGCGAGAATGACTTCGAGTGCTCGAGCACCACCGAGAAATGTTGCGAGACGGCGTGCGGCCGACGTTGCGTGCCCGGCCGTTTGACCGGTTGCGAACAGCTCGCGCTCGCTGCCGCGCGAAGATCGAGGGCCATCGCCAATGGTAACACCGTTGACTACGTCCCCCGTTGCGACAACGTCACCGGCGAGTTCGAGAGAATCCAGTGCGATTCGCGTGGTCATTGCTGGTGCGTCGACAATTTGGGCGAGGAGGTACCCGGCACGCGGTCGTTGGAAATCGGCGCGAAGATCGATTGCGACAATCCACGAGAGTGTCCGGCGCACACCTGCCGAATGTTCTGCCCTTTGGGCTTCCAAGTCAGTATTATCGTCGATTGATCCGTTCTTTTATTACCTTCCCATTGTACGTCTTCCATGTCTGGTTTCAATCCCATTGATAAATGAAAAAAAAAGAAAAAAAAAAAAGTTTTCTATCCACTCGCAGATCGATGAAAGGTCGGGCTGTCGAAAATGCGAGTGCAAGGATCCGTGCCAAGGAGTCGTGTGTCCCGGCGGTGACGCGCAATCCTGCGAATTGATTCAATCGCGTTGTTCCCGCGAGCCTTGTCCGTTGATCCCGACATGTCGCCGAGCCAAGTCCCTCGCGACGATTTGCCCGGCCGGCGAGCCGCTGCAGATAACCGACTCGCCGAGGCCCTTTCTCTGCGGCAACACGCCCGGCAAGCCCTCTTGTCCACCGACTTACAAGTGCCTCGTGCAACCGGCGCAGGAATACGGCGTTTGTTGCCCGTCGAGCTTGCGAATGAAGAAACCCGGCACGTGCCCGCTCGCCGAATCTCGATCCTGCGGACAATTTTGCGAACACGATCTCGAGTGTCCGGGCGCGCAGAAGTGTTGCGCGAGCGAGAAATGCGGCGCGGGCGTTTGCACGCTGCCGAACGGTCTGAGCGCGTGTCGACGCAATCGAATTCTCGCCGAATTGCTGAGCATCACCGAGCGGCAGGGACGAGGCTACGTGCCTCAGTGCGCCGAAGGTAAGACGCGTTCTTGCGAAGGCTCGAAATCGATCGCGATAGCTTGGACTCTCGAATAATCGATGGATCTTGTTTCAGACGGTAGTTACGAGTATCGTCAGTGCTCGAGGAACGGCCTAGTCTGTTGGTGCGTCGACGCGGAAGGTTCGAAGATTCCCGGCTCGATGGGACCGGCCGATCGCGTCGATTGTTCGCCGACCGCGAGTCAACAATCCTCGAGATCGCTGACCGAGGCAGTCTCGTCTTGCGGCGAACGGCTCGAGTGCGCTCAACTCTGTCAGTATGGCTTCAAGCTCGATACTCGCGGCTGTCCGACCTGCGAGTGCGATGATCCTTGCCAAGGGTAGGTTCTTCAACACATTTTATCGCCGTCCCATTCGCTATTGAGGGACCGAATTGAAAACTTAGTGAGAGATTGAATGCAATTTTTTAAACTTATTTTTCCATCTCAATTCAGATATCCTTGTCCCGCGGGATCGGAGTGCATCTTGGAGCGTGAAAATGGTTGTCCCGACTTTCTGTGCCCGACGAGGCCGTCGTGCAGAGCGAAGAGAACGTACAAGAGCCCGTGCGCTTCCGGCGCGCCTCTCACCGACGAGACAGGAAACGCCGTGACTTGCGTGTCAACGAACGACACCGGCATCGGATATTCACTGAGCGTGGGCGATGATGAACAAGATAAACAATGTCCACCCGATCACGAATGCACTCTCGTACCGGACGCCGCTCGCTCGGTATGCTGCGCCGTTCCCCCGGCTTCGACCCTCGCCCAACAACCGACAAGTAAATATCTTTCATTTTTTCAACGTCACTTTGTGTCGCTCTTTTCAATGAGAAAAAAAAAATAATTCAACAAAACAACCAGATTTCTGTTGCCAACAGCATATTTTGTAATTTCAATTTTACTTCCTGTTCGTACGATTTAGGTAAATTACAGATTTATCGTTAAAAATTTACATAAGATCTAATTTTTCATAAAATTAGCACCATTTATCGGGTCGTTTTTTTTAATTATGTGTTCTTCACCCTATAAATAAAATATTTTATCTCTCCAGTGTGCGAGTATCTCCGAGACTTCGACGATCGCATGGAAGGAACTCGCGACGGTATGTCGTTGGCGATACCCTCGCCGATCTGCGACGCAGAAGGTAATTGGGCACCTCTTCAGTGTAACGGCGAGAGATGCGCGTGCGTCAACGACCACGGGGTGCGTTTTACCGCGACCGACCTGAATTTAACGCTATCCGAGTGCGAAGATCTTCGCTCTCTGTCGCGAATGTGCGTGAAAACGGAAAGTTGCAATCTCGATTGTCCGTACGGGCGCGAGCTCGATTCCTCGGGCTGCGAGCTCTGCCGTTGTCAGGATCCGTGTCGCGGTGTGAGCTGCGAATCGCGCGGTATCTGCACGATGGTCGACGTGAATTGCGGCGCGGAGGCGCGCAATTGTCCACCGGTGCCGGCGTGCATACCCGCGAAGGCCGGACAGTGCCCGTACCTCGTGCCGAGCTCCTCGAGCTGCGAGGTTCGTTGCAGCGCTGATCAGGAGTGCCCGAACGATCGCAAATGCTGCTCGACGGGTTGCGGCACGGAGTGCATCGAGCCCGTTGTGGCGACGGCCTGCCAGCACGCGCGAGCGGTCGCGGAGCACGGCGCCCGCGAGTCCGGCGAGCCGGCCCGAAGAATCTACATACCGAGATGCGAGACCAACGGATCGTTTCGTCCGATACAATGCCACGGGGGAATGTGCTGGTGCGTCGATGCCGAGGGTCGGGAGACCCCGGGAACTCGAGTACCCGAAGGAATAGCCCCGCGTTGCGGAACTCCCCAGAGTTGTCCGTCGCTCGATTGCGATCTCGATTGTCCTCACGGCTACGAGCTCGACACGGCCGACAATTGTCCTACGTGCGCTTGTCGCGATCCCTGCAAAACCATGAGTTGCCGCGGGGACAACGAGGCTTGCCGAATGGTCGAGGTCGAGTGCAGCTCGCCGCCGTGTCCGCCGGTCCCGGTTTGTCTACCGAAGAAAGAGAATCCGTGTCCCAACGGATCGCCTCTCGTCACGCGGGACGGAACGAGAGCGACTTGCGGCCCGCACGGTCATCTCTGTCCCTCGAGCCACAAGTGCCAGCTCTCGCCGCTCGACGAATACGCGGTTTGCTGCCCGAAACCACGGGATGTTTGCTTCGAGACACCGCGTACTGTCGACGGTTGCGTCTCGAGTGTCGGCAACTCTACCGAACGCTGGTACTTCGATTCGACGCTGAATCAGTGTCTGCGACGGGACAATGATTGTTACGCGGGACATAACGATTTCTCGAGCAAACAGATCTGCGAGACTGTGTGTCCCGTATTGACCGACTGCGAGACTAAACGCGAGAGAAACTTGAAGACCGCTGAAAGACTGAAACGTCCGTCTTTCGTGCCGAGATGCAAGCCCGAGAACGGCGCTTGGGAGCCCGTGCAGTGCCTCGACCACGTCGGCATATGTTGGTGCGTCGATCGACGCGGCGAAGCGATACGAGGCACTCTCGTGCGCGACAAACAACCCACGTGCAACGCGAGACAGGCCCGCCGCGGGAGAGGACCCAGCAACGATAGAATTGGAACTAATCGAGATTCTCCGGTCGCGAACGCGATCGAGGATCGGGATACGAGCTTCGACGTCGGGAAGACCATCGCCGATGAGAAAAAACGGATATCCGTTACTCGATGCCAAGCCATGAGGGACAAGGGACACGCCGCGAACTGCGACAAGGACGGCAGATTCGAGCCGACTCAGTGCTCCGACGATTCGTGCTGGTGCGTCGACGAGGCGGGCAATCAAATCGCGGGAACCGAACCCTTCCAGCCTGGAACGAAAGCTTGTCGTGAGTAAAATTTCTACTTAAAAAAAAGATACTCAGAAAAAAAAATTTACTATTACGGTAATATTAAACATATTAAAAATAATTGATTTATTTACAGATTATTTCTGTATGAATAATTAATTAATTACATTTCTGTCGCAATTTCATTAGCCATTTTACTTGAAAATAAATAAATATTGTTCATTATTTTATCATGTTATTATTTCACAATCTTCAAGCGAGCTATAATTTTATTCGATTTTCTAAATAATTCAATTTTTTTTTAATAATGTTTTTTTTTTATTAATCCGAATACGCAGTTCCGACTTCCGTCGAGGAGGTGCGTGTAACTCTGCGATTTCCCGGACGCTTGCCGCGTCGGGACATGGAGCGTTTCGCCAACGCCGCGGAGAGCATGCTGCGCGACATCGGTGCCGGAATAAAGGACAGCGTGGCGGTGCGGATAGACCGCGACGCGGCGATTCTCGAATTCGAGGTCATCGGCCCGAACAAAGTCGACGTTGCCTTTCATCTCGAGGAGCTCGCTCGGGACCGAGAATTCGTCTTGCTCGGATTCGTTCCGGACGTTACAACGTCGAGATTCATACACAGAGCCGCACCCGCCGCCGAAATAGCGAGTCAAATAATCGCTCTCGAGCAGAGAGAGATACTTCGGGAAGTCGTGACGACGACCTCGTCGTACCGAACCGGCACGATCGCGATCGCCTCGGTCGGCGCTTTCGTTCTCGCGACCATCGTCGTGCTGTTGATAATTTATGGGAAAAATATCAATGCGGAGTATCCCGAGAAATCGACGCGAAAAACGGACAAACGATTCCTCGCGTGCAATCAACCGGTTTACGTTATTTCGGGGGCGGAGAAGGAAGAGAGACAACGACGGTGCGATTCGGGCGAGAAATCACGGATCGAGGGTCGCGATAACGACGATCCTCTCATCGTCGAGGCTTGAATCAACGGCCGAGTACTTTTTTTTCTATGCAACGTTGTGAGTACGTGATACTTTAGTCAATTCGCAATCCGCGCTCTCGTACATATCTCGTCGTAGCTCTTCGATTTTTTTTTACGTACTTATTCGTAGAGCTACGACCTACTGGCACGGTGGCCACTCAATCCGAAGGAAACCTGGAAAAATCAGGGTTTTTTTTGGAATGAAGAACATCTTCGAGGAGCCAATTTTGTATGCAAAGGTCGATTGGTTCGTCGGGTGGGGAACAAAATAACGCGCTTTTTTTTTACAAAAATGAAAATGTTTTTCCGCAACTTCTCGAACGTTTAAGCTTCTGATAACAGTTTTTTGCGATTATAATTTTCATCGTGATAACATTTTTTCGTTCAATTTGACTCTATGGCTACATCTCCATAAATTGACTTTTTTCATTTTTTTTTGTTTAACGAAAAATCGATGATCAGAGAAAATTCTGCAGAATTTCCTGTCGATTGTGTGGCCACTTTGTACCGGGATGTATGTACATATTTATAGCCAGGTTAACCGACATGGATTTACCGGCCCGTAGTTAGTGCACGATGCATAAAAACTGTTGTATTTCGTCATTTTCCGTCTTTTGTGTATATATATATGAAAATTAATTAGAACCTTCGGTCGCGCCGATCGGGCGCATAGGTGGATTCACGAGAAGACTCATAATGCATCTTTCGCTAAAATGTGTATAAATTTATTTATTTCCTCGACATAATAATTATTCGTAAACTTAACGAACGATCGTTCCAATTATCGTGGTTTAATGAAACAATTATAATGATTATATAATAAACTATTTATTAACGTGTCTCGATATTGGGTTCTCTTCATTTCGATGTTCCCGGCGAATTTTTCCCCTTCCGACAATAAAACGTTGCTTGGTTACCGTTTCACAAACAAACGACGACGGCGAGTGCCGAGTCTATCGAGTGCCGACTCGTTTCACCGTCCCGACACCGCGACAAAATTTTGGCTTTTTATCAAATTTTCAATGTCACGATAAATCGAAACTGGAACAACGCGCTAATGACGTCGTTGAGCAATGAGGACGTTTGCCGAAAGAGTTCCGGTACGTAGAAATTCACGAAACTCGTTGGAGAGCTCATTGCGAGGTGATTAATACGCGAGCAATAACTTTCTCAGTCTACAATCAGACGGGACAGAGTTATTTTCAACAGTTGACGGCCTACAATCACATGAGCGCCCATCTGCGCCGTCTCGTCCTCGCTCCGTGTGTCGTCGACTCGAGAAACAAAAAGTACGCGCGAGAGCGTGACAAGCATCAGCAGCGACACGGCTCGCGATGCTCCTGTTGTTACCGAGCACGCCGGAGAAATTTGATCGAGGGACTTGCCTACGACACGAAGCATCATCCCATCGCAAGTTCTTGTTGCAACGAAAATTTTGTATTAAGAAAATAGTAAGATTTTTCCTATTTAATACAATCAATCGATAATTTTTTCATACGCAGGACGTGCTGAGGATGAGTCTGAAGTGCAATTCCGGCTGTCGCTCGCGACACAACAATCGCGAATCCGCGCCGCGCGAACGCAGTGCTCGCGGAGGGCGAATTGTCGGAAGTAAATTGGATCGCGGCGCTGTCGAATATTTCCAAACACCGGCGAGTCAGAGCTCCCGTAGCAGCGGCGAGCCGTCGCGCCGGAATTCCTCCGTGAGACAATACGAAAGCCCCGCAGACTCTGAGTTCGATTCACCGATTGCGAACGAAGAGAGCGTCGCGGGACATGACAAATCCCGGGATGACGAGAGACTCGAGCACTCCGACGAGGCGAAATACGCGAAATTCATTTACGACATTACGCGGGAAATAATGATCAATGGTTTTTACACAGACGAAGAATTGCAGGCGACATTCGACAAGCATCTTCGCATTAATTACGATCTATTGGATAGAGTAAGTGAAAAAAAAGAATAACTTGCCATTCAGAAAAATATGAAAATGAATTGTTGGTGAAGATTAACTTTGAATAAAAACGCTTTGATTTTGAGGATAAGATGCTGGCGGAGATCGATCAGCTGAGAACGTCGTTGAACCCGACGGCCGACTGTTCGGACGACGACGACGAGAGTAATCGGCGTTTCGCGGATTCGGGCCGGTTCGCAGCGCCCTCTGCGTCGAGCGGGGGATCGACGAGAACTAAAGCCCTTTATCGAAGCAAAATCGCGGATAAGATTCGCGAAGCTTTCGAGGATTCGCGAAGAAGCTCCGACGGCGAGAAACTTCGGGTATCGAGAAATTCTCCCGATTTCAAATCGGAACTCTACGTCGCCGAGAGAGACGTTGTACGCGCGTTGATGGAGATGAAATTGGATCCTGAGCAGATCCAGACGATTCGCAAGAGACTGCGAAACAAGAGCCGGGACGCCGTTGCTCTGGCGAAAACGGTATGACGAAGTCCGACGATTTTTATTGGTCCGTAGTTTCGGGATCGATTGAGATCGAGCAATTCACGAACGGGAGTTGTAACGATCAGGTGCAAGTCGACGAAAAACGTAATTACGAGCACAAGAGCAAGGAACGAACGAACTCTTCGATATCTACGAGGCCTGAGTGGCGAATTAGCCAATTATTTCGTCCATCCGACTCGCAACTCGCGGACAACAGGCGAGACGAGCCAAACGGCGGTGGCGGCTGTCGCGATCGAACTTCAACTCCGAAACATCGACATGATTGCCAGTGTCGATGCGGACACGATACGGAGTATGTTTGAAATGCCCCTCGCAAAAATTAAAAAAGAAATTAGGAATACTTACGTTATTTCCTCATTCATTCTTTGTTTAAAACATTTCAATTTTTTTTTCTATAAAGAAATTAATAAGAAAAAACAAAAAATCATGCGCCAAAAAAGAAATTTATAATAAAGGCTGACTTGTTCGGTAGGATTCCCGATGATTTGGCAGCGCCAGAGCCGATATCGTCGGCGAATATCGAGCGGGAATCCCAGAAGGAGCACGATACGCGAATACTGAAAACCAGTGAAAAAATCCGTGTGACGAAAATTGCAAAAAATATCGATGCTGCATCGAGTTCCGCAATATCGGTAATTTCGTCCCAAAATGGAATCCTAACTAAAGCGAATAACATCGATAACTCGTTGGCGGATATTTCCGAAAAATCGGAAGAACGAGACAATGCCGCAGTGGGTCGGTGAATTTATCAATTTCCGTGATGCCTCGGTATTAAAAAAATATTTCTCTGGATTATCTGTCTTATAAATTTTCAGAAAATAACGCGACAAACGGCGAACCGAGGGCTGACTCTGCGGAAGTTCCAACTAATATTGAACCTGAAACTGCGAACGACGAACTCGCCAGTACATCCGAGTACTCCTCTCAATTCGACGAGGCCGAAATTGGCGAAGAATTAATGCAGATTTCCGAAGAGGAGGAAACGCACGATCAAGACGACGTTTCCGTTGCCGTTCATATGTAAAAAAAAATCCAAAAATAAAACTTTGAAAAAAAACTGGAATATTCTACACCTGCTCGGTTCTCTTAAAACGACAATGACCAGACACGAGAATTTCATTATTATTAGCCATCAGAATCTTCGCGTATTCTCTTTTTATTCGCACAACAATTTGTTTATACAGCAGCGACACTTATTCGACACCCGTAATCAACAACGATAAACTATCTAGTTGCAATATTGTGAAAAAATATAATGCGTCAACACATGTAATATGTATAGCCGGTACACATACGCAAACTGTACATGATACAAATATACATACTATATATATACATATACATATACATGGTATAGATTTGTGTTAATGCGCGCGCTGTATGTACAAGTATTTTTCTCTCTTTCTTTTTTTCTTTTAAATCTACGAAAACTAAAAAAAAATGATGCTTATTGCTATTCGAAACATCCTAAACGATGTTTGTCCAATTCGAACTAAATCCCATACTCGTTTCGTCGGTATGTAGAAGGTACGTGTGCATTTAACAATCGAGTCGAGGATAATACCGATAATTGACGCCTTTCATGAGTATACACATACAGTTTGTTACGTAGCTCAGAGAAAAATTTACTCCGTCAGATCGGTAAGTTCAGACCCAATGTCCTATTTTTCTATAGCGATGAAATTTCTTCCTCGTTTATGACCCCCGAATATTTCGACAAAGCAGCGATTCTCGTACGTCCCGGATATATATATCGGTTCGTAGGCTCGGATGTCGTTAGTAAAAAGAATAATGAAAGAAAAATAATAAATAATCATCGATCTTTCATCAGCTGCCGTCGGAAGCGTTCGAGGACGAGTCTTCGAGCTCCGACGCTCCGGGACCTCGTTTCAGTATGATCAGCAGGTCCGTTATGCGCTTTATCGTGAAATCCGGCTTCGGATCTTCGCTGGATATACGAGTTTTGTCGCTTATCGGTATCCACACGGTACCCGCGAGATTGGCCTCGATACCTCCTGTAACAGAAAGATTCGAATGAAAAAAGAAAAAAGGGTCAACTTTCCAGACAGAGATGAGACACCGTGTCCGGTAAAGTATCCGCGAAAAAATTCCATACACCATGCGAGAGAGCGTTACGACGAATTTACCTAGAATATCGGTTTCCAGTTTATCCCCGACCATGAGACAGTTGCTCGGCGTGACGTTGAGACATCGGCACGCTTCCTCGAATATTCTCGCCTGGGGTTTTTCCCAAGGCAAATCGCCGGACACGAGCACGACGTCGAAGTATTTCTCGAGCTCGAGCTTGTGAACCTTCTCCCATTGGGCGTTCGACGGACCGTTCGTTATCAATCCGAGAAGATACTTCTCGCGCATCTGCCGCAGCATCGTGCTAGTCTCCGGCTCGAGGGCCAAATAACGATATCTCAGGTACAGCCATCTCGTGTAGATCTCGTCGCAGAGATACGAGTACTTCGCTCCGAGGGCCTTGCTCCAGAGATTCGTCCGCCAAGCGTCGAGATCGTAGGCTGGGTTGTCCGGACACTTGCGGAATTGCTTGAGATACGTCGCGGTGATCTTGCTAGCCGCTTCGTGCGGCACTCCGTACTTTTGGCTCAATTCCTCCGTCAGCTGTGTTTATTTACCGGGCAGGCAAAAAGTGCGGGAGTAAAGAGAGAGAGAGAAGAAAAAAATTCGTTAGTTGCTTCTTTCATGTTTGCTTTTGTTTACAAGAAATAAAATCAGTTTGTCTTTTTTTTTGGGCGAAACATGGATAGATCGTATATACGTTTAAAAAAGAGGTTTTTTTTTTTTCGGAGAGACTACCGTTGAGGATGAATTCAAGTTCATAATAAAATCGCAAGCGCACGCTATCACGTTTCTTTCTCAAGGATCCCAATGACTTTTTCCTCGAACGTGATAACGTTGCGGATGTTTTTCTTATTTTGCATTTCGAGTATCTTCGCAATTGTTTTCTCTTTCTTTTTACAACTTGAATGGATTGATCGGCGGTGCGGGGAACAAAATCGAGGGTGGGGACAATCGGGGAATGAATATTAACGTAAGTTATCTTAAAAGGACGCTTAATTCATATTTTATGATTACCTATAAAATGCATTGATTCATTCAAATAGTATCTCGAGCCGATAATTGGACACTCGAAGTCGCACCCACGGACCCTGCTGTAATCACAACAAAATCAGCTGTGCCAACAACAGACTTAAATGATATTCCAATGTTATGCAGATGATGGGGGCCGTATGTGATGAATGTGTGTTTTTATTTATTCTTTCCAGATTAAATAATAGAAAAAAAAATAAAGATATATATATGAAAAAACAAAGACGCACAAAATCAAATAAATAAATCGAGACGCAACATGAGTATCAAAAGTAATTTCCTTTAATGCAAACATTTCTTTCGGATATTACAAATTTTTCCATATCGACAACGCATCCAACCATTATCATTAAGTTTTTGTATACATAGAAAAAAAAAAAAAAAAAAACAAAGAAAAAAAAATTCGTCGTAGAAAAAGAAAAACAAGTAAGAATAGATCGTGACGAGTTCGGAACGACTATTCGATAGACTGATTCACTGAACAACATAGTGAAGTGGTTATTAGACATTTGGCTTCTATACAAAACTTTTCGAATTCGCGCCGTGCGAAACGCACGCGCGGAAAACTTTGATGAAGGAAAATATTAATATCCCCCCGTCGCCGTTGTGTGGAAAACACTTGGCTCGCTACGCGCGCGTCTATTTCTAATCGTGATTTACTTCTCACGAGTACAATATATAGCGTGGTTATTCATTGACCGAGTGGCCAATTATTATTTTCGTCGAAACATCGAAGTTTCGTGAATGGCTCGATAATCGAGGCGAACAGTACAAATCCCAAATGCTAAGTATAACAATTGTTTACAAAATCAAATTCTCGAAAAAAAGAAAAATTAAAAAAGTGAAGAAAGAAAGAAACGAGGTTTCGATATTTCGAAAAAATTTTAGTCACCGAAGAGACTTTTGCCCAATTCCATCATGCGATGATTTCTACAAACGGTGAGGGCTCCGGATTTCTTGAGCACCGCCGCGACGCTCGGGTCGGCCTTGACCAGATGGCAGAGCAAGTCTTCGTAGGCGGATTTAACGTTCGGCGGCAACGATCCGATCTTGACTTTCTTCAGTATCTCGACGATTCCCTGGGCCCAGCCGGACTCGATGGCGAACTCGGTGAGCCAGGGCACGAGCTGGAGAACGCCGGCCATCGTTTGCATCCCGAGGAACCACAATTCCATTATCTCCATCCAGTGTTGCTTGTAGGACATCGACACGACCAATTCCGTGGGGTCGTTGCTCTCGTCGACGATGTACGCGTCCCACAGGAATCTTATCGTCGCTTGTATGTAGCGACATATCGAGAAATCGTTTTTCTTCACGAGTTTCGCCTGTTGCTTCAGCAGCAACAGTCCCAATATCGCCATGTGACCGTGAAGCACCAAATTCTCCGGGGTTTGCTTGAGCTCCGGCAAATTCGTGAAGATGAATTTCAACAGATTTATGAAAGTCTGCGATTCCTCGACGAGCTTGGCCTCGAGCACGGTGATGTTCATGAGAACGTTGCATATCGACACCATAGCGGCGCGCGAGTCGTTCATCTCGTTTATAACGTGCTGCTCCAATTCCTTCTCGGGTTCCTTGATGGCTTTGAGCCTCTCCGATCGCGGCACCGGTGGCTTTTTGTAGTGAACGATGGTCCAGTGATAGGACAAGCAATCGAACAGTACCTGATCCTGTTTGTGCTTCAGGAGAATCTTCCGGGCTTGTTCCTCGACCGCGAGATAGCAGAGAGCCGGAAGCATTATTCTGAGCACATCGACCTCGCTGAGTGGATCGCGAGACTCGGTGTCGCACGTAGCCTCGTCGTTGCGGGCGCTCGCGCCGGCCCGAGCCTTTTCGGACAATTTTCTGTTCCTGTGAGCGTAGAACGTATCGTTCGCGACCGTTAGCATGTAAGGCAGAACGGAGTAAACTTGGGGTCGCATCGCCGAAGTTTCCTGCGCAAGCCAAGCGGCCAGTACGCGAACCATCGCGCAAACGAAAACTCGCTCTTTGATCTCCGTTGGTTCTTTGGCCTTCGAGACGGCGGTTAGCAGGCCGATGACCCCGGCGAACGCGCCTTTTAGCGCAGTGTAGAGCGATTGTTTTTCCTTCTGCTCCAAATCCAATTGATCGCTCGTTATGAAGCCGAGCGATATCTCGAGAATGAGAAAGCAAGCGGTGACCAATTCGCCGTTGTTGACGACGCTC
The DNA here is from genome assembly GCA_963924025.1 of Ischnus inquisitorius. NCBI lineage: Eukaryota > Metazoa > Arthropoda > Insecta > Hymenoptera > Ichneumonidae > Ischnus > Ischnus inquisitorius. The sequence goes on along the minus strand of OZ001243.1, from coordinate 1,913,764 downwards.
TTCAATTGTTTTCCTTCGAGCTGCATCCTCACCTCGATCGAGGCGAGCTGTATCAGCAGAAGGAAGAACACTTTCGGCTTCTCGGGATCCGACATCGCCCATTCGACGCCCAGGAGATCGAGCACCGCCGAAGCGAGCTTCAACGCCGGATCTCGTTGATTCTTGCCGATCTTCGAGCCGAGAATGTCGTTCAAGCCCTTGTGAATGCTCTGAGGCCAAGATTCCGTGCTCGACGACGCGGCGATGACTTCCTTGCGACACGACGATATCAGCGCCTGAAGTATACTCGACAATTCGAATTTTCTCTCGGAATGATCGGTCTCGAAGTCGAGAGCGATTTTGTTCACGATCGCGTGAAACGGCGCCGTGTCCTCGGGATCCCAAGCCTCGGGGCCGATCTTACTCGTAAGCGTGACGAGGATATTCAACGCCTCGTCCGTCTGAAAGCTCTTTTCCGAATAAATTTCGCACATCTTCGGTATCGCGCGCTGTTCGAGAAGGGCTCTCTGTCCGGGTGGATATTGAGCGATGTTTTGCAGGCAGGTGTAAGCTTCGCTGACGATAATCAAGGTATCGTCGGGCGCGTCGTCCTCCGCTTGAGAAACTAATTGCAGCAGCGCCGGCACGTGTCCTATCATGTCGGGATGAGCGGCCAATTCGGGTTCGTTGCAGAAGGAGGAGAGAACTGAGAGCGCGACGGACTTGTAGACCTGCGCCGGACAGTCGACGGGCACGTCGTCGCTGGACAACAATTTCCTAAGAAACTTAGCGCCGATAGCCTCGAACAGCATCTTCTTGGCCGTCGTGCCGCAGTCTTTGGCGTCGACGAGCTTCGTCACCATGAACAGAGCGGCGAATTTCTCCGAATCGCTCTCCACCATCTTCAGTATAGCGACGCATTTTTTCACACCCTCCGGTATACTCATTTTCACTTATCGCAGTCGTAACTTTTTTCTTCTTCCTTTATCGAGTTTTTATTCTTACGAAAATTCTTGTTTTATTATTATACGATTTTTTTTACAAAGAGACGTTGCACTTTCGATCGTCGCCGGTAGACTGGCTCGTCCGCTGTTCGCGTAGCGAGAGATTCTAGCCTTGCCCTTTGACACGCTCCCTCCGAGGAGAGAGTTTCGTAGACGAAAATAACTTTTTCCCTCTACGACGTTGCCAAACTGACTGAGCCGACTAGAAACTCCGGCGCGAGTAACATTATTATTATATCGCGATCGAGTGTTTTTTTTTTTGTGTTTCTTTACGCTGTCACAAAAAAAAAAGACAACCTTCGAGCGCGACAGTTCGAGTATCTTTGTTGTCGTGTTTTGTTTTTTTTCAATAATTAAAATAATACATGAAGAACGAGCGGAGCGCCGAGTGTTTCGGGACTCGCCGCGAAAATAGACGTGGGAGCACGCGGGAGCGTGGATGGAACTATATCGGGAAAGACAGCTCGTGTTACACAGCTTTCTATTTCGGTGCGGACCGACGCAGCGTCTTAACCCCCCGTATCACTGCAGCGGGTGTCTTTCGGCGCTGGAATAACAGCTGCGGTGTGACGTTCTTTTATTTTTTCTTATATTCCGTAGTAGAGTAACGCGAGCGACACGAGGCGTCCGAGATAGTTTACCGAGCAGAAGCAAGAGTAGTACTGACGGGTTAGGCGGTGGGGGTTGAGGTGGGGTGGGGAGAAGTTAGGCAGTAGGTATATACATACTATCGGACATTTTCATTCGCGTCGTCTGCTGACATGCGTGACCTCTCGCGCCCTTCGGTTCTATCTTGATTCAAGGTGCTTCGTTCCGACGAAGTGGGGCCCCCCCACGGGCATTTTTCGTAGGGCGCGCGATCTCTCTCTCTCGTCTGCTTCGCGAGGATATATTATACTACGCGGAAGGAGCTCGAACTCTCTACGCGCGTTGTAATAATGCAAAACAAAGCTTTTATACCTTTCTGCATGCCAAACTGTCGCCTTTTCGCGTCTCGATGAGGGTGTTGTCCAGATCAAAAAAGACGGCGGTGATTTCGGGATTCGAACCGTTTCGTGCACGGTAGGCGGCCATTGTCACTGGATTTTTTCACGTTCTACTGCTACTGCTGGCCGTTGCTGCTTACTGCTATTCGATCCTCTCTAATTTTCCGTGTCGCAGTCCTCGTGTCTCTTCACTCTGTAGGTTACAACTACGAATCGTCCCGTCGTTTGTTGTCTCGTCTGGGGCGTTTGTACGATATCGATATGCTTGGCGCGCTCGGCTGTGATGGAATAACGGTGTTATACTGCGATGTAGTTACTGTTGGGGGGGGCCTTTGTACGACGACGGGATAGCTCCGGTAGTTTATCGTTCCGCGTAGTTCAGCCAGTCAGCCAACTCTCTCTCCCTCTCTCGCGGACTTGGTAAACCACAGCGGAACAAACACGCGTCCAATTGGATGAAAATATAATCGAGGACAACGTTATTGGGCCGATCGCGGGTCATCCCCATCATTGGCTATTTTATCGGATGACCGAAGGAACAAAAGAATGTGCGGAAAAAAAGATAAAAAACACGCGATGAGAATCGACCGTTCGGAATTGTCGAGAAACCGCGTGTTATTGTTGAAGTTCGACGATAAGTGAAAACTTGTAAACAAAATGCTGAGACGCAATCTACTGCGTAACAGCACGTGGTGCAAAATTCGCGCGAGGAATAGCCACGAGAGTGCGAAAACAGCGGCGAAACCGATTGGGAATGTCGATAAAAAAAGTGACATATCGAGAATCCGAAACATCGGGATATTGGCGCATATCGATGCCGGTAGGTTCATTCATTTTCAGGGTCAAAGGCGATCGCGAGCGCGGCAAGGGCTTATGCTACGGTTTTTTCGACGATGATTATTCCAGGCAAGACAACGACGACCGAGAGAATGTTGTATTACTCCGGCAGCATCGGAAACATGGGCGAGGTACACGACGGCAATACCGTCACCGATTACATGGAACAGGAACGTCAACGCGGAATAACTATCACATCGGCGGCCGTGACATTTTCGTGGAAGGATCATCGCCTAAATCTCATTGATACTCCAGGCCACATAGATTTTACAATGGGAGTAGAACAAACCCTCGGCGTACTCGACGGTGCTGTGGTAGTTCTTGACGGTTCGGCCGGCGTCGAGGCTCAAACCTGTACGGTTTGGCGACAGGCGGATCGCTATGACATACCCAGGCTCGTCTACGTCAACAAAATGGATCGTCGTGACGCTAACTTCGACAACAGCATTAAATCCATAGAGACAAAATTTGACGGTGTAACTCTCGTGACACAGACACCCATAAAAAATAGTGACGGTGCGCTAGTCAGTATCATTGATTTATTGACGCTCGACAAGATAACCTTTGATAAAAAGAGTCAGGGTAAAAGATTCGTCAGAGACAAGTTGACGGAAGGTGACGACGGGTCATTGTGGGAGGAGGCTCAGGAGAGACGTCGTTCATTGACTGACAAATTGTCAGCGCTGGATGACGACTTGGCTAATGCGATAATCGAACAAGACTCTCTTGACGCCATCTCTGCCCAGGCTTTGGCAGAATCAATACGACGTTGCACCGTCAACAGAAAAGGAGTTCCTGTTTTGCTTGGGAGTTCCTACAAAAATATCGGCGTTCAACCGTTAATGGACGGGGTCGTACTTTATTTGCCCTCGCCCGATCAAAATCCTCAGAGAAACGCTTATCATCGTTGCTTCGAGAATAACTTTTCCGCGAGAGCGTTCAAGATCATTCACGACAAGCAACGCGGTCCCGTAACGTTTTTCCGCGTCTACACGGGTCGATTGTCCAAGGGTCAGAGAATGTACAACATCGAGAGAGCCAAGAGCGAACAGGGGGGTCGACTTTACGCCGCTTACGCCGACGACTACGAAGAGGTCGATGTAATAACCGAGGGAAACATCGGCGCTCTCGCGGGCCTGAAATACACGGTTACCGGAGATTTGTTGACGAACAACGCGTCGTCGGCGGGTCGCGTCGAGAAACTAATCGACAGAAACGCGAATCACGATTCTCACAAGAGAAACGCGAAGAAAACAATGTTACTGAGCGGAGCCAGCGTACCCGATCCTGTTTTTTTCTGCTCCATCGAGCCACCCTCGATGGCCTTTCAATCGGCTCTCGACACCGCCCTCGCCGAATTGACTCGCGAAGATCCCAGCTTGAGAGTGACCCAAGACGAGGAAACGGGACAAACGATTCTAGCGGGAATGGGGGAGTTGCATATCGACATTATCAAAGAGAGAATAAGAAGCGAATACAAGATCGACGCCGATCTGGGACCTCTTCGAATAGCTTACAAGGAAACCGCGAGAAACGTAGCGAAGGATCGATTGGTAGCCGAGCACAAGATCGGAACGACGAGTCACATGGTGGACGTGACTCTCTCCGTACTGCCGAATTACGAGGGCAAAGAAATGCTGCTTTTCGATACTTCACCCGATAGCGCGTCCAACATCGCGAACATACATCCGCGATGCATGACTGCCGTCAAAAAGGGCGTGCGTGCCGCCCTCACTCACGGCCCTAAACTCGGCTGTCCCGTCGCCAATGTTGGCGTTAAACTTCACTGGTTTCAAGTCGCGAGGAGCACTTCCGATACGATTATCACTGCTACCGTCACGCGATGCATTCGCAAGGTAAACATTATTCTTCTGCAATGTGACGTACACGATTATTCAACAGTTTTCAAGTCGTAGCGGATTTTTATTATAAAATAAATAAAATATTTCAATTCAAATTGTTGTACTCGCGACCGTTCCAAAGTTACAAGGAAACCAAAAAACATTCTTTTTACCAAGTTGGAAAAAAAAAAACAAATTAAATTTCATACAGTACTAAAAACTATTATATTTCCATTATTGAAATGCGTTGTTATCGTGGAAAATTGATAAAATAAAAATTATGACAAAAATTCGTTTGTTTTCAGATTCTCGAGGACTCCGGAATAAGTATACTGGAACCGATAATGTTTTTGGAGGTCGTTACCCCCGAAGCGCACGCCTCGAGTATTCTGGCCGATTTGAGCCGACGACGAGCCGAGATCCAGGAGATCGGGGCCCGCGGTCACAACAGAATAATATACACGCATACGCCCCTCGCCGAGCTGCTCGGATACGCGACTACCCTCAGAATAATATCCTCGGGAACCGCGACTTTCACCCTCGAGTTCATCGACTATCGCTCGATGGGACCTTTGGAGGAACAGGAAGCAATCAAAAGCGTCACTGGCTTCTGATCGATTTCGTACAAATTGTAAATAAAAAATTAAAACGAAAAAAACAAAATTTCGAATCTTTCCATCGAGTGCTTTAACTAAACAAAATAATATATTGCATCAATTGCGTATTACAATATTATTACACGATTGTCATTTATTTATTTTTCGTACATGACTAAGATAGGCGGTACGATCATAACGAGTAGCGATCGCGTGTAAATATGCATATATATATGTACACATACATATATATTAATATTGCTCAATGTTGTGTAAAATTCTCGTACTTGATAAAATATATGTATATATATATATTATGCGTTTGGAGGGATTAGACTTCTTCTTCTTTTTTGCTTTATCTATAATTCGTTCAATTTTCTCGCCTCAACATCTGTGAGTCGCCAGAACAGCTAGCGCACATTTTTCGTATTCTCGTCTCACAAACACAACGTTGCTGCTTCGACAATGATTTTTTTCCTCCCGTGACGCTGACAGAATCTTTCTTCGACGTTAAGAAAAATTCAATTTATTCCCTCGATACAATATATATATATTAATAGAGTCGTCAATCGACTTATCGGAGGGTGATTGCCTTTTTCTCCGTTGACCGAAAATTCTTTGGTCTAGGCTTCGTTTTCATTTAATCAAAATACTGTGGTATTTTTCTTTTTTTTTCATTGTAGATGAATGCGATTCTATCTTGACCTCGGACTCGGAATTTCGTCTATTTTCTTCTCCTTTCTATTTTTATTATGGCATCAAGCAGAAAATCGCCCGAGAGTCATGGTTCTTGTTATCTTCGATTGATTCTCTCGTTTCTCTCAAATCATTCGCGTAATTGATTTATCGTAAACGATTAGCGGTTGGGCTAGAATGGAATCGTTTGTCTCGACGTGTATTCCCGATCTCACTCGGGATCGTCCTCGTTGGAGCCGTAGTCGAATTCTTCCTGGCGTCACAAGCTCACGAGCTTCGGTGGATTTGCGTCGGGCGAGCTCAGGTCGACGGCGGACAGATTGTTCCTCTGTTGGCTGGAGCAAGACGGTATGAGAGGCGTCGAGACCGGAGTCAAGCCGGTGCCGCCTTCCATGAGAGAGTCGAAATTGAATGGGATTCCGCTGGACGGCGTTGTTATCGGAACACCGGCGACTTCCGAGGCGGTTTTCATGAACGTCGGAGTCTCGACGGTCTTGAATTGCAGCGAATCCGGTCGTTCCTTTGGCTCGGTGAATATCGGCAAGGAGTTCGGCCGATTGTTGTTCTCGAAGCCGACCGGCAGTGTGTTCGGTCTGTTGGGTCTCGCGGCTGTGTTGGCGGTTTCTCGCTTCGGCGGCTCGACGAAGTGATCGTCGGACGTCGCGTCGGGCTTTATCACGGGCTTAACATCGGGCGGCGAGGACGAGCGTATTCGGCAGACTGCTCGGTGCGCCTCGAGAATGAATTCGAGCTCGTCCTTGGCTTGTTGCAACTGATGAATCTCGTCCTGCAGGCTCTGTTTCTTCTGTTCCAAACCCTCGGTCTCCTTTTGTTTCGATGAATTAACAAAAAAAGGTTTTTTCATTAGAGACTCGTCGGAACACAAAAAATACGTGAATCACGGTTTTTTTTTTTTTTTTTTTTAAGAAATACTCACTTCTAGTAGGGAATTTGTGTGATCCATGCGGCGCTTGCGGCATCTCGCTGCTGCCATTTTATTTCTTTCTCTGCGTACTTGGCGTCTTTCCTCCTCCTCCGGGGACATACCGATCGTTCGCGTTGGTCTTCGACCGCCCATGTTTCGCCGCGTTTGATGATGATTCTGTTGTTGCTGCTGTTGCTGCTGCTGCTGATGCGGCAAATCGTGGTTCTGATTCTCCAGCAGAACGCCGTTCGCGCTCTGAGTGTTTTGGGTCTGGGCCGGCGTTGGCTGCGACGGCTCGACGAGAGGCGGCACGAAACCGGCCTCCCGGCTATGGGACGCAGACTCGCTCGTCAATTCGAGAAATGTCTGCTCGATACTGCGAAGGGTTGTCGGCGTCAGCGTGGGAGTCGTCCTTGTCGGGACACCGCTGTGCAAACCATCCAATGAAACGAGCTATAACAAAAAAAACAATAGGACATTTATTATCATTGTTTACAAGGTATTTCATCAATTTCATCGATTACTTATAATCAATATTGAATGCGTTTTTTAATTAAATTATTAAAAGCCTTAATTTACATTGAAAAAAAAAAAATAGTTATTATAATTATTACGATAGAACAGAATTTCGATTCTAGCTTTCATAGTAAAGCTCTTTTTCACAAGAAAAAAGATGAATCATCCTGTATGTGCGTACATAATTCACAGTTTTATCGATCATTCACGACTATACATCATTATCATTATTTGATTACTCATTTTTCCAATTTTTATATTCTCATCATTAGGACCACGAGACGAAATAAAACATTAGGGGCGTTTTACTATGGCCTTTTAACCCGCAAGTAATCGTTTACGAGTTACGCTTTAATTAGAACGATTTTAGGATTTTTCTCGTCGAATATTTCATTTTCGTTGCTCATAACCAATGGCGTCGAGTCCGACGAACTCGGATAAAAAGAAATAAAGCGATAAAGTAAAGGAGAGCGAAAGAGCGAAAAAGAAGAAAAAAAAAACGAACGACTCTGGCCAGACTAATTTTGGCCGTGATGCAGCGTATACGCGGGGTCACGAGGAAGGAGAGAAGGCGACGGGTAAGCATTGCCGCCAAGGCATTTTCAGGAACGCTGTTACCTTCTCGGCCTTGCCCACCTCCGCGCATCGCGTCGCCGTTGCCCGCGAGCACCGCGGGCTCTCCTCTTTCTTTTTTTATTCTTTATTATTCGACGATAGTCAATTCCACGCGTCGCGCGCGCTCGAAAATATCGATGATGCCTTCGAAATGATAAGTTATCAACGCGTCAACGGAGAGCCCGTATATTATTATTCTCGTGAATCGAGACGGATAAGAGGAGCGTTCGCTGTCGAGCGGTTTCGACGAGATCGCCAGGTAAATGAGCGGCGAGTCGTTAAGGCGCTAACACTCGGAAAACTAGAGTGACTGTTATGATTCCGCCGCGGCCGAAAGAGCCCGATGTGTCATGGCTAAAGTTAATCCCCCAGTGCCGAGTGGTTACTGTCTACGAGATCGCTTATACGCCGTCCACCCACTGCCTCGCAAAAATTCTATCTTCGACGCTAATTTACGCGCTCCCGAACGATCACAATTGTTAATAATTCACGTCGCGTATGGATTATTCATTTCTATTATTATTCGAGAGGTACAAACACTCGTAACGTCAATAAAAAAACGTAATAAACGCTCGAAAAACAATTAAAAAAAACATTAACGAGGTTATGAACGTTAAATCGTCCGAAGAGAGCCGTTGAACGGTTTCGGTAGTTCACAATCGTTCGGGCAATCCCAGCGAGTTTCGAGAAAAAAAAAAAAATTCTCAAGCTTTCACTTGCGTCAGCGGAGGAAACCATATCCGTGTCTTTTTCCGAGAATCTTTCGTCACGAAATTCCGTAACATTACTTTTCAACTCGTTCTTTTATTAATCTGATTTGTCTAAATATTGAATGTGCCGAGCACGAACAGCGTGCCAGAAGACAAAGGGCTATTCCGCGTGTAATATCACGAGAGCCCATAATAGCTGCGGGAAGAAACATCGCGATGTTTGCACGAAGAGAATTGATAAGAGTCAACATCGTGCGCACGGCCGTGCGGCGGTGCCGACGCGAAAGATAACGCGAGCCGGAGAGAGGAGTTAGGTCGCGAGCGTGTTCGAACGCGTCGCCGCACACGGCACCGAACGGAATCGATCAAGAAAGAGTTAGGTCGTAGTAGTTTCCGCGTCGTCTGCGAGGCAAGATTAATTCGCGTCTCGCGCGGCTAAAGACCCGGCTCTTCGGCTCTCGGAATTCGTTTTTTCATCTCTTAACTCGAGGAAACACATCGAACACGCAAATACTCACGATTTACTTCTCATCGTTAGTCAATCTTATGTCGTCGAACTTTTACCTGCTGATAAAGCAACTCCTGAGCGAGTATATTCGCAATATCGACAGGATCCATGGCCGTTGTCATAGTTTTGTCTATTCCTCTCGTCACGACGATTATTTGTGATAAATTGTTCGTTGCGTTTCGTTTGTCTCGTAAAGGGATCGTAGAATAAATAGAGGGGGGTGGAGGGGAGGGGGGAGTCGTTTAATCGATGGATGAAAAGTCGGTGACGAAACGCGATTGATTTTGTCGATGCAATCGAGTCGGATCGTTCGTTCGTAAGAAGGTCGCTTGGGAGTCGGTGCGAAGAGCGCGTTACTGTTATTATTATTTCTCCGCGTCTGTTTTGTTTCTTTCTTTATCTTTCCGTATTTTTCTGGGTTTTTTTTTCTCGGTTTTTTTTTTTTTTTTTCGTATTCTTCGCAACAGTATTATACTGTGAAAAGTTCGGTCGCTCTCCGTTCCTAATCTCTCCCTCTTCCTGTGGCTCTCGCGCCTCCCCGGGAAGTCGCTGCGTCGTCTACCGACGCCTCTCTCATACTGCGGACGTCCCGATGTCGTCGCGGTTGCCGGCGCCCGTCGCTCGCCGTTTTCTCTTGCCATGCGACTTGGCATCGCGACCCCCAAAAATAGATGCGAATTTTGAGCAACGCTACGAAAAACCCCGCTCTCCTCGCTTCGCGGGGGGATACGAAGAGACCCGCAAAGCATCTCGAAGCCAAGTACTCGCGGAAAAAAAAAACGAGTACGACGCGCAAAGTTCTGCGAGGGTTTAACGATCGATTATTTACGAGTTTTTAAGATTTTTCTGATTACTTATCAACACATTTTGAAAAACCCAAATTTTCGACGTATTTGTCTGGAATAACGATACTATCGATTATCGATTAATATTTTCGAAAAAAGGCTATCTCTCGTGTATTCGATTGCGTAACTCTCGAAAATCGTTTTCGCGGCTCCGTCGCGTTTAACGCACCTGTGGAGCGAGATTTGTTGGACGGCTAAGCAACGAGGACGAAGTCTCAGAGTTCGGGATAAACAAGAGGATGCGGTCGGCTTATCGTGTCGAGCGCCGTCGGCCGCTATCGGGCTTTTTCCTCTCGGCAGAGGAGAAGAAAAAACGAACAATAAGTCGTCGTAAGCTCGAGCGAGACGAGAACTCGAGAGGAAAGAGCGTTGACCACCGCGGACGTCGAGAGCGGTGAAAAACCTCGGGGGACCGTCCGGTGTGCGTTGGGCCGAGCGAGGACTGTGTCGAAAATAGTTGAGATGCATACACAACGCCAAGAGAGACAAAGGAGACAGAGGAAATCCGAGTGCGTGGCGCGGCCGTTTTACGAGCGAAAGAGTCAATGGAAAATTTTTGTTTTCTTCGTAAATCTTCACGAGAAAAATATGTCCGCGCGATAACGATGCGTTGTCGTTCGAGCGTGAAATTCCGCACAATGCGACATGACTTACCTCGAGACGTGGAACAACAAAATTATTCTTTCGAATCGCTCGCTAGCGGTATATTAATCCTAGAGATCGGCGCTGGCTACAAAACTGAATAATACGAGACGGCGATAATAAGCGAACGAGAATGGGTGGGGGAGACGAAGCGGTGACGAGCACGCAGCGTGCGCCGTGTTAAAAGGTCCACCCGATACGGAGTACAGCGAGGAAACTCGACGACGGTCGTAGTGACACTGACAGTGCCTTCTGTCATCGTGAATCGTGATGCTGCCGCGCTCGTGCCCGCTCCCGTCGTCGCCGTTGCGGTGGTGGTGGAGGAGAAGGAAGAGGAGGAGGAAAAAGAGGCGCTATCGGGACGAGATCGCACGCCTCCTTCGCTCGCAATATTCGTTGGGTTATACGAGCTCTCTCGTAAAAAAAAAAAAAAAAAAAAAAAAGAAAAAAGAAAAAAAAACCGAGAAAAAAATATCTATCGACTGTCGATTGAGTGCGAAGGATTCAATCTGACAAACAAAATATATACTCGAAAGCGAGGCGGTGCGGTGCCTCTACCGAGAAAATCCCTACCGTGCCAGATTGCGTCACATATTTCATTCCCTCGTTCCGGTATCGAACTCGAGCGTAGCGGGGAATCAGAGAGAGAGTGAGAGACCGCCGATTCGCGCTTGCGTATATCTACTACGTAGTATTGTAGCTCAACGACGATTCCGAGAAGCCAGTTGTCGCTGAACGCTCGCAAGTTGTTATTCCCGGTAAGGCTGCCTTATTAACCGTGCGACTTCGCGTGCGAAAAATTTTGCTTTCCGAATGCAATATTGAAAAATCGATGCAAAATGTAAGAAAAAAAAAAAAAAAAAAACTACGAGATGCTGGATATAAATGAAGAATTTAAAATTATTTATTTAAAATTAATTAATTATTTAAAATTAAAAGAATTAAAAAAAATAAAAATGTAAAAAAGAAATTTATATATGTTGCCTCTATCCTGGTTAGCAGCCCGGCCGACTCTCTTTCGTCAGTCACACGGGGCACAACGGCTCCGGGAATTCCTGAGAACTGACGCAATCCTCAAGGTATTTCCGACGCGCTCGCGCGCGCGCTGCACTTGGACGGCGGCAATGGATAGCAAGGCGCGGGTATAATCACGCAGTGCATAGGATATATCGAGAAACACGTGCTCTACCAACCGCTATGGGCATACGCGAACCATTTTCGATAACTGAATTTACTTCTACGGTTCGCAAGACAGAATAATGAAATAGCAATTTGAAAACAAAAAAAAAAAAGGGAAAAAACGGACTTCGTTATTGGATCGATAAATTGTCGCTTTTACGAGCTCCGGCTTCTGTATAGTCTCTATCGGCTTCTGAGAATCGTCAAGAGAGCCCGAGTGTAGTAGTCTCGTCGAGGATTTTCATTCATAAATCGTGGTAGTTGGTTAGCGAGAGCGCGCCACGAGAGAAGGATGAGTCAGAGGCCGCGAAACTGAGCTAAGCATTACGGAAATAAGACAAGTCGGCATGGCCGCCTTGAGAGACGACCCCCTCTCCCCCCACCCGCTGTTGAAACTCGTTACTTTTCATGATTCGTCCTCGCAAGCGCCAGTTACCAGTTCGCGATATTTTAACAAGAGAAATTGCGACGACTTTCGGGTGTTTGAAAAAAACATATTTTTTTCGGCCAGTGCCCCCGGTTCTCGATAAACTTAATTCCGCTCTCGATGCTCGCTGCTAACCCGTCCTAGTTAATTGAAGGGTTAACGAACGTCAACTCGCCGTTTCCTCTCAGATTTGAGGATTATCCTGCGACGATGCAGGACACCGGCGATGCCACGACAGAGTCAACGAATTACGATCGATTTCATCGGGCATTTATTATTTTAAACATTGTTCAAATAAAAAATCAAAATTTTTATCAAGAATTTCGTATTTTTGATCGAACTTTTCAATGTTTTGAAATAGAGATTTCACATGTTTTTTTTTCGAAAATTTCATATTTTTCTTTGAATCGAAGATTTCACAAGTCACGGAAGATTATCTGTTACGCTTACCATGGCTTTCTCTTCTTTCGTGAGCTGCCAGGGATCCGAGGCGACCAAGGTCGAATACATCGAGAACGGGGAATACGCGTGATCGTCTGTCATGACTTGGTAAAAGTCTGAGTTTGGCACGAGTTGTGACATTGACCCTCTCGTTGATCTACTTGGACAAGTTTTTCCTTGTATCTTTGAAAACGCTGCGTTCGTATCACTGAGTAAAAACGTTTGATCGTCGGGCACCTCCGTAACAATTGTCAAATCGCGGTAACCGAGCAAACGAAACGAAAGTCTTAGTTTTTTTTTACTGCGCGGAAACGTTCGACTTTGTAACGCACGAAGACACGCGGTGCGTCGACGCCGAATACGTGTTGACTGAGCGACTCGTCAACGTGACTGTGAAACTATATACTCATTGTAGATAGCGGGAGAGAACGACACCCGCTATCCCTACTCCTTCGGCCGTTCGCCGTGCTCGGGTAGGAAACGGACTAGCGAGAAGAGAGCGCCAACGACGTTCAATGAGCAACGAGGCACGGCTGAGCGAGCGAGCGAGACGAGGCGATCCCTCTCGCTCGCGCGCGCAAGTACGGCCGCGAGAGTACAAACTCTCGCTCCGATGGTATACGATCGTGACGTCATGACCATCTTGATTGCCGATACACGCGCGCGCGAGACCGCCGACAGCGACGCGACCAATGGTAATAGGGCCGCTTAGCTCGGCCGTTTATTACTATCGTCACAGCGTAGAATTTCGTTGAATCGCTCGAAAGCACGCGGAACGAGACTCCCGTTTCCACGTATTAAAATCCCCGCGACCAAGGTAAAGCCCGTGCGATCGTGGACGATCGCCGAGCGCGCAAGAAATCGGAGCAACTCTTGCAACCTGCCCCCCTTTTGTCTCTTCTTCCGCTCATGCTTCTATTTTCGCATGGGGAATTCCCTTCGACGAAACAACGCCGCGGCTTTGTTTATCGTCGCGGACTCGAAACTTCGAGCTCATCGCTGCAAGCATGCGTTTTCTAATCACTTTTCGGGCTCGCAGAATATTTTCGAGTTTAGTGGAAAGAAGATTTTTTAAATTTCGTATCAATCTTGTTGCATTCGGTTGACATTTTTTTCAAATGTTACCTCAATTGTACCCTAACTTAGTACTCAAATTTTGGCTCAAATCAAGCGTCTCGGAATATCTCGGATTGTCATCAAGTATATGAGAGCGGGGCAAAATACGTTTCTTTTTTGCAATTTTCTAATTTTAGCTTCCAGACAATTGTATCTCGATTGCATTTTGAAGCTTCCATAGTCCCGACTTTCCGTATTTACACTAATAGCGTACAAAACGTAATGACCCTCTTCCATGATTTACGAGTCTCGCTAACACTGTGTACCGATCGTCGTGAAAACGGCCGAGTCATTTGGGTGGCTTGCATTCGGGTACACGGAAAGTGCTGAACAAAAGGCCGGGGTTCCGTCGGTAGCGCACGAAACAATCGATGACTCCGCGACACTCGGGACGAGCCCGTTCCTTAATCGCTTCTGCAACGATACAAAGAGACACTTTTCCACCCAAGTTGGCGCGAGAGCCTTCGTGCAATTCGCATGACAATGGACTCGGATTCGTCGACGAGTAAAACAATGTTTGGCCAAGAGAAAGCCGCGAAAAAAAAAAAAAAAGTTCAATAAAATTCCAAAGCTTCTCGTTTTATCTCTCCGACAGCCGACTCAGGGAATAATAAGCTATATCTAGTAGGTTATTGTTTTGGCCGAGTCGAACGTCGGCCGAGGTTGCGAGCGCGGAGGCTCTCGAGAGTCGATGCGAGTCTCAACTTGAACGCAGTGAGAATCGTGTCATGACCTTCGAGCTCCCGATACTTTGCCGCTGACAACATTGCGCGTTGCCATATCGCCGAATGAGCGATCAGCGAACTAACGCAGTAAACGGCCGAGTATCGCCGGAGAGATCAACATCGAAGAAGCTCCGCGTCGGCCAAGAGTGCGCCAGAGCACCTGTGACTCATCGTGTAAACACTCATTACTATTCTATGCAGCGCTTCGTCTTTTGTTGTTCGCACCTAACCCCAAGCGAGAAAAATATTTTCGGCCTGCCGGCCTGACAAACCTACGATAAACGTACGAAAAAAAAGAAAACAAAGTTTATTTCTAAAAAAAAAAAACGCGTGTGTACCGCGACGAGGTGCGATCGCGAGTTATTGCGCAACAGCAGTGACTGGCACTCGAAAGCCGAGACTCGCGCAGCAGCGTTGTTAGTTGATAGTGCCAAATCGCTCTTTATCAATCGTTCGCTAGCGCGAGATTGTTTTCTCTCGAAAGTTTCCCTCTCATTCGTTCTCTCTTATTTCTCATTCATTCTAACCTAGAATATCCACCGCGGCGCGGCGAACGTGCAAAATAATGCGAGCGCGAGAAAACGCGTTTCGGACCTGCCAATTTTTTTCGAGGCTCTCACATTATTACGTCACGCGAGCGTTCGTGCTGCGCCATTCGAAAGCATAAACGGGAGTGTGAGCGATAGGAAGGATTCGTGATAGGGTTTATTTTACTCACGTTACTCGGCAGAGCTGCGGAATTAGCGATACTCGACAGAAAGTCGTGGCTGACGCGAGAGCTCTGCGAGGCACCGCTGTCGCTCGATACGCTTGAGCTGTCGTACAACACGTCCGAGACGTCCAGCTTCATGATCGCGCCGAGTTCGTCCTCCTGGCTCGTTCTTTTGTTATTCTTTTCGTATCCCGCGCGAGACACGATTGCGCTCGATTCACGCGAAGTTCTCTTTTTTTATTTTTTTTTTCAATTATTGCACGTCACGCGAAAAATGTTTGGCGACGCTTCTCGCTGGTAGATAACGAGAGAGGGAGGTTATTGGGAATCGAACAACGCGAGCGTACGCGAGAGATACGCAAAGTGTTACGGTACACCACTGAAACGCGTTCTCCCTCGAAACTGCTGGTGGGTTACTGCTGCTGCTCCTAGCGCGAAACTGGCGAGCGATGACTCATAAACGTGGGGGAATACCTCGCTCTTCGTACGGGTTCGGCGGGCTCGCGACTCTCCGCTGTCGACGCGCGAGTCCCCCGACTCCGAGTCTAGACTCCGAACGGTCGCCATCTTGAATGGAAATCGACAACGTTCGAAAACTTTGCGACGATCGTGTCGCCTTTTATCGCCATATACACATACATACATTGTATATTCAATATTGAATTCATCGGTGAATAATGGGCTCGATGAAAATTTAGGTACGTCGCGCGTACCGGGGTCGATAAAACATTTGTAGGTTGAAAGCGGCGACGGTTTTGTTTGGGCCGTTTCCGAGAAGCGTCCAATAATGAGTCACGTACGAACAGATCGTGTGGGTGGCCACGCTGCCGAGTCCGGAGAATATCGAACGGGGGAAACGAAATGACTCACCGGGGCTCAGCTCGTAGAAACGCTAATATTTAAGGCCATCCGAAAACTCTTCGGGTAAAACAGTTGTCTGCTGAACGAAACTACTGACCTCGATAGTAATAATAATAATCGAAAAATTGATAAAAATATAGAGCAAAAAATCGCGACAGTAATGTCTCGTGATTTGAAATTAAAGGGGCGTATTTCCTTTATCAACCCCACATATAGATTTAAAAAATGTTAATATCGTATAATGTATTTATATTATAATTATATATTTTTTTTACCATTTGTTATAAATATTGATTTGTATGATCTAACAAATAAATCGTAAACTGGTGTAAAGCGCAAGATCGAAATGCATGAAGATGCGCGATACGAAATTCCGGCATATCTACGCCCCATTATCATGTGCACGGTGTGCGTAAACGGATGACTCACGGGAGCTGCGAATACAGCGCACGATATCGGATACAAGTTGGCACCGATGTTTTCATAAACAATCGTTATTCAATGCCGCTTGTTATTGCGGGGCGTGCGGAACGCGGCACGGCCATGTTTCTAGGAGACGAGAAACTATTCGGTCAAGTTAGCGCTCGGCCGGGTGGTCGTTCTAAAAGGTATACGAGTTCCGATAGCCAACGACAAGTACACGCGAAACGCGCTGTATCAGTAAGTACCGATCGGGCACGGAGGCTATTCTCTCGATTATGGTCATTCAAGGCGAGATGCAGGTACAAGAATAGCTCCTTTTTCGATAGCCAGCGCCTCATTGTGATTAACTTCGTATAATTACAAAATGCCTCCATCACGCGTCTCGGCACAAAGTAGCGCGTAGGAAAATACGAAACCCCGGGATTAGTCGTTAATCTCTCCGCATAACCTCCGATTCCTATTGTAACTCTTGGCTTCAATATTCATTTACATTTTTTCTTAACTACGATCTTTTATTTGATGTACTTCATAAATTATTTTTTTATATTCGCAATGATGAGCTTACTCGCCTGAGTTTTGAAGCTACGGACTATCGTGCGGATTACAACAAAAAAAGAATAACAATAATATAATAAAGAAGCGTGTTCATGCGTCAGTGTACTTCCCGTCCAAGGACCCGACGTCGATTACACGGAGTCCATTATAATAATTCCGCGAGGAACAATCCGCGATTATCCCGAAAACGATTGGCAGAGGAATCTTCGAAGGTTGAGAAAAGACGAATTTCGTCGTTCCGTTATCGCGGAATATTTGTAGAAAGTAGTTATCGTTTAGCTTTGTCCGGGAGTTTTTATCTTATCGTATCTCGGACGATGAGCGCCGGCTTACAAGGATAATGGTTTATAATGGCACTCGAAACGAACGTCTCGAAACTCTCGATCGGGGAGGGGGCTCTCGGCATTCGCGGCGCTGTACAGATATAGTAGATGGATATAGAAAATTCGAGCGATCGGACGCCGTCGCGTTGGACTCTGTATCGCAGCTGCGGCAGCGAATCTGGATTAAAACGCACTTGTTTTATTTGCGCCACGGTACTTGCAGCGAAAAATGAGTCAAGCAACGCTTGCAGCACGCACGTGTACTCCGGGCTCGATGACGACGACGCGCACGGGCAGGCACGACTCGAGCGCGAGGAAATCAACGTGGAAACAAAGGATTTCCAACGCTCGGGCTGTGTGCATTGCGAACACCGGAATATTTCGCTTGTCGCTCGTTGTACGAGCGGTCCGTGGATATCCGAGAATTGTCATACTATTGCGGCGATTTCGGCCGATAATCGGACCATACGAATACGTAACGAATATCGCGATATCATCGCCGCTATCTCGAACGGGAACGACTCTATCTCGCGCCGATAAGAGACGTATTTTTCCACTTCACGCGATCCGTGTCCCCTGCCGGACAGCGCGATGAGTTGAACAATAGAAAGGAAGAGAAAAAAAAGATAGATACTTTTATACAAGTTTCGCATAGTATTTTAATCACCAGAGATTATCGTCGATAATTTGCGCTTATAAGACGATGCGCTGATTCCGTAGAAAATAAGTTTGTGTATTTATACATCTCGTTACAGCTAATTATCTCTATTGAGTTTTCAACTTGTTTAATAAATATACCATATTATATAGAATTTTTTTTTTTTTTTTCCTTGACCGGCACTTTTTGTGTTATTATCTATTACCTTAGAATATTAGTCATTTTAACTGGATCCAACCCGCGACATGGAACGCATTTGTTACGTTTTGTATATTAAAAAAAAAACTTTTTTTCAAGTACATGTCTGTTGGATTAATTTGCTTTGATACATAAGAGAAATTGCTTGAAAACGATTTACTATTCGACTCGTACGATATGGACGAATTTTTGTACGATTCTTTTTTCCATCTACTCTACGACCAAGTCGAAATGGTCGATTTCCTCGAAAGTCTCGTTCAGACCCTTCGCCCATTCCTCGAGTTTCTTTTGTCGTTCCTTCTCGATCTTCGTTATTTTTCTCCTCTTTGTGCCGTGATTGACGTGTTCGTCGGCGTGTGCATCGACGTTCCTATCTTCGTCCTCGTCATCCGAGTAGGCGATTCGTGCCGCTGCACGTTTGCGCTTGTACAAGTGTCTCGGTGGCTGAAATAAAAAAACGAAAACAAATAACAAAGAGAATTAAATCACGCTGCGGAGTAATCGTAGACAAAGAAATCAAGGATGATCACTCAACGGTCGGTGGGAAATCGCTCGACCTTTCCAGGTTTTACTGAACGAAATTTTCGATATTTTCCCGAAACGCCTTCGACATTTTGAATATTTCAACGAATCATCCGGGTTACGGACTTTTTTTTTTGCAAAAGCTGGTTAATTTTTCTCAATACGTACGAATGTTTTAGCATTTCGGCTAATTGTCGATTTTTTTGATATTCAAAAAATTATTTTATTCTGGCCAAAATTATAGTCTTTTTTTAATCAAGAACTTGAAGTAAACTTTTAAAAAATCTTGAATATTTTTCCAGCCGTTTCCAATTTTTCAGATCGAGTGACCATGAACGAATCTTCGGAAAAAAAAATCTTCAAACTCACCTGCTTGAAGTGCACGGGTTCTAAATCAGCAAACAAGAGATTTTCTTGCTGACTCTCTTCGTTATTTTCGATTGAAAGATCGAAAGTATCGGAAAAAGTTACAGGTTTGCCTTGTTCCTCTTCTCTAGTTCGTTTCTCGTTCTCTTCGCGCTCGACCCTCTCTATCGGGTCCTTGACGATGTTGATTTTTCCTACAGTCGTCGGTACTTTAAGATGTTTCTTAATTTCCCCAACGGACATTCTCGTGGTTAACGCACCACTGCTCGTCGCTTCATTTTTATTCGTCGCTTTAACGATTCTTTTGCGACCAGCCGGCCTGGCGAATTTAGCAGTCGACGCTCCGACAATTGGCTCTTCGACGGTTTCGTCTCCGTCGTCGAATCCAAAAGCATTTTCCACGTCCGCTTCCTTTGTCGCTCTCGCGTTGATTTCCTTGCCGTTGATCGGCTCGGAATCCGGGTCGTCGAAAATTCCATGAATCGTCGTTATTCTCGTGCTCGTCGGTACTTTCTCGAGATTCAAGAAATTATTGAGATTCGATTGTTTCAGAAGTCGCGACTCGGTCAAAGGACTACGCTTCTGTAGCCCCGACGGACCCGCTTGAGGCCCGAAGTTCGCTTTGGTCAAGATTTTCGTCGGCGATCGAGACGAATCCGTCGGCGGCCTTCTCGGACTATCCAGCGATTTCTCTTTCCTCGGAGACGGCACCGAATTCTCTTTGTCGTCGGCGTTGTCTTCGTAAACATCCGACGGTCCCATTTCCTCGATAGTTTCCATATCGAAACTCGGCGTATTCGCGTTGGAAATCACGGTACCGAATTTTCTCGGGAACTTTGCCGTTTTAGCGAGATTTTCTGCGGGAATATTCGATCTCATTTCGTTCGGGGACTCGATGATTGCCTGAGTGACAAAACACGATTTCTTCGCGTTGGAGAGCTCGGTACCGAATTTTCTTGGAGATTTGGCAATTTTGTTTTCGTCGGAAGCTTCCTTTGGACTCTCGACAATTGCCTTCGTAATGAAATTCGAGCTTTTTACATTCGAGATCTCGGTGCCGAATTTTCTCGGAGATTCGGCAACTTTGTTTTCGCCGGAAGTTTCCTTTGGACTCTCGACAATTGCCTTCGTAATGAAATTCGAACTCTTCACGTTCGAGATCTCGGTACCGAATTTTCTCGGAGATTTGGCGACTTTGTTTTCGTCGGAAGCTTCTTTGGGACTTTCGACAATGGCCTTGGTAATAAACTTAGAGTTTTGTACATTCGAGATCTCGGTACCAAATTTTCGCGGAGACTTAGCAGATTCAAGGTTTTCGTCGGAACGATTCGATCGCTTTTTCTCGAAACTCGGGTTGTTCGTCTTGGCGCCGAATCTGGGCGCGGCATTGGAAATTTCGGTACCGAATTTTCGCGGAGACTTAACAATCTTCCCGGATTTTTTTGGAGTTTTGTCAACGAGCTGGGGCGAATTCTCGGAATTCGCTTCTATTTTCTTCGCGACGATCGTTCGTAGAGTCGAGACCGTTTTGCCGGAATGTCCGGGAAGTCTCGTTGATTCTTGAGGCCTCGGAGAGTTTATCTGCGGAGTGCTCTGAACGATTCCCTTGACCCGTGAAAATTGTTGAATCGGGAAAGCCGGCGCTCTCCACGGGCTGCTGGGATCGAAGCTGTCGATTGCTTTCGAGATCGGCGACAACGATTTGTTGAGCAAAATGTGATCGCTCATTGTTTTGTAAGGTCCCACCGGCTCCACGGCGAAGGCGCTCGTGGCGCGCAATTCTTGACGATCGTTTTTACGCGCTTCGCTAGAATTGCGAAGAGCCGCCGAATTTATTCGCGCGTCTCCCGTGAGCTCGAGACACTCGACGACAATCGGCTTGGCCGCTCGACTCGTCGTTATCTTTATCTCCGGTGGAGCTTCGTTAAATTCCATCGGCGACGTATCCATCTCGTTCTCGACGCTCGGAGGAACATCTTCGATCTTGTTGTCACTCTTCGCCTCGTCGGTTTTCGTCACGACGGTCCGCGCCGTTGATTTCGCGGCGGACGAAAATTTCTTGACGCTCGCCTTCGTCTTTCTCGCGATAACTCGCGTGCCCAGTCTTCTCTTTTTTCGCTTCTTCGCCATTCTCTCGAGCGAATCGTTGCTGTTGTACTCGAATTCGTATATCTCGCTCGGATTATTTTCACGTCCGTCCGTTGATTTCACGGTTTTGTAAATTGGCACCTTTCTCTCGTTCGCTTTGTCGTCCTCGGTCGGGACTTTGGATTTCTCGAGAATCGCCGATTCCTCGCAGTAATTCTTTGCCGCCCTGCGAGGTCTGAGATTCTTCTTGGCGTTTTGCTTCATGAACGATTCTTGCAGAGTCGTCTGACGCAACTTGAAGGAGGTACTGAATCTTGGTTTGTCGCGAGCGACGATTTTTCGCTTGACGTTCGAGGCCTTCTTCTCGGGCTCTACGTTCTCCGCATACGCAGCTCCGGGTGGTTTGTTCTTGAAGAATTTCCTCTTGACTACGACGGGTTCCTCCTTTTTCTCAGTCTCGAGAGAACGACGAGATTTTCTTGGTATCAAATCTTTGCCTTCGCTATCTTTGTCGACAATTTGAGCTCCGGAAGATCGAGTAATCGTCGCACGCTTGACATTTACATTTTTCTCAGCTTCGAGGGAGCGACGAGTTTTTTTTGGCAAAGAACTTCCCTCGTCGGCTTCTTTTTCAACGATCGGAACCCGACGAGTGCGAGTCCTTGCCGCGTAATTCTCTATATCTACGATATTCTTCTTTTTGCGCTTCGGTCCCGCGTCGCTCGAGGCGTCTTCTTTTGTTGATTTCTTTCCGCTTGGTTCTTCGCTCGTACCTTTTTTTTTCAAAACATCAGAATTCAGCGTTGTCTTGGCCAGGTTCGTTCTGTCCCGCAGAACGGGCGAGCCGAATATTGAAATGGTGCCGTCGCTTTCGCGCGAATTACCTTTGGCGTTTGCGACGCGCGTTTCTCTCGACGGTTCCTTGGTCAGCGTCATCGCGTCGTTATCGGCGCTTGTCTTGCGCGCTTTTCGCGGTTTCGATTGCAGAACGTATTCGTCCTCGGAATACTTCAGCGGGATTCGCCGCGACGTTCTCGTCGAACGCGCCATCCTCGCCCGAAGTGCGAGATTGATGTCTGCAACAATTCACCGTTAATTCACGCAGTTCTTACGATACCCTAACCTCAAAATCGTTATTACGTATTTGTTCGTGTTTTACCTCGTTCCGACTGTCGATATACTTCGCGGTATTTCGCGCGATCGATGACTTCGTCGAATATATCTCTGACACTCAAATTCTGTACAATTGGCGCGATTAACTTTGTTGTATTTCGTGAAAACTTCGATACGCGCGCAAAATCAAGCTGAATCGGGCCATACGGCCATTTTTTTTCGAAAGTCTGTTTATTTTCTACGAAAGTCGAACGTCGGCCAATCGGATGCGCGCGTTTTCGAGCGGTACAAGGCCGTCGAGTACTGAGATTTCATAATCTGTTTTGTACACGTTAAACGAGAGCGCGAAAATGTATGGTAAAGAATTCATTGATTAGTAATAAAGTTCACAGTAATGAATCGGTGCTAATACGTTAGTAAACGATGAATATTACTGATGAATCCTGCCATACGGACGTTTTTTTTCAAGTCTGTTTATTTTCGACGAAAGTTTAACACCGGCCAATCAGAAGCGCGCGTTTTGAGGCGGTCCTTGGATAGAGAAAAGTCGGTCGAGCACCGACATTTACATTTGTACCCCTTTCCAATGAGAGAAGCAGAGCCTATAGCATTGAATTCATTGCTTAATAACCGAGCTTTCAATAAATTCACGTTAAACGATGCATATTGTCGTTAATCCAGCTTGGTAAATTTGTTTCCGATTGATTATCGAACGTCGAGAACGATCTTTATTATTAACGGCAAATCCCCCACCCCGGCATTGTTGCCCGTCTCGACCGCATCTCTCCTGCGTCGCTGCGCGCGGCCGATTGCTGACACACACGGGGACAGTTGGTTGGGCGCTGCGTGCGTAACCGCAATTATGACAATCGTGAAAAAATGACATTGTCAAATATATCGTCTTCTTACAATTATACATAACAGATGAAAATAAAATACGGAAAAGTCGGTGATACTTCGACGATCAGTGTTTGCCGATCTCGCCGCTACACTATGTCCGGACGCGCGGCGACGATACAACGAGTTTTTTAAAGTTCGCTCGGAGTTAACCAACGATTTTTTTTTTTTTAACTCTCACTGGGCTGTTGCTGCTGTGCGGAGAAATGGTAGCAGCCGGAGCTACCGGATTAATGTCAGCGAGCGATAGCGGCACGTCGAAGGAAGCGGACAACATTCCGGTGCATTATAAAGTACAAAATGCTCAGAGGAGTTGCGACAGTCAAGCGAAAACGAGCGTCAAAGTGGAAAAGAGGAACAGTATCAGGAGCTCCAATAAGACTGCTACTACCCCTATCCGGGAGACTAAAGCTTCCAGATTACGCGCCGCATCTCTCTGCGTATCTCCCACCGGTGAAGTTTAACTCTGCTTTTCTCACAAAACTTCATTGCCAAGAACTATTCTACATCGTTGAAATGATATTTTTAGAAGCCGCGCCGCAAGGCAAAAAATCAGTGATAGCGGACCATTTGGGAACAAGTTTTTCAAGGAAACCCGTGAGTAATCGAATACCTCTTTTTTTCTTGTTATTGAGTCATCTTCGACCGCACAAACATTTTTTTCCCGTTATTTCATGATTAACATTATAAGTGCGTTACGTAACAATGCAATTTTCTTATTGTTCATTCATTTATTTCATAAACGTTACAAAATCAATACGATAATGAAACAGAATATTCAAATTTCCAGCAAATTTTTTTTTGTATAAAAAATATTCAAATTTTTATTAACTTCTAAATTTTTTTTTAGATTTATCGTTGTTATTTTTTTTTTATTCAAAATCTTTAAATCTCAATAAATAAAAAATAAACAACATAGAGTTTACCTGTATTTTGGTAGGATTTTGGTTGCTCACGAGATACAAGTGTGTATACAATAATTTTGTGTCTGGCGACCTGTCGTTCAATTTCTTTTTTAATATTTCCGATTTGAGTCACGTTCTTACCTTTTTCACAATATGAAAATAAACACTGTGAGTAAATATAAATAAATATAGTAATAACATTTTTGTAATGCTATCTGTTGCTATGTCTTTTTTATCATTATTATTATTATTAATAATTTGCTACAATTTATGCACATTTTTTTATTCCATAGAATATTGGTAACAAAAAAAATTAACATAATGGTATTATTTTTTAATGTTAAAACTTCATTATTACTGGCAAAATCATTTTGTGTATTTTGCAGGCAATCATCTGTTTGCTATTTTGTTTCTGTAATTCCCAAGTGAAAATATGTGTCTCAATAGAACGAATTTCGATCATTTACGGGCTTTTTTCCTTTATCAAATTTCAAAAAGAAATAATTTACATGTATTCATGAAATTCCTTTCACAAACACCTCAGAAAAGTCCAATGTCCGCGACTGCCAGACCGACGACGACTTGCACCTCTAGAGAAAAAGATAAAATTCCGCGGCGCAGTTCGGTCGCAACGAAATCCATCGACGGCAAGGAAAAACAGCCGGTTCACACGAATAGCCGTAAGTGCAACACCGAAGCGACGAAAGTTTGAAAAAACCGCCGAGAAAGTCGAGAAAAAGCCAATTACGTTTAAAGATTAAAAATTGAATAAATATTTCGCAGACGAGAAGACCGAAAAGCCTAGAACAAGAAACAGCGAGCTTCCCGAAGCATCGAGACCATTCACGAGGCTTCAAGCTCGCCAGCAAGGAGCAACTTGTTGCGCGAAGTCGCGCGCCTCGTCGGCGATTCCGTCCTCATCGGGGATAAAATCACGAACGATCGCGCAGAATCTTAGGTACACTCGGTTTAATTTCTCACTAACATCGTTCTTAATACGATCGACCTGCGTAGTCGCAAAACTTGTTTTTATTTTTTTTTCACGCTTTGCGCCTTCCCCGTCCGTTTGTCTGGCTCCGTCCTTCGAGTGACGTTTTTTTTTGTTATCTGCCGATAAGCTATCGTTCGAACGACGATTTTGCGCATGGCGATTGAACGATAGTAGCAAAAAAAAAAGTAAAAAGAGAAAAAAATGCGCGTTTGTGTTCGGTGTATTCGGACGAGAGACGAAATGGCTTTTTACTTTCCATAGCAGCGCCAGCGAAAAGTCCGAGGTGTCGCGGAGGGTCGACGCTCTGACGGCGCTCACTCGGGCGACGATGGAACGCGTGGAGAGACTGACTTCTAACTCGAGTACATCGATCGCTGTCGAACCGCGAGATTCGATCGACGGGCCTGACGAGGCAACGATTTCCCGGGTTGGTTCGGGCAGCAACGACGCTGCGGAGACGCATTTCTCGACTCATCAACACAATCCACCGATCTCGATTCTCAAACACAAAATTTCGGACTCGGAATCTTCGGGCAATTCGTACACGCCGAGCTCGTCGACTACGTGCGGTTCGACATTCATCGTTCAACAGTTCACGAAGAAGCACGGAATACTTAAGAAACGCAGCAGTCTCGACGACAACGAGATTCTCCGGCGGCGACGAAGCTGTTCACCGGACACAGCGACACTGGAGAACAACTCGACGGGTTTCAAGCCAATTTTAACGAACGAGCGTCGTTCGTCTCTGGACGAGCTCGTCAAGAGATCGAGGAGTCCCGAACAGCAGCATCCGACCTCGATATTGAAACGAAAATCCTCGGGAGACGAGGAACGCGAGGACGGCCAAGCGTATTCGTCCGAACCGACCAGTATTTTGAAGAGATCCTCCGGTAGCAGCGCGAAGACCGATAGTCTACTCGGCAATCACGTGAGCATCGTTGCCGCGGTCGCGAAGACTCTCGGCTGTGCGCCGGACAACATGAACGGCTCGGAGGTGAGGCCGATTCTGAAGAAAAAGTACAGCAGAGACGAGTCATCGTCGAGCGATCCGGCGTCTCTCGAGCCGCGGCCTATACTGAAGAAAAAATCGAGCACCGACTCGGACGAGCACGACGAGAGACCCAAGAAAACCATTCTCAAATCTTCGCGAAAAAGTTCGCAGGAAGACTCGGGTATCGACGTCGACGGCGCCTCGCCGAAGAAACTTTCCATGCTGAAGAATCGCTCGTCGCAACGTCGTACCAACAGTCTGCCGGAGTGCGACGTCGTGCGGCCGATTCTCAAACAATGCTCGCCGCGCGAGAGCTCGTCGCCGTCGCGTTCTAGCTTGTCCGGCACGGCGTCGCCCGGCGACGTGCCTATTTCCATTACGAAAGATCTTTTTCTGCGGAAACGGGCGCAATCGGTGGGTCACATGCAATCATCGATAAACGGACGCGAGGATTGGCTCGAGGTCGAAGATAGCCTTCGTCAAGAGAGAATCGTCATCAATCAGAAATTCATTGATCCAAATCCCAGTCAATGTATCACTTGGCTTAACGAATCTACCAACTCTGCTACTACTACCTCTACTACCACTAGTACTACTACTACTACTACTACTGCAACTACCGCTACTACTACTATTACCAATACCGCTACTACTATTACTACATCATCCATCG
The DNA here is from genome assembly GCA_963924025.1 of Ischnus inquisitorius. Classification (NCBI taxonomy): domain Eukaryota; kingdom Metazoa; phylum Arthropoda; class Insecta; order Hymenoptera; family Ichneumonidae; genus Ischnus; species Ischnus inquisitorius. The sequence continues at coordinate 1,886,900 of OZ001243.1, read as the reverse complement.
CATCTATAGTGTCATTCAAGTTGCCTAGTAGGTAAGTCCCTCGCATGTCCGTTTTCTCCTGTCTGCAGGGTGGCGACTTTTCGAGGGGAAAAACCTTTGGGGAAATCAGAAAATGCTCTCGCACAAAAAAAAAGTCACGCAAACACAATGAAATTCCAATTACATTGTCATTTTAAAGAAAATGTTGCCAATAAAGAATATACCGAAAGGGAAAGATGTGCAATTCTCTAGTTTGCAGGATATTCGCTGCCCAAAGCTTTCATTTTCTTGTTTTCTCTTTATTCAAAAAATCTTGTTGGACATTTTTTTACAACTAGTCAAAGAAAAGTGAGTTTGGTTGATATTCTCACGTTAAGTGGCCACCCTGTTATCGTGCAATCGGTCCAGTCTCGTTTCTCTTCATCGTCGCACCGGAGTTCCGTTTCGCCTGCAATCAATATTCTCGTTCCTTAATTGTTTCAGAGAGGATATGAAACCGCGTTACGACGCGTACTCGTCGTCGAACGCCACTCGTACAGATATCGATCAAAGCTTCGACGAATCTCGTTCGAAAGATTTCGATTCGCCATCGTGCCGGCAAGTTTCCTCGCTTAGACGAGAAAATCGCGACGGCGGATACGCAAGAAGTCAAAAGACGTACAGCATCGAAACCGACAGAACGACGAGAGACGAGAGAAAAACGTCGCTCTCGCTTGCGACCGATCGCAAGGCAAACGTGTCGCAGATAGCGCAGCGTTTCAAAGCAATGGAGAAGCAAGTTACGATAAACGTCGACGAGACTCGAAACAACCGAAAAACTGCTTCGAGCTCCGAGCGTTACAAGAGAGACGCGAACGATCAACAGAAATACGAGAGATTCAACACGCAGCCGGTGACTTACGAGGAAGTCCGAGAGGCCGTTTTGCAGAATCAGCGAAACGCCGGAACGATCGAATCGTCTCAATCCAGCGACGTCGAGCCCTCCAAATTGAGTCTCGCCGATCGCGTGCGTCTGTTCAACGAGAGAATCGCCACGGAGAGTATCGCGCGTTGCGGCGTCTCGTTGGAGAGATCGCAGCGCCGACGACCGTCGAATCGCTACAAGACTCAACCAATCACGTCCGAGGAGGTCGAGGTAGCGACGCGAAGCTTCCCGGCCGAGCTTGCCGCGAGTCGTTTGATCAGTCAGCCGAGAGAACCCGTCGCAAACGAAGTTCACCAGCCGCGAAGCATACTCAAGTACTCGCAGTCGCAATCCGCCAGCGACAATTGCTCGAAAACCGTTTCGGACTATCGGACTCGACGAATTTTGCAGAGGCGAGATCGTTCGGTCGAATGCGCTCAAGGCAATCGTCTCGCCGGTTTCGAGACGAATTCCTCGGGACAAGAAATTTCGATAAGCTCCTCCGATACGACGATGTTCGTCGAACAGGATCGCACGGATTTCGCGAGCGAGGGCTCGTTCACGTCGGAGATGAGGGACAGAATTGCGAGGGATATCGAGAAGAAGAAAAGCTTTCCTAGCAAAAGTATCGCCGATCGTTTGGCCGCTCTTGAGCGAAGCGGCACCACCGATTGGAAAAGACGCGTCAACGCCGAACCCGTGCCGGTCGCTTTCAACACCACGAAACTCAACGACAACGACGAGAAGGAGGAACTGTCGAGCGGACAACAAAAGCTCGCCGAGCGTCTCGAAAAACTCGAATCCGCGGCCGAAGGATGGCGAAAGAGAGTCGTCGCCCCCGACGCAGCGAAATTCTCCGTTGCCGGCAAAATGATGGTCAATCAATTGCAAGTTGAGAATTTACAGGTCGATCGACAACTCCAGGGAGACGGGAGAAAGAAAATTCCCCAACCCGAACGATTGCGCCCTTACAAAGGCGGCAATTCCAGGGTCACAAGCCCCGAGGAAGGATCGGCCGTACGAGAAAATTCGGAACACAACAGCGACGAGAGCGGTCCGTATATCTTGTTGATTCTCTCATTTTGATTTTAAGAAGGGTTTACTTTTATTTTCATAGCTGAAAGTGAGATTCAATGAGAATTCCTAATAATTAGCGGCGAGATTAAAATCTGAAAAATCCCAAACGTATAGCAGGCGCTAAAAACATTGATTTTGCATCATAAAAAATTATGAACAAATTATATCAACGAATAATAACGAATATCAAGCAATTTTTTTTCTTTTTCACGATTAATTTGTTCATAACTTTACGCAATTATTATAATGTAGAATGGATGCTTTGAATACTTTTTGGATATTTGATTTTTTGAAGATTTCTAAATTTACAATGATTGCAAATCTCATTGAAAACTATTTGAAATTCCCTCCCACTATTATCTGAAAGTGCAACGCACACCCTTCTCAAGCACGGTGGATTTGCATCGAGTGGATAAATCTTATCTGTACGATTGCACAGGCGACGATAGCGTATCTTCGAGCGAGAAATGTTCCATCTGGACGGTGCCGCGAGCCGACGACGAGACCTTCACGAGTTTCTTCAGCAACGTGTCGCTGGCAAAGTGCGAAGCGGAGAATCTCGATTTTGCGGAAAGCGATTTCGACGTTATAACTACATTTTCCGAGAGGTAACTGCGACACATCCGCTTCGACATTACTAACCTATGAAGCTTTTAAAACAATCGTCACTAAAATCAATAGGCTCGGAACGAGGCGAACGGTGAAAACGCAACGACGGAGACTGCAATCGAAGAATCCACTTCGAACGCTCGCGGCGCGAACGGACCTCAAGGACGAGTACACAGAGATGAATACGGGAGTCGCGGAGAGGGTAATGAAAAGGCTGAACCTAGAAAAACGTACGTAAGATTTCGCGGTAAAGAAGAAACGGTAAAAAATAGAAACTAACGATACAGTTTCGTTGCAGTGGGAAAAAATTCGTCCCTCGCAGTGGAGGCGTTGGCGGGTTTGGCGTCGACGGAAGATTTCAGTTCCGTGACGCTGAAGAACGTCGTCGCGGACTCGACGGGCTACGGCAATATATTACCTCCATACAAAAGCGTTATGTTGATTCTCGTGAAAGGCCGACGACACGTACAGGTGCGTCTCGTCGAGCCCGTCGCGAGCAGCGTCAATTCCGGGGACAATTACATACTGGTCACGAAGAACGAGGTAAACTTCTCGTCAAACGCCGGACAAGCATCCGCGGAACGGAATGAAAAACGCGAAAAATAAAATTTCGCCTCAAATAATCCTCGCATCGCTATTCAGGTTTACAATTACATCGGGAAGTACAGCAACGTCATTGAGCGAGCGAGAGGAGCGGAAATAGCGTTGAGCATTCAGCAGAATCGCGATCTCGGATGTCGAGCTTCTCGGGTGATAACAGTGAGCGAGGAGAAACCAACTTGCAGCAACAGCGACATCGTTAATTTCTGGAAAATTCTCGGGAGCGACGGAATCGCTGAAGGTGAGCTTGTATTTCTTTTATTTACGGGAAAGTTGCATTTTTTAAATATTTTCGATAGACTATAATTGTCCCAAAAACTCGTTTTTTTTATCGATGCGATGAGATCAGTAATCGACGGTGGTCATCCCGACGAGGACGAGCTTTACGAATCGGCGCTAACGGAGACAAATATGGTGTACGAGGTAGTTGGCGAGTACGAGCTATTGCCGATCGACAAGTATTGGGGTGCCGTGCCAAAGATAGAAATGCTCGAACCCAACAAGGTAAAGCTATTTAAGAAAAAAATAAATGAAAAAAAACAAATTAGTCATCCGTGCGAAGTGAATTATACTCTTGGGAGACTAACGCGCGGCGATGAAATTTTCCTCGGTCGCGCAAACAGATTCTAGTCTTCGACTTCGGAAGCGAGATGTACATCTGGAATGGAAAAATTGCGCCGCCGGAGAAGAGAAAAGTGGCGACTCACTTGGCGCAAGAGTTGTGGCGCGAGGGCTACGACTACAACGACTGCACCGTATCGCCGATCGATTCGGCATCGATTATCGGCCGACGGAAGAGACTCGAGAACAACGACAAAAAGGCGCCCGCGAGGCCGGCCTGGTGCTTGATCGCCAAACTCACCCAACACATGGAAACGATTCTGTTTCGGGAAAAATTTCTCGATTGGCCAAACGTTACCGGTATTATAAGGATAAAGAAAGCGCAGGAAAAGGAGCAAGTCGATGGAAAGGTGATCGTCGAACCGCCCGAAGTCGATTCTCTTGTCGATTTCAAGTGTCCGGTCGTTGATTTGGTACTCGAAGGCAGCCACTTGGGCAGAGGTACTGGCTGGTACGACGATGAGGTAATTTGCCTTGTTACTATTTTTATATTATTTTAACGACTGACAAGTTTTTTCATGAATTCAGGAATCGACCACTCATATTCATTTTTTTGAACGTATACCAATTTTTTTTGTAATGTTTTTATTACTCATTTATTACACATAATGTTTTGCATTGCACTCGGAAAAATGAAATTTCGAAAATTGGAGAGAAATGATTGATATATTTGTATGTATTTGAAAAATATGAAACATTTCAGTTGATGAGGCAATCGGTCGTCGCGACAACGAACGTGACGGTTTGGCACATCGACGAATTTTCCTATTCCCTCCTGGACGACTCGTCAATCGGGCAATTTTATACGGGAGACAGTTACATAGTGCGTTGGATGTACGCAGTCACGATAACCGGTGCGTAAAGAATAAATTAGCCATCTCGCTGGCCAATCGCGATTATAAATTGTATCGATGACTCGAAAGTCCGTTTGTAGGTCGAGGCCTCGGTGGCGCGCCGTCGAAGCACTCGTCGAAAGGCAGAGATCGTTGTGCCTATTTCATCTGGCAAGGCCAGAAGGCATCGCTGAACGAACAAGGCGCCGCGGCATTGCTCACGGTGCAACTCGATCAAGAGCAAGGACCACAGGTTCGCGTTGTCGAGGGCTTCGAGCCTGCGGCTTTCTTGAATCTGTTCGCCGGCCGAATGATGGTTCACATGGGGAAGAGGTCGAAGAATCTTTGCAACGACCGATGGAGACTTTACACTTATCGGGGCAGCGAAAAATCGGAAATTTGCCTCACGCAAGTTCCATGCAGTAGCCGACAATTGCGTAGTCGTGGTGCTCTCGTACTGGTCGACGCGAAATTCGGAGAGCTGTACGCTTGGCGTGGCAACGCGGCACTCGACAGTCTCAAAAAGGTATAATTATTAGAACCAAGCAAGGTTATAAGAGGAAACTCAATCGCCTGATGCAAATAATTTATGGGAGACATCAGACAGTAAACAGCAGAGTAATAATCAAGATATTCAAATCGTTCGTGAAATACAATCGAGAAAAAAGTTTATATTTATATGCAACATTAAGAAAAATTATCGCCCCATTTGCAAAAGTTGGTGAGCGAAATATATCGATTTTCGAGTTAACAGCATTCGCAGTCACCATTCTTTGTAATTCGAAAAATACGATTTTAGAAAAAAATATGTCTCAAAAGAAGCCCGCATCTTATCATATCATAATTTCGCAGAATATCCTGATAGCTGCCGAAATATTGAAAGCCAATCGTCCCGAAGAAGCCGGACTGAGTCATCACCAAGACTTGAAGATCCATTGCATCGACGAAGCGGACGAAGAACCGAAAGTCTTTTATCAAGGTAAGAAAATGTTATTTTTTCGATTCAAGTGCTACCAAATTTATCGCCTAACAGAGGTCCGCCTTTTTTTACCGAACGCCCACAAAGAGAATCTACAAAGCTTTTAAAGCAAACAGCAAAAAAATCGGTCCTGGCAATTTTGATCTGTCCCTACAATAATTTCTTTCTTTGCAGCATTGGATGGCATGAACAAACAACTCTACATGTCCCTGAACGGAATCAGACCTCTGAACCACACCCCGAGACTCTTTAATCTGAGCAGCGTATCCGGCGAATTCGCAGCGACAGAGTTGTTCTGCCCTCATCGTACAGAGCAGGCAATGCCGTTTCCATTTCTGCAGAATGAGCTGTATCAAGTGAACCAGCCAGGTTCGTAAATGAAAGAAAACGAAAAAAAATTGTGGATCGAGAAATGGAACATTTATCATATACTTCGTTTCAGCTCTCTTTTTGCTCGATAACAAAGACGAGCTTTGGCTGTGGCAAGGCTGGTGGCCGGACGGTGGTTCCGAGGATCAAACCGGAAGCGGTGCTGTGAGATGGCAAGCCGAACGAAGAGCGGCGATGGTAATGGCTGTGCGCTACTGGAAAAAACGCAATCCCGACAGCAACGAGTGCCCGATTTATCTAGCCTGGGCGGGTCTGGAACCCTTATCGTTTACCAATCTATTTCCCTCTTGGACTCTGCACGATGAAATAGCGGAATTGAATATAAGGGTAAAATCGCAATTCAGAAATGTCTCTTTTGCGCGCGGTGGAGATTTTTTTATGAAAAAAAAATGTTTCAATATTTTTGGTAATTGGTTCATTTTTCTGCCAGGATGGTCGAGATCCCGGACAAGTGCTCAAGGTGGAAGGCGAGCTGGCTCGTTTGACGCAAAGCACCTATCCTCCTGCTCAGCTTCTTCAACGACCATTGCCCGAAGGTGTCGATCCTACGATTTTAGAAAAATACTTATCGCCCCAGCACTTCGAGGTACCGCGACGATTGATCTCAATCCGCTAACAAACTATCTCGACAAATGATCCCAAAGAAATTTATCATTGATCTTTTCAATCTAATTTTTTTTTCGCAGGAATTATTGGGAATGAACGTCGAAGATTACGAGCAACTTCCAGCCTGGAAGCAGATAAATATCAAGAAGAAAATTGGACTATTCTGATTCGATCAAGTATTCTCAACGAGAGTTTTTAATTATACGAAGAGTAATTATCTTTTGCCTACTGACCTACGATTAATACACTATTCCAAGATTATTTTTAATACGCGCAAATTACAAATTGGCTTGTGAATATTTCATTTATATTTGTACGGGTTTTATATTTATCAATAAATGTGTACTATAGACAGTTTACTTTGGGATGTCGCCTCAAATACGAACAATCCGTCTAAAAAAAATATTAATTAGGACCGCTTCATTTTCACGAAAGACTCGGTAGCTTACGATTAACCGCGTCGCTTGATAATTAAAAAAAAAAATAAAAAAAAAAAAGAAAAATAAGAGTAAATAATACATATTCCAGGGTAATCAATGATTTTCGATAAATTTATTTATCTCATAAATTCTCGTCTACTATAGTACAATTTGTCGTCTCACAATACCATTATTTTATCTTAACGAGCGCCCGAAATTTGGCCGATCGCGATCTCGGATTAGCCTCGACCTCGTCGCCCTTCGGTACGAGCACGTGTTTGTGCAGCATCGACCACGGTACATCGGTTATATTGTCGAACTCCATCCGATTGAAGGAACGATTTTGATCGAGATACTTGAGCGGCGAACGATTGATCATATTTTCTGTTATATTGCCAAACAGATGCCTCTTGACGATCGTGTCCTCGAGCGAGTGGAACGATATCGTTATCAAACGACCGCTGATCTTGAGGTATCTCTGCGCCATTATTATGCCGTAATTGATCTCGTTCAATTCGTTATTGACGAAAATCCGAAAGGCCTGAAAGGTCTTCGTCGCCGAGTGCGCGAATCTTCCGAGTTTGTCGACTCTCCCGTTTGCCTCTTCCTCGTCGTCGTCGTTCGCATCGCCCACGACGGACTCCACGAGTTTCGCGAGTTCCTCGGTAGTCTCGAGTCTCCTGAAGGTGTAACGGGCCTCGATGATCGCGCGAGCGATTCCCTTCGCTTGCTTCTCCTCGCCGTAGACTTTGATTATGCGATAGAGATCCTCCTCGGGCGCGCGAGCGAGAACGTCGGCGACGGTCGGTTCGTCGGGACATCGAAAACCGTCCATTCGCATGTCGAGGGGGCCGTTCTTCGAGACGGAAAAGCCGCGGCTCGCGACGTCGAATTGCATCGACGAGCAGCCGTAATCGAACAGAAAGCCGTCGATGCTGTTGATCGGCACGCGTTGCTCGGCGAGAAGCTTCGGCAATTCGGAGAATCGTCCGAGCAACGGCACGATCCGTCCGGGATAATCCGTCGCCAGCGATTTCGCGCATTCGTGAGCGACCGGATCGCGATCGAGCGCGTATATCTTCACGCCGGGATTCGAGTCCAAAATTTTCGTCGAGTGACCGCCGGCTCCGAAAGTCGCGTCGACGAAAGTTTCGCCGCTCGACGGCGCGAGATACTGCAATACCTCTTCGGCCATCACCGGCACGTGTCTCGGCCGCGTCGACTTTTTGCATGACGCATCGTGCGCCGTTCGCTCGACGAAGCCGCGAGAAAAGTCGCGGCCGAACGTCGCGAACGCGCCGCGTCTAATCGGCCTTAGAGCTCTCATCGCGATACCTCCTCCACCGCGCTATTCGCTTCTTGAAAAATCCCAATTCCTCCTCCTTGAAGAAGTCCTCCAGCTCGGGGGAGAGCACGGTGTTGCACTGCTCCGCCGTTAATCCGCTCGCCGTCGCTGTCGAGACTCGCGCGTACTTCTGGCCGTAATAATTCGTCGACAGCCTCTTCAGGCTCAGGTAGTAACGATCGCACTGCTCCTGATTAGCCAATGAGCGCGTCTCGCCTTTGGAAAATGCTACCTTCACCTGATCCCTTATGTGCTGGCCCAAATCTCTAGAAAATTTAATAAAAAAAAACGTGTTATCATCAATTTCACATCTCATACAATGGATTTCTTCTTTTACAAAAACATACATTACACATTTCGCGAAAAAAATGAATACATAAACAAGAAAAATATATTTTTTGAAATATATAAAAATGTGGAATATAATACAGACATTAAGTATAAACATTCTCATGCGCATAAAAATAGTGTAAAAAGATAATAGTTTTTATTGTTACATTGTTATTAACAAAAAAAGAAGTCATTATAACAAAGATAATTTATTTGAAAAAGACATGCAAATGGAGTAAAAAATTATAATTATACATTATTGTGTCACAAATTTGGTGGTCGATTGGGGAAATTGATTTTTGAAGCTCATTATCATTAGTCGGAGCGATAATAGGAGTTAATACTGGCAGTGGCAAATGAAAAATATTTAATATGTTTATTAGAAATATAAAAAATATTTAATATGTTTTTTCAACATTGGGTAGCGGATAGTATCACGTTTTATCGCGCTCTTATTGTTATTAATTATTTTTTTTGTTTAAAAAAATCTTTATAACAATTTGTAAAAGGGATTTTTAATCGTTGGCAAAATTAAATGTATTAACAAATATTGCCTAATATTGCACACGATTTTTTATTGTTGCATACATAACCTCTGCGCTCTGGGGATGAAAGTGCGAGATGAAATACATTGTATCGACGATATTGATACATCTACTTATTAATTAGAGGCAAGCGATATTCGTGCGCTTCACTCACCTGCCGGCTTTCGATTTGTCGAGCGGCCAAGAGTCCAATAGTTTTAAGAAATTTTTGTAACTACCGGCCATGATCGGGCCAGACTCGCGATTGTGTTTTGATATTCCGGCGCGTGCGGGTGATCATCGTTGCGCGAAGTACTTACGAAACACGAAGATATCCGCGCGCGACCTCCTCTCATTCCAACGGCTTCTGCTGCTGCTTTCCCGCGATAGGTACAGTCGCTTACTGTCGAGCGATCATCGAAGCACGATTATCTACCGAGGAAAGCGGCGTCCCGCGTCGTTTATTTTTATAGAAATGTCAATCCACGGTGAATAAAAAGCATCGTGATTTGGAGATAGAATACGGTGAATTGTCGTGTCACGGTCACGACACGATATCACGGTAGAAATTCTTTTATTATGTGCTGTACAAAGCTTCGACGATTAATTCGTTGATCATCGGTTCACTGCCAAACACTCCGCCCGTAACGAGATTTTGACATCGGCGTTAATGTTAAATTGTTGAATAATACTCGAGACCTCTTTTTAACCGACTATCGCAAAGGGAATCAAACGAACACGACCGCATTCCGGGTTTTTGAATACCGGATGTTAACGATGAGAAATCATTCGGGAGGAAGTCGCACACGAGCGCCGCGTTCCGTTCGACGATCGAACACCTCGAGTCGCCGGAGTAGCGCAGTAAATTTCGACGGTCCTTTGCCCGCGTCCGTCATGGCATCCGCCGAGGAATTAATGGTTTCTGCCCTCGTGCACGATTATTTGCTGAAAAAGGATGCAGCCCTCGCCAAGGTTTATCAGAAAAAGACGAATGCGGTAAGTTTTTTCACGACGAATAACAACAACGTGTCGCGAATGCTTTATTATCGTCGCGTCGAACAAGTAATCGTCGAGCACGCGATGCCGCCTTTGCCTCACCACGTGGACGCACGAAACGTTCGTCGTTCGATCGACCGCGAAAAATGCTTTTACACGAACAATAATATATGTTCGATCGACCCGATTGTTTCGTTGATCGCGGAAACAAGGGGCGAGCGCGAAGCAAAACAATTTCTTCAATTTATTTGTTGCGTTAAATTGCGAAAGTATCTTGTGCCCTCCACGTTGAGACCGCGTTCGTTGCGACGACTAAGAACGCGTTACATTTCGTTAACCTTGAAATGCGGAGATCCCGAAGTAAATTCGAGAATTTCGTTTTGCTGATTGAACCTGTAATATTTCGATTTTTCAGCCCCCATTGATGAAGGGCTCGCCGGGCATCGCGGACGTAGCGCAATATTATCAGAAAAATTCAACAAAGAAAATCAAATACAACACATCAGGGAAGGACAGCAGTTCGGAGTCCGATTCAGACAGTGAAGAGGAAGCGCCAAAGAAGACGCCGCAGCTGAACGGCAAAGCGCCAACCAAAGCGACTCCCGCCAAGAAGGAATCGTCGGACGATTCATCGAGCGAAGACGAGAAACCCGTCAAGCCTGCACAGAAAACAGTATCACCCGTCAAAGCGGCACCCATCAAGAAGCCCTCCAGTTCCGAGGATGATTCCAGTGACGACGAGCCACCCGCTAAGTCTACTCCAGCTGTCAAACCAGTCGTCAAACAACCCGTCAAGCCCGTCGCCAAAAAAGATTCTTCCAGCGAAGATTCTGACTCCAGCGACGAGGATTCCAAAACGAAAACAGTCGCCAAGCCGGCAGTCGCCAAACCGCCGGTTAAGAAAGAATCATCCAGCGACGATGACGACTCCTCCGATAGCGAGAAACCCACTGTAAAGCCAGCTGTTCGCAAAGTCACACCAGCTACCGCCGCCGTTGCTAAAACACCAGTTAAAAAGGCCAAAGAATCGAGCAGCGATTCTTCCTCCGAAGATGAAAAACCTGCAGCAAAGAAATCTCCCGTCAAGCCAGTCGCGAAAGCCGCGCCCGCGAAGAAGGAATCTTCGTCCGACGATTCGTCGGACGACGAGACTCCGGCCGCGAAAACCGCCGTGAAAGCCGCACCGGCGAAAAAGCCAATTACGAAAAAAGAATCCTCGAGCGAGGAGAGCAGCGACGACGATGAGCCACCAGCGAAGAAACCAGTTCCAGCGAAAACCGCGGTAGTCGCGAAGCCCGTCGTGAAGAAGGCCGAATCGTCCTCGAGTGAGGACGACAGCGACGACGAGCCACCGGCGAAAAAGCCGACACCGGCCGTGACGAAAACTCCGGCCAAAGCCGCCGAATCGTCGAGCGACGATTCCGACGATTCCGAGGAGGACGCCAAGCCCGCGGCCAAAACAGCCGCGAAACCCGCAATCGTCACGAAGAAGAAGGATTCGTCGAGCGAAGATTCCGATTCCGAGGACGAGAAACCAGCGGCCAAAGCGACACCGGCGAAACCCGTGACGAAAACGACGAAGAAAGAATCATCGAGCGACGAAGAGTCGTCGGAGGATGAAAAGCCAGTAGCGAAACCGGTAGCCAAAAAGCCGAAAAAAGAATCGAGCGACGACGAATCCAGCGAAGAAGCCGAGGAGAAACCCGTCGTCAAAACACCGGCGAAGGGAGAGAAGAGGAAACACGAAAAGAACGTCGAGGAGGACGAGAATGAGAAACCCGCGAAGAAAGCGAACTACAACAATTTCGTAAAGGCCAACAACAGCTTCAATGGCGATAATAAGGTAAAGAAAGACCAAATTAAATTCAATTTATTTAAATTTAAATGAACAATATCTTAATAATTATTTCTCCGTTTAACAGATATTAGATAAATATTTATACTAATACTGACTGCATTCCTTTAAAATTACATTTTTACCCAAAAAAAAGTAAACAACGAATGTCGAGTAACATAAATAATTATTTTTTTGTTATTTTTTTTTTTTTTCGTAAAAAAAAGCAGTAAAATCATACGAGCCAAATAATCGATATTTATAATCGACATTGCATTTACATAAATAACTATTACAGGATCTAATTGACACCTTAATTGATCATTTTTGATAGCAATCGATCCACCAAAATTGGATAATAATTACCCAATCTTTTGTCTCTTCGTATTTTCCATTTGATAAAACGAAAATTGTCAATAATCACAGAAAAATACCCCATTCCGGCGAGTAAATGATGAGGAGTACATCAACAATCTTCATCCGCACCTCGCGGACAATTCGTTCGAGGCGAAGGTAAGAGAATTGCTAAGAAAAGAAACAATGAACGAGGAAAAACAGCAGGTCATTCGCCGCTTCGTGAGATCGTGTACTCTGACTCCTCGAATGTTCCGTCCGACTCGCATCCATTATTTCCGTGTTCAATCTTGTTCGTCAATGGCGTAGACCTCTTTCAGATGCTGTCCGTGTCCGATGGGAGAACGCGCGATGCCGAGGACGAAAAACAATTTCCAAACTTCGCCGGTCAATATTCTTGCAAAGCGGCTGACCTGTTGTTTCTCTTCTGTTCTAGGCCGATGAGGAAGGAGGCGAGGAGAACGGTTTCAAAAAGCACGGCGGCGAGCGCGGAGGTCGCGGAGGTTTCCGCGGCGGTCGGGGCGGTCTCGGGTTCCGCGGGGGCAGAGACGGCGACCGCGGGGGTCGCGGGGGTTTCCGCGGTGGACGCGGCGGTGATCGGGGCGGTTTCCGCGGCGGACGAGGCGGCGATCGCGGCGGCGGTGGATTCCGGGGCGGAAGGGGCGGCAGGGGAGGTTTCGATAACAATCGTAGCTCGTGGGGCGGTAACGACAGCAATAGCCGGGGCAGGGGTGACGGTTTCAGAAAATCGTTCGGCGATGGCGATCGGGGCGGCGGGCGCGGGGGTGGCTTCCGCGGCGGACGGGGCGGCGAGAGAAAATCTTTCGGTAACGACGCGCCGGCACAAAACAAAAAGATCACATTCGACGATTGATCGGTAGATGCTCGTTATAGGTGAGATTGAAATTAAATCGGAGAATTTTCTACAAAACTCAAAAAATTTTTTTGCCTTATTGAAAATAATCTAAATTCATTATTTTCGGTATCGTTAAGAAGTTTTCTATCGGGTTCTTTGAATATCGAATTAAGCGAAATATTGACACGCTAATAATATTTTGTTTTTCTTGGGAAACAGAGAGGCGCACGCGGATCATGGGGAGAAAAGGCGAACCTGGACTTGAAGCACACCAAGGGCAAGTCTTTCCGTCACGAGAAAACGAAGAAGAAGCGCGGCGCTTATCGTGGCGGACAAATAGACATGACGGTCAATTCCATTAAATTCGACGATTAAATAATGAAGAAAAAATTTGAAATAATGTTAGGTAGATTACAAGGGACCGTTAGTAAAAAAGAAAAAACAGAATCATCACGACAGCTGTGATTCAGCGAAGCGACGATACGATAGCTAGTAAGTTTCGCGATCGTCGCGGATATTTTTACGGTTGAATCGAAATTTTAATTAACGATGTCTCTCACTACTGAACACGCGATAATTCTATCGCATTTGCATTATTTCACAGTAGAGACTAAAGAAATCCCGTCGTCACGTCGTGTTCCTTTATTTATATAATAATTGTCATTATCAAAAAAAAAAACGAAAATTCCCCGACTCCACTTTTTTTTGCCGAATTAACGAAATTTAAACGTTCGTGAACGTCCGTATTCAACAGACGACAATTCAAGTAGTCTTACAGTCTCAGTTACAGTTTTGCAATCTTAACTGTGTGTTTCTACTGAATGATAACAATTGTAATTTTTTCTTTCCGCAATCGAAGATTCAAAAAACGCGCTATATCGATTAGCTTCGCGAGAAGCTCGTTTACAGAAGAGAAAAAGATAACGATGAGGATTCGCGTACCTTTATTTTGATATATATTAATTAGTAAGTTTATCGAAGTTTTTGCGCGTTAGAATTTATTATACACGAAAAGTCTTTTAATCGACCAACTCGAGACAACACATTTATACGCTACACGAATAGGTAGAGTGTATATTCAGCTATGATCTTCGATCAAAGTTTGCGTTTGTTATTCTTGTATTGTTTTTTTTTTTTTTCTCCGGAAACGAAAGAACGCTGGAAGATCATTCCAAAATAAAGCTATGTAGCGCCAATACTTCTCAGTTTTATGTAAAAAAAAAGAAGACGAAAAAGAAATTCTATAACCACCGTCGCCCGTGCTGGCGAGAGTTGTTGCATGTTGCGGTTAAGTGTATTTTGTTGATATCTCAAAAAAAAAAGGAAAACGGAACGTCGATTGTACAAAAATCGACTATCGCCCGTTTTCGCCGCATTCGCGTCAATGCATTCGTGAAAATAACTAATTCTTCGTGTGCGAGATGCGACACTACTTATTTGTAATGACTACACATAAGATATCCTATGACGAAATTATATAAGGATATACCGAAAATTCTGAGTTGCTTTTTTTGAGTATTTTTTTTCCCCTATCCCAATCTCGATATCGAATATTCACGACGAGAGGTTACTCGAAAAAACCCAAAGGATATTTTCACATTATGTATTTCATTGGGTTTATTTTTGGGAAATTTTTTATTCGCACGCTCAGGATTCGAAAAAGTATCACGAGGATGAGTAACAAATTTTTTCGGTCCCCCACCCCGCGGAGGTGAGGGAAGAGAAAAAAAAAGGATACAGCAGGTGGAATACACGGGCCAATCCCTCGGAGCGCAACGCCTCCTTCTCTTCCTCAACTTGTTCTCTATCTTTCTCGTTCTGTCCCCCGATCGCCATCGGGGCACCGAGAGCCCGGTTACTTACGATTCTACAGTCAACCTCTGGACATCCACCTGCGAGGACGGAGGTGCTCGACCCCAGAGTCTCGACATCCGGTGCAGTGACATGAACAGTGTTTGAGAAGGCTCTTTATATATCTCGAGCTTCGCATTTTTTTTTATTATAAAAAAAAACTTAACGAATAAGGACACTTGCGATCGTGTATCGATAAGTCATATAATTTTATAAACCCAATTCGTGCTGTATCGATCGCGATTTCGATTGTAAAAAAAAATGGTGTCTTCGATCTATCATCCAAAGGTGAGTAAAAACAAACAATAATCGCCATTCATACCGCGAATATCGCTTCGGGTTGGTATTCCGTATTATCGTAAATAGTTTCGTACGCGAAACATTGGTAAGAACGCCGCGTGGACCGAGGATGTAATTTATGAGTCGAGCCCCGGAGGCGTTAGTCAAGTCGGGGGTTGCATCTCGTGGATATTTCGAGCGAGTGAATCCTCTCAGGTATGCGGAGGCATTGAACGGAGTTTAGGAGCGATCTCGGCCGGTCCCGCGGTCGACCGGAGGGTGAGCCTGACGGCAACCTTTACTATCCAGGTCGAATATATAAACGTCGGGTTTGCGGGTCATTAATCCAGGTATACCGGGAAGAATCGTTAGAGACTCAATCTCGAAGCTGCTTCTTTTTCACGAAAATTCACGGTAGCGAAAAACGATTTATCGTGATTTATTTCGATCTCGGTGTACGAGGACAAAGTTTTCCGGATAGCCAAAAGATTCGGTACCGTTATCGAGACACGAGAGGATGACTCGATACGCGTTCTTCTGTGCTCCTCTCGGAGCTTCGAGAGCGGGGAAGCGTTTTGGATGATTTACCGTTACCGTTAGAACGCACCGCCGCAGAGGTACCAATACGGGTATATATATATATATACACACTTTATATAGTATATACGTGCGTGAGATACTATGGACCGTTACGGATGGCGATCCCCGCGTACGTAATACGCTAGGAATTCACTATCGGATCTTTATTCATCGAAGAAATGATTCGGACGGCAGATTCATCGGTTCGTCGCCCACAAAGGTCTGCGTGCGATTCAAGGTCGCGGATTCGTAGTTTGATGAACTTTTCTATTTCACCGGGTAATTTGTCTTCGGGATCCCGACTTAGAAAGAAAATCATAGTCCATTGGGTGAATTTATTGCAATTTCCGAGGTCGCCGTTGGACACGCTTCCGTTATCTCTCGAATAATTTTTTTTTTGCCATCGACTCGATCTTTACGGAGGAAAAACGTATTGTGGATTATTTGTATCGCGTTTCGTTACTTGTCGATAGCGTCTTGAATAGTTTATCTTCGATCCCGTACGTGGGTACGGCTACGCGCGGTCACCCATCCAAGTACTGACCGCGAACAGAGTTGCTTGACTTCACTGACCGCGAGAGCCCTTCGTCGACCGCGTGTCCATCGCTGTCGATTGCACGAAAAAAATGTAACTTTTATATTTGTGCGAAGAACAAGTTCTTGCGGCTCGTAGAAGCGAGATGCGACAGAGTCCTCGATGACCCTGATGGGTGCGAGCTCGAGAGAAAGAAGGGGGCCTTCGAAGATTTCAAGTTCACGTTCAACGACCTACGCGCCTCACGGGTTACGCAACAACCCCGCAATCCCGCGTCCGGATAATCGAATCGGGGAGTTCCGTAATTAGATTAAATTAGACAGAGAAAAAAGGCACAATAGCCGCCGGCAACGAGAATGACAGAGGGCGAAGTTTTGAGGTTGGACGCGACGTCGGGGAGGGGTTTTAGCAGTCGGTCTCTCGAGTTCGCGTGTTTCACGGTAGTCCGAAATGACGATCGCGTTTTACGATGAGCGCATGTACGATCCTCGTATGTGTCCCTATCCCACCTCAAGTTCAGGCCATTCTCACGGCGTTGCCCCCCGTGTATGCGAGACGCTCGCGAGGCCGCGATTCTCGTGCAGATCGGAGAACGATCCGTTCGCGATCCGTTATAGCAAAAGCACGACGATAGCCCAAGACACGGCCCGACAACTATGACAACCACCCAACAACGAGTGCTCTTCGGCACAAACGAGCGAGACGGCGAAACCACGGCGCGGCGCGAGCGAGATGGAAAATGTACTTTCATTGTTTCACGTCGGCGAGCGTCTCTCGCACGGCAATTACCCGCCACATCGCATCGGCGATAAGGTTCGCGTGACTCCCGTGCGAAAATCCTATACCGGCTACACTCCTCACTGAGCATGTTCTACACAACACACATGAAGACGTTACGAGAACATTGTACAGCGCGGCATGGGAACGAAAAAGCGACTTGTGCTTGCTCATCGTTCGAGCGGACGGGTTGGATGTTTATCCAGCGTTTTAGACGAGTTCTCGACATTTTTCGCGAATATCATGAAAATCTTGGTTATGAAAGGTTTTTGTTTTTGTTTCCTTATTATTATTTTATATTATTATATTATTATTATTTTAATTAATCTAACATATACATCGAAATGAAAAATAAAAATGTTCCGAATAGTTTTTACAAAGCTGTAGGGAGCGTACATGGTCGTAGCAAATTCTTTGGCGACAAAAAATGCCGATCGATTTGGAACGTACGTGGCGAGTATCGAAAAAACCCGATGTGCCGGTTGGGCATCGGCAAAATCATCGATAAACAATGAAAGCTTTCGAAATCGAAGACTGCTCGTACCAAAGAAGTACATCTAATTGGTATGGGTCACGAGGCAGAGCACACATTGCTTTCACCTCGTGACCGTACGTGTGTGCCAACTATATATATATATGGTACGACTGCTTACGATCTTGTAACCTGTAACGACACGAAAGTGCGCATGGCTGCGAGCCGTCTGCGAGAGTCGGCCTCGCACAGAGCGCTCGTAGCATACGAAAATAGCGGAAGTTATGTGGACCGCAACCCAGAAACCATGAACTCGCGAGTTCTCGCCTTGACTCATTAATAACGTCCGTCTGCGTCCTTCGGACACGCGAGCCGATATCGATTTATTCGCGAACTGTTGCTATTCCTCATCGGCCCTCCCCTCAATTGTTTTTAGCGTTAAATATAAAATGAAAGAATCTTTGTCTCAATAAATTTCGGACTTTTGAAAATCGAGTCAGAAAACTTAATAAATCATTATTAATGTTAATAACAATTATTGTAATTGTTACTGTAATTATCATTGCAATATTGTTGAAATAATTTCAATGCTACAAATATCGAAAATGAACTTGAAAAATTAGTTTTCTCACGAAACTATTTTTTCTCGACCTCGAGTTCGCGAGTCTCGGACAAAAAAAACGAACGCGAACCAACGATATCGGAAAAGTTTTCACGGCGATTTAACTGTAAGCCTCGTACATCAGTTACGCTCGAAGGAGCGCACTACACAACACACTTCCACTACTGTTATCACTCGAACGCTTCGAGGGTTCCGAAAGTGAAGAAAAAATTCGCGGTTCCGCCGCTGCAACGTGCGCCCGCTCTATGTATATGATTTTCTTTGATCGCGAGGTTTACATTCATTCTTGCTTGCATTCTGGCGAAGTATCCTCCGTCAAAGTTGATTATTCTAAGTAAAGCAGTTACACGTTCGTTTTACGGCAGAAGAGCGAGAGAGAGAGAGAGAGATCTTCAGTAAAGAATCGTTAAAGTCTCGAGAAGAAAATGATGATGAAGAAGAAGACGGTAAAAGAGGAAGAAGTTGATGGTAGTCTGCTTCACAGTTTGAAGAAACGATTCGTTTCGCGAATGTACCGGCTTCATTCTCGTCTCTCTCGCGCCGTGAACTTGAAGCTCTTCTCACGATTATATCGTCAGACACGACTATTACGCCTTTGTTAAGCTTTATATACATGTATATATGTACTCGGTCCGTTTTTTACGAGAGATATATTCTCGGCTGTATGCAACGAAGAGTTAGAACAAACTCTCATCCACACATTCCTAGCTCTCAAAAAGGGCTCGGAGATTTTAAAAATCTTATGAAAATAATTTATTTCTTATTTCATTTTTTCATAAAAAATTCACTAACAATTGAATCCTTTGGTGTTTCAGATGTCGAGGTGTATCGGCGCGCTTTTCGTCCTCGCGACGATGTACCTCGGAACGGAAGCGGCGAAAAAATGCGAGGGCAGCGGTCTCGGACTCAAATACGTCTGGGGTGACGCACTCACGGATCCCACTGACTGCATAGGCCCGAATGATATGCAATATCCTTCGTAAGTTCGTCGAAAATAAGTGTCACCATTTTATGGGGCGGCTAAAAAAATGTTAAATAAAATATGCAAAAATAGGCAATAAAAGATAATAATAATAATAATAATAATAATAATAATAATAATAATAATAATAATAATAATAATAATACTAACAACGACAATAATAATAATGATAATCATGACAACGACAACAAAAATAATAATAATATACTTTATTGTTGTCAATAAATGGTGACTGTTTGCGCAGTGCCGCGATATCGAGAAGCTTCAAGAATTTGTGGGGTGGAAACAGCCGTACCGGAAGATCATTCCAGCCGCGCACCATCGACCCCGAACTCACGAGGCAAGCGCTTCTTCACAATTACAAGGCGGCGCGAGGAGATTACTCCATTGCGAGTACTTCGCGGAGCGGTAAGCAACGTCGTGAATTTTTTTAATACTTTCTTCTTGTTCTTTTTTTTTTTTTTTCATTCCTCACAACTCTTGTGTACGTGTATTCGTGACGATTAACGTGGCAACGTGAGAGATTCTCGCGTTGCACGATTGTAAACATCGAAAAAGTAAGCCGCACCGAATGCAGAAGGTACACATTTATTCGTGTATGTACACACGGAGGCGCGCGAATCTGGGACTCTACTCGCGGCTGGGTCAAGTTCTCCAAAGTGTGCGACGAGGTCGTGCGAAACCCGCAACCCCGCGCGATTCGACGAATCATAATTTACGATTCTCAAACTCGCCGATTTCGTTCCATCGTGAATTTTTCCGAAACGAATCTCGCGTTTTTAATAATTCTCTGCAATTTTTCCGGGAGACGATATGAAATATAATGCTTCGAAGGGGGAAGATTACAAAAATTCGTCTCAGAATTCGATCGATGAACTTGGTCGACCTCCTTTCGACGTTCACCCGCGAGATTCGCGGCTCTTCGTGTCGCGCGGCGGCGGCAGTTCTGCCGCGGGGTACCCGAGGTCGGGGCACTGGTAATTCCTTTTGCGTGAATCGGCCGTTCTCGAACCCAACGATCAGGGGCAACCTTGAACAATGCACCTGCCCCGCGTTGAAACCGCGGAGCTTCGC
This sequence comes from Ischnus inquisitorius, assembly GCA_963924025.1. NCBI lineage: Eukaryota > Metazoa > Arthropoda > Insecta > Hymenoptera > Ichneumonidae > Ischnus > Ischnus inquisitorius. The sequence continues at coordinate 1,866,473 of OZ001243.1, read as the reverse complement.
TTCAAATGCATCCAAATTATTATGCTCTTTCTTTATCTTCTTTTGTTCTCACATTGTTTCATCGAATTATACGATCACCGTTGGCTTTTATCGTTTCTTGAAAAAAAGAGAGAGAGAAAAAAAAAGAACGGATATAATGCAAAAAAACGATTATAAATATAATTCCGTGATTTGTAACGAGGCACGGTGTGTGCATGTTGCGAGCGATCGAGGATATAATCGGCGAGGGAACTCCTTCTCACGCGTCAGAAATCCGTTCGCTCCGTTTTACCGCGGTTGTCAATTATATGAATTACATAATATAGGCAATTTGCGAGATAGCGTGATGGAATAGCCCAGCGTCGGCGGACGCTTTTCATTCATCGTTTCCACGGTTACGTTCGAGACACGGCACGCGTTGCCGATTCTTTTCTCCTCGCACAGCTCGTTAATCCCGCTTTATATATACTTTACTCGGATAGCCGGCTGAATCGCCCATACGATTTGACGCCCCAAGATTTTCGACCTTGAAACAGAACAGAATTGAATTTAAAAAAAACACATAAAAACGCGATGTCGATTCGACAACGAATTAATCTACAATTGTTTTTAGTTAAAATATTCACTAGTTTTTTTGATAATTGAGAAAAATTAATGTGGCGTCGAAAATCGGAGTTATTAATTTTTCATTAATTAGATTTTCGAAAAAATTTTATTATAGAAAGAAATTCTTGTGACAGTCATTTGAGAAATGTTCCTCCGAGAAATTCTTTTTCAAGTTTAATCGACAAGACATGGTAGTAATAAGTCTTCTATGATATATCGTATTTTTATTTAGTAAAAAAATACAGTTTTCAATAATTAGACAGAATTGTGAAAAAAAAATCATACCTATTCAGAAAACAAATTATTTACGTGCAAAAATAGGTTGCCGCGTACTTAATTGAAAAAAAAAAATGTCTGTGATTTGTTAATAACATTTTATTGTTATTATGGAAAATCAATATTTTTAGCATCTTTCCCGATTTTTATTTCATTTAGTATTGTTGAAAAATCCCCTTTGTGCTCTTGATGTGTAAGAAATTGGTGGGCGAAGCGATTGAAATTTCGGTATCGTGACCAGTTTCTGGCCAGGTAAATTCTTCGGGTAACGTACGTAAGGAGCGTGAGACACGTGAACGATTGAATGTACATACGCACACGCGTTCGCGAGAAACGAGCAAAGAGAGAAGCCGGGCAACGCGGTTGTGTATGTGTTTGCGTGTAATAAAGGCGGCTCGCCCGGGCTCTCGCGGGTTATCCGGCCAATACAGTTATCGTCTCCTGCAGGCGCTCATAACGGTACGCTCGGCCCACTAGCGTTTCGAATAATCGCCTCCTTCTCTCCTCTACCGACTACACATCCTACCCGTACACACACATATATATATATTTATTTATACGCGCTTGATTCACCGAATTGGAAGGAATTTTTCAAGAATTTCTTCCAATCGTCACGAACATTTGGTTGACCGACAAATTCCCTTTTTTTCGAATACGAAAAGCTTCGTTGTGTTGCGAAAACTTTGAGTTATCGAAAATTTAGCCCACATTTTTTTTATCGCTTTTTGGGTGTTTGTTTTTAATGTCGGTGCAGTTTTTTTTTTTTGTATAAGAAATGTGGAATTTTTCAGAAATAACTTAATGCAATTTCGCAATATTTGTGGCTCGCAATTGTGTTATTTAGTTTAATGTAATTTATTTAAATTTTTATAAACAATAATTTTGAAGAAATAAGCATACATTTTTTTTTCGTTTAACCGATGAGTGACGAACAAAAGAATTTTTTGATTGTATCTCACGATCGATGATTTTTCTCTGCAGCGCGAAGTTTCACGACGAAGGAGAGCTGCGGCACACCGGCGAGACTGTGCAAAACGAGGTACAACACGACCGCGCCCATGTACGGGGTCAGTCTAACGAGCGGACAACCCGTGACGATTGTGCAGAAGTTTCCGGATCTGTTGCAGCAGGTCGTCTTCGAGGTTTGCGAGTAAGTCGCCCGATGAGTTCGCTACAAACTCGTGCAATTTCGAACGAAACCCTCGAAAGTCATCCGGAGTTAATCGACGATCTATAAGAAGCGAGTCGGGAATCCAAAGTATCGTCGTCGACGAGACGCTTCTCTTTGCCCTTTTGAAGAAGCGAAAACAGCGTTTTCTCTCGAAATAAGAGATGAATGAAAGTTGTCTCTAAAGAAAACGTCGAATCCGGATCGACGATGTACAAACACGTCCCTTAAGACCTCGAAGTATGCAACCAGTTTTTTTCAAGGCCTCATTTCCGAGCCACGAAAGAAAAAAAGTCAAAAAACCGGCATTGAAGAATTCGTACAAAATTCTAGCTCGGTCACGAGCCGAATAGAGTGCAGTGGGTCATAGACTGTGTAGAGTCGGTTGCGCCGGTTCGTGAAGCGATTCTTCGTTCCTAAGCGAGGGGGTTAGTTTCGCGTTTCCACATAATTCTCATATTTATTCACCACATTGGCGCGTATCGAACAAAATTCGATGCCATAAAAAATTCTTAATGTTCACAAACTTCCGAAAAAAAAGGTAAAAAAGAGAACTACGTTTGCTTAGTCATCGTATGACAAATAGAATTGAAAGAAAAAAGCATGTACCGCTACACGCAGGTTTGCGCGCCGCGTTTATAGCATATTTGCTTCGCTTTGCGTTCATAGTATTTCAGGAGCTTTATCTTGGATTAGAATAACGGCGTCTCGACGCACGCGAACACTGGAATCTTGAATCTGTGAGCGTGAATTCTGCGAGCTCTACGAGTAATCCCACCGATTTTTTACGCGACTTATCGTTATTGATTATAGTCGTATTTTAAACATAATTATTTCACGGGCCAAATCTAGCAGTTTAAAAAATGATTTTTCGTGTTAATAAATTTTTTTCTCAAACTATAATTGATATTCAAATTACCTTTTTTTTTTATTAAAAATGCACATGCTCAAGATTTTCGATAAAAAATTGTCGTTTCAATATTTTCTATAGTTTAAAAAAACGAACAGTGAAGAATTGAATTTAATAAAAATAAATTTAAATCGATACGAAATTTCCTTAAATACACGCTCCAAAAATTTGAACTCTGAGATTTCATTGGTATCGGTGCCGAAGAGCTGTCTGTAGATTGAGAACGAAAAAAAAGGAAACACCTGCGTTACAGCGAAGATAGTATCGAAGTTAAATACACGTTGTCTGACGCGCCTTCTTGTTCCGCAGGTCTAAGGAATGCGACGTGGTTCACGGCGAGTGCACCCAGACGTACGTTCCCTATCTGTTTTTGGTGATCCCGCTGGGTCCTGTGACGCTAACCGGTCAGGATTACGTTCTCGTCGAGAGTGGATGCGTCTGCAAGCCCAAGAATTCGGCGAGTGCCATATCCGACCAGCAGCCGCCGGTTCTTCCCAACTTCTAACGTTAATCTCTCGACTCCGAAACTCCGCGTCGAGGACCGCGCACCGTTAACGTCCGGTATTTAATCGTCAAACAATGGAGGAAGAAAAAAAGAAAGAAAGAGGACAAAAAAAAAGCTACGAAACGTGAGAGATCTTTGCCAGTGGAATCGAAACAAAAGTGCCTTGCAGCAGCGAGACTCCGAGATTCAACGAACTCAAGGATCGAAGAACAAAAAAAAAGTATATACAAAAAAAAAAAAGAAGAAAAGTGCATCGTCGTCTTATCGATATTAGTAAAGTGTAGAATTTTTCGACGAGGCCGCATCGATTGGTTCGATTTCTTTGAACGATATCGAGAAAAATCGCCGGTTCGAGGGGAGAGAATACGCGCGCCGCGTTGATCCGAAACTCGAAATAATTGCCGGTAAATCGATAACGGATCGACGAAGGCGCAAGAGAGATACTTAAGGGCCAAGAGAGCGAGAACCTTTTGCCCCGCGGGCGTCGATTGTCTCTGCAACGATTTTTTCGTCACGGACGAACGGAAGAACGGATTCGGCTCGGCGCGCATCCTAAGTATACAGAGAAGAGAGAAGCGAGGACGGTGCTCGAGGCGAAGAGGAGTAAAATATTAGAACAAAGAGGAGGGGGGCGAGGGCGGGCGGTGATCCGAAGAGAGCAGCGCGATATTTTCGCAGAATTCAACCTCGGAATTCGATCGCGTCGCGGATTCAACGAGGAGCGTCGGTCGCGCTCTCGACGAACGAGGATGAGCCGGTTTCGAGAATAAGCTGCGGCGATCCGAATGCACCGGGGCCACCGATAGATCTCCGCGGGGAGCCTTTCGTACTGCCAGGGCTATCTCATTCGTTGAACTTCGAGCTCCTCGAGCGCTCACGGCGCTCATACTTATGCATAGTCGATCGCGGCTGATACGAAACGAGGCGCGGATTCTCTGGATTTATTATTCTAAATTTCGATGTTCCGATAATCGAATATTATTCGGACGGTTGGAAATCAAAGCTGAATTTCTTCTCGTAAGTCTAAGAGCCGATTAAATTCATTTTCCAGCGATGCTTTGAGGAGTGAACAAAAAGAAATTGCAGTAAAAAAACAGATGCGCCTGTCTATTCACGGATATGTGTCCCGTTAATCGAGAAAGATTTTTTTTTTTTTTCAAATAGGCATAAGCCCGTAGAGCGATAGTTGATCGAGCCGCGTCATCGTTATGCAGACTACGAGCATACGAATGTTGCACTTGTTTCGCGAACAACGCCGACGAGGGGTTCTTGACCCACAGCTCGATTCCTCGAGAGACAAACGCCTGTGCGACTTTCTCACGCTCGATTTTTCCATCGCGATCGAATTATACACTCCTCTCCGCGTAACGGCGCTTGAGCGACAACCGTATAATCGTTAATCGGGAAACATTTTTTCCCCTCATTTTTTCTTATTTCCTAATTAATCTAACAAAGTAGTCATTTTTTTGTGATGAAAAAAAAAGTTAAAGGCATGTAGTAATCGACATTTTGTAGGCGAAAGAATCTTTTCTTGCTCGCAATTAACTCGAAGAAAAAAAAATTGATTTCCTGGGTTGAACGATCGGTTTTTTTTGTACTTTGATGAGCTCGAGGAAAAGTGCTTTTTGTGGGCGCAAATTTGATTTCGGACCGTTCTGTACAAAGAGTTGATGGGCCACCGTCGGCCGAATTTTTTATATTTATTTTTTTCTCCATTAGTAAAAGTTATTCAAAGTAAGTTTCGTGAACAAGATGGAATAATGTGCACCGTCACGAGGACAGCTCACTGCGTACTCTGTGACCTGTTTATTCAGAAACGGACGCGGTACACGGCAGAATTGCGCGCATCGGGACCAAACCCACGGGAACGGGATCGACTCGGCGCTGACCGACCGAATGGACCGTCGCTCGCCCGCGCGCTTCTTTACTGCCTCGTGAATTCCGATGAGTGTAACGTACCGTTACTCAATTGCGGGATTCTCCGCCTCGTTTCGCGGCTCTCTTCGCGCAGCCGCTACCGCCGCCCGCGTGTATTTTGCAGATGAGAAATATCGCGCTCGAACGGAGCAACGTAATACAACGACGTGATCGAATCTGTGCCAAGGTTCGTTGACGATTTTATCCGCGAAGTCGCGAAAACGCGAATTTTAGAGAAGTTGACCTTGAAACTCGAATTGAAGAAAAGAAATTAAAGATACGGCACTCGTTCGAGTGTCTCGAGTGCGCGCGGATTTTAGTTTAATTATAATAATCTCTCGGAGTTTTTCTCTCCTTTCTCTGGCGAATCGGCTCCGAAAACAACGACGAATCGACGAAAAAGTTCGATAACTTCGAGTGGGACTTTGAGAAAATGAGACAATTAACGCATGCGAATGACTCGAGGGACGATTCATTCGAATCAATCGAAAAATTCAATTTTCTTTATTTTTCATTTTTGTTTGTTTGTAGAATCGCATTTCTTTGCCGTTAGAAAGTTAAAATAATACTCTGTCTTTCCTCGGGTCAATCGAATCGTCAAATTATCGATCGTACCTATCAAATACCATAGGATATTTATAAGTATTATAATTTTAAACGTGTATTTATAATTTATTACAGAGTTATTTGTATCGTGATGAGAATTTGTTTAATTTCTTTTTTTCCCCTCTTCGACTGCTTCTCTATTTCTTCGTAGATTTTTCAGATGCGTTCGAATAATCGATGGTCGACGATCGAACCAATCGTCGATGGAGAACAATTTTTTATAATCGAGAAATCTTCGTTTGATCGAAATGGTCAAAATAAGATCGGAAAAATCGAGATTTCTTTTTTTTTTTTAGGTATTTCGAACAAAAAAAACAATTCTCGACGCTTTTCTTCGATTATTGGCTAAAATTTTACGATGATGACAAATATGGCTTACGCGACATACTGACGATAAGATATTATTATTATAATATATTATATACGTCGAGGTATACGTTGTACATGCGTTGCGATAACGTGATATTGGGTTTAAGGCTTCGTTTCTTTTTTTCCTCTTCATTACACTTTTTCGTTTTTGTTTTACGTCCATCCGAGGGGGTAACTTTTGCGATTCTAGTACACTTCTCACTCTCGAGACACGACGAGTCTCTCGCTATTCGCAGATTCAACGAAGAACTGTTTTTAGTTATTTGTTATTGTTTTTTCTTATTTTTTTTTGTGGAAGAAGCACCGGCGAAAGCGCGTGGATTGGAAGCCATACGGGTGATAAGCGCAATCGTAGCCGCGCCTCGATTATAATCTATCATGATTCTTTACTAAATCAATTTTCTTCGTCTCTTTTCTTCTCCCGTGGAACGTTTACTGCTCGAATAACACAAAAAACCATTCTCGTAAAAATGAAAATTTCTAATTGGCAAACGTATAGCATATTAAATCGTAACGCTAGGTTCTTTCGTTTTTACTTAAAGACGTAAGTAACGCGCACCGATGAATTTTCCGATCCTCGGTTCCAGTGCGTTTTCGTTCGCGATCGGAGGACGACAAAGAAAAAACGACGAAAATTCATCGGTTCGTGATGAGCATCGAGAAAAATTGCTCGAACAACGGATAAATCTATGAATATAATTAATCGAATAAATATTAACGATCGAAAATATGATCAAATGCAATGCAATTAAACGATCTCGTGGAATCCTCAGCGCCGCAGTTCGCCAACGTTTCGATACGAGACGCACGTATTCTTTCTCGCCTCTCCCTCAAGTAAATATTTCATATAAATAGTAAAAAAAAAAAATAATAATAAACCCATAACAAGCATTATATTATAACTGTATAGTTACATCTTTGGATAATCAACAAAAACTTCACGTTTTTCTCTCTTCGTTCAGTTAGAAAAAAAATAAAAACGAAATGAAGATCGAAACGTGAGATCGTCGTATCTTTCGCGATTTCGCGAATGCTTCGACCGCGATTTCGCAGAAAAACGAAACGGCGCGGCGAAACTATTCGGTAGCACATTTTTTTTCGACTAGAAATACCATACGCGAAACGACTATTTTTTTTTGTTCCTTTAAAATTATCTTATACGATGAAATTAATTGATCGATTGATTAATTCAATTAATTAATCAATGAAACGTATATATTATGGTACTTTAATATTTACACGATGTCTGGCAGTCATCGCAAAAGATTCTGGAACTCACGGTTAAAATTAGTTCGCTCGTTCTCTCGCTCGCTTAATTATTTGTAGAAGTTTTTCTTTTTCTTTTTTTAATACTCGTTCTTCGGCCCGGTGCGTATACGCAATCGGGACATTCTTGTCATGGAAATATTAATGCGGCAACGCGATTCTTTCCGATATTCGTCCCATTCGCTAATCGTTCATCCCCGCAAATCGATTATTTTTTTTTTTCGATTGACGTTGGCGCGCGTGAGATTCGATACAGAGAATATTGATAAGAGACTTTCACGAACATCGACTTAATGGTCTTCTAGATTTAGCGCCAATCTAGACTCGTAGCGCACAACGAAATAACGAAATCTAAGTAAAATCATTGTTTTCCTTTCGTTTCATCAATCTTTTCAACGAATTCGAAGATACGGTTAGATTCCCAGCTAAACGCGCGGTCCGCAGAGAATTTCGAGAACTTCCCAATGGGATTGAAATTCAAATAAAATTAAGCATCCAGAAAGAGCGACAAAAAATTAGTTTTGCTTCATCATGAATCCCAATAGTTAAAAAATTATTTGAAGTGAATTCATATGAAATTTTTAAAAAGTTTTTCAAATTCGTGAAAATCCGAAATTCATGTGTTTCGATTCGTTAATTCGAATAAACTATGTAAAAAGTCAATCTGCTTTCAGAGAAAATTATGGATTTATTTCTAATTGAAAGGGTTTTTTTTTTTCAGATTTCTATATCATGGGGAAGTATTTGCCAATAATTTCCTTCTGAATCTTACGCATGGCTGGGAATATAACGATGGATGCTTCTCAAGGTCGTCCTTGCCGTAGAGTCAAGTCAATCGAGTATCGAAGCAACGAAAAAATGTTGTACACATTTTAGTACGTAAGAATGTCCAAATTAAGGTGAATCTGGATTAAACAATTTCTACTTTGTGTAGGCAACAAAGATAATAATGAATCTGAAAACGGTAATGAATTTCTCAAAGGACGATTCTTGCGGAAAACTTTCAATTCTTTTGGAGCGCGATACCGATTTGTTCCAATTTGCCTTATTCGATTAACTCGCCTAGGCAAGGACTGCCTCGACCTCTCGCGTACGAGAGACATTTCGTCGGTCGCGCAAAACGCTCATAACAACAATATCTCAAAACCTAAAATGTTCTCCTCGAGCCACCAAAGAAACAACACTTCAATAATCCTCCTCGATTTTTCCCATTCAAACAACTTAAAAGCAATTCCGCTGCTCTTTCGAATTTGTCAAACGTACATTCCCGCACGCTGATAGGCGAAGGCTCAAAAAATTCGCTGAAATTCGACTGTCGGCGCGTTTCGTTAGCTCGCGAGACAATAATAATTAATGACAATGAACAATAACGCGTATTTATATGTGACATACGCGAGACTAATCAGCGGATTCAGTTAAATAATTCACGATGAGCTCGATAAGATTTTACAAACATTACACGTTAAATCCTCATAGTTTATAAATAACCAACTTCTTAGACACGAAATTATCGTAGGACTAAAATAAGGTATATAAATAGTTTAGTATCTACGATGACTCTTTAGTACGTTTCGGCACGTGACGGTTAGTCCCTGTGCGTGTGTGAGTGTTTCTTCTTTTTTTTTTCTTTCTCTCGATTTTGTATATATATATATATATATATTTAAATGTATATAACATGATGAAAAAAAAAACCTCACACGGAGGGATACAGATATATATTTCTAAGCTTGAATAACATAAGTGGCGAGGATGAATACTCGTTTCGATTTTTTAAGGGGAAATTCGCGTTTCATTCATCTCACACTTTTGCTTCGCTCCTTTCATTGTTTTTTCCTCTATAGTTTTTTTCTTTTTTTTTATAATTCCTAACTCTCGGATAAAAATAAGAGTCGATTATTTAGTTTCTATTTACAACCTGAAGTACACGATCTGAGATTTCTATCCGACGAACAACTTTACGTCGCACGTTCATCGCAATCTTTCTAGTCTTCGTGTTTTTAGTGTCTCGCGCCTTCGAGCTATGATTACGTTTGCGAGTTTCTTCGTGGAGCAATTCGATCGCGAGTCGTTCCATCGACGTTCGCGACACGAAGAAGACTCAAGGGGAAGAGGAAATATTTTTTCCACCGACGCCGGAGACGCTGAATGACTTCGTTCGTTTCACCGAGTTCAATTGTCACTCTCGGCGTAATCGTCGCTCTCGCCGCTGTCATAGTTCGGCGTCTTCGGGGGATTGTGATTGACGGAAGGCGGCGAATCGTCCTCGAATCCAGCGGGAACGACTTCCCTGGTTTTGTTGGCGTCCGTCGGAGTTTCACCTCCGGTCAGGGCGTCAAGATTCGGCGACAAGGCATCCTCCTCGGCACCGTTCTCGTACAACCTGTCGATTTTTTTCAACGATATCAATAAATCGCGAACTCGCGACAGTGCGGATACAAGCAGAAAAAAGATCTATCTGAATTATTCGTGTAAGATTTGTGAGAATTTTTGGTCAGTGATAATTGTTTATTTTTTTCTCATTTTTTAATAGTTTTTTTTAGATATGTAAAATTTGCAATTTTTGGAAAATAAGAATCTCATGCGAGTGAGAAAAAAGTAAATTAAAGTAGCTAATTTCTGTAGTCTTGTTACTTGTATTATTGCCAAATCGGTGGATTTCATAAATGATGACTTAAATACGAGACAATTAAAAATGAAAAGAAAAAAAATGAATTTTTCCTCGTCTTTTCTTTTCGATTAAGGGACACGTTGCATAGTGATTCGAAGACGAAGTCAAATGTTACATTTTTTTCTTCAAGAACTATAAACATTGATAAAACCATTTTTATTCATTGAAAAAATGAATTACCTCCATCAGAAAATGAAGAGAGAAATTTGATCATTTGCCTCGTAATTCGAAGGGTCATTTAGCAACCCTTAAACGTTGTTACAGTGTGAAAATAATGCGAACATTGATAACGATGAAATAAAAAGGAACCACATTTCTTGCTTTTTTATTCGTCCATGCATAAAAATACGGCTCTCGTATTCGTGGGAGAACAGAAATTGGAACGAGAAACGATAAAACGAAAATCAACAAAAAAAAATACACACATCAGTGCAATTCATCATCGAGTTTACGCATGCTAGCTTATGACTTACTTACTTAGCTGCAGATGATGGTTACATATCATCATCACACAGCCTGCAACAAAACGCATATCGCACCATCGTCATTTTCTCAAATTTCTCAAAATCCCAAGGAGTAAAAAGATGTGAAGATAAAGAGACGAGAGGGAAAGAGATAATGGAAACGAGAAAGAGTATGAATTATGGAGACAGAGTGTTAGTTCCCGAAGGGTAATCCAGCAATCTCTAAGCATGCCTCGTTCGAGGTCGAAATCTCCTCTCTGCCGAAAAAAGAAAAGAGCAAACTACATTTTGACCAGGTAATTGATCTATCAAAGACTTCAAGAGTGTCCCGACTATTTTTCAGTCTCTCATTGCAATGTTTTTTGGGTAAAGTAGTTCTCTTTTCTTCTTTCGTAAGCACTTTTACCACCGAAGCTCGGTAAAGGTTCTTCGGCGAATCGTCAAAACAGATTCTCTCGACTCCCGTAGCTTCGGATCGAGAGCTCCGGTTACGGAAGATGATTACGTATATACCGAGGTAAGGAGTACACAAAAAAAAAGTCGTTAAAAAATAAAAGGGACATTCTACGAAATATTCCCATTACACTGCTTGTCTCAGCGCAAATGAAGCTCTCGCGAACGCGAGGATAAAAGAGGCTTCGGTGAAGCGCAAGACGAAGAAATCGAGAATGACGACAATTAAACCATTAACAAGATTAACGTTTTTTTCGAGTCGCTCTTTTTTTTTGCTTTCGGCGATACTTACATCTGCTCGTTCTGATCGTTTCCGCTCTCCTCGGCGACCAAAAGCTCGTACTCGTCGGCGGCGAATCTGTCCCAGTCGGAAAGCTGCGCGACAAATAGTAAAAAAAAGTCGATTAGGTATTAGGTCAACGATTTGAGATAATGTAATAATTCACGACGCATCGTTGAATTTCCAGCCAGAAGTAAGATTTAGAGAGAAATTTGAATTTTTTTTGTGTTAATAATTTTTTTTACCTCATGCCCGTCGGCGTCGTGATCTCTCGTCGACGCGAATGGATCTCTCTGCTCGTGATCGAGATACTTTTCGAGATTGAAGAAGGTATCGAAGAATATCGAGGTCATTTTGCACTTTTTCAGATCGCTCAACGATATTTTTCCCGGTGTCGTCGGATGAATCATGTCGAGCATCTGGCAGAGACAATCCTCGAATGGCAATGTCTCCATGCCGATTGCTTCCATTCTGTGCAATTGTTCCTCGTAGAAATATTCCAATTCGTACATGGACAAGTAACCATCGCCGTCCAAGTCCATGCATCTGAAATGTTGAAAAAAAAATGTTATGAGGGACCTGAAACTTTCAATGAACTCGAAATATTATTCGAACGAGAATTGTTCGTACCTAAACCAGTACTCAATGGCAGTGGGATGATTTTTGTCCTCTTCGCTCAATAAGAACCAAACGAATTCGGTGTAACTCATTTTGTCCTCGGGTTGCTGAGTACCACCGCTCTTGACTCCCCCTCGCGTCACCGCGCCGCTGAATATTCTCTCGATCAGGCGCGTCGACAACGCTGCGACGATGAAACAAGAATTATCTCGAATTCAGTACAAAAATTCGCCGTACCATTGTCGTACGAAAATGAATCGATTTGAAAAAATTACCGTGATCGTTGTGCCTCGTGAGGTCCATTTTGTCGATAAACAAATCGTGATCGCGATCGAGCTCCCAGAATTTGCAGTATATCACGTAGAAGTGTTCGTAACTGAAGTACGCGGTGACCTGGTTTATGTCCTCCTCGTGCTCGAGAACGCTTATGACCGCGAGCAAATTGCTTCTTCGCAATTCCGACACCGATATCTTGCCGCTCCAGCTTCGATTTACGCAGTAAAATATCCTGGCGATAACCTGCCGAATTTACAAAGTTGCGAGAATGATAATATCGTTAATGATAGTTTATTTTTCTTGTGCTGGAACATCGTAAGCCGAAATCTGTTTGCGAAAAACCTTGCACATGGATCTGATAAATCCAATGTTTCTACTTCGCGGAATTTTGTCAGACGTCATGATTTTTAAGTTTAATTGTGACAAAATCGAAACGCCGGTATGCAAGAAAAATGTTCGGGCGCGATATCAATTAAGTGGAAACTTTACAAGTTACGCGTTTTCTTCGAAGCCACCGCGAATCTACAACATTTTTTGAGAATCGTAGATTTTCTTGAAACATCTCGGCTTTGGCTTATGAATTCCGGACTTTCGATTTCCGTACTAAAATTTCGCAACGCCAAGGACATGCGATTCAGTGGAGCAATTTGTGGCGTTAAAGAGACTCGCAAACAAGGTGTGGTCTTCCAGAATCAATACTAATAATTTACTCTTATCGGGCCTCATAACGAAGAAATATTCGATAATGTGTTTGGCCACGACTAACCGTGTGAACGTAACGAGAATGAAATTCCGTAGCTTCCTTGAGGAAGGTAAGACCGGGATGGGTCTCAACAACGTCCTGGACAAGGGGTATCAAGTCCTCCGGAATAATCGTATTTCTGAGGCCCCTCGTGGTGATTCTCACGAATTTGCTAGCCGCGTCGTGGTGAGTGTTCGTCATTCTGCAATTAAATAAAATCGTCAATGAACAAAAACGACAAAAACACAACAAAATGGCACCAAATAAATTAATTAAATAGATTGAAATTGAAGGGATTGAAGTTCAGACTCACTCTTTCCAGAAATCTAGGAAGGCCGGCATCTCGACAAAGCCATTTTGGTCCCCGCCGGCGGCGATGAAGAGCGGCACCTTCCAGTAGAGTGGCAAATCGCATGCCTGGCGTTATGTAAAAAAAAGAACAAATTGTTGTGTCATTAAAAAAACGCCCGGTAAGCGCGGGAACGGGTAATTTCTTTTTCGTCGATAAGATTTCAATCGTATTTAATTTACCTTCGTGACGGTGTGAAATTGAACACGGGAAGCCCGGTGACCGGGTAAACTCTGGAAAGCCGCGGTGATTTTCGTTATCGTAGCTTCCACTTGCGACAGCGGCGTGGGCTTTCCACCGGGATAATAAAATCTGCAAAACAAATCGACGCGATTTTAATTCAACGAATTCGCATGGGCGAGATACATGCTGGTACGGTTCGAGATAGTCACCTCGGTATATGAACGTTTCTATTCGCCTTGACGTGTCTCTGCAAGGTCGTGTGAGGAGGCAGACCCTTTTGCTGTGTCTTGTCACGGGCGTATGTCTGAAACAGTCGTTTGAATAAATAAATAAATAAATTCATCGGATTCGTATCGCGCGTAAATGATTATCAATATATTTAGAACACAAGGAACGTTCATCGTTCCCAACCAAAAATACGATCGCGCGAGAAGAATATTTTCCAATCAAATAAAAATCTGAAAAAATGAACGTTATCAAAGCTAAGAACACAAATTTTGCGGGATTCCAAAAATTTAGGAACAAATAAGCTGTACAAATAATGTATCAAATCCTCAAAAAAATCGATTTCTTTTCAAGCCATTTCGGTTGAAGTAATGCTTTGATAAATCATCTTTTTTTTTATTTTGAAAAACAGAAAGGAATTTCCGATCAAATCGTATTTTTGCATTTATTTGCCTACGATCCGTAAACCGTAGAGAAATATATGGATTTTCGTATGGTCGCGGAACGTTGAGGGCGCTCACGCAGTGGGCAAGCTCTCGGTGTGTTCAGTAATTTGCGCGCACGGCCACCAAGGACGCAGCATCCTGTTACGCGGCTCTCGATGCTGTAAGAAAGATTCGAAGAATGCAAAGAGACACCCGCGCGCGTTGAGCGGTCTCGATAGGTCTCGCGTCTCTCGGTCGCACACGAGAGGGAAAGATAATCCACAGGGGCCGCACCTCGGACGTGTGGTAGGTAATGCCCGGGGCACTGACGATGAGTTACATCATTGCACTCTCTCGTGTATCCACATCGGCGATATATGTAATCGCCCATCGGAACAAAACTCGGCGAGAGCATAACCGACAAATCGATTCACGAGAACGGACATATGGAAGCTCAATAATATGCACTATATATCTTTGTTCTTTCCGTTGCATGACAAGAAAAAATCATTTTTTGCAAAATTTTTCTTCCCGAGCGATGAATTATATAGAAAATTAATATGAGTACAAATATTATTTAGATAATCGTTAATATTGACGAATAATTAATTATTCATTTCGAAATCGTTACTCTTTAATTTTTTAATTTATATCTTAAAAAATTGGTTTTACCGGCGTAATAATAAAAAAAATTAATATGAGGAAAGATTCTACTTATAATATAACAATATAATATGCTTCTACTCGATATATTAATTCATATTATTGAGTTTACTCCAATATTAAATAGTTCGATATATATCTAGTTATTATAATTTCTTTTTTTCTTATAAATTATATTCGGAAATTTATGAATTTTTTGAATAAAAATTATCAATATTTACGATTGACTCTAATAATTGATATAATAAGTACGTTAATTTTTAGCATGGATATTCAAATTCGTTTCTTTGATCATCCTAAATGTTTCGAACAAAAAAAAAAAAGAAATTGTCGGAATTTCCATCCGGTTGATGGAAATTCCAAGAGTTGCATGACTGTGTATCCACGGCTTGCATTTCTGGGATTAAATAAACGAGCTCGTGTAAGCTTAATTCAATCATTCGTTTCCACGGATCTCTCGCATCTCTGTGTCTGGTTACGTTTTCCCTTTGCCCGGGCCACTTCGATAATCAGATTCCACGTGCTCGCGCGAAGCCCGCAGGGATAGAGAGGTTCCGCGGCGTGGGCGTGCGCGCGGAGCGAGATGAGAGGATTACGGAATAATCACGTGGGTGTTTGCGCCGTGGATTATCGTACGTCGGCTCGCAAACGAGGCTTTTACCGAATCTTCGTCGCTCGAATGCGTTCCGTTGTTTATTTTAATTTTTCGACATTTTTTTATCGCCATCCCTTTCAATTTGTTTATTTTTTTTCTCATTCGAGTCCAACAGCGCACGGATACTGTCGATCAACCTTTGACAATTGACATTGCGATCCCGACGAGGGGGACGTGTCGCCGCGCCTCCGACTTCGACTCCTACTCTCGTTACCTTGGGACTCTACCGGCGTGCCAAATTGAACGTATCAAAGGGCGGCCTTGAATGTTCTCTGTACATCCCGGCCTATTTTCAATACTACAATGATACACGCGTTATTTATAGTATCGAATCTTTTTGTTCGTCCAATAACGAAGATCCACCCCTGAGCTCGTAGATGAACGACCCGAGGTTGGATCAAAAAGTAATTTGCAACAATTTTATTGGAGTAAAAAATTATTAGCGATTTATTATTATTATTATTGTTATTATTATTATTATTATTATTATTATTATTATTATTATTATTATTATTATTATTATTATTACCAAAGAACAAAAGGTTGTTATTCAGAGTTTTCATTCTTAGGAAAATGTGTACGCATCGAATAGTCGTTTTAGGCGTGAAAATAAAATTCGTGATTTTCGCGAAAAAAAGGGCTCGGTAAGATTCGCTGATCGCGAGAGTCTCTCGAGTCTCGTCACTCGTTGTTGCTTTGTCCTTATTTTCTTTTTCCGTTCGTACGACGAAACGACGAAGCGATGCAATGGTAATCCTTTTAAGGAACAGTGAATCGCAATGGTTTGGACTCCCGATGGGTATTCACTGTATCGCATCGCGGTCGAGAGCTCTCAATGAGTCATCGTTCGGCGCTCGATCGCGAAAGACTCTTTATAGTGTCACTACTATAGCTCGGTGTATCGCGCGACGATAGTGAGTAGGTACGGTCGTTACGGACCAACGTTCGTTCGACGAAAGCCGCGGCTGTGCCGCATCGAGCCTTTTTCAGGTTTAAACTCTCGCCTCGTTTCCTTTTTTCTGCTCTCTCAACTAAGCCGGAGAGTAATGCACGCATGTTTGTTTACCGCGGGCACGAAACGCACGGCGCGACAGCGTCTATTGTCGTTCGCGAACCGCTCGGGCGTTCTTTAAACGCGAGCGCGATGCTCTATACACACTCGGCTCCGCGCAATTTCACTTCCTGCCCGACCGCGTTTTTCCACGAGTTTCGCGAACTTCTTCGCCGACGGTGCGCGAGCCGCGAATTGTCGACTTGATCGAACTTTTTCCTTTTTCATTTAATTTCAATCTATTTAACTTCGGAAATTAATAGCGGTAGTGACGAGGATTGAGAGTGTGAAGAATAAATGATAATCGAATCGAAGGTCTTCGCGCGGGCGTGGAAAGCATCGTGCGGTCGCGCCGATAGAACTATTTACGCGTATCAGCGAGGAAACAGATGAATCCTTGGGATAATGATTTCGAGCCTTGTACTCTATGTCTGCGAACGCGAAGTTTTCTACAACAGTTTTATAATTGGATTCGTTATGACGAACTGAGAAATAATGTTTCCGAAGGATTTCCCCGAGAATAAAATAAATAAATAAACCAATTAATTTATTAAATTCATTTTTTGCGTCAGCGCTGAATTTTCCGGAGTCCGAAGGCTCGAATTGTTGTTTCAACTTTGCAATATTGTTAATATTATTTATATGTTAAATATATTGATAGGTCAAAATGAGCAAATAATTTTTATATATTATTATTTTAAAAAAATAAAAAAAATAAAAAAATAATAATATTATTTATTATAACAATATTATTAATATTTTTATTATTTTAATTCTTCACCGCGCAATCCGAGGCAATTCGTTGCGATGAATTTTCGGTGCACTGCGCGCAGCATATATTTTGCGTTGGTATGCGAGGGGCAAGCAAGATTGTTCGGAGCCAGTCGGCTTCCCCGCATAATAAACGAGAGCAAAGTACATACTAGCCGTGTCGTTACATATGTAAGCACACATATATGTATATTAGGTGTATAAACATATATGAATATAACGAACAGCTGGATCGGCCGGCTGACCAGTGGTCGAGCAATGCGGAGAGCCGTCGAGTCACCACTGACCACAGGGAGTTATCTCTCTCGTCGCCTTGGATTATTCTACCCGCGCTCTGCGCCTATTAAGGTTCCTCAATGCCCCGAAGATTCTCGCCGTCTCAGTCACTCGCGCGCTTTACTTTTGTCGGCTTTCGTGTTTTTCGATAATCGCGTATCCAACGAGAGGGACAGCATTGTTAATAAAAAAAAATAAAAACAGTCGGTAAAGTTTTGAAAAAAACAAAATATATATGCTGGAAGTGAGATCAGGACCCAACTGGGCCTTCTCTCGGTCTCCGCGGACGGGCAATTCGCGACTCGAATGAGTCAGCCCGAGCAGAGAGACATAAACAATGAGTAACGAGGAACTCGCGAGGGCAACGCGGTGAGCACGAGTAAGCTCGAAGGAAAAACTGAACGTGATATGCGCGCAGAGCGAAACAACAAATATGGCCCAGCAAGATTATTTTCAATCGTCACTGATTCTTTCCGATATATCGAATATCTTAATTTTTACCGTCCCAGTGAATAGTCCATGCGAATATATTCAAGTTCAAAATACTACTTTCTTAAGGAAAATTTTTGAGACGAAAATTAGCCAAGAAAAGTCGTGAAATAATTTATAACAATGATAATAAAATATAATGACAAGTAAATCAATTAAAAGAACATTTTTAACAAAACATTTTAATAATTTAAATATTATAAGCTCTCTGTGGCCCTTTTCAATTTATCCACAAAGAATTACTTTTCTTTCCTTTGAATTTGTTTTTTTGAATCAATTATTAATATTGAAGTATTTTCATAAATGACAAAATCCGTAAGAGCGAGGAAGAAAAAAAAGATTGTCGCCTACGTCGAAGTGTGTTAAATATGTGGAGCGAGCCTGCCGGAGGCGAGAGGCGAGAAGAGCGTCGCGCGAATACGTTTACGGTGGTTTAGTTCCGTGGAGCGTGGCTACGAGGCGAAACTTAGCGATAAATATGCTATTATTATTCGTCGAGGCGTTCATTGTTCGGTCTCGAACGATCCTAGTCGGGGGGAGAGTGGAGGGCGCGGCGGGGGCTGAAGAGGGCACGACGACACACGTTCTTTCGTCGGGGTTACGAGTTCATAGTTCATAACGACACGGGCCTTCATCATCGCGAGGCCCCGGCCATTCGTGAAGATCGCCCTCCCATACATACATGTATATCACGTAGGTACCTACTTGCGGGCTCGTCCTACGGAATGCCGCGATCGCGGTACCAAGCAGCCGGGTACAATGATCGCGTCCGCGCACAACAATGCCACGGGGGCCAAGCCCTCGAAGCGAACGCTTCGAGGCAACAACACTGACGCGCTTGCCGCTCCGCCGCTACGACTATTACTATAGAGACGTTATTTCTGTATACTACCGGAGAGGAGAGACTATGCCACGCGGTATTGTTCGATTGTTTCGCAATAAAACGAACACCGACAAAGCTTCCCTCCCGGCCTCGGAGAGCAAAATACGACAAAGCCTCGTGCTTGACTTATCACGGCGAAAATTTTATGGTCAATGCTCACGTTCGACTCGACTTCCCAATCGTTCGATTATTCGCGAACGAAAATTAGGGAACAACATCGAAATATCGACGGCAAATTGCTCCGCGGAACGAAGAATTTGTGCACCATTGCGGTTGATTCTTCGCGATTTTAATTCATCGGCGGAATATTGTTTTGGAAAAATAATCCGTGCAGAGCATATTTTTCGTCGAGGGAAAACCGGGTTATTCGAGGTCTATTCCTAACCTCTATTCGCTCGATTATTCTCGATTTATTTGCGGCAACATCGAAAATTGCGAGACGATTAAGTTGACATTGTGAAAACCGTGAGCCGGAAGACTCGGGAGTGATGTCGGAAAGCGCACAACACCGACGACGCTTGTCCTCACAAGTGTGTAACATATATTTCGTTCGGCCCGCAGCGTCGAGGGCGATGTCGAACGAGAACGAGTCGGCGGGTCATAGGCGAATATCTGGAAGTTGGCGAGCCACCAGCGATGCAACATCGAGTAAACACTGCCAAGAGGCAGGTTATCTCTCGTTCGTTTTGCGCGCTCTCTCGCGATATCCGTTCGCATCGGTTTGGCTCTTCTATCGCGACGCGCTCGTACGAGTGCCGAAAAGAGTCGGCCGGGAAAGAGCGGAGAGACGGCGACGAGGGGGACACCGAGAAAGATTTGTAAACGCGACTCGACGAGGCGCACCGTTGAGAGCGCGAGCGCGCAACATTATGCGGGTACGCGAGGCAAACATCGAATATGTTACTTCTCACTTTTCGAGCAACCGAGCGATAGGCTCTCGACACCCACGCGTTAGTTAGTTACACGCGGCGAGAGTTTCTTTATTTTTCTTCGAGTCGCTGCCGAGGCGCGTCCACTCAATCTTTCGCGGACGGACAAGCTCACTGGACGCTGCGGCGAAGCGGCACCGCGAGAGAAGGCGAGATAGAACGAGCGAAGGGGAAGAAACAACTCGCGCAAAGGATTCCCGGTAGTCGGACAAAGTGGTAGTGACTTATTCGCTGTACGAACGCCGGTACCGATCAATTATCAATTACAGTAAGTGCTTTGTTAATTTGTTTCGTTATCGTTGCTATTAGAATCGGACAATAATGTTTAAATAATGATAATTATTATCGATAAATAATAACAATCGTTAGAAATCATCATTATTATTGTTACTTTTATTATTATTACTATCTACGATCATTCCGGAACGTTTTATTGCGACTGATCGTGCAATACTGCATTACAAGATTTTGCGTAATAGAAAAGAGAATCTAATTATTTAAGAAAATTGCGGATTTCAAGATTACGACTTTAGATCCGACTTATTTTTCAAAGTTATTCCGTATTATTCAAAATAATTATTTATTATTATTCCAAAAGACTATTATCGATTTCGCAACTTTCGAATTTTCTTTGTCAAACTTTGTTTTTTCATTTGTTTCCCATAACATGTTTAAAAATTCTCATAGTGAAAATACCAAAAAAAATAAAACAATACCAATTACCTGTGCCTTGCTCTGGACCTCGTGGCCGTTTCGCCACGTGTTGATGGCCGGTTGTCTCGGGCCGCGTTTGTCGAGTAGCAGCTCGCTGGGGCATTTCTCAAAGATAAGAACGCGTTCGGCAACGGAGCCCCTCGTTAGGAACGGTCGGACCGGATTGTTTCCGGTGCCGGTAGCGGCGGCGGCGCGGATGTGTTGCTTCTGTTGGGTGGTGAGTTCCGGATGCGGAACCTGCTCGAGTCTCGGCCTCGGCGAATTGACCCGCGGTCCCCACCTCGAAGTAACGAAATCGCGCTCATCCTTGGATCCCGCGTCTTTCGCATCCTTGCCGTTGTCGGGTTCAAATTTGTTTCTCGCGGTCGATACGAGCTGTTCCTGGGAATTGAAGCTCGAGCCGGACGTTTTTTGCTCGTCGAGCCTCTGCTGCGTCGCCGGATTTTGTTGCGCGGCGCGATAGCGCACCTTCGCGTAGTCGACCATCGACATTGACGATAGGTCGTCCTTGCTCAAAATCTTCCCTTCCCGAATGCCCGAATTGTGCAACGGCGAAGAGACGATACTGTTCACGAGAATCGCCGACGTCGGCGTTGCGTTAGAATTCGCGTTGCCGATCGGCGCGTGAATTATGATCGGCTTGACCGGATCGACTTTGGGCTTTTCCTTCTTGATCGCCGGTTTTTGCCGCGCCACGATCGGATTCGATGCGTTTCTCTCGGTGTCTTCCGTGATCACCGCACCGGTTTTAAGAGCGTTTATCAGACGTTCCTCCTCGCGCGCGACCTCGTCGAGATAAGAATTAACATTGTAATTCGGCGGGGTTCTCGTGGCCGAGATTCCGAAATTCTCGTCCTTGCAGGGCGAGGCGATTCTCGCGTTGGCCACGGCGCTCGTAGGCGTCGCCGAGACTCTTCGCGGCTCGACGATTTTGTTCTTCAACGGCCACGTCGTGAGACCCGAAGTCACGGAAGAATTTTCCGTTATCGTCGAGGTCGAGGTCTGCGAGGTAATCACGGTGCTGACGGGCCTCTTCTGTTGCACGAGAATCTTCGACGGCGTAAGATCAGCGGGAAAAGTCGTTTCTATGGTCTCGAGAAAGATCTCATTGTGATGAGAGCTCGCCGGTGTTTTAGGCGACAATTGAGGCTTCACGATTTGCGACGGTTTGTTCGGATAGCCGGAAGTCGGCGAGGTTAGTATTGTTTTCTGTTGGACGAGAGGCTTGACGATGGATTGCGCGCCGGTCGGTGTTTTCACCGGGGACGTGTGGGGCGTCGCGTTGCGCTCGAATTTCTGAAGTGCGAATTGTATCGAGGACGGCAGAGTTTTCGCCGGCGATCTTTGCCTCGTCGCCGCGGCGATTCTCGCGCGATCCTCGACGACGAAGTTGTTGACCAATTTTTCGAGATTGTTGTTGTCGAGACCCGGCGACTGGGCGAGAATCTCGACGGCGCTCGGACTCGTGGCGGGCGACGACGATCTTTTGGAATTCATCGCGCTCGCGCTCGTCGTCGGGGTCAATGCGCTGCCGAATTTGTCGGCGGCGGTCGCGTTGCTGTGACAATTCAGAATCTCGGTCGGCGCCAAACCGCGGCTCTTCCACGTCTGATAGATCGCCTCGGCGTGATCGCTTATTTGCTTCGCGATCGCGGCTATGTCCTCGTCGCCGGATGAATCCGTCGGATATTTGCCGCGCAGCTGCTCGTGCTTGGCAGTTGCCGCCATTATCGTCCCTCGGGAGACAAGATTTTTCGCGGAATTTTTCGTATTCTCGGACGAGCAATCGTTGGGATTGTTGAGACTGTCTCGACGATAGAACGATCGATGGCGCGTCGATTGATAAGTCGCCTGTTGGGACAGCGAAACGGACGACGAGGTGTCGTCGAATATTAATTCGGCGAAGCTCGGATTATCCTCGAGTGGCAGAACGCTCAGAGGTATCGCGTAGCCGCATTGTATCGTCGACGAATCGACGTCATCGTTTCTTAACGACGCGCAATCCAGTTTGTGATGAACGCCGCGCGAGCCACGGGGATTTATCGTCACGGGAACGTAACGCAAGCGACGAGTCGCGTACAGACGAGAATCCGACGATTCGAAGCCTGACAAAGATTGGGGAGGATTGTCTTCATTCGACGAGCTGTCGAAAGAAGCTGAAGCTTTCTCGAGGATTTCGAATTCTTCTTCGCGGGCCGCTGGCATCTCTCAGGCCATACGGCCCGTATCAACGCTTATCGGGACTGATGCAGGTTTCGAGCTTCTCGAGAATTGAAAAATCTTGCGGTAGGTCTGTCTCGAAGCGAGAAACCTCATCTTTGGCCGAGGATCGATTGGATCGATCTATTTGGAGAGCAGTTTTTTGGACATTTTTACATTTCTTTCCAGCTCGACGATTTTTTCGCGTGAATGATTAAAAATAAGACTCCGTATTGTTCTTTTTTTTTGCAGGAACGGTTATCGTCGCACTTTAATTATCTTCGCAGCATCGTTGTGTTCCTTCCTTTATATTCATGTATTTTTCTTACGCCGCGAGACACTTTCTGTTTGCGCTTCTTCTTTTTCTTCGCTTTCACAGCCGATCCGTTTTGCGCAGAATTAAATATTCCGTTTGAAGATCAGGGGTTGCTTCGCGAATCCGAATTTCTTTCTTTTTCCTTCGATCCCGATGATTCCAAAACCCGCGGTTAATCTGAAAGAAAAATTGAAGAATCGATGAGTCTTCGAGCGTATCAACGCAGCTTTGTGAATAACAAAACATTTTTGCAAACGAATGTTTCTGAAATTTGACTTGGGCGACTATCTGATTATGTAATGGACACTGAAAAGTGTTTCCCATCTGAAATAAACAATTTTGCGAAAACTCTAAAATAATTTATACAACAATTTATTTAACGAAATCAAATAAAAATAAAAATAGTGCTAAATAACTTTATCAATAATTATTTTATAATCATATAGAGTTTTTTATAATAACAATAATAATAATAAAGTTTTTATAGGCGAGTAACGATTTTTGATGACAATCAATTTTGGGCAACGATATTTCGACAAAGAGCACCCGAAGGGGTACGTCGTGACTTTTGCATTGAAATTGTGCATTTGCATTATCTATACGTGACGAATAAAAGTCGAAGGGACTTCGTCCGTGGAGGAGAAAAAGAAATTAAATGGTCGACTACGGACGAGTGGAAAGGAACTCGCGAACGTGAATGGAATATTAAAGAGAAGTCACGTTTCCTGTATCACGTGTCCGTGTCACTGTACTCTATACACAAGACGAAGCTCTCCGTCTCTGTGGCGTATGCCGTCGTTTCTTTTTTCCCTGCGAGCGTTACCGCGCGTGAACTTATTGTATATCTTCTTTCTGTTCTATGCTCGTTCATTTCTTAGGCCTGCGTTGCTATACTAAAATCTCTGACGCTAATATTCTGTTCGTTAAGGCAGTTCTCTCCGTAGAGACTGACGGAAAGATAAATTCAAGAAGAATTCTGAACACTTCTCGATGGAATAAAAATCAGAAAAAAATCAGGAACATGAGATGTGCTTAAAATATTGATTTCAGCTGATAACAATACCAGAAAGTTATTAACAAATGGATTTAAAAAATCGTCCACCGAATCAGCCATCAACACAATTCCTTTTTTTAATGAAAATCATTTGTTGATTTTTTTTTCATTATTTTGTCCAATTGGGTAGAATAGCGTTTTTTCAGACAAAGCGAACGAATGAAAATGCAATTTTGAGGAATAAACGAAACGATAAATTTTCAATAACGGAATTCTATTAGCTCGATTTCTCCTCGTCATTCGTCGTACGCGCATCAAGATTTGTGGGACAAACGCATCGGGGACGGAACAGTTGCAAATCACGCGAGTCAATGAAAAAGTAAACCGATTCCCCCGAATAAGCGAGCAGCTCGGATCTCTACCTAATGGAACTGATGGATTCACATCCGGACGCGTGTAAATCGGAATAAAAAGTTAGCCTTGACTGCATCCTCAATCTATTCAATTATTCAATTTTCTCATTCGTTCGAGTTTCGACCGATTGATTGTTTTTTCGAAGAACAACAAAAAAAAGTTTACGGATGAAACGGAACAATGGCCATTGGGTTATTTGTAACCAAACAACGAATATAGTACATGGAATCTATTCTATTTCTTTTTGTTTAAAAAAAAATTGTTTATCGAACAAAAAATATTGATATCAACAATTTAATTATTATCAACGATTCAAGTTCAATAGACAGCAACTTTTCGTTGAAAATAAACAATCACAGTCTTTATTGAAAAAAATAAAATAAACATCGATTAAAAAAAGTTATGACGTAAAAAAAAATCTTTGCCTATGATCTATCGTAAGAAAACAAATGTCTTCAATGAAATTGACGCGTCAACTTCGTATCTGATGAGCGAAAGATTCGGTCATTCGTCGAATTTTGTTTTCGTGAATTCGTCGCGGCGAAGTAGTTTTATCAGTGTTTATTTTCCGTGAAACTGTGAAACTCGAGTCGCGGCGAGGGATAATTGATATGATTAGACGTGAGGTACGCCGACGACGAGATAAACGTTTTCGATCGTTCGACGGCGTTTCGCAGTGGAAGAAGCGAGCGATCTCGTCGCGGTGCTCATCAACGCTGCACAACGCCGCGATATACGCGTTAAAAAGTCGCGCGGGGACACGTCGAGAGTACGCGCTTAGGTACGTCTAATAGCAAAGGCCTACCACCGCTATCGGATAACTCGGTCGACTGCCTTTGCGGTCTTGCATCGTTAGAATGCGCTCTCGCGCTCTCGCGGGCGCGCGCGCGCGCGTTTTCTCTAAAAATAGCGTTGAGCGCTGCCGGTTACGCCGATACACGCTTTAAACGGTGCAATAATTTTCACAGCCGGGCGAAAGGCCACCCCGCTTCCTCCGTGCATTCACGAACGCGACCGATAATTCCCAACGAGGTTCTCTCACTCGGGCATTAGTCGACCGGTATTCCGCTTATATTATTTCCTCTGTTCGTTTTGTCGGGGATAGACACTTTCATGTTTGCCGATAGCCGTGCGCTCGCGGGCCTCGCACGACGCTCTACCGGGCTCCCCTGCTTGTTTTATTTACACTCGTAAGTTCGCGTTTCTCGTGCGTGCCCGCACACGGTTTGCGCTATTCACCTTTCGTTGTTATTCGCTTCCGCGAAAAGCGAGAGCGCTGTGCCCGTCGATGGGAGTGCCGAAAGCTCCGACACGCTCCATAAATGCTTTCAACGATCCATGCGACAAGAGCCGATATTTAACACGGCGCAATAAAATTATCGCGCTCAACGCTCACTCGAACTAATCACTTTAACTTTGCACTAATCGTCTATTAGATTTTTTTTTCTCCTCTATTTTGTATTTTACGCAACACGATTTTTCGAAAATATTGATTGATAAAATCGCGACGGCACACGAATACTTTTACTTCGTAGGTCGATTGATTTTTGTTGTTTCTTCGCGATAGTCAAAGGCGCGTTGACGCAACGACGGTTCCGCGAGATGCTCGCAACACGAGAGCGCGACATTGACTGAGAAACGAACGTGGAGGCGGCGTGCACACCGTTCACTCACACGCAGCCTCCGCCGATGGAACGCGTGTAGCGAATACGAACACTCCCCCCCTTCCCTGCAGTGTCGCTGCCGCGGACGCTACACAATCCCTACTCCCGACGGAAAAATCGTCATCGCAATTGTCGAGTTTTCTCGCTCGTTTGGGTCCCGCGATCGACAATGCTCGCGTGGCCAAGAAGATAATGTATTTTTCGATTCGCCCTTCGGTCGATCGATGAAAAAAACATTTTTTTGATTCGGTAAAAATGTTATCATTACATTTTTTCTCCAAGAAAACCCAAAATACAATAAAATTGATAGAACAACAAACTATAATGACTCAGAAATAATAAACAAATCGCCAAAGCTTTCATCGATAAACTGGTAAAAAATATTCTGTTTGAAATAAGTATTTCGTTTTCTGCAAGTATTTTTTTTGTATTTTTGTAAATTGTAGAATATCGGTCAAATTGTGTGATACGAGATCAAACAGTGTTTTCTGTTTCCAAACGGCATAATAAGATCTTTGAGGCAACCCGGGATAGAGCACGGAATAGTGCGGTACGTACATCGTTCGGAGGGTTGCTAGAAGAGCCCGGAGACCCGATGGAGAACGCGAGAGGAAGCACGGCGCGTTCGCCTATAACGTTGCTCTCGCCAGATTTATTTCTGGACGAGAAGACTGACTTACGCCGTCGTTATACATTTTTTTTTTCTTTCGCTTCTCCTCGTTTCCCCTCGGTCTCTGCGCTCGTTGAGCTCATATAGAGTACACCGGCGTCGCGACGCCTTGGCCCCTCGACGCATGCAGGCGACAAGCTTCGTCGTCGCGACGCCCGTGTGATAGGCGCTCTTTAACCGATTATTATAGTCTTCGAAGCTTTTATCGTTCCGTTCGCGTAACGCGGCTGCGTACAACTAAAAATTCTCGGTAATCATCGCCGAGTTTAAATAAGCATTGCTAATTAATTGATAATACAATGGGCTAATAATTTTTCTTAAAATCTTTTTGTTTGAAAAAATTGTTAAAATTTTTCAGAATCTCGAAATTTTTGACCGAGCGTCGATCAAAGTTGACTCTTTCCGTGGCCAATTAACGAATAATTAATAAAGCGGTGCAATGATATAAAAATAAATCACGACAAAGAAAAGGTTGACGAGGAATCTTGAAAAGGGGAAGTCGAGCGGCACGCGTGCTCGGGCGATGATTTAAACGAGCTGCGAGACACTTTTATCGGCTCGAAGGTTATCCGTGCTCGAAGTCGAGCTTGCGCGTGCTCGGTTCGTGAACTCGGCCAGATCCCGCGAGACTTCGATAATTAATACGGGTGAGCCTACGGTCGCTCGTCTTAAATTGTAATATCAGTCTTCGCGATAGTATCTGAAATTTATTCGGCACATCGAAAAGAAATATAATAATAGCAATCATTTTTTAAATAAACAAGCTTCGTATTTTTCCTTTCTTTCGCTGCAATATTCAATCTTTTGATCTGGATTTGCGATAAAAAAAAAACTATTATCTCGATTGATGTTACTCTCGAATTAATGATCGACCGAGATGAAATGAGTTTCATCCATCGACGCCGCGAGGATGCAAATTATCTGTCATAAATAAAATCGGCCTCATCGTCTAATGGCTTATTTGCCGGCTAAACTTCTAATTAGACAGGCTCTAACGCTCGAAGCTCTTGCGGTTTTCTCCGTTCGAGCCAAAGGCCTGTTTTGTAGTCCATTAGAGAGCGAGCCACCTATACCGTGCGCTACGAATTGGGTGTACCCAATTTCCTGATGAGAGTATCGATCCCTGCGTTCTACGTAAGTAAAGGGAATGCCGTTTACAACCTCTTCCTAACCGAAAAAAAAAATTAGAGAAAAATATCGTAAAATCCAGGCAACTTGATAACGAGCTTTGCACACGCGCCGCCGAAAGCATATACAAATTTTTCAAGTATTCGGAATTTGAAAAAAAAATGTATTAAACAATTTTCAAGGTAAATTGATTAATTAAAAAACTAACAGTGTTTATGCATAAAAGTTGAAACTTGCAATCAAATTTTTTCAATTCCAATGAAAACGAATAAAAAATTTTAACAATAATTGTTATTATCAATTTGGTTATTGTTGTTAAAATTAATAAATTTATTATTCCTATCTTATTTAACAGCCGTGAACTCAAAGCTGATGCAGCCGATAATTTGCTTCGAAACAAAAAAAAGTAATCACGATATTTCGTCGATAAGGCACGAGAGACGCGGATAATCTCGAGGCTGGTCGAATCGGCGCGATACATCAACGCCTCGAACGAGAAAGCTTCGAGCTTGTGCGGCAAAGACCGGTATCTCGGTCAGGAGTGCATCGCAGCGAATCAGCAAGCTCTGCCTGTGCGGCGCTCTCGCAACATACTCTCCGGCCGAGGGACAGGCGAAGCGTGAAAAAAAAAATAATAGAAAGCATCTCTATTCCCGTAACCATAGGCGCGCGCGTATTTGCGTGGTATAGATAAAATAGAAATAGTGGCTATTGATAAAGGGGGATGAGGAACAACGGGGCTCGCCGTTGCACAGCGTTGCTTATCAACCACCGGACGAGGCGCATTGTCACGCCGGGATGCTCGTTGCTTCGACGTCACTGTGGCCCCCGAGCGCTCCGCCGCTTTTCTCCATCAACCCTCTTTGTGTATTTCGAGAGCTCGATGGATCCAACAATAGCTCACTCTCCAGTCACTGGACCGGCTCTAACGCTTGCGCCTCGCGCTCTATGTTACGCGAAAATTCTTCACGATTCTCCGTCTCGTCGCGGCCTAGCAATGCGGATCCTCTACGAGAGAACTCAAATATTTCTCGCTTATGCAAAGAATTTCTTTTCTCCAGTTACAAAGTTCGTGGGAATTATCCGCGATGAAATAGACAAAATTTCATGGATGACCCGACATCATATTTTTCGTTAATTCGCGTTGTAATAATTTTCCTCGATTTTTCGTTCAAGGAAAAAGTGCTCAAAGCCCGGAATTCGATAATTGAAGGTGAGAAGCGAAGTGGATAAAATTCATTGTACGACACGATATCAATTTTGAGAAATTTGAAGTTAGAAATTGTAATGAAAAGAAATGCCGCTGTAAAAGACAATTTTTGAATAAACAAAATAACAAAATAACAATAAATAAATAAAATGAGAACAAAAATCGCACAAATAACCAAGTTTTGCATCAGAGTAGTTGAAAAATTTAATCGAGAGTAAAAAATATTCGTCGAGATTGAGCCGTTGATGGGTTGCAGTTTAACGGAATCGCGGATAATTCAATTGCTCATCGACGCTGGCCGACAAAGAGGTCGTCGATAGTTAGCCGATGTATAGTCTACGGTGAGAGTTTCACTTCTATCGCTACAACTGGAGCTCGGCCAAACGACGCGCGGCCGGTAATTAAGATTGGCTTGCACGTATACAGCAGTCGACAAGGCGACCGAGTGTCCTACGTGATAGTCTTGTTTTTTTTTTTTTTTTTTTTTTTTTTTTCCGAGCACATTTGTACACGCACTGGTCTCGACGAAATCGGAACTCAACGTTTACATTCGTTATTATCATGAGGAGTCGTCTCACGTTTGCGTATGTTGCGAATCGATACGTGCGCGAGCTCCTCGTTGCCTTTTTCTCTTCACATTCAAACTCCACTCGAACGACCCACATAACGTCTAGTAATATGCTAATCGCGAGATAAAAAGTTAATTCTTGTGGGAAACTGAAATCGAAAAAAAAAAAAAAAATCATAAAATGATAAATAGATAAAGGAACAGTTCGGACTGCGTTAAAATGTCGAGCTCGAGTACAAAATTCCACCGAAAAACTTGTGTCTTAACGATGATTATTTATCGCAAGTTCGTTCACGAGCCCACTTTAACGATCGTCAAACTTGCGAGACTGCGAGTGATTCTTTTTTTTCCGGTAAAACGTTCTCTCGTCTCGTATGTACGTCGAAGAGCGAACGCTTTTAAGTTTTACGAGCCCTCGCCGCTCCGGTCTCGTCTCTTCAGCCGCGCGGAAGAAGAAGTGCATATTCCTGTAGTGATTCTTTCTTCCTCCTTTTTTTTCAGATCTGTGAAAGACTCGTAGCCGTGAGTGTTTGGTGCGTACGTTCCTATCGGTTGAACATTCCTCGGGCCTCGTCCCGTTGGTTTATGATAAGAAGGTTTCTGTACAAACTCTGGCACTAAAAAAAATGGGTTCTCGAAATCCATAGATTTTTCGTCGTCCCACGACGCGGCATCGATAGATTTTTATTCACGTTTTGGGGCAACGAAATTAATCACGAAATTAATTAATTAACCATCGTTATTGTAATTATAATAATTTTTTAAATTATATCGATCATAACTATAATAATTATTTTACGGTATTCTCGTTTGCATGAAAATACTCGGTATATATTTTTTTTATTAAAAAAGGTATATTTTCTATTTCGTATTTCGTGGACGAACTCGTTTGCGCGAAACGAAAACAATGTCACGAGTTTTCGTTGTGTATCGGGACGAGGGCCTTGAATACGCGATATGCCGGGGCTAATCCCCGCTGAACGAACGTAGGACGACCGCAAGGGCGAGTCGAGAAAACAAACACGCAGATTACGCTTACATTGAAGAGTTCAAATCGCGTCTCGCTCGATTCGCACGCACCATCGCGGTAAACATAACCGCGAGATAAAGTATCTCGAGAGGGAAAAGTCGTTTTGTCGAAGGTCTTGTTTTCTGTGCCGCTGTTGCTTCTGGCTATTCTTATATATATGCATAGAGAGAGAGAGAGAGAGAGAGAGGGAGAGAAAGATACAGATACAGATATGTACGCTCGTAAATCTCCACGATGGAGACGCATGAATGAGAAAACTCGGCGGACCGACAGATTACGATACGGCCGTATCTATGACTATACCAGGCATCAGCTGGGAAAAGTTCAACGGAGCGAGGAATTCTTAGCAATTAAATCATACGAGCGTACAACAATTGATAGTATTTTCTGCGTATCTCGACGTATCTATAGGCGATCGGATAAATTGAGGAGAAACGATATAACACATCGGCGCAATCGCTAATACAATCGAGATCGATTAATTAAGACAATTAAGTTCGAGTATCAATGCCCGGCTTTTTTTCTTCGATACATGCGATATTACTGCAGGCGTTTCGTTCGATATCTCTGGTGGGAAACGTTTAATGACGATAGAACGCAAAGCGTGCGAGAATAGAAAATGCAATACAATTTTTTTTTCCTTGTTTTTCTTTCTATTTCATTGCATTTTTTTTCCATGGCATAAAATGGTTTTACGCACGATCCTCGATCATAGATCATTTTTATTGATCCTTGTGCACGAAGGTCCGTTTTGGCTCAGCGATTAAGGCTTCGCAATAAAGCGAACCGTGCGTCAAGGCTCGAAAACGGTCGACGATCGAAAACCTTTTCAGGGTCAAAGGTTCTTTATGAATTTTTTTACAAAACCTCGTAACACCTCGTGCCTCGAGATCGAGCGACGTGGGCGACGGGCAAACTATTATGTATCTACGCGCGGTTATACGCTCGTCAGGGACGTGCCCACGTTTGTTCCCCCCGTTGCGCCGGGGATTTCTCGGTGCGCGAGCCCGTTTCAATCGCTCTATCCGTGTCCTCGCGCGCGCGTGGGTAAATCGCCTCAAAGCGCTGCGGATCGCGAGCGAGAGCGTTGTCGCAGTGTAACTGTGCGATAGTTCGAGAACGGATTTTATCGATTTCACGCCCACCACGCGAAGTCGCGGAGTTTGACGCCGCGATGGATCTTCCCGCAACGAGATTCGCGGAGCGCCGTCGATGCACGGCCCGGCGGCTCTGGGATTACGACGCGCACGCAGCGCACGAACACATTCCGTCAATAACAGGATGCGCTCACGTGTACCCGCACAAGCGTAGGTAAATACTAGCGCCAACGCGTATCAGCCTGTCCGCGCGTTGCGAAGCAAAACTCCTGCGAGAGCTCGCTAAACTCGGAAAACCGGACTTCCTGGTTGCCGACTGGAGTCTGCGGCTACCGCACAGCGGGCCAGGCTGATCCTACCCGCGCGCTACGACACACTGTCGACGCGTCTCTCTTTATTATTCAATCCCTCGCAACGCTCATCGACTCTGCGCGACTCGTCCCGACCGCGCGAGAGAACATTCGCTCGCGCGACTGCATTGACTCTACTTTGCCCCGCGTTCGCTCGAAGCCAGCGAAGAGAAACTCGATAAATCACACGCGCGCACTCTTTTTAAATTGAAGAAAACTACGCGCAAATATAAATACAGAGATCGCAATTTTCCGCTAACCTTTGTCCAGTAACTTCAAAAACCTTTCGAATAAATGTTAATAAAAAAAATTTTAACGACGAAATTGCATCGAATTCAAAAAAGAGATTCCGGAAAAAAATGTTTCGAATCGTGTTTCAAGATTCTGTTTACAAACGTTATACATTTTATTCTCCTAATGAGAGAAGTGTATCTTAAGTATATTGCAAAGCATCGAGGCCTGACGCAACGAGAGTTTCCGAGATAAAGATATGTTGTGAGGAGAAAAAAAAAATGAAGAGAGAAGAAAAAAATTATTCGAGTCGCAATCCAACGGAGGTGAATATTTTCGCAAGAGAGGCCGGCGGCTCGCGTGGGCGAAACACGTGAATGGGTAGGCGATGGTAGTTGTTACGTGTATACTTGATATTTCTACAGTCGGAATGGTGAACTATTATCCGCGTACAGTACCGTATATTATACTATACCAGGCGAACCCATCGCTGCTGACGAGTTCGTCGTCATCGTCTTCGAGACTTTACGCAACAAGTCCGGCCAATTATTAACGAATTTTCGCCGATACCGCAGTCGCGAGATCGGGCTCTGGCCCCGCGATGAACGCGAGAAGACGAGGGAAACGAGCCAGGAAATTGTCAGGCACCTGTCGAGCGAGAGCTACAGTCTGGGATCGAAAGAAATGTGCACTACTGGCACGTATTCGTAGACATTGACGCGCGTACGTCTACGTTTGTGACTTAAGGTACTTCATTCGTTACATCCGATCGAACAAGAGATCCAAACCAAATTTCGACCATTGCCTACAAAAAAAATCTGAAAAAAATCAGACATATGGAGAATACTGAAAGGACTGATTTTTCATGAAAACAATACCGAAATGTTATAAATTAATTTTAAAAAATCACACCACAATCAAAATTTTTATCGGCTGAAAACCATTCATTTTTTCGTGTGCGATTTTTGTCATAATTTTGTTTAATTATTAGAAATAACGTTTTTTTAAACTGATTCGATTAAATTGGGATTTTTATCTAAAAAAAAATTTGTCCGGCGCGTTTTTGATTTCTCGTAATTCGGTCGAGGGTCCCCAAGGCCTTTCGCAACTTCCGCGCTTTTCGGCTCGCCGTCGACGACGGCGTGAAAAAACGGTCTCTTTGTCCGACGAGCCGGCGACGCAGCTTGCGCACATGCTGCACACGGCGCAGTCTCGATGTAGTGCCGTAGCCGGGTTTAAGTTTCTGCTCCGTTCGTCCCACCAGTGATGACCTTAATAACCTCGTTAGCCGGTCCCGGGTATCAATTATATCACCTAATTCGTGTTAAACCCGGCGTCGCACCAGCGGCCAGTCTAGTCTGTCTACCGCTATAACGACGAGAATTCCCCGCTGCAAAACCTACGTCCCGCGAGCGTTTCGCTAACGCTGTAACAACCCTTCTTGACCTCAGCCGTGTCTCCGCGCTCGCATTATCACTCCGGGAATTTCTCTCGCCGAACGCTCTCCATTCGCGTTGAACAATGTAAACGACGACAGGGAGTTTCGTTTTACCTGCATGTAAGCCATATTACATAATCCTGAACCCGTTATTCGTTCGGACGGAAGCGGAAGATGGAAATCAACCGTCCCGAAAATTTACCACCCTATTCGTTGAATTACGTCGTTTCTCGAGGGTTCGTCTTGGGCTGGCAATTTCCAAAGCCTCATAATTCATAATGGATTAATATTAATTAATTAATGATTGAGAGTAAATCAATAATTGATTGTTAATAATTTAGTACATTTTTTAAAAAATATATATTCATAAATTTATCATTATTATTAGTGTTGTCGCTAAGAAAATATATGTGCAAAATCTAAGTCGATCATTTAAAAAACTAAAAATATACAATTTTGTATAAATTCGTCGTAATGCAAAAAATTGTGAAAATCAGTTTTTTTTTTTTCAAGAGCGTTTTTTATGGGAATTGCAACCGGAAATGGACGAGTGCCAGCACATAGTAAGGAAAGCTCCGTTCTCGTCGTCCGCCATATTGTCCGGGAGACGTTACGCGTTTGGATCTCAATGACGACGCCATTTTGGCGAACGCGCACGCGTTTCTCGTAAATCGCGAAGCGCACCGTCGCCGAATTAACGGCGAATAGTGATTCTCGAAGCGCTGATTTCTCGATGATACACGAGCCCGCGAAGCGCGGACGACGAGGAGCGCAGAATTCGGCGTTTTCGAACGGTGCAAAGCGCCGTATTAACGTTCGAACTCTCGGCCGCCTCCGCCAGGCGTCGTTCGCACTCGTATATACCGTCTAAGAATACCGCGGGCAGCCATATTTGGCAATGCAACCGCGTGGCACGGAGCCCGCGGGAACGAGTGGGAATAACACACGGGAGAACGGAGCCATGCGACGAGGACGGCACTTCAGAATGGATGAAGCTCCGCGCGGTTATGTCTGGACGTGGCCGCTGCAAGCGCGGGAGGAGAAGGCGAAATTGTGATGAAGCTCCACGAGGGGAGCTCTCTCGACGCGAGAGTGCTCGCGGCGGAAAAGAAACCGGGGGAGAAGATGGACTTTTTTTTCTTTTTTTTTTTTTTTTTTTTTTTTAAGTAAACATCGATAAACGCGAGAAGCTATTAGCCCCGGGGGCATCCCTCTGGGCATCGGAAATTACATTCTACGAACGGGAAAGTACGAAAAAATTATATCGGCTGCTGCTTCTTTAAAATCAAATCTGTGAACTCCGACCGCAAAAAAATTCATTATTTGGCAGAATATTGAAGGAAGATGTCTTCATATTCATAAAACCTTTCCTCAGAAAAAAAATGTGATAAAAAAAAGTAGATAAATCAATGAAATTCTTAACTTAATAAATTTTGGTATTTCAATAAAAAAGTGCTTCAAATTCGATACTTTATCTGAAAGTTCATATTAGAATTTTACACGAAATCTGTTTCACGAGAATACACATAAAAATTGGGAGTGTTATTACATTTTTTTTTACTACAAAATTTCTTATTTGTTTATAATAAATCTCAACTAATTAATGTATATGGAATTTATCAATTTATTTCATTCATATAGAATATTTTCCATTATTATTATTATTGTCATTATCATTATTATTTTATGATTTACATTTTAAAAAAACGTCTCCGCAGTCAAAATAAGTAGAGAGTAGGCTCGTGATTTTTTTCGAGCACAAAGAGGGCCAAAACGCGGCCGGTGTTTCGGCCGCGGTCGAAACAGTGGAGACCCGATGCTCGGGTCTTGGCTTCTGAATTATTTTGTAGCGCTAACCGAGCCGGGAGTAAGAGACGCGAGAAATATAGGAATGATTTAGAATGCCTCAGTATCGCGTGGCTCGCGACTTTCGCACGGGGAAAGAGCGAGAGAAGCGTGGACGAGACGTACGCATGGTAAATTTGGCAACGGTGGGAAAATTGCGGTAGTGGCGCAGAGAGATGACGAGCACGACGACGACGACGACGTCGACGATACATACACAGGTGGTGGTAGGGGAAATATTATGTTGAACGACCTCCACGTACGTAAGTTCGGGCGTTCAGAGTTCCCTTCGCGGAAAAACGTTTCGAACGAAAAGACACTCGCAGTTAAATCGTAGCGGACGAATAAAAAAACAACTTTTCATCATTATTTGTATAAGAAAGACTCTTTGATAAAGGAATATTCGAAAAATAAACGTAAGCTCGTCTTCGCCGATGTAATAATAAAGTTCGAGGGTCGGGCTGATTGTTTACGATACGTTGGGAATACTCTCGAAGCTTATTTATCGTCGGGGGCAAACGAGAGGAGAAAAGCCGTGTCTATAAAATTCAAGCAGGCTTAAAGATTTTTCTTATTACTTGTGAACGGCGACTATTTTGATTTATCGGCATCAGATACTTCGATTTTCTTTGAAAACGAAAAGTCTGAGAGACTTTTTTAATCCTGACTCATTCGCCTCATGGGAAAACACGATGTGAAAATTCTCCGCTCAGACGACAATAAATTTACAAGCACTCCGCGTTCGTACACCGTAATGGTTCGTCGCGTATTTTCCAAAAATATCCTGAATCCTGGCGTATTCTCAAGCCACCGGAGTTCACTCATTACACTCGGTTTTCTTTGTGCAAGACGAGCTGTTGACGCTAAAATGAAACAATTTGATATTTTTTTCGCAATGATTATCGCAGAATAATAATTCGCGTGTAAAAACAATAAGCCCCGATTGCAACTACTA
This sequence comes from Ischnus inquisitorius, assembly GCA_963924025.1. NCBI lineage: Eukaryota > Metazoa > Arthropoda > Insecta > Hymenoptera > Ichneumonidae > Ischnus > Ischnus inquisitorius. The sequence goes on along the minus strand of OZ001243.1, from coordinate 1,829,645 downwards.
AAAATGAGATATAAAAAACGATCTTTTTTTTTTAATTTTAGGATCGCGAAAAAATATTAATGTTAAATGTCGTTGTTCGTCAAATTCCGGGCGTTTTATGTCATTTATCTCAATTTGATGCTTCTATTTTCGGGCCTGCATCGTCGTCACGGCGTTTTATTGCCGACGTCTGCCCTGTAATCATCGTCATGCACCGCCGTCATTCCCTAATGGCATATTATCGCGAAAACGAACGGGGTGCAGTCAATCAATCGGAATTGTTCACTTATGAAAGGAACGAAAGGTTGAGGCCTCGGCGGGCACACGTTCCAGCCCTAAGGAACGCAGCGGGGCGGGTGCTGCACCCATGATTTCTCCTTTCTGGGTCAAACTTTATTGCCGCGATGACGACGTTGGAAAATTTGATGCCTGAACCCTCAGTACGGCGCACGACGACGACGATACACACAAATACATTTTCGAAATTGATTCGCTTCGCGATGATTTTGTTGCTCGTAACCAAATGCGTATAATATACGCCGGAGCGGAGGTGGACCAACGAGATGCGGGAATACCCGCAAGGAAAATTAGATGCAATAACAAGAATTCGCCGGGTAACGACGCCTCGGACACCGCGAAAATCCGGTATCTCTAATGCCTCGCAGTTCTCGGGCGTTCGCGAGAATTCCCACAGCACTGAGGCCCGCAATGGGAGAACGGGATGACCGACGAATAAACACAATACTGCGAATTCTGATTTTCAGATAAACTCGACCGTTACTCTCTTCCATCGAATGCTCAACGCTTGCAATATGAGTATTGGTCAAAAATACATTATTATTATTGTTGTTGTTGTTTCTAATGTTATTATTATTATTATTGTTGTTGTTATTGTTGTTAGTGATAAAACTGATAAAATCTTTATTAATCTGTCTTTTTTGCACCGCCTTAAATTGTCCAAAATCGCATATATAAAAAAATTCAGTTTTCCTAAATCAGCTCGAATTCAACAACCTAATCTGCGGTTTCTACATCCTACATCCTAATGTGCAGCTCTAGGAACGAAGAGAAAAAATACTGGAAATTTTACACTAACGTCACGAAGTTGCAGGCGAGAGAGGAAAATTAACAGATTTTCAGCGTGTGAAAACGAAACGATACAGGTGCGTGTCTGCGCGTCGAAACGTCGGTGGAAGAGAACACAGAGCGAAGAGGAAGGAGCGAGGTCGAGGCCACGGGGCGAAGTGAGAGTGTACAGATCGATGCCGAGCGTCGGGACGCCGGGCGCCACCGCCGCTTTTTCTCCCGTTCTTCTCCCAACTCCTCTCACTTCGCGTTCGCCAAAACACCGTGCGCCGTCGTACGTCTCCGCGAGCACGGTTGGAATATTTTCTTCAACTCGGAAAAATCGAAGAGTCTCCAAGAAAGAAAAAACGGAAAAAACACTTTCCCTTCCATTCTTTGTCCGGGAGCTTCGTACAACGTTGTGCCCGCCGTGGCTCGCGGGCATCGAGCGCGCGCGCAACTCGCACGTATGCGCTGCGCGCGTATAGTAAATAACTCTCACCCGTGCCCAGCCGTCTCGGACAATTAAACGGAATAGAGCACTTTCCCAGACGCTACATAGACGCGACGTCACATCAAAGCTCCCCCAGAATATTCAGCCACAGTCGCTAATTCGCCGTTTGACTCGTTGCTCGCTTTTAATGCGGAATGAAAAAAATTTAATGAAACGGAAAAAAAAATCTAAATTCACATCCTCCCCGAGCCGTGAATGAAGCGCTCAGAGAGGAATTGCGAAAGCGAGAAAAAAGTCGCCGCACGAATGAGGGACAAAAAAAATTTACTCATTTCTTTCAGTGAATCTCAAAAATTTAACGCTTCGTTGTTTTTATCTTTCACTATCGAAAATGAATTATTTAAAGTAAAAAGGAAAAACATTGAAATGAAAATTCTGTTCGTCAGTAAATTGCGAATGTTTCAGTGTTCCTTTTCTTTTCTCTCCACAACTGCCGAATAAAAATCACGAATAAAAAAAGGAAAAACGTATTTAAATCGCGAGAATCTCGACATATATTTTTTAATTGCGCCCCTCAATTTTTGGGGACACAGTCGTTACGTTGATCCTTCGCGAAAGGAAGGAAATACGAAAATCGTCACTCAATTATTAGAAGTTTGGGGGCGCGGAGTCAGCCTTTTCGCGACTCTCGGGGACTATCGAGTTGGTGTGTTGAAGTGCATGCACATAAGGGAACAGAAGAAGCTGCTTCTTCTCGTACTGCTTGCTGATCTCGTCGAGCTTTTCTTCCGCAGGTGGATGAGAAGGCTCTGGAAGCCACTGGCGGACGGCCAATTCTCTTTTTCTTTTCTTTCTTGTGGATCTCTCGTCTCCTTCTTGTTCTTCCACCTTTCGGTACATATGTACTACTCACTGCCATGTGGCATATACTTTCTCTGTGTTTCGATCTTGTGTGTCTGAGCGCCTCGGGGGCGTCGACGACGCTCGTGATATACACCACATAGCGGACCGCAAACTCTCACCCTTTCGCTGTTAATGTCGCGTGTGCAACCCCTTCTTCTCCCAACCCCTTCCCCGTACCATAAGCAAGGCAAAAAAATCTACGCCTCGGGAATAATAACAGTGACAAAAGTCGCGACGGTGAATCCCGAGTTTGACCCTTCGTCGCGGTGATTTAAAAAAACATCAGCGAAATGTATTTGCGGAGTTACACTTTCAATGGTCAAGACCGAGGGCTTGAAGTATCGCGATAAAAGTTTTGCCGTTTCGAGTGGCCGATTCAATGTTTTCTTCAAATTGGATCTTAGTAGGCTACTTTTTTAATTACTCAGTACATTTTTTTTTACTACTGGTTTAAATATGTGGCTGAAGCTAGTCGGTAGCAGCCAAACGCGACTGCGCCAGGGCCGAAACGGCTCAAAAGTGCCCGATGCTTGCAATCGCTGATACGAAAGATACGATTTTCTTGCGGTCGCTATTGAGTTCTCTCGCGATTGACAACAAAGAAGGATCTTTTTGAATTTTTTTTTCAATCAAGCTCTTGATTTTAGTATTCGATTGCAAAAATCGGCAATCGGCTGAAGTGATCAAAAAAAGATTCGTATTGAATTTTATGAATAACAATTAGGTAATTGCTAAAATGTGGTAACTGAATGTGATTTTTTACCGCGACGATCTTAACGCGTCGATATCGATCAGGAAAGCTTCAAGACATGTATTTCTGACGACAATTCAGAACTTCCTAAATTTGACGTTAGAAATACAAAACTCGCAATTTTTTCATTACGATCTTACGACTTTTTTTGGTCATGTAGAACTTAGTGTCTCATACAATAATTCCTGTTAAATATTCTGCTGTATTCAAAGTAAAGTCCAGATTTTTTAATTCACCATCGGCCCGAACAATCGTTTTTTCGAGCCAATCATTTTGAAACTCGAATCAATTCGGCGGCATTCCAGAGAAGCGTAACAACGAATCGTCAAAAAACAATTAAATTTCCGCTCAAATCACTCTAAAAAAATGCATTACTCTTTTTATAGCCGATGGGAATGTTGAAAACGATTTTTATACCCGATTCGTCAAGCCAATAATTTTTCTATTTGCATAAAATTTTTAGTAACAATTCCGTAATACAATCCCGCTCGCAAAAAAATGTCTATTTCGTTGCGAAACATTTTCGCAAGCTCCCGAACGCGACGAGGTCGAAACAGCGGAGCGTCGATTCTATAATCGGATGATGGAATTTACAATGTCCTTTATTCGTTGTATATTTGGCCGTGATCGATTGCCAGAGAATAATTGCGAGATTATAAGCGTCTCTCGCACGTTTTCCATTCTATAACGAAGCACCGAGGCCGAGATCGGTGAGTTAATGCCGGAAGGCGAAGTTGCAAGTACGCATTCAACGACAACACCCTCCCCCGTCCGTGCCGTTCGTCGTCGTAGTCGCCGAGGCCTCCGAGCAAATGTGGGACAGTTTGATCGATAAAGTTACCGAGCGCGGTACATTGCGAGGCTTCGCGAAGACTTTCCGGCTCTAAGGGGATACCCGGGGCGTTTACCGCAAATAGAACGAAATTCTTTTTCCTCGGTACAAGCGAATGCGAAGTATTTTCATCTGTACATCCTGCGTCGTCGGGCTTCGACTCGATGACCTTTCGCACGCTCGAGAAAAATCGTCGACGGTTCGTACGATTCGCGATTATTATTAGAGCCAAACCCGCATCGGATCTCGGTCGAAAGAAATGCACAATCGATCGTACAACCGTGAAAGAGCAGCAACAAATTACGAGCCGAACCCATTAAAAATGTTACACTCATCTGCTTCACGCACCCTCGGATTCGACCCTCTATCTATAAAGACCCTTTTCCGTTTCATAAAAAAATCATTCTTTCCTTATCCGGACGCTTTCATATCTATGTATATTGTCCGAGGGGTGGATGAGCTATTATTAATCCTCGATAAAGCTCTTCGAAGTTGGAAACATTGATGTATCGCGCGACTCTAAACGGACGAAGGTATTTTCTGCACGGTGGTTAATTTTGTTCGGGATAAAACATTATCTGACTTGTCGCTGGAATTTCCCGACCGATTTGTCACTTTTTCTGATCGGTTTTCCAACGAGATTGTTCATTAGCAAACAATAAATAAAATCGATAAAAACAAGTTAAGAGAATCAATAATAATTATCTATATGAATGAATAAGTTTGTAAATCAACAAATAAATTGATGACAATTCTATCCACCCTTCGTGATCGACGAATGAATGAGGCCTCTTAAGCCCGCGATAAAGAAAAATCTATAGTGATTATTTTTTTATAGCTTCCGCGAGCAGAAACGAGTAACGGCACTCGAACCTTTAACACAAAGTTCTGCTAAACGTTCGCTCGCCTGGCGTTACTGATTTCTCCGCGAATCTGTTTCGTTCGAACGAATACAATGGTTTGCAGGTCATTTGTGCGTGATCTGAGCCACGCATGAGGTGGCCTGCGAACTAGAACGAACGTGTAAATCGAACGTTTCGGGACAAACGAGAGAAAAAACATCGCATTCGACGCAATGTGATTTGTGCATTTCGGAAATTTTTTTATGTTATTTAAAATATAAAAAATAATTGATACATTATAATAAACAAATATTATTGATATTATTATTATAGAATTTTTAATACCATGTGAAAAATGAGTAATTACACGAAAGCGTAGAATTTTATATATCTCCAATATTTCCGTAAACTTTTCCGCCTATCAGCTCAAGAGAGTTTCATTTACTGTTTTCATTCGCCCTCGGAGCGGAGCTCGGCTACGCCTTATGCAATCGTGCGGTATCGACGAAGAAAGCAGTCGCTCAAGGTCGTCCCGTGCGCGTTGCTGAACGGGCGAGCCCTGCGTGAGATACCCGGACCGTGTCGAAAGGACTTTGCCGCTGCTTGCTGATCGATACGCAACCAGGCGAGCCAGGAGGCATATCTCTCGGTCCCTCTCGTTGTCTTATCTCATTCTCGATAATATCATTTCGCCGAGCGAGCCCCATCCGAATTTTGTGACTTCGACGGGCCATTGTTCGGCCGGGATTTACGAGGGACCGAGAGAACCGCAGATTAATGCCTCGGCGCGCGGTCTTTTCGCTCGTTCAGAAAGCTTTTACGTTCTTCACTGGAAAAGCCTTCGCGACGCTATTTTTTTTTTTTTTGTTTCTTCACGATGTCTCGCTCGTTTCGCGTAGCAAAACTTGCGATCGCTCGACGCGTGTGCAAGCGCGAGAGCGCATCTCGCGCGCGAGACGGCGGGAGGGCATTCGCGGCATTCGTTCGACGAGCGACCGCGGCAGTTGCAAGGGAAGATTTGTTTCGCGGAACGGATACCCGACGCGAACGAATTTAGACGACCGGTGCAACGGCGACGATGGCCACCGCAGTATACTGACCTCTGGCCCGCGGTTCTTCATTCGCGCATATATCCCACTATCTCGTTCAACGTTAACCGTCGGAGCTACGGGAACCGAGGCGAGTTGGCAGTGTGACAGAAACGCGAGATTTTAACCCCTCCACCGCATCCCTACGATCCTTTCTACTATGCTCGCGTACGTCGCCGCGCTTTGGTCTACTTATTGTTGCTCGCTGCGCCTCGCAATGCTAATGTGTTCATTCTTTCGTCTCGCTTCCTACATTTATCCATTGTTTTGTTATTACAATTAAATATTAATAATGCGTATAAAAGATAATAAGACTCATGAATAATAATGATTTATCATTACATAAATTACATTTTTAGCACGATATAGTCATTATTATCATTATTATTGTATAATTTTACTACTCGATTATTTATAATTTTTTAAAAATTATTGATGAAAAAAGAATTATTAATCAAGGAGGCGAAGAAGGACCAAAGGGTTGATGGATTAAGTTAGTGGAAAATTCGAGCGAGTCACGATGGAGATTTTCTATTTTTTTCAATTTCGTTGACGCGTGGGCAACGCTGATTTAATAGTTCATTAGCCACCGTCCAGGGTTGAATATACATAGGACTATGTATAGCGTGACTACAACTACAAAGTTCGAGGTTGCATTACACGCGAGCTACGCATATCTTTTTAATTGGCTTTGGAAGCGAGGCAGGACCACCCCCCTCGTCGATTCCTCCAATTAGACGTAGGCACAGGTATGGTGTAATAATCCTGTAGATTTAGAGCCCCGATCGCGTTAACGGAAAAAAAAACTGTCGGGTCTTCCGGATTTTTATATCCAAGCATCGCCACGCGGTAGTGCGCGGTCGTAACCTTATCGATGCATTTGCGCGGCTCGAGAGGGTACTCGTCCCCGGCGATTCGCAAACTGAGTTAAATGTTTTTTTTTTTTCCGGAAGTGAACAATTGCATTTTTGATTTGCTTTGACTTCGATTTTATTCGATTTTTTACGGTTGAAAACATCGAAACAATATTTTGCTATAATGGGCGAACGAATCGATAAAATATTGTCGAATATTGTTCTATTTTAAATGTCCCAAACGTCACCGAGACATTAATATCGAACGACGAGAGTTGAATGCGCCCCGTACACGAGAATTCGATCGCGTGCCTTCGCCCGAGCGTCTTGCGTACGCTCGAGCCATTAAAATATTAAAATCAATCAACTATTTTTGTCGTCGGCGTTTCGCCGCGCGGCTCACTTCGCTGCTCGTCGCGCGAGTCGAGAGAAACGAGTACCAGCGTGTACCAGAGACTCTGGCGCTATGCAGCACGTGCAATAACATACACCTCGTCGTAAGCTTTGCTACTAAAAAATTTCATTCCCCGATAATCCTCCTGTGTACCCCGAATAAGCGTATCGACGAACTTTGCCCATTTCCACGAGGTTCGCGTTAGCTTTTTCGTCGCAAACGATTTTCCTCGCGAACGCCGCTCGCGGCTCTTCAACCGCGTCGACGAAGTTGCTCGCGTATGTTTCTTTTTTCGCAGTGTTTGCCCAAACGGGTGCGAGACTCGTCTTATTAGGAACCGAAATCGCGTTGACACGATAGAGCCCGATTTAACCAGTCCGCTAGAGATGGCACGGTCATTGCTCAATCTTACGAGGCTCGTTCGCCAAAGCGATTTCTTAATCGATTTTTATCCCCCAAACAAACAGTTCGTTAATCCGAACTCTCCGCGGACGCATTTTCCTCGCGTTTCGTATTGCGGTAGAAAAAAAGAACTAAAACCTACGATAACTCGTCGCGATACGCGCGGACTCGGATTCGCGAGGACTCGTCAACGCAAACGACACTGCACAAACGACGAATTGAGCCAGAAATGTGTCGAAGATTAGAATATTTCGACAAATCGTATGGACCGAATCGCGAATTCTAAACCTCACGAAATTTTTTTTAAATTCGATCATCAATGATAATTGACAATAACCTTTTTTCATTAGATTCAATTTAATAATTACGAGACTGCGGATGAATAATTTGTTTATTTTTTTCAACTCACCGAACTGTCGGATCTTCGATGATCTCGCGATAGAGAATCTCTCCTCGGTGATGCACGTTTCATAAGACAATCATCGTGCATGTATGAGCGTTTTTCTCCGTATAATAATAAAATTACACAATGCGAACGATATGCGGGAAAAAAGGGATTATTTTCACATTAAAACTCGATGACAGCCCGTGTCGCGACGGGTTTAGATCGAATAGAATCGTCGCGCGCGCACAATAATTGTATTCCGTCTCGTTTCACGACGATCGATGTGTACGGGAAAAACTAGAGAACAACGAGACGAACGTGGGACGATTGGAAGTGTTGAAAACATTAGTGTTTCGTGTTTGTGATTGCGTTCGTTAACGCGAGCCGCGAAGCTGATCCCGGGAGAGCTTGCAGCCGACTGACGAGCAACGAGCTCGATGCGAACTACTCGGGCGATCGTTCGGGCCGAAACGTACACAGGGATAGAGAGAGAGAGAGACGAGGCAGCGCGAGCTTTCGGCTGCTCGCTGTCCTCCGATCTTCGATTGGACGAGCTCCGTTGCACGCGCCAATCACGATCGATCGACGGTTCGTTGACCCCCGCGCGCGGACTGTTTCTATTTAATCGTCGAGCGATTTCTTTTGCTTCGACGCGATTGCGATTTTACGAATTCGTAACTGTTCGCGCACTTAACTGGAAATAATTCAAGAGTGCGCGACGATGAAACGCGAGGGGATGAAAGAGAGATTGAACTACGCGTTTCGAGGGCCAGCCGCCCCTTCGCGATTCCATGGTGGAATCGCCGCGAGAACGAAGAAAGCGCCTTTCGCTAGGCAACCAGACAACCTCGGAGAGCCTACCGTCTCGACTCTTGCGAGGTTTCAACGCGCATGCGTTACACATGCTCGGTTCGTTGTCGACGCTCTCGCTCGATTTGAGACCTCGCGTTTCTCGCGTAACTTTGACGATGTTTTATTAATTTTCACTCCGGTAGAATGGTCAATCGAGACAGAAAAGGGACGTGAAAAAAATGGTTCTTTTTCGCGGCCGGAACAAAAGTATTTGGAGTTGTAAAATTGTCTTATTCTTACGTACCTTTTAGAAATGTTGGATTTAAGGGCTTCCGAATTCGTATTAATTTTTTTATTTTTTTACTCCTACGAACCATCGGAGCTTATAAATTAATTTTTTTTACTCCAAAGTAAATGCATTGAGTCTTAACAAAAAAATTGACTTCACGTTCTATGCCCGTTTTGCTTGTAATTCGACACTCAAGTCGATATTTGCGGAAAAAAATGAAACATTTCCAAGTTTTGAAACCGCTAAACATCTCGCCCGTACCCCTTAAAACACCCCTCAGTCGATAACGAAAACTGTAACGATTTTTTTCCTTCGTTGCGTCAAAATCCAAATTCACAAATTTCGCAAGGAATATCCTTTATTGGAACGATTCTGTTCACAGAGCGAACGAAGAACCGTTTCATCATCATTATATAAAAAATTAATGGGTAGTCGTCGACAAAATGTTACGCTTTTGCACGACTCGCGACAATATGGATTGTAAATCGGCGATGATCGTCGCCCAATGGAAATCAGAATTTGTCTATCAGTTGTAAAATGTGTTGTTGCTCGGCTTCTCGCCATTCCGTATCGCCGGCGTCTCCGAGATTTCCCGCGTATTCTATAAAAAAAAACGTATTTCCAATAGCGCACTTTTTTCGATATGCAGAAAAATTAAATGATGCTTTTATTACCTCTCATGATGTGTCGAATAGTCTTCAAAGACGCTCGTCGCTGGCCAAGAATTCTCGTGACTCTTTGCTTGACCGCCGGCGGACATCCCGTGCACGCCTCGAGAAGAACGTAATCGACCAATTGTAACGTAAAAAGTCCGCCGTCCAAACGTCTCAAGTACGAATCCTCCTCGTCCTCTTCGTCCTTAGAATTTTTCTCGACTTCCTCGACTTTCTCGAGATACTTGAAATGCAATTCCATGAGCCGATCGACTTTCTCGTAATCGTTCTCGGTGAATTTACTCAAAAGCCTCTGTCTCTGCTGCCCTTTGCAATTTCTCAGCATACTCGCGATTATCGATAATACGTGCTCTGGAAAAAAAATGAAAATATTGTAGATAGAAGAAGATAAATCGGCGCTTGAACAAAAAAATCAAATAGTTTCGTACCCTCGTGCTCTTCGGCGCTGAGCATTCGTTTGCGATTTCTCGTCGGTGTTTTCATGAACAACGGAAATATCGTTCTCAGACCAAGTATATCGACGAATTTCGTGCAATTGTCCTTGCCGTCGGGGCCGTTCATCGCGTGATCGAGAACCTTCAGCGATCCGTTGCGCGACATCTTCTTCTCTCGCAGCATGAGATTCATCAACTGCAAACCCTCGCCCCGCAAGAATCTGTCGCGATTCACCGTGGAAACGAGACAGGAGCACAATACGTTGAAGAGATTCTCCATCATCTCTTGTTCCTCGGCTGTTTGCGGATCGTGTCGTTTGTAATACTGCGAAAAATCGTTGAGATTTCAATCGTACATTTTTCGTGCACAATTCGAAGGAAATATAACGAACGAATAATTGATCTTTACCGCGAGCTGTTGAAGCAAAACGTCGATACCGTCGAGATCGCCGAGGAGCAATTTGTTCTCCACGGTTTGCTGCAAGAGAATCGACAGAAGCTCGCTCGCGTACAATTTATTCGTGTCGAATGGCATCTTTGCTTTTAATCTTCTCAAGAGCCACTGAAGTAGACCCTGTTTCCCCGCGTCGACGCAGAGTTCCGGCCTGAATTCTAACAAATTTTCGAAAATAGCTGCGAAACATTTGTCGCGATTAATTTACCGGAACTTTCGGGGATTATAGTAATTTTTTTTTTTATTAATGAGATAGGCACCTAATGTATTGAAGACTCCGTCGCTCTCCTCCTTCACGCTCTCGTCCAGCCTCTCCAAATTTTGGACGAGAAGAGCGCAAACCTGCTGCTCGAGGAGAGCGTCGATCAACGTGTCCGCACCGTCCTGACTCTCGTGCAAGATATCAACGTCCGTGAGCTCCTGCAAGAGATCCACCACTCCCACGGCTATGTCTGTATTACTGTGCGACAATAACTCGAGAAGGGACGGCACTGCTTGCAGTTCTACCATCAACGGATAGAGCTCCGGATTCGTCGCTACTACGTGAAGCTCTTGCAACGTCTCGTGCAATTCTAATTCGGATTCCATGAATCTGCAAGGAATGAAAATACACATTATTGTTTGTAGTAACATTTTTTCTTTCACTCGTTTCGTTTGTGTGAATCAAAATAAGGTTCTCCCATAGAAAAAGTTCTTACCACAGCTAACAAAAACACAAAAAAAAACCTAAACAATGTTTTCTCATAATTCTCGATGAAAATTTATTACGCAAACCTTTCTTTTTAGTAAAAAAATGCAAAAGAAAAGCGAAAGTAAAAAAAATGTTTCCGAACATATTTGTCGAATTTACTTGAAAAAATTGGTTTTACAAGGGAAAGAAAAGAAACATTTTCCGAACGTACTTTTCGGGTTGATCGGGAAATTTGACCCTCATCTCCTGATTGCGCAGTGCGCGTTTCTCGAACAAGAGAACCATTCTCTTGAGCGTGGCTTCGTCCAGAGCCTCGACTTCGGGCGCTTCGTTTTCCACGTATCTGAGAATGTCCTGTTTTTCCTTTTCCGACAATTGCGGCTCGACGACGTCGTTGGCCGGAGCGGGTAGAGCGGCTCTTATCGGAGTGGGAGGTTCGCTGCTTCGTGCCGGCGTCAATTCCGATTCTCTGGGTTGACGCTGTCGCGGGTGATACGGCGTTTTTATAACTTTCTTCGAGCGTTTTGAATTCTCCCACTCGTCGTCGTCGTCGTCCTCTCCGGGCACCGGACGTTTCGGTGTATTTGGAGGCTAAAAACCCACGATTTTGAGGTTAAGACTCGAAATCACAAAACTATGAAATTGCGGTGGCGAAAAAAAACGACATGCTTGCATTACGCGAACGCATTGTTTACCTTGTACGACAATAGTTCGCCGATATCCATCACGAATTATTTAGTTGCAACTTTCGGAGCCGAAAAAAAAAAATATCACTGTTGACACTTCGAGCTTCGCGAGCTCACTTGTGTATTTTCAATCTTCGCAATCGTTCCGAGCTCCGTTGGAAATGCAGAGCGCGCCACGTGAGGCGGTGCTTCGATACACCGGCTTCGGGCGCGCGCGTCGCTAGTCGGCCGAAGACCGTAGGACTGGTAGGAATCTACGAAGCCACATTATTTACAAACGTGTTTACAAAACATCGTTTGTTAGTCGACAAAACAAACAACTTTATTTTGTATAAAGCTTCGTTATCGTCGCTTCATTTCATTCCGCTTTGAATCTTTCGAAGTATCAAAGCACGAGATCAACGAAATTATCGAAACCGGCGTTCACGAACATAACCTACAAATTCGGCAACTCGAAAAGTTAAAATAAACGAACAAGAAAGAATAAGCAACAATGGTGATCGCAATTGGATTCGAGGGAAGTGCCAACAAGCTCGGCATTGGAATAATAAACGATGACAAAGTCTTGTCCAACGTTAGACGAACGTATGTCACACCTCCGGGCGAAGGTAAACGCAGCTAATCCATTCGAATTATTGTTTATCGTAGTTATTAACGTTATGGAGCTTCCGGGGCCCCGAGTCAAAATGAGAAATAAGTATGCGGGATTCTCGAAAAATATATAAGAAAGGGGTAAAAATACAAATGCAATAAACATTCATACATTATTAATATTTATATAAAAACCATTATATATATAATAAATGTATGTTTACATACAAATATACGGCCAAAAATTCCAAAAATGTATTGAAAAAGATTATTTTTCAAAAATTGGTTTTTTATCAATTTAACAAAAAATTGTAATTCTGAAAGACTATTACGTCAGTCAAGACGTCGAAAAAAAAACGCACCGTGTATCAAATTGTTATCATTCACAAAAAAACTGTTTCTTTTTTTTTTACACAGGTTTCTTGCCGAGAGAAACAGCGATACATCATCGTACCCATGTGTTGGAAGTTTTGGAAAAAGCGTTATCCGATGCCAAGTTGACGATGAAAGACGTTGACGTAGTTTGTTATACCAAAGGGCCTGGAATGGGTGGACCTTTGACGGTTCTGGCTCTGGTAGCGCGCACCGTTGCCCAACTCTACAACAAACCCATCGTAGGCGTTAATCACTGCGTGGGTCACATAGAAATGGGAAGATTGATAACGGGAAGTGAAAACCCCATAATACTCTACGTATCGGGCGGAAACACGCAAATAATCGCGTATTCGCGGCAGCGCTACCGCATATTCGGCGAAACGATCGACATCGCCGTTGGAAATTGTTTGGACAGATTCGCGAGATTGTTGAAACTATCCAACGACCCGAGTCCGGGTTACAACATAGAGCAACTCGCCAAGAAGTGAGTTATTCGTTTTTTGATCCTTCCACCTTTGTCCATGTAAGACGATCGTGATAAAGAGAAACACCGGCAAAAACCAATGTTCCGAAAAGACGATTGTCCCCGTTGAACTTTTCCGACGCTCGCGTTTATTGATTTCTCAATGTTTCCGGGTGTCGACGAATATGCGAAAAAAAGGGGTAACAAATTGGCGCCCCTGCCTTACGTGGTGAAGGGTATGGATGTCTCGTTTTCCGGTATTTTGTCAAACGTCGAGGAGCGTCTTGACGGTTGGCTGAATTCCGGCGAATATACCAAGGAGGATCTGTGCTTCTCCCTTCAAGAGACCGCTTTCGCGATGCTCATAGAAATAACGGGTACGTAAAAGAAATCTTTAAATCATTGTTTAATATTTATTTCTATTGTATCATAATAATAACAATACAGACAATTATTATCAGTAAGTATTGTATTATTATTGTTGCCTTTTTTTTATTCTAAAACATGTTTTCCCTTTTTTTGAAAAAAACCTCAATTCAGTACTCGTTGATAGTTTCCCGAATGGATTGCAACATTTCCGTAATCGGCTGATTGGATATATTTCCAGAAAGAGCGATGGCGCACGTCGGCTCTAACGAGGTGCTAATTGTGGGCGGTGTTGGTTGCAACGAGAGGCTCCAACAAATGATGGGCGTTATGTGCGACGAACGCGGCGCTAAACTGTACGCGACGGACGAACGTTTTTGCATCGACAACGGTGTAATGATAGCGGTCGCCGGATTGCTGGAATATCAGAACGGTAAGCCGACCGCGTGGCCGGAGACGACGTGCTCGCAAAGGTTTCGCACCGACGATGTATTCGTTACTTGGAGAAAATGAATAAAAATTATTTCGTCAAAATGGCCTAATTATTATTATCCTTGTTTTTCCGACACAACATTTATGCGCATCCGATCTCTTTCACAAAATCTCGAAGCTCTTGAAAAAAAATCTAATCATTCAATCTCGGGGATCCAATTTTTTCTCTCCAGTGAAGATTCGATTCGCCGTGTTTTTTTTTCCTGCATCGAACGTAATAGTGGTTTTGTTCGGCACCCAATCGTGCGAAGATGCCAAATGGCAGATAATGAAGGAGGCGAAATTATAGTGATTTCGAGGTCGGAATTAAAGTTTTGTCAAAGGTCTTTGGGCGTTCCCAATTGCTAGTGTACAATCGATAGAATAGGAATTTCTAATACGTTCTCTTCGCATTCGAAGAAAGTACACTTGCGGGGGGGAGCGGTCGGGGAGGGGGGTGAGAGACGTGCGCGCGCGCCGCCGTATTATTCGTAAAGAAAGTAAGGTGTCCGCGAGATATTAAGATATAGGGTAGTCGGGGTTTATCGCCTAGGCAGGCGCATAGCTGGCTCGCGTCCAAGTACCGCCTCGTCACAAGCCGCGGAGCCAGCAGCAGAGGCAGAGAGAGGCCAGAGGAGGAGGCTAGCGCAGCTGAGCGGCCCAAGAGAGAACGGCTCAGTCGCGGATCCGTACATCGCAGAGTTCCATTCTGGGAAAAACAAGCCTCGCCGTTTTCCCTCGCGGCGACTCAATTTTAGTGCAAATAAAATAAAGTTGACGAATCGGAAGAAAAGAGCCGCGACGGTGACCGCGGATCCGCCAAGTTCGAGAGCGAGATCATCGCGATACATGGATTGTCACCGGACGAATTTTCGGAAGAAAGACTGAAAATTAGACACGAAAAAAAGGAAAAAAAAACGAAAAAATTGAAAGTCGACGAAAACAGGGTTTCGGGGGGGTGGGAGACTCTAGTTCGATCAAATAGACGGGTGCGCGGCGTGTGGGCCATAACACACATGGGCGAATCGATAGTGGAGCGAAACCGTTGCTCGCAGCGCCCATGAAACAAGTGGTGAAGCACGTTTTGCAACCGCCTACTACAAGAGCGTCGTTATACACACCCTCGTGACATAAAGGAAGAGAGAAAAGAGGAAAATAATGTTGAGATTAGTGAGTGACGTGTTTGTTCGCGGAGACGCCGAGAGGCACCCTTAAAAAGGTGAGTTGACGCGCGACGAGCCTCGCCGTTCGTATCGCCGAGACATTGTTATTTTCATTGATAAACTCGCGATCGCAGAGTGGCAACCGTGACCGATCAGTTTATCGTGGCTGTCCGAAAATCTCTCAATTTCGACTGACCGAATTTTTCCACGAAAATCAATTTTTTTCGTCTCGTACGCGAATCGACGAGTTCGGATGAAAAGTGAAAAATATGATCTCGGTTCTTTGTGATGATAGTTTTCGGCGTTCGTGTCCCGTAGTCGGTCAGTACAAGCCGCCGAAGCGATCAATGTGCATGGGCCATGCACGAAGTGTGACCCTCTTAGATACATGTATACTGTCCAGCTTCGGTGCGTCGGTCTCGTTCATACGTATATATAAATATACCGATAAGGGAAAAGTTATTCAGTTGTGTTCGAACCGCCGAATAGTTTCGACCTCGAAGGGAACACAGCGAGCGCGCGCGATCGTTCCGCGAGCAGAGAGCGCGCCCGTTAAAATCGATTTCCGAGGCCTCTTTTCTCTCTCTCTATCTCCATATCTTTGTGTTCCTCTTCTCAACGGAGGAGCGAGACTGTGCGTCGGAAAAGAGCTTTTTCAGGTCTGCGAGTCTAGGTAAACGTACACATACACCGTTACGTATATATTGTGCGCTATGCTCCCCCTGTTCTTCGGTGCTCTTGTACTGAGAGTTATTCAGCGGGTGACCCGCGGGGGTAACGGCGTCGCTCTAATCCCCGTTCGGTCTATATCGCTATTTGGGCCAGTGGAACTTTTGCCCCCGCCGATTAATTCCCCATCCGACAATCGTTACACTCGGAAGTTCAATTCTCACCGAGGGCTCCGCGAACGTTCGCACAGCGGGTCGTTTCTTTCGCAAAAATGTTTTTCCATTCAATGATAATAATTCGTCGATTATTTCGAATACTAACATTTTATTGCTGTAGATATGACAAAAGATAAAGCGCAATTTCCCTTCGCGAAGAAAACGAAAAGATTTAATCGGAAAATCGGTATATCCGTAGCGACACGAGTATCAACGAAGATTCTCTTGTCAGATTAGTGAAATTTAGACGTTCCCGCTGACGTAGGATTCGGGCTATATAGTTATATACGCGAACGGGACAGATAGAACGTGTACGTGGGTTCGAACGGCCTTGTGGGTCGAATCATTGAACCTAGCCGGCTCTATTCGGGGCAGTAGCACACAACCCCTATCGGCCCGGCGAACAAGCGCCTCGGGGCAGGCGAGCTCTCTCGACTGTTTCGTTTTATTATATCACGACACACGCTTCATTTTCTTTCCGTGCACTTTATTTTTCGCATGCGAGCGAGATTAGCGCAGTTTCAGCGGGCGAGAAAGGATAAAATGTGAAAAAATGAAATAACACGAAATCGAGATTCGTTGCAAAGGTCGTGTCGGACTTTTCTCGTATTGCTGCGAGAAGAAGCCGGTCATGGGCGTCGACGTTGACCCTCGTGAAAATGCTTGCGACACCGCCGTATCCCCACAGTCGTCTCTCCCGCGAAGTTCTTTTCGTTTATTTAATTTTTCTTCTTCTTTCCCCCATTCGCTTTCCTCCTCACGGCACGGTAGTGTTTGCCTATCACCTCACGGTGTGCTATTTGTTGCTTCGACGAATTCTCCTTCCCCCACCCCCTTCCCCCATGGGACCCTGGCCGACACGGCCTTGGGATATTGTCTTAACCCTTTCGAAGCACGACTTCGACATTCCCTCGAGGCTCTAAACCGTCACGTACCCAACGACCGTCGCGGTGTCGTTAGAACGAACAAAGGCGAAAAAAAAAGCTGCAACTTTAATTTATGGCGCAAAAGAGCACGAAGAAAGAGAAACATTAGAGACGCAGAGGCGTGGCTGTAACTATAGAATAAGAGAAAAAGCTATACTATATATATATACATGTAGGAAAAAAAAAATTGCTACGCCCGGCGGCGAAAAGTCGCGCATGGAGTATATTTTTGTATTGGAATTTCTTAAGGATCGACACGTGAATGCGGACGAATTCGTCAAGATATTTTTATTCCCATCGATGACGCGAATCTGTTAGTTTAACATTGTCGATAGTTTTGAATCGATGATGGAATAAGTAAACACGCGACATGTCCATAGTCGGGAAGAGCGTTCCTTCGTTGCTGATTCAACTGCTCTAGTTTTAGATACGAATGCATAGCTGTGTTTGTGTGTGTATGCGAGAGTTTTGCGCTGCCTGCCAGAGCAGTCGATATAGCGAGCGCGGTCATAGTCGGCGTCGGCGACGCTCGTCGTCGTCGTCGTCGTCGTGCCTGACTGGACGGGTACAACGAAGTTTGCCGGAAGTTACAAGACTCGAATAAATGTCCCGGGATCGTTAAAGTCTTCTTATTTGTTTGAGCAACGGCAGGCCCAGGCACGACCGACGGATTCGCGTGGTTTCATTCCCAATAACGAAACATCGCGTCTGGAGCATCGTTTTACGAGTATTTTATTTTCGAAGTTATATGGCAATGAGCGAGCCACGCGGGCCTCTATCTGGCTACCGGCAACGGTTAGAGCATACAAACCGGGTTTCGCGAGAGTCGAGCAAATGTAAACATTCGTCGATGCTGCCGCTCGCTTGTACTGCTTGTTGCTTAGTCGGGTAGCGACGATGAGAGCAAACTGGGAGACGCTCGGAGGTATATTAGCGCGCGCACACACACGGGCTTTGTCGCGCGGGGGGACAGAAGCTTTGTTTTATTACTGGGCCGAGGAGTCGATTGCCACATCGAGAACTACTCGGTGCGCGATACATTTCATTCCCATCGCCTTCGCACTAAGTATAAGATATATCGTTGACAATAATGTTTACCCACGGTATCGCGTTTCGCACTTAAATAGATGGAAGAAAAATAGGACGGACTTATTACGAGATAAATTATTTGTAGTATTGAATATCGAATGATATAATGATTACTTCGAATATTTGATAATTTTTTTATTGAGAATTATTGAAAAAAACTAATAGTACGACATTTCGACCGGTCACCCATCCAAGTAGCGGCCGCGAGCAAAGTTGCTTGACTTTTGTAATCGGCTGACTTCGCAACTATTTCCATCGAATATGTTTCGAAGACGATTGTTTCAATGAAAGAGCAACTTTGAAATAGCGTTAGGAATCTTTTTTCTTTCTGCGCGAGACCAGTCGTGACGATTAATCGGCGAATTTTTTATCCCCGAGAAACGTTCGTTCGCGCTGGGTCACGCGCTCGCGAGAGCGTTTGATGACGTAGGAGAAAAGCGTGATTGCCGCTCTCCCTCGAGCCGGTCCGCGTGTGTAGTACAGTTTAATTTTATAAATTCACGCGAGCCGGCTTAGCCCTGTGCACGCGCCTTCTCGGGTCGAGCCTCGCGTGCGTCCTTGGCTCTGTTTGTCAATACGGCAACGGTATGCCGTCCGAAAACTTCCCCGTCATCCGCGTTGCTCTTTCTTTCTCCTCGCTTCCCTTCCTTCCTTCTTTCTCGCGTTCTCGCTCGAGCGTGCCTCGCGCGTTGTCGTTAATATTTCGGCGAAATTGAAAATTCGTGCCGCGTTACGAGCTCTATCGGGCGAGGGCGCGAGCGTTCGTTCGATTGAAATGCAGGAATTGGACGAAGCCGATGATTGATCATGAGCGCTGATGCGGTCACGGTCAGTGTGCTCTGCAAATAGAAGCGGCACATTCGCGAGTGGAGACCGTACGAGGAACATGCCTAGGGCCAACTGTTACAGTTTCGCCCACGCACGATATATATACACAGATGTAGCGAAGTATTTTTGTGTTCGAAGGCGATTCGAATTGATACGATCATGGGTGGAAAAATCGTGTTCGAGCGTACTTTGGCGGCGGATCATTCCGCGGAGGTCATTGATTCGATCGATCGAAGAGCGAAAAATCTCGAGAATAGTTTTTTTTTTTTTTTTTCCTCCAAACAATTTTCATTCGAAGCGACGGGAGAGTTCTTCGATGCCGTTGTCGCTTGTCGCGAAGAATGATGATACCTTTTTGTCTTGTTTTTCAAATTCTCTCGAGAAACATTGACTCCGAACTTCTCGCGCTCGATCGATGGGCTAATTTTAGTTGCTCGACGAAGTTCTAACAGCGACATACGGTGCCGCTTAGGTTAGACGGGACTAAATGGTCCCTGTGGGTGCCCGTCGACGAGCGCGAACAACGCTAGTTTGCTCGTCGTTTCGTATAAATCATTCAACTATCGTACGTCACCGACGTCGTTTCTCCACGTTAAGTCGCGCAGCGAAAATTCCACCTATGGAACTCGCTGTTATAGGATGAACTTTGTCACACTTTTACCGCATAGCGCTACGAGCACGACCTTTGCGAACCTTTCTTTTTCCGACGATACGACGTCACGATTATTAATCCGTTAGCGACGTTTCCGCCTGCATAACGGCCTTTATTCGTGAAACATGTTTGTGAAGCGATTTTTCGAGTTGGACGGTCTCGCCGAACTTAAATAAAAATTGATTTCCGGCGACTGTGCCGGTGTTTTTTTAACAATTTTTCTACGCGACTCCGGATGAGTAAACAATAATCATTCAATGACTTCGATAACATTCAGATTAATTAGGCGGTTTTTACACTGAATTATTCATGTTTTATATATTATCATATATTTGTTTATAAATGTCTGCGTTATATTTATTTATAATATTTCGGACTTAGTTTATTATTGATTATATATTACATTTATTTACAACATGTATGCAAATATATTCTCATATCAATTCGTTAACTCATAAACTATTTGAGTTGATAAATACAAGATGGAAATTGCCACGTCGAGGCCCAAAAAATAAAAATTCTGTAAAAAATCGGTTAATCAACAAACATCTGAAAAAAAAGAATTAAAAAACGCTGAATTAAAATGAGTGAAATTATTATTGAAAAAAATGGGTTGTTTGCAGATTATGAAGTGGCTACAAGCCACTCTGATGACGGCGGCGGAGAGGTGCTGCGCCGGTGGATGAAAAAACGGATGCCGTGGCCGGCAGCATCGCGTTTTGATACAAGAACGTTTGGGCTCCTCGCGTGATCAGCTCAAGCGCGTGTAAACCGTCGCCAGCCGCAGAACAAGCCCAAAGAAAAAAATTAGAAAAAAGAAGAAGAAAAAAAGAAGAAAAAGAAACGAAAAAAAGAAAAAGTGCATCTCTGATGCTGAACGATAGGAGATACGACGACGAAGCCACGGGTCTCGATCCGTCCGATCGCAATGGAAATGGAATATTGCCCCCGAGTTGCGTGGCGTCGTATCTCGCCGCCGCGGCAGCGGCAGCATCGACAACGCAGACGACGACGACGACGCCCGCGATCGGCTCGGTCGGCAATCCGAGCGGCAACGAGAGTTACGGCTTCGAGGGAACAACAATCATGCCACCGTCATCGAATCCCTGTAGCACGACCGGTTGGACGAAGGAAGTACGTTACGCGCCATTCGCGAGCGTCGCAAATGTCGCGCTACCGCCGCCTTTACCACCGCCACCGCCACCGCCACCACCTCTTCCTCTTCCTCTTCAGATGCAGCAACGTACTTACTCCCGATCCATGACCTCATTGCCACCAGAGCCTTTTATGATTATGCGATCCAAGGCTCTGAATCGGCGTGTATCGATAAACGTCGGTGGTGTAAAGCACGAAGTATTGTGGCGCACACTCGAGAGATTGCCGCACACGAGGCTCGGGCGTTTGCGCGATTGTAACACGCACGAAGCAATAACCGAGCTATGCGACGACTATTCCCTTATCGATAACGAATACTTTTTCGATCGTCATCCAAAGTCATTTAGTTCGATATTAAATTTTTATCGCACCGGCAAATTGCATCTCGTCGACGAGATGTGCGTATTGGCGTTTAGCGACGATCTCGAGTATTGGGGCGTCGATGAGTTGTACCTCGAGAGCTGTTGTCAGCACAAGTATCATCAGAGAAAGGAGCACGTACACGAGGAGATGAGGAAGGAAGCTGAGTCGTTGCGGCAAAGAGAGGAGGAGGAATTCGGGGAGGGCAAATGTGCGCAATACCAAAAATGGCTGTGGGACCTGCTCGAAAAACCGACTACGTCCATCGCTGCCAGGGTGAGTTTCGTATATTTCACACTTTTGTCTCCTCATCGTCACGTCGCGCCTTACCGATCGACGATATTCCTTTCGCGAGATTATTCGTCGCACTTGGCGACAATTTTTAATTATCGGGTACGTATAGACATTGAAAAAAGAGAATGGTATGAAAAGCCAAGTACTTAAAAACGCTGTTGACGAAAAGCAGCTTTTCATGTGATTGAAATTATTGATGTCAATTGTAATTGAAGAAATATTGATCTAAAAAGAAATTGTTCTCGTCTGAACAATCTTTTCTTACGTTACCATTTGGAGAATTTCAATCATTTTTTGAAATCATCACTGTTATCAAAATTTTTTAGTACACGTGCAATTTTTTCAAATTTCTTTTTTTTTCATATTTTTAACATCGGGGTACGTTTGGAAATGAAGCAAATGGTCAAGTAATAAAAAATTCTTCCCACAGAAAATATTTTTGATAATGAATTAAGAGTCGAGTGTTATAGAAGAAAACTATTTATGTCTCGAGGACTACGGTTTTTGAATGAGAAAAAAATTCTGTAAAGAAAATCAATAGTTTCGGACACACACAAAAAAATTTTCTTCTATTCCCACCTGGTCTATTCAATTTATTAGAAAAATCTATTTTTTCAACAGAATTTTTCGTATACTACTATTTGCAAAATTCATTTACTTCGGGAAAATTTGTCTATTGGAAAATATGTTTTTTTTCGGTCGAAATTTATTCTCAAAGGATTTTTTGAATTATTTTTACCAACGGGGTACGTATAGATAAATTTTTATTTCCATCGCCGAAATAAAAAAAAAAGCTTATTCGATTATCGAAATTCACTAGCTCTGATTTCTCACGAATGTTTAAACTAATCCATTTATTATCAATCCTGCACAGATACCGTAAGAAATACGCAAACAATTAATCATCGGACACCACATCGACATAGTTAACAAAAAAAAAAACAGTAGATACTCATATTAACAGCCTTAACACTCTTACACGAGACTCGCGCGATTCACTAATTCATCACACTATACTCGCCTGGAACTTTAAGATTTATTTTCTGTCTTTATTTCCATCCGTCGCAAAGACACAGAAATGGTAATGAAATGTTTCCACTTTATCTTCCAACGGCTCGCTTAACAATGTTGCGATATTTTTGTGAATCGTTAAAAAAAACAAAAAAAAAACGAAGCGATAAATTTGCGGAGCGAAGTCGCGTGCCAAGTGGTATAGGTGCGTTTTACGTCGGACCCGCACGGCGAGGCCTCGGCCTAGCGAGTGATAACGCGCCTCATTGAGAGCCTCGTCCGCCGCGCCGAATTCCCTATTTTATTTTTGTATTTTTTTTTTTTTTTTTTCTTTCCTCTCCGACGAGGAAGCGACGAGTCAAGAACCCCTCGGGGGGTCTTCGATCTCTCGATTCCGCGGTTTCTATGCAACCGACTCGTCGCATCGCGGCCGCGAAGACACGGCTATAGGCGCGAAACAATAAGCAAGTACAATGGACTGGTTTTCGTTCTCTCTCGCTTTTTTTTCTTCCTTTCCTTTTTATCGAGTCGGTACTTCCGTGACGGTCGGGGGTTCAATATCCGCGTCGTGTGTCACGAAGGCCGAAAGCCCCTCGCGGGCACACAAGCCGACACACTATTTCTCGCTTTCCGCAAGTTCATTGACGAGAACTCGCTAGCAATAGTACGGTACGCGAGCTAACTTCCTTCTGCCGCCCCGTGTGTCGACGACCGAGTGACAAGCACTAAGCTGACTTTATATACACCCAACACACACACGCGCGGGCCACGGTAAAGAGCGAAGAGCGCAAAGTCGCGGAATCCGCGCGGTACTAAAAGCGTACCATAATTTTCGTTGGGGTGCATCCGGAGAATTAAAATGCGAATGAAAGTCCACTTTTTTTCTCGAAAACTATCGGACATTCGAAAACGATTTTTTTTTCACGAAAAGATACATGTGTCGAGAGTGTCCCAAAAAAAAATTATCAAGAAATGTTGAACAATAAAAAAGATACAATTCGAAGAGTGTCGCGTTTGTTTCCGACGATTCGAAATCGGGGTCAAACTTTTCATTTTCTTAAAGTCACTTTGGCGGAAAAAGCAGTGCATTTGTTTCCGCTGGAAGGTACACGTATTGAGAGACTGCCAAAAAAAATCTGCCAAGATATATTGCGTATAAAAAAAATTACACTTTTTTTTGAGAACCAGGGCTGGACACTTTCCAGAAAAAACCATGCATCTAAAATAAAAAAATTAAACATGTTATTCGAGTCAGAATATCGAATCGTCACGACGGGCAATTATTTAAATAATTTTTTGACACAATATTTATGTACTAAAAGATTGAAAATCGATATAAAAAAAAGTTTCTCAAAAACACCCTCAAACTTTTCGCCTGCGCGTGATCTGCGATATCGTAGAACGTTTTTCGCAAACTCCGCAAATTTATCGTTTCGCGACTACAGCATTGTCGTCACGCGGCGCTTAAGCGCATTATTGTTTTCTCTATTATTTGTTTATATTATCATTTAACAATTCCGTGGCCACAGAAACAAGCTTCATGTAACGAGCAACATTTGGAAATATTGAAAAAAAAATAGAAAAAAAAAAAAAAAACAAGTAATTCACGTAACTCATTGGCGCTGTGTTCGCAGCTAACGATCGATATACGCCAGTAACTACACTTTGGACACTCGTAACGCAAATTATTTCACGCAAATGTATGTTTGCAAAGCACTTCAATCGAATAACATATAACACCGAATCATCACTTGCGCATTTGTCGTTATTGAATAGCTATCTCTCTCTAAATATATATATATTACGTATAAAGGTGTTTATTCAAAGCTCTGCGATTGAATTATTTGACGCTGACGTTGTATACAGTGATATATATATATATATATTACATATATATATTATCCGATGGTGCTTGGCAGAGCATTGATAGGTTCGTTTTCATGTATCTTTGTGCGCATATACGCACAGAGAATATCGCGAGAATTATCATCGAAAAGAATTTATTGCCCGAAAATCTTACGAATTATGCATTTTATATGAATGAATTAATGAATAATTTATTAGTTACAAATTCATTCATGTTTTCATACATTTTTTATTTATTTGATATTTTTATGATTTTTTTTTATTGATTGATTATCGGTTTCTGAAATGACGGGAAAAATGTTTGACAATCGATTCCATGCTCTCTGTGCGTATAAGACAAATTTTTGTAATGTATGCCGCCGTTTGTAATATATATTTTATTTCTAGGTGGTGTAACCTACCCGATTACTATCTGTATTACATGTATAATCTAGCTTTTCTAGTTTCATGTAACGCTATTTTGAAAAAAAAAAACAAATACGAGAGCAAAAGAAAAAAGATAAGTGAGATGTGATGATTTACGTGAATTTATATTTCACTGTAATAATCCCGATGATAATGGGAGGGTTTACACGCGATTACCAGGTATCACGTAGGTTCCTTTCTCGACACCGCTCCCTGCAGAAAGTAGTCACATGTATTTTATGAATAATAATTCAAAAAAAAAAATTAAGAAAATTCATCAAACGATTGGTAATATTTTTTTATCTTCACTGGCATTTTTTTCTTGAAGCACTCTTCCGAATCGTCGAGAAAGGCGTGTATCATACACTCTATACCTGAATCTCTTCTCGGCAAATTATTCGAAATTTTTATTAATTTTATTCCGACGCTTCGAATTTCGATTCGTAGAGAAACAATGATTTTTACACGAAATTTTTGGCATTATTAGAAAGCACAGAGTCGAGGATATCAGCTCGAAATAATTCGCTCTTTATGAAATTTTGCTTACTAGATTGTACATACAAATTTATTTTTTTAACAATATTAAATTAAAAAATTATAAATACATTGAAATTTATGTATCAATTAGATACGTGTGGTTACTATCACATTGTGCGGAACGGGGCCTTGACGGGACGTTGGTGGTGTGTTTGTGTGTGATTATCGATCAATTTGATCTACAAAAATTTTTTTTTAATTCCCCGAGCGAATCGTCTCATTTTTCTAATTCATCTTTCATTCATTTTCCTTTATTCGTCGGCTTGTCGCGTTATTCAGTTTTCTTCCCTCGGTCTCTTTTTTTTCACAGTTTTTACACGATAAAACAATGAGAAAGAATTCTTAAAAATGGCCTTGAATCGAGCAAAGGGTCTCGAGCGAACCGGGAAATTATTTTCCGCTCGAAAGAATGTTTGCACGAGTGTGCACTCCTCGCTCCGAGTACACTCGTCGAGTAGTCTCCGCTCGTCGGACCTCGAGTACTTTTCACAAACTCTCCGTTGTTTTACGAACTGACCCTGACGTTGAGCGTTTCTTTTGTTTTTCTTCGGTAGAAAGTATTTACAAAAAAAAAAAAAAAAGATTCTCCATGCGAGCCACAAGTGGCACGACGTGTTTCCTGATAAATTTTCGTGGTTTTATCCTCAAACGAAATTTTTATTCGTTAAAAATATTTGTTTTTAATAAACCTGCAATTTTTTTTTGGAGCGAAACTGGGTTGCACGAATGGGAATGAAAGCTATGACTGTGTGAGTGTTTTGTCGTCGATCGACAGAAATAAAACGATGGGGGCTTCGGCAAGAGTTGTTTCGTTCCATCCAAGATTATTCATCGACGGAGGAACACGTCTGGTTTATAATTATTAACAAAATTAATATCTAAAAAAAAATATCTCTATTATTGTCGGTTATTAAAAAAGAAAAATATTCCATTTCTCGAAAATTCGTAAATCCACGTGAAATGCACCACGCAGAATATTCATATTTTTCGCAATTTGCAATATGTAAATGCCGAAGGCAATCCGGGCGTTTCGGCTTTTTTGTTTATTTTATCCACGCTCCAAGGATGAGCTGTTTTTGCCTTTTCGTACGTGTTTATATATATATATATTATACATAATATTCGATATCGCTAATGCAAATTATTGTCTCGATATGCTTTGAATATATTGTTATTATAATGATAAATAATTTTTTATTTTTTTTCTTACGTTCGGGGCGGCAAATTGTGTATGAATAATGTTGGTAAAGCTGTGTATTGCTTTTAACGCTTACATGGTAGAATTCACGCACCTTTACTCGCAGTCGTTTTATCTCATATTGCGCGAGATCTCGAAGATCCGCGCGGTATTTACCCCATGGAAAATTTTATGTCGAAAATATATGCAAGAAAATATTGAATAATATTTATAATAATGATATTAATATTATAATTTAATAAGTAATAATAATTATCGTTATTATTACGTTATTAATATTTGATAATGTTAATATTGATATTACAATATATTACAAATGCAACCGGAATTTATTTAAAATATATTTAACGCATCTATTCGATATGTATATGTGAAATGTATGTCGCACAACGAATTTTTCGTCGCTGTGAATATATTTTGTCCATGTCGCGAATTTATGAAAAATATACAATTGGAATAGAAAAAGTTAATTTTTTCTTTTACAAAAAGATACATTTATCGAGAATTATCAAGAGAAAAAAATTATCTGAAAATATTGCAGGAAAAAAAAGATATTGCCCGCAGACTATATTTTTTTTTTTACTGAAAATTCGAATCCCAGTAGAATTCATCATTATTTTCAATTAAAAAAATTATGGGAGAAGAAAAGATGATTTTTTTTTCACCGAGGGAAATTTGCCGAAACATTTATTAAGACTTTATGACAAAAAATTTGGAGAGCGGGGCGAAAGTGGAACGGGAAGCAGAAAATATAATTTTTGCACACATTCTCGATGTATATATTTCCATGGGGCATGTGTTTCCATTTTTTTCGTTCCGTTAATGTTTTTTTTCATCATTATGTCATACGTGTTTGGCGATGAAGAAGTGAATACCGTGAGGCGTTAAGGTGATATACAAGAGAACGCGAAGACTCTTGGAAGAAACCAGAAAAAATGTTTCGGCATTCGATCGAGTTACCGTGAGACGAGGAGAGAGGAGATCGTAGAAAAAATACTACGTTCTCGATACGA
Source organism: Ischnus inquisitorius (assembly GCA_963924025.1). NCBI lineage: Eukaryota > Metazoa > Arthropoda > Insecta > Hymenoptera > Ichneumonidae > Ischnus > Ischnus inquisitorius. The sequence goes on along the minus strand of OZ001243.1, from coordinate 1,802,029 downwards.
AATAGTATTGAAAAAAAATTGCTTCATTGTTGATCTTTTTGTTTTCTTGCCAAACCAAGAGGCCCACTACTGCGCGACGAATTCACGTTCGTCGCGTAGTTGTGACTCGACCGAATAATCAAATCAATGTCACGATTCAATTAATTGAAAAAAAAAAAAAACATTCAGTTACGAAACTGAATCAGCTGCAGGTGACCCAACCACATGAACGTCTTCGATTTCATCGATTTACTTACTCTGAATTAAAAAAAAAAATAACTGGGAGAAAAAAATAATGAATTTACTAAAAATATATTTAGACCCCACGATAAACGATAATTCGAGATAACACATTTTCGTCAATGACCAAATAGAGTTTGAGAAAATATCCGTAAGAAATTCTCCAGGAGACAAAAGTATCGAGAGAAATGATTGAATTGCCAAAATTTCGTTGGGAAAAGAAAAAAAAAAAAAAAAAAAAAAAAAATGTATTAAAAAAGAAAGGATAAAGATTTTGTCTCTTCTTGTTTTCTTGCCATACCAAGAGCACCACTACTGCGCGACGAATGGCATTTGTCGCGTAGTTGTGACTCGGATAAATAATCAATTCAATATCACGATAAAAAAAATAATCTAAAAATCAGTTACAAAACCGATTCAGCTGCAGGTGACCCAACCACATGAACGTCTTCGATTTCATCGATTTACTTACTCTGAATTAAAAAAAGAAAGTAACGACGAGAACTGAGAGAAAAAAAATCATTGTATTAAAAACTCATTTGATACATGATAAAAAGAAATAACGAAAATGGAGTTTGAGAATAATCGTGCCAGAAATTCCTTGATATCGAGTAAAGAAAAAGAAAAATTTGATGAAAAAAAATTTTGCGAAAAAAAAAAAATGAAAAATTGTATGAAAAAGAAAGGGTAATGATTATGGATTTGAATTACGTGAATTTGCAGGTGATAGCTGTGATATCGATACTCTTTATTGTGCTATCGACGATTGCACTAACTCTCAACACCATTCCTAGTATGCAAGTGAACGATGAAAAGGGAAACTTTCAAGACAATCCGCAGCTCGCTATGGTGGAGGCGGTTTGCATCACGTGGTTTACCCTCGAGTACGTGCTTAGGTTCAGTGCGTCTCCGGACAAGTGGAAGTTCTTCAAGGGCGGTCTAAACGTAATAGATCTCCTCGCAATATTGCCCTACTTCGTGTCCCTGTTTCTCGTCGAGACAAACAAAAATGCAACGGATCAATTTCAAGACGTACGTCGTGTTGTACAGATATTTCGTATAATGCGTATATTGAGAATATTAAAATTGGCCCGTCACTCGACGGGCCTCCAGAGCCTCGGTTTCACCTTGCGCAATTCGTACAAAGAGCTCGGGCTTCTAATGTTATTCCTCGCAATGGGCGTATTGATATTCTCGAGTCTCGCATACTTCGCGGAGAAGGAAGAGCCCGGGACCAAATTTATAAGCATTCCGGAGACGTTTTGGTGGGCAGGAATCACCATGACGACCGTAGGTTACGGAGACATTTATCCTACGACTCCTCTTGGCAAAGTGATTGGCAGTGTGTGTTGTATATGTGGTGTCCTGGTAATTGCGTTGCCTATTCCCATTATCGTCAATAACTTCGCCGAGTTCTACAAAAACCAGATGAGACGCGAAAAGGCGCTAAAGCGCCGGGAGGCTCTCGAGAGAGCTAAACGCGAGGGGAGCATTGTTTCATTCCACCATATCAATCTAAGGGATGCTTTCGCCAAGAGCATGGATCTCATCGACGTGATCGTTGACACGGGTAAGACAACACATTTTCATCGACGTTTCTTTCACCACCCCGCCTTTATTTCTTGTGTCTTCATTACCGATTACGTCGCATTGTCATCGATGAGCTTTCGAGGCTGTTTGGTGTGTTTGGTGGATTTTCGCCAGTCGGAGGAAATAAGAACCATCGGCTTTCTCGTTGGTTCATTCTTTTTTTTATTTATTTTATTTTTACTTGGAGAACACTGGCTCGGTCGGCCGGCTGCAGCAAGTAGAACGAGACTTCGATGATCAGACGCGAAAGAGAACGGACGTTCCGAGTCTTTTTTGCTCCGATTCCGTTGACATCGATGACGGAGTATTTCGTGAAGAAAATAACTCAGCGTGGTCACTCGACGCGGAATATCTGAAGGAATTAAGCATTTTTGAAAAATCTGTAAAATTCCGGGAATTTGGTTTTTTATAATTGAAACATTTTTTGAGACGTAGATTTGTAGGGAAGGTTCATTAAAATTCTGCTAAAAAAGTTCAGTTGCCGGAAGATTCGTTGAACAATTTTTTAAAACTAATTTGTTAATAACTTTTTGGCATTATTATTAGGCAAAATTAATGTTCTTCTCTGTCGGGTTGATTTTATCCAGATTCGTATCTTATTGAGAAGCGAGTGTTATATTCGGTATCCGGGAATTTGTTTACACGATAAAAACATTTTTAACGACCAATGAGATGAGTGAAAAGAAAAAAAATTCCCAGAATTACGAAAATCTTTGGATAATTCGGAAAATTTCCAATTCACGTTTGAGTGGCCACTCTATTTATCATTCGATTACCAATTCCCCGATTCGATCCGTCCTCCATTTCTCGAACGGTAAACTATTCCGACCCCGGCACAGAATGGATCGCATTGTCCGTGGAAAGTCTGTCGGGAGTCGTCATCGAGTGAATAGTAGCTTCCACGCAAATGATCCATAGACCTCCTTGAATTTTCGATTGGCGCTGCGAATTCACTGGGTCACGAGACCGCTCGCGCTCGTGTCTTCGCGCATGCCAATTTGCATCCCCCTCGACGCTGCATTAGCATCGTCAACGTTGCGACGAAATTTCATCCATATTTTTGTTCTTTCATCAGCTCGTCAGTGAAATCGGTGATCGACGAAAAGAAAAAAAAAAAAAAAAAAAAAAGAACGGTCGATCCTCGAGTCAAACTCATTTGGGACTCGGACCTCGACGATCGTATCGTGAACTGATGAAGAAAATTTTTTTTTTAGGTCATAACATGTCGGGAGTGGACGGAAATAGTACCGAAGGGGAATCGGCCTGTGGGAGGGGACCGGCACAGACGGGACCCGGATGTTATCGTAACTATGAACATTACAGTCTGTCCCGACATCGGAGAAGTGCCTCGTCGTCCTTTCCCGCAATACCGAACGACATGCCGACCACGCCGGACAGTCCGAATCGTCGTCTTCTCGACTTTGCCCAAGCAATACCGGGCGCCCAGAACGACGATTATTTCCACGACGAACTGCCGGCACAGCATTCGAATCACGGAAATACAACGCCCAGCGTAAGTCTCAATGCCACTCAATGAATACGAAAAAAAAGATCAAATATACACGTGTATTCGAAACGAGCTTAACGTTTGAGCCGAGTATCGACTTTGATTTAGTCGCATCACACACGCAAGCTCCATCGAGAATATGCTAAACAACCGAGAGATATGTTGATTCAGAGTAAAACCTCGATTAAGCCGACCAAGCGGAATTGTGGCGATCATTGATAACTCAAATGCAGGAATAGTCCGAATTTTGTCGAATCACGCAGTTGTAGAGGACGAGGAGTTAAACAAAGTTTTTAACACTATTGCAATCAGATTTTATATTTAAAAAATAGAAATGGTCGTTGATGACATTGTCTAAATTTTTGGGATCGTTTTTTAAAACCGAGGCTTCAACGATTCGGTAAAACATCAAATATCTAGAAAATTTTTAGAACTACGTTGAATTTAGGAATTTCAAATTCGAGATCAGTCATTTTTGGTCCTGGCTAAATATGAACAAAATTCAAGGGAAGGTTTGGATCATGTCCTAATTTTCAGATTTCTAATTGAAATGTATTTATATTCTTTTTATCGAGTTAAGAACTACTAAAACGTAAATAATTGAATTTAAAATCCAATTATAACTGGATCGGTTACGATAAAAAAATTATCGTGTCCAGAAACCAATTCCGTAAAGAAATTACAGTTCCAAAAACTCTTTAAAGTCAATCCGTCTTCGAAGTTAGTAATTCTGTCTCATGATCTTTTACTTTAGTTTGTTAGGCACTCAAAAAGGCAGGAAATGCCTGTTAAAATTGCCTGCCATTCTTTTTTTTTATCATAATATCGAAATATTTACAATCACTACATTTTTCAATTCAATACATGGATAAAAAGTGTTTTCTTGGAGACGCTAAAAATTATTCAGGCGGTTTCGAATCCGTTTTACACACTCTATAAAAAAATTGCAAGTTTGTTTTGCATGGAAGGTTTTATCCATCGACTGCTGCATTAGTTTCAATGTACAATAGTGCAAGAATTAATGAAAAATTGAATTTATGGTACTTTTATAATAAAAGTAAAATGTATTATTGTTCCACATTGAACGTCACTTTATGTATTATGTCAGGCATATAAATTCCTGTGCATTAATAAACAATTAGGGTATGGATAATCGGTTTTAAGACAATCGAGTTTTTACTCTAAATCTTCTCGAGTTCACGTGCCGGAAATCGTTTGCTTTAACACTGTCGCGTTTGGAAGATTTGTTTCGCTCTTTGTGGCAAACGGCGAACGTTTATTCGCTCCGGAGACAGTCGCGCGAATAATATTATCGTTTGTACGATTATAGTACATATGCAAATGTACTTATCCGCGTGTGTGGGTGTGATGCGAACACTCGTAAAGCTTGTTGGAGTATAGTTTAGAATCGTGACTTAGAAGTCGGCAAGATTCGATAAAAATTAAATTAATAAAAACGTTAAAACGGGAATGTTACAAAGGATATGATAATGTTTGATGTCGCTCTCGAATTATTCGTTTTGTCATTCTTTTTCATTCAGTACAATTGATATTGACGATTTTTTTTTTCAATCGTTGAGCTAAAGCGATTAGTATAAAGCAAATAACAACGACTGCGTGTCGATTTATAAAATAGTATATATAAAACAATATTCAAATATCTATTCAATTTTTGGAAATGAAAAACATGGTGTATTTTTTCAATTACTCGATCGACGCGTGCTCGTTGAAATTGGCTTTATATTAATTTATTTTCAGGTTCAAGTCTAATTGTACTGGGCTGATAGTGTTAAATATTGTACCGAAGGAACGTGTTGTGGAACGAAACAATTGTTGAGACATACATCGTGCGCACACATCGTACAGAAAAAAAAGCGATTCGAAGATTTCTACGAAACAGTTTTGAACGAAAAGAAACGCGCATGGATTTGAAGACTGCAGTGGCAGCCGCGAAAATATTCCGTTCGTCGGAAATTTTTTTTTTTGTACATTTGAGAATCTTCGGAGAGAAAAACGAAGCAGACACGATATTGTTCTGTTGTATTAAATAGTGTGTAATAAATAGTAGACGGCAATTGTCGCTGCGATAGTTTTCCGATTACGAAAGCTTCTCACTCCTGCCTTCGTTATTATCGTCCGGAATAAAGCGAGTTAAAAAAATAATATGAAACAAGTCGTCGCAATTTTTTTAGTGAAAAAATACCTGTAGTATAAAAGTTATTTTGCAAAAAAGGCTTCTTTACATGATTTCTTAGAGGGAACTTTATTGTGATTAATTAAAGATTTTTTGGGATATCAGTAAAAACGTTTTTAAAACTTTTCTTAACGCTAAAAAATCGCATTTAAGAAAAAATATCCAAACGTATGAGTGTGTGTGCGCGTGTATTAGACACGAAAAAAAAAAAAAACCCAAAAGAATTTTTGTCAAATGTACGTAGTTACACTGAAAAAATTGCTTCCTATATCGATATGCATATGAAATTTGTATGCATGAACCGTGTAATAAATTAGTCAATTGCTTTTTTTTAAATTGTAAATTTCGTTCACTAATACTGAACGTTTTCGGTTATTTGTCTAATGCTCTTTTATGAATCTCCCGAAGACGATTTTCCGAAGATTCGAATGTACTTACGAAAAAAAAAAAAAAAAAACAAACGGCAGATCGTTGGAACAATTTCACGGCGGACACTGCAGAATTCGACAATCGCGAGCACACAGACAATGAGTTCGATATGAGCGAAATTCGTCGACGAAAAAAACAAATCAATCGTTTGTGAAAGGGGGTCGCAAGATATCAAGTCACATTCCTCTAAGACGCATGAAAGGATTGGGAAAAAAAAAACAGAAAAGAGGACGATAACAATATTTCCTTGGCCCATTCACAGCCACTTAGAATGGTAATTAACACTCATTTGTTGACTAAAGATTGAATTATTAAAATACACTTTCGCAAAATTAATGTGAATTAAAACGAAGAAGAGTTAACGAGCCAAAGCAAACGTGACTAAGAATCGCTGAATCGTTTCCGCGTACTGTACATAAAGAATCGTTGTGTTTTGTGAACGCATCGGCGCAATCGTGACTTATCGCTACGACAATACGACATCTTTTTGTGTGCCTTTCTCCATTCTCGTTTCGTCAATAACTTTTCAAACGTTATCATGTCGATGTGTGTTTTTTCAAAATTTCTCGTTAGTCTAACGTAGTTGCAATGCTTCGTCGTAGAAAATAAAGTACAAGTGAACATTTGCTTTCGCAATAGTTTAATGGAAATGCATAGATCGCAAAAAAAAGAAAAAAATGTACACGAGTAGTCTGGAAATTTGAGGAGCCCGAAAGACTAGTCTGTCGAGTTAACACTAGTGTATTTAAATGTTATACGCCAACATTTGTATGTTTTTTTTTTTAAACTAAATCGCGCGAAAACGACTAGCAGCAGATAACACGCCAACGGAATAAAATTTATCGTAAAAGTTGTGAAAAAAAAAAAAAAATGGAAACGTGAAATACTAAAATTTACAATTTCAGGCAAAGTAAGTGTTGTCGTTCGCTGCAACGAACGTGACAAATTTTTTACGCTCTGCACGAAAGATTCTACTTCCTCCTTCTGTGTCTTATCTCTTGTTAGAATGTGCCACTTTGCAGCGACGTTGTGTGCGAGCTTCTAATTAAAAATTAATAAGAAAAATAGATTTTTACAATAATCAAAGTCGTCAAATATGTGTAAATTCGGTGTGAATCTTCAATTCGACAAAATTACGATCAATCAGCTGTGAAACAGATAAATGAAAAAAGAAAAGAAGAAAAGAAAGGAGACTTGAATGTAGATAGTGTTACGTAAAATACGAGAAATAATAATTCACTAAAATTAGGAGTCTGTGTAGATAACGAGTAAATTTATAGTGACAATTATAGCGAAGATTATCGATAGTTAGCGCGACTTTTAGAGTTGTAGCGTCGAAACGTAAGAGTATCTTTCTCGTACTCGTTCGTAAATGAAAATTATACTAGATAAAGAAGAGCCGATTAGTTACTTTTGATACACAATTTACGAGGCAGCCTTTCTGCCCTTGCAACATTTGTCGCTTCGGTAAGGAATGTTCATTACTCATTACCTAAAGTAGCTTTGATGTTTTACGTACTGCCGCTTCGTTCCTCTTCACACAATAACACAGCTACTCGAGCTCCGATTTTAGAAAATTACATCTGGCGGTTCGAAAAACTATTTTTTCTCCTCAGCATCTACGGGAGGAAAATTCATAATTTTTCCGAAAATAACAGTTACATGCATTGAGAGTTTCAAAAAAAAAATTGTCGACATATATTGAAAAATTAAAAAGATCCGATCGTCGGAAGGCAGACTCGTTTTTTTTTTTTTAAAGAAATTGGGCGAATCACACTGTAATAAAAACGACGCATTTAATATTTAAAAAAAAGAGAAATTAAATTGAAGCATTATAAATGTTTGTCACTGAATTATGATTAATATTAATTCGATAAATTTAATTGAATTATATTAAAAAAAAACACAAGTTTTTCACTGAACGATTTTATCTTTTTTAATATTCAAGAAATCTAGTCAATATTTTTTTATTGGACTCTCGATCGATGTAGATATCGTAAAAAAAAAAATGCATTGATTTTCCTCCCAAGATTTGAAGAACAGAAAAAAAACTAACAAGAGCCTCACTCGAATTTCGAACGGCCGGACGAGTGTAGCGCCTCGAACGAACGTCGTTGCTTGACACGAAAATTTGTTGTTCGATTAAAAACATCCCTCTCGTCTCTATCTTCCGCCCACGCAACTATCTTGTCTCTATCGAGTGTATTGTCGAACGAAAATTTTACCCAGTATATATATATTTATTTCAGATTAGGATTAAACGATTTGACGTCAATAGAGAGTATCCGAAGGGTCGGAGTTAGCGATCCCAGTCCGGAAAAAAAAACGAAATCGATCGATTTAGCGCGTCCCGAACGACAAAAAAAAAGTTGCTAATTGTAGAGGGATGGACGGTGTTCCTGGAGTCCCGAATTACGTACGGTACGAGAATTTGTCGTAACTGTTAAGTTAGGAGGAACAAAAAAAATCGTATATAAGTACTTTAGGGTTTCTTTTTGCGTTCGGGTAATGAAGATCCTCAAATTTCACGAATCTCGAATGAAACGCTGGCGCTTTTTTTTTTTTATTAGATGAACAATAATTGAAGCTATTAGTTCGAAGAGTTTATTCGAAAAAAAAAATTGAAAAAAAAAAAAAAAACAAGACAAATTTTATTTTACAAAGAGGTTTTTGTCGCTGTTTTTCAGACAATGCTGCCTGATTTACGCAATGTACAGAGATGAGACGTGGGAATCACCGTTTAATTGGTGGATTAACGGAGACGCGGGAAACGCGTGTTTTGTTTCGAGACAAGCTTCGCGGAACGGGGTTTACGAAGGGAGAGAAAGAGAGAGTGAGAGAGAGTAAGAGAGAGAAAGAGAAAGAGAGAAAAGGAGAAAGTAAGAGAGACGATCGTTACTGTCACTACAAATGCGGCTGAGTAATGACAAGACATTCCGCATAAACGCACGCCAATAATTACTATATATACGGAACAGAGCCCAGTATATAGAAAAAAAATAATAATAAATAAAAAAAATACACAAACGCAGCAGACGCAGACGCTGAATAAGTTCAGGCTAATTTGTAAAACACGTTCAATAAATGATTCTTTTTCCATTTCACGATGTTTCTTTATTTTGTTTATTATTTATGTGTTTTTTTTTTTAACAATTTTATTTAATAAAACCTCAAGACTTTTATAATCGTATCGTTTAATTTACAGTTTATATTAACGTATATATCTATACAGACTGATTCGGAGTAAACTAAATGATTTAATTGAATTTCTTTTTAATTCACGCGTATGAATGTTTTTGAAATAAAAATCGAATCGGTTGATTTTTAAAAAAATTCCAAATTAATTTCTATACATTAACATATTTTTTTTCATAAAAAAACATTCCATATTTATTCCGAATCAAGCTGTATACATGCATACGTCTAGAGAAAAGAATAGGCTCCTCGAATTAGACAGTGAAAAAAAAAATGTACCTCGCATCGCTATCGACAATGGTTCATTTATATTTTGATAAAAAAAAAACGTGTACGATTGGGTAAGTAAAGTCGGAGAGTAAATTTCATTTACAAAAATACAATATTGTACAAAGTGGCACCTTCTTCCAAAATTAATATGAATTAACGTTTGCGCGCGTTAAATTCGATTCAATTGCACCGCCTCGTATGTACGAAGGGTGTTGCTGCCTGCTGCTGGTGACAACGACGATTCGCGTCTCTCAGGCTCCCCGGAAACGGAATTCACGCAAAAATGTGTTTATCGTGTTTATTTTTTATCTCGCGCTTTTATCGTTCGCGTTTTAAAACAATCGGAGGATCGAAATAATTTCTCGACAGAGCCTCATTGTTTCATTTATTAAATTATCATTAAAAAAAATTTAATGTCTAACGAAATTATAAGAAATATTTTTTTTATACTTCATGGAAAATAATTTTTCGTGCTATCTGAGAAATTCGAGAGAATGAGCGAGAGAAATTATTCGATAACTCCGATGGTACAGCGATGAAAATTGAGCACGTAAGAATATGAGATAATGTGTAACATTATAGGATGAAGAGAAAAAAGACGGCAGAAAAATCGAGAAAATCGATGAATTGCCTAGTGAATTCGAGTGTTGCTTTTGTACTACGAAGGTATTTACAAAACAAAAAATATCACTAAACATTAATACAAACTTTGTAAAAAAAAAAACGAAAAAAAAAAAAAAAAACAAGACAAAAGTCGGTAATTTGTACGTCGCGTGACCCTTCCAGGAAACTTTTTATTCTCGAGCAATTTTAGATATTATCGCGCAAGAATGCCGTCGCACATTGTCGCGAACTTGTCAAAACTTTAAATTACTTCCGAAACTGTTTCGCACGGTCACCGGCGAGCGACGTATGAATTGTCGACGAAAACAATTCATTTATCGAAATAAATGTCACCCAGCACTCTAATCGATAAGTCCGTAGACATTACAGACGTCGGCAACATTTTTTTACACGCTATGAATTTTTTTTTCACATTCACCTTTGTTCTTTTTTAATACACTAAAATGGCATAATGTTATTGTTTCCTGTGGGGAAGGACGGGGTCGCGAACGCGAGAATAATCCATTGTTTATCACGTATTGACTTATTCCGAAAATATAATTTATTTATTTCGACAATATTTCTCTGCAATTCTATGCTTCGGAATTCATTGCAAAAAAAATGTATGTCCAGAATAATTTTAAATACTTTCGGGAAAGTGTGAAAAAAATGTTTGTTAATAAATTTAATTTTGGGTAAATATATATTAATAAATTATTTTTAAAACATTGTTTAACGAATCATTCGGCAACGTAATTTATTTTGCCGAAATTGGGAAATTACGATAAATATAATAATTAAACGAAAAACCCTAAATTTAATAACATATTTTTTGTACATATTAATATTCGATGCGAGCTGCCCAATCCTCCCCTGCGATACCGAAACTTCGAAAAGGCTTTTCTCGTTCGTTTGACTTACTTTATTTCCGTTGAAGTCGCGTGATAATAATGTAAAAACGAAAAATCATCTAATTTTATTATAGTACAAAGTGTGCTTTTTTTACGCTGTCACGGGTAAGTGTCGCACATTTACCTTATCCTCATAACGCGCGCCTCGCGAGATACGTTTTGCCCGGCTTATCGACGAGCTTCGTCTCTCGAAGCGATTAGTGCGAATGGACTTTGATTTTGTTGACAATCTCGATATTATTTTGACATTACACAATTTTTTTCTTCCTCAATCTCTCGAACCCACGATACAGTGTAGTCGAAAAAAAGAAACATAAAAAAACGTGTAGTCGTAGAATGAAAAAAAAAAGAGAAATAGAAAAACATTATTTGGCCCGTGCGACCCTCAAACTCGTCGGATTTAATGTCTCTGTCTCTTTCTAGGAGTACAAAGAGTACCGGGACGCGGAAAATATAATGCCGCTGGCGACGAGCGATTTTCGTAATCCAGTTTGTCAGGAATTAAGATCGATGCGCGAGAGCAGCGTCGAGACGAGCGGTTACGGCGACTACGCGCCGGAGATATATCAGCCGGAATTTTACGCTCCGGAATTGTATGCTCAAGAGATGTACGTGCCGGAATTGTACGCGCCGTCCCCGGTGCAGGCGATCGAGTCGACGATCGTTTACACGAAGACCTACGCCGACAGAGGGAGCGTCGACAGTTCGGACACTTACGCGAGTTGTCAGACGCATCCTTTCCACTCGCAGGCCGATCTCACCGACGAGGCCGACAGCAACCTTTACATAAATCCCCTCGAGGGCGCGGACAAGGTGCGAGTGAAGAAATCGTCCTCCGGCGAAATCGCGCGGAACACGATCGACGTGTCGCCGAGCACGGAGTCGCTCAAGGGATTGGAGGTCACTCAGGCCGAGAGTAGCAAGGTCAGCCTCATCGAGACTTTGCCTAAGCACAAGAAAACTCGGATCCAAAAGGTGAGGACTATCGGATCCTGTAACTATTCGTTGATCTCGCGGTATTTGTCGTACGAAGGCGGGTTCCGTATTAGTTCATGGAAAAGTTGTTTAAAAATGTTTTTGTTACACATTTTTTTAAACTCCACACTTTTTGTAATTCTTCATTTTATAATTATTAATAATAGACAATAAATTAATTATTTTTTTAAAAATGATTTATTATAAATTATTAATAATAATTAATTATTAAGTAATTATTAGTCATTAAATAATAATTTTTTGTAATTCGTCATTTTTTACAGTTTCAAATTTACCTGTTCATTAATTAATTAATCGAAACATTCTATCAAGATCGAAGAAGAGTATTTCGTATTTACGCGTGTTCGATCGATGATTTCAGAGCGGCGGCCTGCGAAGACAAGTGACGATGGAGCAGGAGCCATCGATGTTGGGCCAATTGTCGCCAATAGCGTCGAACGCCGGAAGTACCGAGGACAACAACAATCATTGCGAGACTGGTTTGCGGGGCGGACGTTCGTCGAGCACGATAATCAGTCCGACGACGACGGCTCACGCGATCGCGACGGCGGCGCGTGTTATAAATCGTCATCAATTCGGCAATCTTAGCGGTTCTAAGCAATACACCGGTAAATTATGAATAATGACACGTTGGCAATTGCGCCGTGCTTGTGCGAAACACGACAAATCAAAAACTCACACGCAAACACACGAAAAAAAAAAAAAACCAAGAAAGACCCGAGCATAAAATTCTATTGTTTATACATAGTAAAAAAGAGAGAAAAGAAAATGCCATTATTACATACGTAGTGAATTATCATAGAGCATCACCGCAAGAATCTTCACTGTACATACTTGTAAAGTAATTAACGACTCGGACGTACATATCATTGAATCTCATCTCCCCTACCCCCGCAGCTTGTTCGTTACTTTTTTTTTTATGAAAACGTAGGGGAACGAGATACACTAGAATACGATAAAAAGAAAAAGGAAAAACCAAATCGCCCGCGGAAATCACCGTCACCATTTTTCATTATTCGATATTCAATCCTGAATAATAAACATTAAAAATACAAATTAAATAACAACAATCTAAAAAAACATAAATCTGATAAACAGATAATAAAACAATTTATTATAATTATTTATCTATTTATTATGTTTAATTACTTTCAAATTAAATTTTATATTAATTTTTTTTTTTTCGATTGTTATTATACTTTTGTTTATCCTCTAATTAATCGTCGTGCAAAGCGAACGCATTCCCCGGAGTTTTCGCATCGATACGCGATCTGGTCGCGTGCCGGCCAACGAACTGATGGTCGATACGAGCGATGTTGAAAAAAAAATTTAATTACGAACCCATTTCGAACTGGCGATGAGTTTTTCCTTTTTTTTTTTTCTTGCCTTGCAAGAGCGGCTGCACCTTCACGGGCGCGTTGCGCCCCGGACTCGCGGCGATCTAGTCGTTACATCGAATCCGTTTAGGGATTTAGCGCGGGCATCACCAAGTACCTTGTTGCGAATGTATAGTATGTATAGACACTGGTTGGCAATTAGGCCGTGGCTTTTCTTAGTGCGACACGAAAACACACACATCATGCAAAAGACGCGAATGCGCATTCGGAGCAAAAAAGCTGGAAAAAAAGAAATTGACGCAAAAAAAAAAACGTTATGTATATATGTACATTTTTCATTAAGACTTGTTATCTCTCCACACGTTCATGTCACGTGGGACGACAGTGAAAGAGTTATGTTATGGAGAAAAAAAAATTATATGTAGAGTATACATAGTTATGCACGCAACCGTAGTTTGTAATGAAAGAAAAACTATCTAGTTCGTTTATAGTGCGTTGATTATTTATTTATTACTATTATTATTATTATCATTAATATTATTATTATTATTCTAGTTATTGTTATTACGGTCTGTTGCGATCTCGTATGCTATAATATTCATTATAATTGATCAACGAATTTAACGTAATATCTTGCTGCCATTCTACGCGTAAACGAATTTTTTCGTCGAAAAATCTGAGATTATTATTACGATTAATATATACACACATGAATATATATATATATATATATATATATTTGTAGCGAATATTTGCAAAAATGATTTGCGCAACATGCTGAATATTGTAAATACGATACAATGGTTATAATTTATTTTTTTATCATCGAGTCGAAGCGTCGAGGAAAGACAGGGAGTGACGAAACGGTGCGAGAATCGTGTGAGCCGCCAATGTATATGAGAGGAGAGAAAAAAAAAATAAGTTAACGAAAACGTGAATACTCGTTTTTTCGATGTTTATTCGAGTCGTCGACGTCGCTCGCGAATCTCACTTTTGAGTATTTCGATAAGCGTATTATTATTGTTAAGAGTCGAAATCGAAATGTTTGTACGAACAATTTGTCTCATTTTCTTCTTTCCGAATTATTTTTTCTTTTCTCTTGTCGCTCAAAACTAGCCCGATCGTTGCGGGTCAATGTGAATGCCGCGGGCGCTTCCGCGCGGCCCACGATCGGGCGCCAATCGAAACGAAAATAAAACATGCGTCAAAGCTTTATTTTCTTTTCATTCGAGTGCGCACGGTGATCCGTTCTATCCTTTCACGTTTGTCGTTTTTTACTTTCTCGCTTGGTCAATATTTAAGGGCGTGCATCTGGCCTTTTCGAAATGGGGTGTCAATTTTGGTGAACGGTAAAAGAGAAGCCGGAAGAGGTCTTTTTCGAGAAGCTTAGCGATGAATACTTTCCAGTGGAAGAAAAACGATGCTTTTCGGAATGAAAAAAAAAAATTTCAAGCATGAAAAATTCGTCACAAATAATCGGCATTTTTACGTACTTAATAAAAAAATGAAGATTCAAATTTTTTCCTCGTCACAAACCATCGTTGTGAGCTTGGATAGCCCTTTTTAAATCTATATGCATCCCTTTCTCTAGTCAATATTTTTATTTAAAAAAAAATGAATCGCTTCCAATTTTTGAAAAAAAAAAAAAAAATCCAAAATTTGATTCCATTGTTAAATTGTCAGTTAAATGTCCCCTCAAAGTTCAATTGTCCGAAGGCCGTAACGATGACAATTTGTCGCGCCGCACCCGCCGGCACCCGCGTAAGTATTTTATATCGTCACAACGATGTTTCCTCAATGATATAATTTCAGGTCTAAGCACGCCGACGCGCGCGGGGAACAATAAATTGTCGATATCCGCCGATTCGATCGACAGCGTAGCGACGGCGGCGGCGCACGCCGAGAATCGTCAGAGAATATCGAAGTCGATACTGAAAAAGTCCGACGCGAGCGCGAACGATTACAATAACGATCGCGACGGCGACACGGAAAAGCTCATACTAGACAACGCGAGCGCGAGCAGCATGT
This sequence comes from Ischnus inquisitorius, assembly GCA_963924025.1. Lineage (NCBI taxonomy): Eukaryota > Metazoa > Arthropoda > Insecta > Hymenoptera > Ichneumonidae > Ischnus > Ischnus inquisitorius. The sequence continues at coordinate 1,786,750 of OZ001243.1, read as the reverse complement.
GCAACGAAGGATTCAATCAGAGTCCGGTGCTGAATCTGAACGCTGCCCGTTTCGCCAAAGCCGGTCAGATACTTCGAAGCAACAACAACGTCGAACAATACACTACCACCGAGCAGAGCGAGGGAAAGAGCGTTTCCAAAGGATTGTTCGGTGGTACGCTCGAAGGTATTGCGCCAGAGATCTACGTCGATCGATAAATAGAGAATATTAGAAGCAGAAAAGAAACTAGTTCACCGTAAAGTTAGTTCGCTTGCAGTAACAGCACAAATATTCCAGTAGCCGATCCGTTAGCGACGAGATTAGTCGAGAAAAAAAAAAAAAACCGGAGTCACTAGATTGCATCCGTAGAGTGTCAAGTAAAAATTCTTTACAGAGGAGAAGCACAATCGTAACGAGACGATGGTGGATAATCAGGAGAAAGATTGGGACGAGGCGTGCGACGAGAGGACGCGAGTGCGCTCGACGCAGACGGCAAAGGACGACAGAACGTCGTTGATCAAATCGCTGAGACCGTACAAAATAACGAAAAGAATGATAACGGGGGAGAAGCGAAAGGTGTGCCGTGCGAGCAGCGGCACGCCGAGCAACGTCGCCGTCGTCGGCGCCGATGGAAATCGTCTTGCCCAAGAAACGCATCGCGCCACCTCGTAGCCCACGATTATACCGCGCTACAGGTTTTTGGTATCGAGACTCAGCGACGACACCGTCGAGATCGTTGTAGTCGAGGAGATATAAATATGAGATCGTTGAAAAAAAAAAAAAACCAATGGAAAAAAGAAAAACTTTCGATGAATGTTCGTAGTCATTCTATATTTACTGTGTGTCGTGTCTGTAAAGTAACACTTTAGATATTTTTAGTTACTATCGTTTGTCTTCTTTCGATAGTCAGATATTTATAGAGAACGATTATTGCGGATAAAAGTTTTAGCGATGCATGCCCCCTCCCCTGCCCACCCCGCCAATCAGAGTCGCGAAAAACCCACGTAGAGACCGCACAATCCGCGATGCGATTCAGTACGCGAAATCGTTCGGGCTCGCGTCGTCGAAGCCCGGGCCTCGGCTGTTATTGTTTGTAGTTCAGAAAAATCACGTACACTCGTCGTCGTCGTAGTCGAACGTTTTTATGTACTGCGCGCGGTTGGGCGCGCGCGCGCGTCGATTAGTTTCGTGTTAATTTTAGCGGTAAACGAGCGTAAAATTAAAAAGGGGTTATTATTACGAGCAAAAGGGACGAAGGAAATAAAGGACGAGGGATTGCTTAGAGACGAAGATTTTTCGCGCGAAAACGAAAACGGACTAGAGGTAAGGAGCGCCGTTGTGATATGTATGGGATAGCGTACTATTATTAGGAAAGATGCATACGGGGTTTTAGTGAGATAATATCGATCGGTACGGCTTTTTTCACGCGGCCAACTACACAATAGCGATAAAACGCACGAACACGCGGACTCGGGACGGACGTTGCGCGTAGAATATCGTCGTCGCGCTGTACGAACTACTTTTAATTTCGATGTTACCGCGAACTTTCGAGAGTCTAATTAACATAATATTGCCTAACATAATGTGCCTTGTGCATCAAGCATTTCATCTCGCGTTGTACGCAATAAAGAAAAAAAAAAAACGAAAAATCTTTGGATATATTGTATAAATACGAACTGCTTGTGCTCAACGAATGAAAAATGATGAAATAAATAGAAATGAAAAAAAATGCAGAAATATCGAAAACGTAGAAAAAAAAAAGGAAAAAATGAGCGAATTTGCATTTCTGTGATACAGAGTCGCGCCTCCTTATCTCTAGATGCTTTTGCCTGAGCACACTTAAATCTGTCGCACAATTCGAATAGCGCGACGAGAGAGATGAGTGTGATTTGAGATCTTACCGGGAGTCGAATCTCGCGGCAGTAAAGACATAGCTTCGACGCGTACGATATATATATATATATAGTTAAATCGTTATAACATAATTAACTTAACGAACGATCGAATCTTTCATGAATGTCCGACGGCATCACCAATATTCTCGTAATCTTACGATAAGTTACGGATACTTACACCAATGTTATTCGAACATGAAAAAAGAAGAAAACTAAATCTGATACGCAACTTGGCAATCGTCAGCGATGCGACGCAAAAATGATTTGAAAAAAAAAAAAGAAAAATCTGACCATCTCGCCGACTCGTGACTGAATATCGTAACGTACAACTGCATCTATGCGCGATCCGTCAATATTTTTACAACAAAAATGATAAACAAAAAAAAAAAAAGTAAAGTCGATCGAAATTGCAATGAGAACAATCTTTACATCTCTCGGCGTAAGTTCGAACTTGAAATACGGCGAGCGTCGTCGAATATATATTCGCGAATCTTCGTGAAAACTGTAACACTGATTGTTTATTGATGTGCGCTACTTTGGTAAAAAAAAAGAAACAACAAAAAACGAAAAAGATATGTATGTGTGCTTGCAAAGAGTAGATCACCGACACGCACGACCCGCAATCTTCTTTCTCTATGTGAACGCGGCTGGGTAAGTGTGGCCCGAACGTTATTACATAGTTACCTGTTAAATATCGTTTAGTCGAATCGTCTATTTAGAGAAAACAAAGAAAACGACCCACCTGTGTATATAGATAAATGAAAAAATATATATATATCGAGCGATATACCGATGACGATACTGAGTGGTTTTTTACCTTCCGAGTCTTCCATTTTTTTGCGCATGCATACAATAACAATAACAATACATAATTGCTGGTAATAATTACGAAACTAAAAAATAAGACAAAAAAGGAAACTAAATTCATTAATGAGTTTATTAATACTATTCTTTTAGTACTAATTATTACATTACTTTCCATGGCTTCGAATTTCATTGAAATAAAATTTTGGTAAAATTTCTAAGTGAAAAAAAAGAACCGGTTTAGCAACACATCGGACTCGATAATTTTATTAAACACATACTTTTCATAATACGATAATATATCAAACGTATACGTCTACGGTTACCCGATACGAATTCACGAGCATTTGGCTTACAGGGAACAATCGATGAGCCGATACGATCGATTTATCTTCGAGAATCGTTGACCTTGAAACGCATCGTCGAATCTTCTGTCGCTCACGCGAATATCACCCATGTGTATCGGCTCATTAATCGTGTCGGATTTTTTACTCGGTAAAATAGTATGGCTCTTCGTTGCTGTCCTTCTTGAAGCGATGAATCGCCGACGGCTTCGGTCCCTCGTCGTCGTACAGCAATTTCCTCTCGACCTTGTTCGCCAGCTCGGGATTATTCATCAACAATTGAATGAACCAGTTTATGGGAAACCTGCGATAGATAAATTAGTCAAACGGGGGAAAAAAAAAAATTTATATTCGATTCAAATAAATTTTTTATTTTTTTAGACATTTTTTTATTTCTTGAAAATCCTAACGTTGGGCGCCCGGGAATAATTGAGGTTTTTAAGGTGCTGTGAAATGCCTGGGTCGGTAACGAAAAATGTAATAAATTCTATTCCGAAAACAGAACTTTGTGAAGAATCATGCTTATCTACGTTAGATCCATTTTAGAGGATAAACCCGATTCAAATTGGCCTTGAATATTCGTGGTTTTGAAGGGGTCTCAATTACAGTTTTAGTTTTATCAGCAGGACGCTGGATGGGTGGGCGAGTCGATTTTTCTTATCACCTTAAGGCACAAGCGACATTCGAATTTTTCTGAGTAAGTTTACAAACGGCTGCTGGTTATTCAACAACAACAAAAAAAAAGAAAAAGAAATTAATAACGGCCCGGGGAGACCGCAATCCGAAAATTCAATTTGGAGTCTAAAACGGCAGAAATTGCGTGTGGGTCGTCAACGACCCGGATTGCCCGCGGGGTCAGTTTCTTTTTCTCAGCTTAGCTGTGCTGGAGGGTAGTCGTTAAAGGGTCATTATATTTTGAATAATTGTCCCTTAATAATAATAATAATAAATGAACAGTAATAATATTGTTTATAATGATATTATAAATTAAAAAAATGATTCGTAACTATAATTTAACTTTATAATTTTTTTTATCGTTCTCTATTTTTTTAAATTCTTTTCGATTATATTATTCTATCGTTTTTTAATATCGCTATCACAGTCTGAAAACTTCGGCTGACCCGAAAGAAAAATGAAAAACATCTTTCAACTAAAATAAATCAAACATATTTTTTCTAAAAAAAAACAAAGTTGCTTTTTCATATAAAAAATGTAGAGTTTTTTTCGAAACGCACCTCTGCGCGTCATCCTTAACCGGCAGAAGCATCATCGATTCGTGTCCGTACAGATTCGGGGGTTGTATGTCGCTCGCGCGTTTGCCGAAGCCGATCGCCGTGTACAGTGAATGAGGCTTCTTGAATGCGCGGATTTCGCGGAGTTTCGGTCTCGGCTTGGACATAAAATTATAGTCGCGGTTGTTCTTGGCACCTTCGGTGGCGATGACAAGTACGACCATAGCTATAAGAACTCCGAAGCGTACAATGACCTGAAATTAATTTAACTCTCGTAATGGCATGTAAGCGACGTCCGAGAGTAGCCGTCGTCACGTTGAGACGACGCAGGATTCCATATCGCGTAATACGTATGTTCTCAGAAATCTATTCAAGACTACTCAACGAAGGATTTTGACAACGATTGTAACGAAATTTCGATAACGTTCGAACACACTCGGATACTAATATCGTTTATTAAATGTTATGTCGCGTTTGTCTATCAAAATTCCACGAAACAATCACAATGGCAAACAAATTTCTCTCCGAACAAGCATTCGACTACCGTAAAAATAGCATTGATATAAAGTAAAATGTCAAAAGTAACAAAAAGTATTGTTACAAAACAAATTTTAAGGTCGTCCGAGCGCTACAGTCTGTGAAAGTCTTTCCCAATAAGATAAAAATCTAAAAAAAGTCGAGCATACGGAAGGTGTGCGAAATATTTTGGGCAACAACAATTCCAAAAAGTTATTAACAAGGAGAAAATTACTTGTTTAAGAAATTACCTGAAGCCCTTATTTTTTTATTAAAATGATTTGTTAATTTTTCTTAAGACGTATGCATTTTTTCTGAATTCTCTGTGACTGAACATTTTTTTTTCAATTTTGGAATATTTGTGAAAAACCACGAATTTTGTACATGGGTTTGTTATAAAACCGCCCATTATTCTCGAGAAGTTTCCGAATTGTTGCTGAAATAGATTCACAAATACGGCTCAAACAACTATAAAAAGAATTCAATTTTCAACGAATTACAAAAAAAAGCGAAATTTCATACATATTTACAAACAATGACAAATATTTTATCGGCAAACCTTACACGCAACAAAATCTGTTGGAATAGAAAAGTCTTAAACACCATAAAAAGCTATTGATAGAAAGTGCAGGAATCATCACCACAAAAAAAGGTTGCGAAGCGAAATATTGCACATGACTTCCTCAATATTTTCTAATATCCACGAAACTGCGGAACTTAAATATTAATACATGTAAAAAGTTGATTGCCCGCGAATAACAATGGTTTGATAAATAATGAGAAGCGCAAACAGGAAACCAATCTGCGATTTTCTGAAAATTACGCTTTCCGTAATAGCTCTGAATAAAAAAAATAACGACTAATAACGGGGTCAAAATCTGTTACACGCTTAGTCGCGCTAAAAGCATACGAACGTCGACATATGCTCGTCAATTATAAGCTTTCTCGTGAGTCGAGCCTCGCGAGGACGAGAAAAAACCGGGAAGAGATGTGCAAAATTCATTTTTTCAATATCCTAATTTTATTTATTTTTCATATATTTAAATCAATCAATAATTAAGCGCCAAAAGTAATAACTCGGTCGAAAATTATTCGCTCAGAACAAAACGAAAAATATAAAATTGAGATGAAATATTAATCCATAAAAATTCAATACCAATAGTTGTGAAATATAAATTTGAATTGTAGCGAAAACAACCATTGGAAAGAGACCTGGAGAGTTAAGAGATTTAAAAAAACATTAAAATCAAATATTCAAATTTTTATTAAACTCGGCACACAGACCGAAATCCGGGAAAATGAACTTTGAATTTACAATTCTGATGCACAAAAATGCACAAACACATTCGCTCCGAATTAAATTTTTCTAACTGCGCCCGATTACTAAAATCATCAACACATCGGCACAGCAAATTCAATTTTTTTTGTATTCAAACAAAATGTTTCCTTTGCAGAAAAAAAATTGCACACCATAAGCGAAATAGTGAAAAAACAAAACAAATCTTACACCAATCGGTATCATATTTATCCGCGTTATTGAAAGTTTCGCCTTCGACGCCGCGCGAACGAACGAGCTCCGTGCGACAACTGCCGAACAAGTTGTTTCGGGGGTTGAAAAAGAGCGTATCGTGCGGCACACCTCGAATTAATTAAGCGAAGCGGTTGACACTAAATGGCAACAGCAGCCGCACGAATTAATATAACGAAAAACACACGCCCTGTTTAATACCGAGCTCCATGCGATATACTGCATGACAAAATTAAAAGACGCAAAAAAACAAACGAAAAAAAAAGGAACTTAATTACACTCCGTTACTCACCCTCGCCGAGCACGAATTCCTTTCACACGTCTTCATAGCCATGATCGTTATCGCTCCGCGACGTGACAAGCGCCCTTCTCTCGGATCTTCCCGATGTAAAAGCTAAGTTCCGAAAAAGCGGGAAAAAAAAACAACGATCCCAAAACGATATATCGAATTTCGAAAAATGCGCTCGTCGACAATTTCGTGAGACGAGAGAAAAACAAATCGGATGAAAATCTCGCTCGTCCGGATTGTCTTTTCGTCGCTCGAATCTCAACTTGTAAACTGAGGTAGCCGATGCGATCGGGCTCCCTTTTTGTACGTGAAAGCCCCCGCAAGCCCGCGTTGCGCATTTGCCGACGCGTAGCCGCCGTCGTTGCGTACGAAATTTCGCTCCGATACACGGTATATAACACGCAGAAACTCGACGAGAGTACCCCCGCATAGTACCGAGCAACTCTCGGGTCCCTTAATGCCCCCGGCGCGGTTATATATCGTACCGTAGCCCGAGTCAAGCGAACAGTAGTCGACGCGGCATTCGCGGCACTCCGCTTACTGCCGTGCACATTGCCTTCCCATACGACGACACTCTACTTATCACTAATTGAAAGTGACCGTGCCGGTGTGGTCGGGGGCTCGGTTCGGATGCGCCATCGGCACTCGGGAGAGCGCGAACGCACGCTACTCCGTCTACCTATGTACCCCCTTTCGCTACGGAGGCGAATACTTGGCCGTATAACTCGGCACGGTTGCTCAACCCCCGCACAATTATCTTCGCATTATCGTTTGCTCTTTAAATAAATAAAAAGCTCACGAATATAAAACCAGCCCCCACCGTGATCGTGCAGGCGCGAGTAATTTTGCTCATCGTTTATTGCCACGCAGGGCAGCTTCACGAATAATTAACAAAAATGCTCGAAAATGGAGAAGTATCGTTAATCATAACGTGAGCGTTTTTAACACCGATTAATCGTAATTTTTTTTCTTCAATTATGATATATATATTTCATATATGTTAATGTGATATAAATTACTTTGCTAGCTTCTTGTACTGATCGAGCACGATAACGGGAATGTTTTCGAGTATAACGGATTTCGATAGGCCGGCATATTTCGCGAGGAGTTGAAGATAGTGCAGCGTCGTGACTCCCTCGAATTCCCACTCGCTGCTGATCTTTCCGCTGAAATAAAAAACGTACTTTTGTATGAAATTGCATTTTGGATTCGGCGAATGCATACTTGGAGAAAAATTATGTTTCGTACCTATCGGCGACGACGAATGACAATACGTATTTGCAAACGTGAGCCACGTAAGCGTCGAAGACCGACGGTGGAAATTGTCGCAACAACGTTTGAATTCCGATGGTGAATATCACCGCGTCCACGGGATCCTGAGGCTTTTTGCTCAGCAGACTCGCTGCGATTGAGAAAAGATTTTCTGTTATTTTTTTGGATCTGGCGTTTTTCTTTTCTTTTTTTTCATTCGAGCCACATGGAATATTTTTCATCGAAAGAAATACCGCGGGTGTCGGAGAGAATAGGAAATCTCGGAGAAGAAATGTTATTTCAATCCTAGGATCGAGTATAAACTAGCTGCGACGAGGGAGAGCGGGAGAGAGCGAGCTATTCCATCTCGGAGCGTCGCGAAATTGAATCGAACGCTCAAGTAGTTTTATGCTAATCAGTATAGATCCAGGAATAGAGCGACACGGAAACGGGAAGGCTTTTTGCGAAAAACCATCCCACGCTACCCACGCTGTTAATGTTATTAGTCTGGCTTCGGATGTTGTGACGCTCGAGTCACCGCATGACGAGCGGCGTTCCCGAAACTACGACGAATACCCGATTTCATTTCGCGAGTTATCGAATTTCTTTGAAACGATTCTCAAAATGTGGTTGGCGATCTTTTGACTCTCTTTCTGGGGCATGATTCGGGACGTGAACGAAGATTCTCGGTCAAATTTTGATAGAGATCGGAAGTTTCGAAAATCAAAATTACAAAATTTAGAAAAAAAATATTGCTCTAAATTTTAAGCAAAAAAAATATATCATTTGGTCTTCCATCGTTTCCGAGTTCAAAAATGAACTGGATCTTGAAATAAAACACTCCATGGCCTTGTAACATTAAAAAAAGGAAAAAAACGTTTCAGCTTCTAAATAATCAGGTAAAAAAATATTTCGTTACAGAATCGCCCAACGGCAAATGCCCGTGCGATTTCGCTCGGACTTTAACAACAATTCGCATGACCGAGACTGAAGTAGAAATACAAAAACAAAAACGAAGAGATGTATTTTTTTGTTCTACATACCGGTAGTTTTGCAGTAGTGCATTTTGTGAAGATACGAGACGCTGAAGAGGAAGAGAACGAGCACTATCTCGTTGATATTCGGTGGTTTCACGTAAGCCTTGTTCAGCGGATCGCCGATTCCCGCCCAGTCGAGCCTCACGCTGAGTTCCCGCAGGAGATTCGTTTCGTCTTGGCTCATCGGCGCGTCCGCCGATTTTTTTCGCAGCTCCGAAAGCACCGAACTGCGAAACGATATTGCGTGCAACAACGAGAAAATAAAAAGTTAATGATAAAAGTTTAGAAAAACTTGAATAAGAAACGGAAATTAAAAGATTGAACAAATGTTTAAACGTACGCGTTTAACGTTCGCAGAGCGGCCTCCATGTGTTTCGCCTCGAATTTGCAAACGGTGTTTAATTCGTAAGCGATTTTGTTTCGCAACAACTGGAAGTGACCGATCTTCATGACGAAGTCGAACATTGGCGGCCAAATTTTGTGAGCGTGACCGGCGATCGTGGAATAAAGTTTTCCCGGATTGTTCGTCGAGCCCTTGTTGTAGTCGCGATTCTGCATTACGCTCTTGCACTCGTCGAGCATCGTCAGCCAACTCCGGTCGCGCACGCCCTTCTCGATGTAATTAATCGTGTCGTGCAGCTCTACCAATATGTAGTACGATATCAATTTGTCCAGACCGGCGAGACCCGGCGTTCCCATCGCTTGCAGTATCATCGAAAATACTTTGTGATTCAATGTCTCGCTCTGCGTTTTCAGATCGTACCACGACAGCGAATGCTCTATGTAGACCGTCGTTCTGAAAAGCGATATCGATTTCCGATTTTTTGGCTTGAGAAAAAAAAAAGAGGAAAAAGTCCTCGACAAGCGTTACGAATTTATGCACGCGCTACTTCTTTTACTGGCGATTTTTTTCTGATACCATTTTAATAGTTTATTCCATCGATTTTTTAATCTCTGCATCGAAAAAACGAACCTCGGATCGGTGACGCGAATCAATTCGCGGGCGAGACGTCCCATGAACGTTCCCGAGATCGTCTCGGTGTGCATCGCGTTGTCGATTTTGTCTTCGTAAATCGAGAATTTCCAAGATTTTCCAGGTATCCACGTCAATTCTCTGCACTCGTCTTCCAAAGCCGTATTTATTATATACGTAATCTATGAAAATAAAAACTGTTAAACCAAGAAGAGATGAATGGAAGGTTTCATAGGCAATCGTAAAAATAGAACATACTTCCTCGTGCCATATCTTCAAGCTATTGATATTTATGTAATCTTGTATGTATTGAAAAGATTTGCGGTATCCGTCCATCACCGTTGCAAGTGTATTCAATCTCGCTTCCAAGGTGATCTAATTGAAAAAAAAGTAAAATGAATGATGTAATATCGCTAAGAATTCCCATAGCGTTGAAGGAAAAAACGAAAAATAAGTTACTTTGGATTTAGAATCGAAAGCGAGGCAGTTGTGCAACGTGAGCGTAACTTTCTTCACGAGTTCTTGGCGGATCCCATCCTCCAACAGTCGATGAGAATCGACCCGCAAAACGCCCAACGAAACGCTTCTCAGCGACAAAACTCCTTTTGTGAATACGGAAACCTCGTACGTAAGCTTCGCCATCTACGTGAACACAAGAAATTCAATGGAAACCGCTTTCCGAAACAGGTGGATCTGAAAACACCGGGAAAGAGCAGTTCAAATTAAACTCCATTACCTTCAATCGCTCGTCCAGCTGAGCATAGTCTTTCAGCTTGTCTTTGTTCAAGCTCGTCGGTATCTCCTTGAAAACATTGGTTTCCAAATGAACGATTTGCGCGAGAAGCCCGAACACCGTTTCAGGAATAATCTGTAAAACTCGACGCGCGTAGCTCTCGAGTCCTCGCGAATAATATTGCGATACCAACGACAAATCGGCGCTACGCGCCTGATTGACTCGCAACAATGGGGTCTCGAGCGCTGAGGCCATCTAAAATTGAACAAACGATGACCTAAGAAAATTTGGTCGAACCCCAATTATTTTATTGCGCACAAAACAAACCTTCAGGAAGAGTGCTTTTAATTTTATCACCGTCGGCGGATTGTCTTTTATACGGGATTGCATTATACCGACAAAGGATTCCATTATGTTCCACGCGTAACAACAATCCGTAACGATATTCAATGCGATCATCGTGTCTTCGGTTATACTACCGGTTCGCAGCATGCTGTGCAATATCTCTCGCGTGTCCGTCAAGTAACTTGATATTTGCAAGTTATTCTCCAATTGATGATAATCTGAAAAGTTTATAATCGAAAAAAGAAAGAACTTGGGCGATCGTGCAATCGATTTGATTTATTAATTTTTTCTTTGATTAAGTAAATTTAAATGGACCAAACTAATGAGTATAATATAAAATAGCTGAATAAAATGCATTAAGATCGTCGTTCTGGTACAGTTCAGCGAAACGAAATATCCAAAAAGAACTTCGAACACTTTTCAATACGATGAAAATCGAAAAAAAAATCATCCATGCGGAAGCTCCAGAAAGACTTGTTTTCGCATAACAATGATAACCAGAATGTTATTAACTATTATTTTCAATGAGTGACAAAAAACAATTGTTCAAAAAATTACCCGGTGACCAAAACCCTTATCAATTCTTTTCATATCAAAAAATAAAAACATTGACAAAATCTTCTCATTTGAAAAAAATCATTTAGATTGCCGGGTCGTTCGTTGAAGAATTTTCATTCTTATTAGTTCCCCAATAATATTTTGGTACTATTATGCAACATCATTATTTTCAGACCCATCCGACTGATTTTCTTGGGATTTCGATCCCATTGAGAGTTTTCTGTAAATCTCACGCTTAGTCGGACTGTACCGAAAGGACAACCTTGAATGCGAAAAGTGTGGACGAAAGCAGCTACCTTGAACTTCTTCCAATGCTTGCACGAGCGCGGCGATTATTCTGCCGTCTTCTTGCTGGAGCGTACTAACGTGAACGCTCGTCTCTTTGAACCAGGTCTTGAGGCGCTCGTTGGGTTCGACACCGTCGAGAACTTTGTCGCCGCTAAACACCTCGGCCAGGTGGGTCAAACGCTGCACGCACGTATTCTTGTTCTCGACCCACTTCGATTCTTTGTCGTTCAGCAACTAATGTCGAAAAAGAAACCATGAATATCTAATATTCCGGTATTAAATCGTTATTCTTACTGTAAAGTCAAGAAAGAAATCTACGCGAAAAATAGATCTACGGTGAAAACAGACTGATCACAGTATACTCATTTTTCCTATTTAATTACGGAATGTTTTTTCTGAATTTATCTTGGTTTCCTGTCGTTTAATTTAAAACGTGGAAGAATTAAAATCAATTCAGAAAAATCGGGATTTCAATTCCCACCGTACCTGTTTGTACATATTTTTCAGATCGTGTTCGATCTGAGCAGTGCTGAGCAACAAACGGAGACAATCGTCGGGCGTGTATTTGCTCTCGTTTATCACCTGTTGTCGCAAAGTACGCGATCGTTTGGATTCCTCGGTGAGAATCGTGAACGCGGCGGTGTGCAAGAGAATCCAGTGCAACGACACGTTGCACTCCCTTATCAATTTCACTATCGACTGAATCTCGTGCTCGTTCAAAGTAACGGCTAATTGCAATTTTTCAGTCTCGGCTATTTGTTTCTGAAAGCGAAATCTATGTAAAAAAACGATGTACCCATGAGCCGTACCAAAAGAAGGAAGTCATCGCTAACTTTAATTCTTTGGCCACAATTTTGAGCGATTCGCTTGATGTTCGAACTCTCCAGCGTATTGTTCAGAGCCGTTCTCGCGGCCTTGTACGGGAGCCACCAGTCTTGCAAATTTATCAATATTCCCATGTAAATACTGATAACCCAATTGTCGGGAAAGAATCTATCGACGATCTCGCGCATTATAGCCGCCTGCGTGTGCAGCACGGACGGTTGAAACGACAATATTATAACGAGCATCGCCGCTTGATTCGCCGACGCTATGCTGCGATGCTCCGGATGCGGAAACGCTAAGCTCTGATTGTACAACTCGTCGGATCTCAATCGACCGATCACGAGCTCGATCAGCGAAGTTTTTAGCGGTATTCTCCTAAAAAGAAAAGCAAAAAATTAGGAATCAAAGAAACGAAGTGACTCGGAACAGTCGGAATTCGGGAGGACTTGCTTGAAATATTCTTCGGGATAATTAGCGGGCCGTTTAGTCGAAGATTTCGAAAGTCCGGTCGAGCGCAGAAGGCGACAAACGTCCTCGACTCTCGTCAACGACGAGCGTTGCGCGTTGTAACGATAATAGGAGACGAGAAGTCGCTCGCGAATCTGTCCCTCGAATTGGTGATCGACGACGAGAAGCATTACGCCGTATAGATAAACGGCTTCGCACTGGAAAATTATTAATAAACATTTCGTTTCCAGTTAAAGTTGCGATAAAAGAAAATGATAAATAGGACATTTGAAAAAAATCGTAGAAATTATCGTACGACGAGCTGTTTGCCCTCCTCGTTCAGCATCACCGTTTCCGCCGATTGTTGAATATAAAATCCATCTTCCAACTCGTCTATGTAGGCATTTAGATCCGTAACGTATCTGTGGATACTCTCGAAGGCCAGATAGAATTGCGTCAGCACGTCGGCGTAATTTTCTCTCAAGCTTTCGCTGAGATCCTGCAACGCCTGAATCAATCGATACGTGTTAAAAAAAATTAAAGATTGTTCTTTAGTTATTAATGAAAGCAACGCGCGAGTTTAGGGCTGTGGGCGAACTTTGAATTGTGTATTTTCATGTATTTTTCCGCACAGAATGCGAATCTATGAACAATAGTTGTCGCAAGTTAAGGAGAACGCCGGAAAACACCGAATTTTTTTTTCCTTTTCCAGCCCGATTTACGAAAACAGTCGATTTCCGGGATCTTCAAACGCCGATATCTTAGCTTTCCGACGAGATATCGACAAATCTCGGGTGACTATTTTGTTCAGCAGGAAAAAATACACAAGATAAGATCCTGTGTTGATTTTCAAAACCGTTTTTTAACCCTGTAGGTGGGTTATGAAAAACTAAAAAAACATCTCGAAGGGGTAGATCCTTTGGAATTTTTTGTTGAATATTGAAAAAAAAAAAAAAATTCTGGCGCAGTATTTCCATGTATTTTTTTGCACTAAACACGAATCTAATGGCAATTATTGTCTAAAATCAAGGGCAACACAGGGAATCATTTAAATTCATTTTTATGCATCTTTTCCTTCCTCAAGATTGACCCAGGACTTGCTTCGAGCAATCACAGGCTAAATCGTTTGGCTTCAAGATTTAGCCAATACTAAATCAAAATATCTCGCTAACACCTGTTTAAAGCGGAAAATCAACTTCTTTGTGTTTGCATAAAAAATTATTCAATTTTTTTTATTATTATATTTTTTAAAGAAATAATACATCTTTGCAATGCAAAAAAAAGATAACGTTACCTCGTCATTCTCAATTTTCTGTTCGTAAGTGTCGGCAGCGGTGAAGTAGGCAAAGTCCAATATGATCGAGCCATACTTTTGCACATGACTTTTGGAGTCCAATCTGTGGAAGAAAATAAAAATTGAACATAATCGTGGCCCCGGATTGAGGCGCTTCGCAGTTTGTGCATGATAAAAATGGAAGCGTCGCGAACAAAATATCTTTTGAATAATTTTACTATCAAAAATGGTTCGCTGGTTCTATTCAGCGAATTTGCCGTTGAATATCGAGGTTTATCAATATCGAGATTGTTTCCCTTCAACAGTTGGGATTTTGTGGAAAACCATAGAAATTCTCGTATCAAAAATTCCGATTGTTTCCCCGGTGACATTGATTACGCGAGAAACGATCGAGACATCGTCAAAGATTCTAACCTAAATACGGGAGGCACATATTCCTTCAGTCGCATGAGTTCCGCTATAATAGCGTTTCCCCGCGACACGAGTTTCAGGAGATTCTGTCCGCAGGTGTTGTTGTTCGCTAGAAAATCTCCCATTGTTAAGCGATTGTCATCGTTTGCGTGGCGCGTGAAGGAAAATGCGAAAATGAAAAAAAAACAACAACACGAACACAAACGTAGAGGCGTAGCTGTCAGAGCCGCGCGATAATACGAATCGAAAATCTAGGAACTTTCGCTGTCAAACAACGCGCCGCGTGGGGTTTCGTCGGATTCGGAGGCGACACTGTCGTTGTTCGCTAGAAACGCCGGGAGAGGGGGCGTGTGCAATTCTGCAATGTCCCTGCGATGACTTCACCGCGAATCACACGGGTGGCGGCTGGGGACCGGGGACGGACATCTTTCGACCAATCCCCGCGCGCGACTCGACGGCAGAGTAAACGTCATGACGTCGCCTCATCAGTGTCATTAGAATCGTGAAATACATTTAATTTCCTGCACATTACATTCATTAGAATTAAGTTAATCGTAATTGTGACAGCGGCATTCATCGTTTTGTGTTCGTCGAATTAATATTCATGGATCGGCGGAGCTATCGAGCGAACAATACGACACCGTCGATAGCATCGCTATGAGTGCAACTTTATCGTGTAAACAATATCCCCGATTCTGACGCGATATCGTCGAAGAAAAGATTCGTTTCGCTCGTCGGCCAAGGTTACCGTAAACCCCGGAACCGCGATGCTCGTGCTGATGAGACAATTCGTTGACAGTCTCGTTCTGTGGGTTTACGCGCAGACCGTTTGGCTCGTCGCGATCGGGGCTCTGTACGATTTCTCCGTACCGTGGATAGTATGGGGAAGCTTCGCGATCATGTTGTCGTTGCGTTTCGCCCGAAATCCGCCGTCGGACGAGAAAATCGTTCGGCAAGTTTTAGGGGCGGATCCGTACGTTCTGGAGAGAGAGGAACGTTTTGGCGCGAGCCAGGGTAACGGGAAGCAATATTGCATGCGAGTGGTGGCCCACCGTGGTGGAGGATATGACTATCCCGAAAACAGCCTGTCGGCTTTCAGAAATGTAAAATCATACGCCACTTAATTAACAATCTTATCCCAAATTTTTTTTTTTTCATTCTAATGCTTCTTTAGTTTTGGAATAATACTTTTTTCTTTTTTTTTTTTTTTACGATTACTCTAACCGAAGTATAGAAGGCTACTAACAATTAACGAAATTAGAGTTTGACGCTTCTAATCGGTCGACTCAACTTGCGAGACGCTAATTTTAGTCTTTCGTTGCAGAGCAAGGAGAAAGGATGCACGGCGGTCGAGTTCGATCTCGCTTGCACCAAGGATAACATTCCGATCATATTTCACGATGAAAATATCGAAAGATTAACTGGCAAAACTGGTACGATCAGAGAGATGACCTGGGAGGAGTTGCAGCAGCTCGACATCAGCGAGAATCATCCTCTGAGGTATCGACACGAATCAATCATTTCACAAAAAATTGGAGTCTTCAATCATGAAAATTATACATTTTTTTTCAATCCTGTGCAAAGGACGAAATTCATTTCTACTTCATGTGAAACATAAAAGTATCGTGAAATTTTATACGTCTTTTATATTTGATGCATTCCATTGATTCTCTATGTTCCAGAGAAAAATTCAACGGCGTCGAGAGAATCGCGCTTTTCGACGACGTACTCGACGAATGTTTGCGCAATGGCCAGCGCATGTTCATCGACATAAAAGAGAAGAGTCTGGAGATTGTGCAAGTTATTCTGGACGCCTACAAAAAGCATCCCGAACTTTTTGAAAGGGCTGTTATATCCAGTTTTCATCCAGTTCTCATATACATGGTATGGAAAATCAGAAAAAAATTATCGGAATAAATTTTTATCTTACACTTTTTTTGCCGGTAGAAATCGCCTTTTTTTTAAATAAAAAAAATTGTATTTTTCTGAAATAATCGAATTTCTCGTTCACTAATCTCGCAATAAAATTCGCAGGTGAGAAGACGAGAGCCGAGAATAGTCACGAGTTTAGCCTGGAGGCCGAAATTTTTTTCGACTAAATCGTACGGCGGTTTGGACGGACCGGGACCGGTGCGTTTTCGTAATCCGTTCAAGCAAATACTGGCCTGCATGCTCGATTCGGTGCACGAATGGGCGCTGCCGCGTTTCACCTACTACGTTCTCGGAATATCGGCGATTTTGTTGCACAAAGACGTCGTCAGTCCGTGAGTGCAGTTTCGCCTTTTCATTCATTCGCATCCGAAGAATTTTCTCCTGAAAATAATGAACAAACTAAGAAAAAAAAAATTCACTGTTTCAGAGACGTAATCGAACGATGGCGCAGTCTCGGAATTCGCGTGATAGCCTGGACGGTGAATTTACCGTCGGAAAAGATGCATTTTTCGAGGCTCCTAAAAATCACGTACATGACCGATACTCTATTGGCCGAAAAAGTCGCGTAGACAGAAAACAGTGAAAATAATAACTCGGATCATTACCGAAAGCCGAGTACACTCCATGCATTTATACATAGTATTAAAGAAGAACGAACGAAGGCAACTCCGATCATTATAATAGTATTATACAAAGATCGAAAAACAACTTTTCTTTTTTAATCATACGAGCATTCTAGTCTAGAAGCAGTAAAACGATTCAACAAGATAATTTATTATTTTTTTAATAATATTGATATTTTAACAACGAATTTTTCTATACAATGTACATAGTGCAATTATTACGAATATAATGATAATGATTCATGTACAAGGACGCACAAGTGACAAAAAAATGTATGCAAATTTTATGCAAAAAATCGACTCGTTTTATTTTTCCCGTGAAATCTTACGAGAGCTCGTTGAACGGACTGAAGAAAAAAAAAAACGAGACTAAAACGAGAACGAGATATTGTGTCCAACGGAAAGATCCGACGTTCCGTTCGTCGCGTCCGATGACTCGCGCTGAACTGGCGGTAGTGCTGGAACTGGCTCACTCAGTCTGCGATGATTGTATCGTCAGTCAGGAGCTCCGCGGCTCCTCACCCCAAGAGGTTAGAAACTTTGGTACTTCCCTCCTGTGTTTTTTTTTTGTTTTTATTGTTTCCTCAACAATACAACGAGAAACTGAGTTGAAGAAATTTGACTCGTGAATCATAATCTCTTCCGCGCGAATACTCGGACTCTCGCGATAATAATAGAAAAAAATTATCGCGTAAGGGCCGAATGCATAATCCAATAAATCCCCGTTCGCGTGCACAAAGACCATCCAAATATTAACGCATCGAACGTCAGTGGCGTGAGGCGCGATACCTCAGTCAGCGAGAATAATTCGCGTCTTACGCACCGCAATTCTTCGGCGTGCGACAGCGCGAAAGGAAAGAACGTCCGTGTTAGTGTCGATTTGACAGAGTGCGCGCGGGGCTCGGGGGCCGAACGAGCGTGTATATCCGTTGTATCTATTTTTGTTTCTCTTCTGTCCATGTTTAGAGAGAGACCAAAGAGATTCGTCGAGAAATCGCGCGGGTTCGCTAGCAGATAACGAGTTTGTTTGTTTTTTACTCTTTCTCTCTTTTTTCTTTTTACGGAAATGAGATCGGCGCGAAGATTTCGAAGAATTCGCGGAACTTGAGATTGTCGAGGTCGGAACAGTGACAACACTGTGCGCTCTGCACTTTGATCAATTGGGATACATATCGATATATCAATAAACGAATCATCGCCGCGCGCGGGAGGGAGGGGGGAGGCGAAAAACTCGCGTAGCTTTACCGGAGACTCGGGTGAGTGTGTGCGACGAGTTGAAATATAGAATTCACGAGAATATCTATATGGTATCGTGATATTTGAGAAGTTCCGAGGGTGTGGCTTGTCTCTTACTTACGCACTCGGCGAGTATAACTCAAACGAATCTTTATCAACGCCGAGAACGCGATAGCGCGCGAGTTGCATGACTCAACAGTCTCAAGGCAGTAAATTAATGACTCCAGGCTGAACCGTCGTCGGCCGGACATTTTTTTCAACTCTCGTTACGCGACTCTTGATGACGCGTTTAACAATTCGACGTGATGTCAAAAAATACTTACTTTTAATTTTTTTTTTTTTTTTCATTGAAAAAATGGTATAACTAAAAAAACGAACGATAGCGGTACAAGAGAAATTCGCCGAAAATCCGGGTCACCTCTTGGCCCCATTTTTTTTTCATCAGAACATTTTCTAGGTCGAGCTACGTCCCAGCGAAATATTGAATGCCGTGTTATAAATAGTTTCGACGCGTCTGTTGCAGAATCGGAGAGTATCCGTCGACGTTGGAACAGTCGCATTTGTGGAATCGATGGAAAAGTGGAAAACCAAGGGAAAACGAAGTACAAAGCCGGAGAGCGTTTTGCCGCCTACGAAACGTTCCGCAGGACAGACTTGCTTGCCGACGATGGAAAAGAAGAAGGATCGCAAATGGTCGTTCGGCGGTATTCTGCGAAGAATATCATCGGCGCACAACAACGAAGCATCGTCAAACGACGAGGACATCACTTACATACCGGGGCACATGTTGTCCAAGAAGAGTACGAAGAAAACGAGTAAAATGAGATCGAAGCTCGGGAAAATTCCGCACCGTACTTCCGACTCGGCGACGTCGCCTCGAAGCGAGAAATTCGTCGACGCCGACGATGACGAGCCCGAGTCGACGAGAAGCTACGAAACCGGCGCGGAACGCTCGCAAGATTGTCTCGCGCCCTACAACGGCGATTTCGCGAATTTGCGCAGCAGCGACGGTTCTCTCGACGCGGCGATACGCGCGAGCAGGATAAATCGCACGAAGGCCCGAGCCCAGGCGAAGCGCGATCGTTTGTGCGGCAACAGCAGCTCCGACGACGATTCCCACAAGTCCAATCAGTCGTTGAGATTTCGCAGCGACGAGAATATGGATTCGATCCAGCGTTTCGATTCCGCGAGTCGGAGAACGCGCGGGGCGCGCACGGAGCGATACATAAAGCGCATGTATCGCGACGACAGCGGCAGCGACAGTAAGATAATAAAACCCGTTGCATTGCCGAGAACGATCGATCCGACGGCGTCGCAATGTTCCGCGAATTTCGTCGATAAACCGAATGCATCTCCTCGCTTGCGAAACGAACGAAACTCGCCGCCCGAGCTCGAGTCTCGTTATCTTCGCGATATGAACGAGAACGAGACTCACGAGCGTGAGAAACTCGCTTGGCCGAGTAATCGCAAATCGGCACCGTACAACGCGATTCACGGCTCTCTGCGATCGAGTCGCGAGAGCGTCGAGTACGCGCGACAGAAGCTCGTGCCCCCGGAACCACCGCCTCGTTCCTCAGTACCCCGAATTTTTGGCAAAGCTTACAAAGCCCCGACGAGCGACTACGGCGACAATCGCGAAACATCGAATTGCCCATCGAGATCGCCGTTCTTGTGGCAAAATCCCGATATGTGGCGATTCGCCGACAAATCCAAAATGATAGAGGAGAAAGAAGAACATTTCGTTGGATCGAAAGGTCATCGCGATACACCGATGGGCTTTCGAGATCGTGGATTTTATTCGAGAAACGATAACTGCAATTCTCTCGATCGCGGGCGGCGCTTCAACGACAACCCGGCTCTTCGATTCGGCGGCGAGCAAGAAAATTACGACCCGCGTCCGTACTTCGAGAACGCTTCGCCGCCGAGTAATTACAATCGTTCGACTTACTCCTTGCCGAAGGGAGTTCAATTGTTCTCGCGGCAAAGACTATCGAACGACCGACAAGCTTGCGATAAACCGGAATTTTCGCAATCGCGGCAAGAGCGCGAGACTGCGAAATTGCGAAAATCGAGAGACTGCGCGAGCGCCTCGATTTCTCGCGAAGCCAAATCGACGGAGAACGACGAGGCGGAGCGCAAGAGAAGCTCGAAGAATCTCGAAGAGGCTTTGAGCGAATTGGAAGCAATCTACAATTCTCTGCGACTCAGCGACGACGACCTCTTGGAGCGCGCCGAGCAGCGCAGCATGGAGGAATATCGCGACAAAGCGGCGAGAAGCGCGGCCGAGCGATCGTTGAAGAGTCTGACGGACGTATCGTCGACCGAGAGGGAGGAACGCGCGGCCCAGCGGGAGAACGATGTCCGTATGAAAGACGACATGGCCTACAGGCGCATGAATCCAAAGGAACGACCGTCGTCGGTGAACGGACAAGCCACCCTGTCGAACATGAGCTATCTGGCCACGTCGCCGAATCTCTCGTTGCGTGAGAGCGATTACGCCGATCGCCGAGGCGTCGGCAGACGCGGAACGCCCGATTTGACACGCGACGATCTTCTCTTTCGCAGTATAAGTCACGCGAACAATACGCTAAGGATAATCGAGCCGCAGCCGCCTTTCGGCATTCCTCTCGGTCCCGTGACCGCCGCAACCGAGAGCGATTATTTGCACGTTAAACCCACGAAATTCGGACAAACCCGGTCGCTGTACATACCGAAGAGCGAACCCGACGTCGTCAGCGACGATCTCGCGTTTCGAAACTTGCGAAAAGATTCGACGAGGGATTCTTCCATTCTACTCGATAATAAAAACACCGATTCGTGGCCGCTGAAGGATTCTTCGAGAGACTCGAACTCGGGGAAAAAGTCATCGGTCTTCGGAGCCAAGAAACGAGCCGTTAGATCGTTGTCCGCCGATCTTTACGGTATCGTGTGCAAGGAAAACGTTAAGAGGAACAACGATTGGTACAACGACTACATCAAATCCACGCAGAAGCTCAGCTTTCTTGCCGACGATTCCGGCATCGTCGAGGAGAATTCCATCGACAATAACAATCTCGATGTCGCGACTGAATCGAACCGCGCGGAATTCATGGGAATTCGTCGCGCGGACGAATCGAGCCTGGATATCAATGGCAATCGACCGAAGAGCGCTTTGCAGGGAAAAATTCAGGTTTACGTTCCTCAAGGAACCTCGTACGACGAGGCACTCGCCAGGCAAAGCTCGGAGAGCCGCGAGGAGCTCGAGGCGATCCACGAGAATTCGATGAAAATCGTCGATACGGAAACCGAGGATTCGTCGCTGGATCGACGCTCCAAAGGCTCGAGAGACGCCAAAGAAAAATTTGACAAAACGATCGATGCTACGATCAAACTCGTCGATAGAGTCTCGACGGATAACGAGAAAGAAATCGCGAAAAAATCGGAGAATTCGCGGAAATTCGTCGACGCGGAAACGGAGGATTCGTCGTCGAGTTGCTCGCTGCTGGGACAAGAGATCTCGGAGTATCTACGTTTGTGCATAGATCTGGAGAAATTGTTGCAACAAAATGCCGAGAAGGGAGACGCGATTTTGCCGAAGATCGAGGAGAACAATTCGCAGTCGGAATTCGACGAATTGGAGAAGCTGCTGATCGACTGCGAGCGCGGTAAAGTCGCGGCGACGAGAACCGAGGAAGATGACGATCGTGGCTCGTCGAGATCGATCGATCGGAGCGGACGGTCGCAGTCCAGCGAGAATGCCCAATCTTCGCCGACTCGAGCGAGCGGCAAATTCGACGACGACGCATCGTCGACGAGCGAGTTGGGAAACAGCAGCAGTAACGCCGGTAGCAGCTTGACCGACAGCGTTTACGACAAGTTCGATCAACTTCTCAGGGAAGTCAACGACGTGCCTTTCGTGAAGCCTAAAAATATTTTCGACAAATGTCCCATCGTCGAGGGAATAATCGAAGATTCGAGAAGAATTTCTCGCGAGATCGAGACCGATCGCGACGGCGATTCGACGGACGAAAACTCGAGAAATTCCGTCGGCGAGCAAACGACGTTGGAAAAGACGAGGGCAGAAACTCGCGAGGCAAACGACGAGTCTATCGATTCGAGTACGAAACCGCACGAGAAACTCGCGACGCGTCCGAGCGACAGCAACGTTCGTGAGAACGTGCGCGTTAGAATGGGAGGAAGGAGAGAATCGAGAATAAAGGAGGAAGACGAGAGACCGTCGTTGCGCGAAGGTGAGAAATTAGACGCGAGGAATGAAATTAATGATGATGCGTATTGTGCTTCTAAAGAGAACGATAAAGCGCGCACGGTCGGAAAACTCTGCCACGTAACTAACAGCATAACAGCATATCACGTTGTCGCGTGCTCGTTGTTTCTAACACTGCTAATAACCATTATAGTTGCACAGTAAGCGAAAGTCCGATTGAAGGATTTTTCTATCTACTTAACACGCTAGAAAAAAAAAAGCGAACGATTGTGTCATAAAAAAAAAACGAATCAATCGATAATTTTAACTTACACATGCGTATCGTACTTATTAGACATTTTTATGAATATTTTTATTGTGTTTTTTTTTTGTTGTTTGAAGAGGCTATAAATATGATCTGAATGATTGTTAATAATGTCGCAGGTTGAGGGACTATGTCACGATGCGAACGATACTGAACGAGAGAGTATACAAGTTAAAAAAAAAAAAAAAGAAAAAAAAATGAAACAGACACGACAGAGGGCTCGAGGTTGAGCTATATGGGTGATAAATCCAACCGAATTTATATTATCCGTAACGCTCGTCGACGGATCGTTAAAGGGAATAGTCAATTGTTATCGATTGTAATAAAGTTTATTGTTCTATCGAACATGTGAATAATTGTTTTTATTTCGTTACCCGCTGATACTCCGATCCATTTTTCACATCGGTCTGGCAGACTTTATGTCCGCTATGCGATGCATTTTTTCCCGAGGAAATTAAGTACATGAGAGTATACAAAAGATAAAAAATATATATAACAAAAAGAAAATGATACAAAAGTTATGTATCTTGCGACAAAAAGTATATTTCGTTCATAGCGTATCGTTAATTTACGAACTAAAATATATCTCAAAATATACATAGGTGTATATAATCGAAAAATTTTCTATATATCTACCGTAAATATTTTGGAAAATATATATAATAAATGAATATATATGAATATATATAAACATATAAAATGTATGTATTGAAAAATGGTGTATTAACGATCAAGCGGTAAAATGTCCTATATTTTTTATATAGCCATATTCCAGTGTACTTAATTTCCACGGGTTTATCTCACCTTGTTTCTCGTTTCTATTTCCAAGCAGCCGTACAATCGTCGGCCGATGATGTCTCTGAAACACAAGCATAAACACCTCGGTCATGTGACCGGTGTCGCACGATATGCAATAAACGGTATTGTGACTGTATGTTAATTTTTAATTTATTCATCGCGATTCTTAAAAGCGAACCATATACTTTACACTCCATCCACAGTTAAATTTAAGTCGTAAAACCACGTCGTGCGTTTCGCTAATGCGAACGAGTGCCTCACAGCGTTCGGCTGCATTCGCCTTCAGCTTCCCCCCGCCCCGAACCGTTCTTCTTCTTTTTTTTTTCATTATTTTTATTTAATGTTTCAATGTGTGTGTCTTTTGTTGTCGTTTATTTATTTTGTTTTTTTATTTAAATCTCAGAAGAAGTCCCGAAATATGTACGAATATTTACCACGCAATTATTTTTGAGAGATAAAAACACTCGAAAAAAGACGCTTTGTTTCTTTAGTATCGTTTTTAGATCACTGTATACAATCGTTATACATTGAAATTATGTATACATGTATCTCCTTATTCGTTAAAACAATGTGTGTGGTGGTTGTGGTGACATCGAGGGTTCACGCTTGTTCACACTGTAAGAAAAAGCGGTGTGTTTCGTTCATTATTTTTGTTTTCCTTTCACTATATGTATATATATATATATATATATATATATATATATATTATAGACAACAATGTGGTGATGAGATTCAAAGCTCGCCGAAGAAGCGCCTCGATGCGCAAAGGACGAGGGCGATGGGGAGAAATTTGATGAAATTTCTATCGTCCCTCGTGCTTTCATCGACCACCGCACACCCTCGTGGCGCTGCTTTCGCGCGCGAACTCTGAAGTGAAAACGAAATAAAATAAACTTATATATATATATGTATACGTGAAAAAAAAAGTAAAGTAATAAAAACGCCGAGTGGCGCTCGATAATAATTAGAAACACCGCATATTTTTACAGTGCGTTGTCGTTTCGTTACGTGGGATGGCCGCTGACGTCAAAAAAACCCTCCAGTTTTCAACATATTTACAGCTGCGGTATATCTCATTTTGGTCTATATACGTGTATACTATATACATTTATATATATATAGATTCATTTGTTATTATATAAATATACTTCGAATCGACGGGATGAACAGGGAGGGAGAACGCGGTTTCGTTCAAGATTTTTTTTTCATTTTCGTTCCATCTCATCGGCGATCGCGTCTACAAACATTGATGAGTAAAAAAAAAACAAGCCGAATCGGTCCACGCGAATCGCATTATTCAATTTACATTTTTATTTCGAAATTTTAGATTGGCTGCAAAACTGAAGCATATTTTGTCACGTCGAGTTAATTCGACACGTATCTTCTTTCTTTCTTTTTTTTTTTTCATATATAAACTTAAACTGTGGAGTGTTATCACTGACGTCAAAAACCCTCCAACCCAACATTTAATATATATATATATACTATATGTATTTATAATTATATCTATATCGATAAATCATTCATCGCGGCCGATACGTACAAATATCACTGGACTAATCATCTTCCTTCAATCGTTTTTCTTTTTCTTTCCCTTCATTCCTTCTTTGTTTGTGTTTTTTTTTCTCCAAACTACCGATAGTCCTATTATAATTACAATTCTTTTGATTCGATACTTATAGGTACAATATTATACTGATAAGAGAATGATGATGTTATGTATAATGGAAATTCGATGAATCCTTCTCGCACGACGTTTTTTTTTTCTTTTTCTCAATTTTTTTTTCAATATTCTTTTACTTCTCTTCTTTATTGCGTTTATATCGATATTGCCGTAGTATGAAACGAATAAATCAAATACGCCAACTGGATTACTGGTAATAAATACGATCGAAAAAACGATTTTTATCGTTATCGAAGAAAGAATCGCGAGTGCGAAAAAAGAAAGAAAACCAAAAAAAGAAAAGCACGTATCGTTACAATTGTTTTTCAAACCTTGTTATTCTTTTTTTCTTCGATTCTATTGATGAATGATATCGAGCACTAAACACATAATATTTATTCATATACGTACACGAGGTTTTTTTTTATTTTTATTACTTTTTTTTTTTCATTGTGTCTTTCGTCCGCCGAGATCGCAATATATAGTTATCATATTTTTTCGTCGGATACATCGTTCTTGTTATGTTTTTTTTTTTCCTTTTCTTTTGTTCGTTTGTTTGTTAATCCGTTCGCTCGAAATGCTGAGTCGTAGAGTCGTGTTTATCAGTTTTTTTATTCGTTTCTTCGTCGTTTTTTTCTTCTTCTTCTTTTTTTAATTCGAAATAACGCCGATTAGAGAGAGATTACAAATAATCTATTGCACTAAAAACTATCCGTTCATACCGTTTTTCCATAGTCCAGATAATATTGGAAGTGATGATGGGTGTTTTTTTTTTTCTTCTCTTTCTTTCTTTTTTTTTCCTCTCTTCTCTTTTATCGCAATGAAAAAATAAAAAATCGTTAACATCTGCTATGTTGAGGTTGAGTTTGGAAGGACATGTTTATTGTTTATTGTACGTTAATATACTGCTTGTTCGGTGTAAAAATATAAAACATTTCGATTACAGACTTCATTAATATACTGCCATTGTCGCATTCTTCATTTGTTTTTTTTTTCTTTTTTTTTTTCGTGTATTCTTTATGGATATTTACGGTATTTTCTTTTGTTAATTCTTTGATCACTTTGTCGTTTATTAATGGTAAGAACGATGGGCTCGTTGCGTTTAGCATGCGAGGCGATCGCGTTAACAGCGGTTTCATACTTTTAAAAACTTCATTTATAATTATTCCTGCAACGAAAACTATTAATGCCTCTTAACTGCGCGTTATTCGGTATGTTGCGTGTTTCTTTTCTTTCTTTTGTGTGTTGTGTTGGCGTGTCCTGTTCACTTATTTATCGATTTTCTTCTTCGTGTGCTGAGAAAAAAAGGGTCTTAAGTCGATCGGGCCGTTATATATAGCTAATGATGACGATAACAATGAATAATATCAATTAGATAATGAATGGCGCTGATCAGCGAAAATTTCTTTTTCTTTTTTCTAGCTTTTTTTTTTCATTCAATATGTACACGAGAGAGCGGGCGATAATCACGAAGAAAATTGTGATAATGAGAGATTTTGTGTGTTTTTTTTTTTCTTTTCCTCGGGCTCGACAAACAAGAAATGTATAATGTTGAATTCTTTTTTTCGCTCGTCTCGTCGGTCTAGACACACACCGGATTCGATTCGGGTATCAAGGTCGTTTGGTCTGATTCACAGACGCCCGGGAACGCCTCGAAACTTAGCTTATCCCATGCATCGCCCTACACGCTAAAAGACAGAGTGGAAAAGAGAACGTTTCGTCGCTTAGACTTCTTCGCCGATTACGTAATTCATCCTGCGTTTCGTTTATAACAAAGAGACTCTGTTTCGTGTGTGTTTGTGTGTGTGTGTGGATTGAAACTTCGACGATTGATCGAAAGTGAAAGGAACACTTGTATTTTTCAAGTCCACTATGATGTATACGTGGATTTTCGTTTCATCTTTTTTTTCTGCATTTTTTTTCCCCCCGAGTACCTTTGGGACTTCGATTAAATGCACTCTCGCCGAGCTCGCAACGATTGCCCCGTTGAATCTCGCGAATTTTAATCGAGTCGCATTATTCTCGGTTAACGAAAAAAAAAAAAAAAAAAAAAAAAAAACGGGTTTTGAGAAAAAACATTCCTGGGTACAGCCGAAAGAGTGCCGGAGCTGTGCGACTACTTCGAGGGGGCCGTCGGGCCAGTAACACCCTCTCCTGCGTCCCACCATCGTTTCGCGACTCGCCGGGATGACTTGCCCTCCCGGAATATCCTTCTGTTACCTCCTCTCGCGTTCGGTCTTCTCGCGTACACCTCGTATACACAGAAAACCAAGCGCGAGCGGGGTCCTCTCGCGTTTCTCTCTATCCCTACCATCGGCAGAGCCACCGGCACACGGGACGCAAAAAACGCTCAGACTCCGATTCGAAGGTCGACGCGGCGCGGGCATCACATTGGCGTAGATCGGTTCGCCCACTTTGAATCTCGCAACGACAACCACCGGAGCCCCAATCTACCACCAGCAACGATCAAATTATCTTTTCCTTCATCCTTTTCTTCACTTTGTTTCGTTCTTTTCGCGAAGTAATGGGTAGTTACTCGCACTCGCGATACGAAGCTTCGAGACTCAATTTCATTGGACGAAAAAATTGCGAAAAAATAAGTAACAAAGAAATTCGAGATTGGGGATTATACGGATTATAGATACATTAAGGAGTTCGTCGCAAAGTGATGGATGTAGACTGTGAGCAGTTTCGAAGCGCCGAACGTATTTCAAAATTTGCAAACTCGATTCATGGGTTTTATATGAATATATTACGGGTCTATTATTTGCACGGCGAAGAAAACTCGAGACATCTCAGACTTTATTTGATCGATCGGATTTCCGTCTGAATTTTTCGATCAAGTAGTAGACGAAAAAGGGGAAATAAATAAAGCTCGTTCCCCCTGAGTGGAAAGGGCAACTTTTTTCATTACCCTTCTATTAGCTTCTAATAGTTGCAAACTCACCGATCGCGAAAGTAATTCAACGGACTCAAAGGGATGCATTTGACGATACGAACTCGGAATCAAGTTTCCATTTTAGTTCCCAAAAACAATATTCGCTCGTTCAAAGTTCGTTTGTTAAATGACCTTGGGTTCCATTGCAGTTGCAATTAATTAATTTTCGATTTCAAAAAATTAATTTTTTTGTAATCAAAATTAATTTCCAGAAATTAACAAATGCTAAAAAAAAATTCATTGAATTAACGCTTCGACTATAACGCGTCTATATCGCACGAATCGTCGATCCGTTCTCTTTCCAAGTTCCCTGCGTCGTTTCTCGGAACAGCCGCGCGAAAATTCGTCGTATTCCTTTACGTTTTCGTCCGTTATGTATTGCGCAACGCAAAGAAAAAAGTGAAAAAAACGTAAAAACGAAAATCGAGATAAAAGGGTTACAATATGCAGCTAACGATGGGGTGAAGATCCCGAGAGAGGAAGAATAAGAGAGAAAAGAAAAGTTTCCTTCGCCAGGTCGGGACAGACGGCGATAGGGGTGGGGATAAGAGGCCGAGAATACGCGAGAGATAGAGAGAGAGAGACGCACACAAAGAGTCAGTCGAAGGACGTGAAAGAAAAAAAAAGTTTCGTCGACGAGCAGGAAGTGCACCGGTGGTTATAGCAGCCCGATCGAGCAACAGCGGCAGCGGTATCGGGGGCTAAAAAAGAAAAGCCCGATGCCGAGTTCCGCGCACCCCCGTTCGTTCTTTCTCGTCCCGGGTCCGTGTCGGCCGAGCGACCGAGTGCCGAGTAGTAGGCCAAGTGGAATGAAGTTCCGTATACTGAAACATCTTCACCGGAGAATCTCTCTTGCTGTTCCCGGCATGCTCTTGCCCTTCCCGTTGTCGTCGTTGCCACGACGTTTATTCACCGATGCAACATAAAACAATGTAAAAAAAAGGATTTTCCTCGACTTTTATTCAACGTCATCCTCATCGCCGTATTAAAAAAAGAAAAAAAAAAAAAAAACGGAACTGTTTTCCATTTCGCAGCCCGAAACGCTCGGAGATTGCATCACGAGGGGGGTCGAAAAAATAAAATTGTAAAAGCGAATCTGTTGCGGCGTCAGTGGAGCTCGCGGGATCCTCGACTGGCCCATTCTTTCGTTCCTTTTTATCCGCCTCTCCGTCTTCCTTGCTCCCGTTTACGTCTCGAGTCAGCGTCTCGCGTTTCTGCCCCCTCTCGCGGCTCTTTCGCGAGACTCAAATTCCTTCTCGCTCGCACTGTCGTCTGCAGAGCCTTCTCGCTTCGCGTCGTCTTTGACTCCCTTCTGCTTCTTCTTTTTTCGTTGTCCATTTTTTGTTTCGCTCTTTCTCGAGCTTCGGCCGGTGTATGTCCCCGCCCCCCGCTTCCCTCCGCCGCCTCCCCACTGGGTTATAAGGCGCGCAGCGTCCAGCCGTCCGTAGAACTACTACAGGCTTCTCATTCTGGCTATCGACGACGACGAGACGCCCGGTTATTCGGTCGTTCGGTTCTCAACTTGGACATCGAAACTTTGGAATTTCTTTTTTTAATGCCGTCTGATGCAATCTTTCGCATTGGCGAGCTATCCGCGACAACGATTTTTATCATCAAAAACATGTAGCCGAGATTCAATGTCATTCCTTTACTTTCATTATTTCCGGGGTCATCAAATCTTTTTTTTCCACAGGATCTGTGCAATTTTTTTCGATGATGGATTTTCCGTGATAACGATTCTAATCATTACGTTTTCTTCAATACTCTGTATTCTTTCTCGTTTTTTTTTATTCAGTGAGTCACGAAAACTTCGGATTTTTATTTTTTTCCCAACGCAGAACGATTATTTCTCGCGATAACGATTTAGACAATTGATAAGTTATAGTCGAGGTTCAGGGTTATTTTCTCGGATAGAGTCGAGATAGGAGGACGAAAAAGCGACGAATGAAAAGAAAAAAGAAGCATGCGGATTCGATCCGAATCGCGAGCAACGATAGGATCGATCGTGAGCTCACGCGTACCGTGGATGCTCGCGCTCGTTGGCTCGGCGTTATACCGAGACCTTGACGAGATCCGAAGCAGCGGCAGCAGCAACCAGCAGCAGCAGCACAAAACAGCCAAAGCCGCCACCGCGACGCTCGGTATGCCAAGTTCGCGAACCTTGAACCCCTTCGCGCTATATATTTCTCTCTTCCTCGCGTTTCCCTCCCGATCTCCGTCTCTCTATCTCGCGTTTCGAAAGAGCCAACGACGAAGCGGCCCAGCATCTCTTCCTCTCCCTCTCGACACTCGCGCGTTCTCCGGCAGCCAAACAGCTTCTGCATCGTTTGCAACTTGCGCGATGTATGCGGCGCGATAATAATCGTCAATTAAAATTGAAAAAAAAGTGACGTCTTGTATTCATTTTTTTTTTTCAAACTGGACAATTTTTTTTTTATTTGGATTTAATTTTTTTTTATTAAAAAAATCGGCTTATTTTTCTCGAAGATGTTTTTTTGTCATTTTAACGCGGGAAACCGATTCAGCATCCTTTACAACTAACGAGATTTATACGACGCTTTAATTAATTGTTAATTCAGATTTAAAAAATTAGCTAAAAAATCTATATATTTTCTATGTATATATATATATTTTGCAGGAGACCTTCTTCCCCTTGCGTATTTTCTCCACTCAAATTTCTGAGTTGTTTTTTTTTCTTCAGCGATTCGCTTTCGAAGGGTTTCCAGGGTTCGCGCAGTGAAAATCCACGATATCCGAATTTGATCAATAAACATTTTTTTCTCATAAAATAATTTTTCCTGTATTTATTTCCGGTTCGGATTTTTCTTCCAAATTTTTTTTTCTTCAAATCTTTCGTTCATTCCTCACGATCTTCCTCGGTGTTGCCTCGCAGTAGGCAAAGCCATTGCGGGGTCCTCTCTCGCGTTCGCTAATAATTTTTAAGCCCCCGAATGGGTCGTTTGGCGATTTGAGAGACTCTGCTTGTGGCTAAAGAACGAGACACGCCGGCTCAAGGCCACAGGACGCGGACCCACTCCCCCGCCGACCGCCGCGACTCCGAATCAAGGGCGTTCTCTGCCCGCCCTCCTCTCTCCATCTCGCGATACTCTGAGCCGCGTGCGTGTGTGCAACGCGCCGCGGCGATGATGTTGCGACGAGGAAAGAGGGGAAATCGGTAGAAGGCCCCGCAGTGGTGAGTCCCCGGTCTCGCTGACCCCTTCTCGACTACCGATCATGTTTTTTTTTTTTTTCCTTTTTTTTTCGACCCCTTCCTTCCTATCGCAACCTTGTCTCGGCCGCAGAAGAAAACCATCCGGCACCGCTGTATCTACTTCGGCTTCTTTCCCTCTCTTCGTTCTTCACTTGCAAAATCTCCCCCCTCTCCCAAAGCGGGGGTTGTGTTAAACCACTGCGCGCGGTTACCAACTTTCCTCTCTGCCTTCGCTCGCGAGGAGCAGGCCGTTTCGTCCGAGGGGAGACCGTGGAGAAACGAGATCGGATATTTCCAGGCAGTCGCCGAGACCCAACTGCTCGGGCCGGCCGCGGATTCTTCTCGCCTCCTTCGGGCTTAACGCTCATTTTCTCATCTTCGATCTTCACCTCCCCCGGCACCCAAATCCTCTTACGATTTTTTTTTCTCCACATCGATCCTCCTTACAGCGAAAGGAGACAGCGTCAAGGTGAATGGCCCAGTTTCTGACCTCTGTCGCGCATCTCTCGCAATTAAAACGAACGGGACAAAGCGCAATTGAGTTCCGTCCCTCGGACTCCAGTTAATTCCGACCCTGTTTTTTTTAGACATTTTTTTAATCTGGGTAGAAAATTATCGAATTAGCGTAAAATCGTTTTTTAATTTTACGATCTTGATAACGCATTATTTTCGCGCATATCTAATATTTATGGCCCATTCTTTTTTTTACGCCAAAAAATTGAGTCCGGTAAGATTATTTAAAAAAATATTTAATCGATATTGGGTAAAAAATGTTAATGACGAATTTTATGAAATCGATATTTTTCGTGCCTGAGAAAAGAATTTTCTCGGTAGGTCGTAGAGAAATTATTTATAAAATTCCATGGCGGCCGATTGATGCATTCGCGCTCGCAACCCTCGCGCAGTTTGTGCGGATTCTTTGCTCTCGTCGCGATGCGATTCGCGCGGGCTTCGAGGCACTCTGTCCGTGCGATGCTTCAAGGGGTCCACCAGACGAGACGCCTTCTAAACCACATTCCTCGACAGCGTTCGAACGTGAAGATCTCGTCTCTTTCCCCCCCCCCCCCCCCCCCCCCCTTGCCCCTTCGTGTCTCTCTTCGTCGCTTCTGCTACTCCGACTGCTGGTAGCAATCAGCTTCCCCTCTAATTGATAGCGTCGTTGCGCGTCGAGCTACCGGAGCGAGACACACATTCGCTTTGCTCTATGCCTTCCTCTTCTCTCTCATTTGTCCGGCCGAAATTCTCAAAGCTCTTATCAACCCTGGCTCGAATCCTGCGCGCTCGTCCCGCCGAATACCCGCGCAAACTTCTCTATCCAATTCCGGCGCGCGATTCTCTTCTCTTCCCACAGTTTATCGTCGGCTCGTCCGACTCTCGCGGACCTCATCCGCTTCGCTCTCGATCACCTTTTTCATTTTTCACTTCATTTCCATCCATTCGACGCGAAAACTTTCTTTTCCGATTTCATATCTTCCTCGGATGAGAAATCATGCAAAATAACTTCGAACTTGAAACGAGACGTATCGATAATAAATGAGAACTTCGAAGCCGGAAGCTCCGATCGATTGTAATTTATAAATCTTTATCTCGTTTCATCGTAGCGGAAAGCGCAAAAAAGCGTGTAAAAGAAAAATCAGAAGAAACGCGATTAGAAGCTCGCACCTGATAAGTCTTATCGTTTCGGTATAAAAAAATTGTTATCTTCGTGCAATTCGTGAGTGGAACTATATCTCGGTTCCTGCATCGATCAATAATATCGTAGAGCAAGAATCTTTGCCTCGAGAATCATAGCAATAATAAGGGAGATAATAATAATAATGAGCATTGAGAAAAAAATTTAAATAGCGATAATGAAAATAATAATAATGATACGGTAGACGTTAGTATTCGCGAGATCTCACGGTCGACCTCGACCTTGCATATTCGCGTAGCCGCAATTGCCGCGCTTGAGTCGGTCGGGCAATCGCGCGGGGGATAGGCAATCTCTCTCCTCGGCTAAGCGGACTGTCTCTGGTGGGAGAGACTAGGCTCGCTCTCTCTCCCTCCTCTCTCCCTCCTCTCTCTCTTACTCTCTCGTGGATTCTCTTGCGCCAGGTGTGCGAAAAGACTTATAACGCTCACGGCTCGTTCGGGGCAACGCAACGCGAGGTGGAGCGCAGCCTCTCTCAAAGCGGCGAGAGAAGCGAGGAATATTCACGAAACCGAAAGTGCGATCACGCGAAAATCTAACATCCCAACGAACCGGTCTGACGGGATTTCGTGCACGGTCTACGTTCCGCCGCCGCCTCCTTCGTGTCCTGTCGAGAACGGCGGGGCGGGAGGGGGAACGGACGACCCCAACGATATTCACGGTCCCTCTCGGTCTTTCGCCAACGCGAGCTCCCCGAACGCGCAAAGTTTTTTCGGCTACGAACCCGTGCGAGTCGAGGCACGAGTATCGCGAACCTTTCGTCGCTGCATTTTGATGATAAACATAATTCCGATTTTTGTCGCTCACTCTTTTGTATCAAACGCTTGGGTCTTTATTTGTGATAAAAAAATATATGAGATGCGAGATGAAAATGTTGATGAGAGAAGAGAAACGAAAAATGAAATGGGCCACGGAGTACGAGAATGGGCGTGCGAGGCGAACGGCTCTCGTCACGTCGCGGGGCAGAGCGGGACACTGCCCGATTGGGGCGAAACGAGAAAACTGATGAGGAAACATTTGGATTATAATTTGAAAACAATTGACAATTAAATTTTTTTTTTATTTCAATTATCTTCATGTTATTTTTGTTTATATCAAATTTTTCTGTTTTCGTGTTTCCATTTTATCCCGCTCGGCTCTGCGACACGCGATTGGTCGTTGAGATATCTAAGTATACTGTCGTTGGAGCAACGAATGATGAAAAAAAGATAACGAGATAAAGCAAAGAATACAACAAACGATATCCTGGTTGATCTTTGGGCGAAGCCGGTAGCGCGCCGGCGGTCGAAGACTAGCTCGGACCCGTCGAGACACTCGCCGGACAAAGAAAAAAAAAAAAGGGAAAGTTCGCATAGCAAGAAAACAACGAATGCTCAACGAAACGAACAGCTCGCAGCGCATTCCTCGTCTTATGAATTCGCGAACGGAAGTCCGCGACGGTCGCAGCGAGACTTTGTTCTTACAAAAATAAAAGAATAAAAAACAATTATAGAAAGAAAAAGAAACAAACGATTAAAAACCAAGTCGCGAGCGTCCGCGTATTTGTTTTTTGTCTCATAGGCATTCAGATATTTATTGCACCTGGGTTGAACGTTGATCGAGGTTCTTAATATTCTTTCATCGCATCTTTAAAGCTTTATAAATTTTGAAACGAGATCTTTGTCGAACATATATATATGTATATGTGCATATAGATATATATATATAATAATAATAATAATAATAATAATTGCGAATTCTATAAGTACGATTTGGACGATACAAGATCTTCGCCGCGCGTATATTTTCTGCGAATATAAAGTATTTTTACGCGTGAGAATAAACAGTAAAAAAACAGGAAGAACACTAATGATAATAGTAATAATAATAATCATAATAATGATAATAGTAGTCGTATAAAAAAAAATGGGCTAGCTGGGCGCACCATTCCATTGCGAAGCCGGACCCCCGCGGAGATCGGTCCGACTTTGAGTCTTACAAAGGGGGAGAAAAAAAAAACAAAAATAATTTACATATTTATTATAGAGCTATAAGCTTAAATCTAGATGTATCTTGAGCATTGAGCGGAGCGAGGAGGGGAGGGAGAGGTTTGGCGCGCCGAACGAGCCCTCACACTTGCCGCTCTTCTTCGTCGTCGCGAAAGAACCAAAAACGAGAAACGAAAAATATATATCTGTACGTTTGCGCTAAATGTTCGTTGCCCCTTACTATTTTAACTTCGACTTCCCTCTCGCGCCCGCCGTTATCAATTTCGCGAGAAATAACTCTACGGGTTGTGAGGAACGTGATGATACAACGAGAAGTAAACAGAAAACAAAGAGAATTATATTTGACCTTGGCAAACGTGAAGGGAAGAAGCACCTTAAACTTTTTATTCGCGACGAAATTTGTTTCGGCGTCTCGCCGACGCGATAAACTCGATTTGGCGATTGCGACGTAAGCGTTATTGACAAGAATCGTCATTATTTTGTTAACAACCCGAGCCCCGCGAATTTCAATCGTCGCTCGTTTGTGGAGATTCGAAACGAGTTCATTCGCGATCGAGCGCCGCAACGAATTTTCGCCTCGCGTCAAAAATAATGTATCCCTGTATCGCGAGAAAAATCATAATATATAAATCCGAAGGATCGCCCGGGTTTTCAGCGAGCGTAAACGTCCTCGATTCTTCGGAAAACTCGCGAAAAATAATTAATTCGCGAGATTGGAAAATTAAAAGAAAAATACAAGAGGAAGAAAAAATAAAAAGAAACAAGCCTATAAATCTGATAGTGTACGACGAATATCACACAACGGATCTTGTGACTGCGAGATATAAAGAATATATATATATAGATGTATATGTATGTGAATAGATATGTAAGAATAATAATCGTAAGTTTTAATATCAATAATCGTGTCTAAAAACCATCTACAGTGTTTTTCTCATTATAAAGTAAATAGTCACGAGTTATGATAATATTCAATAATAATAATAATAATAATAATAATATAAAAGAAAACTCTAGAATAATAACTAAACGCTGCATCATATGCAAAATCTCTCTCCAAAAACTTAATAATAATATAATAATTGTATTATTAATCGAGTACGGTATAATCGTAGTTAATGATATATGTATAAAAAAAAAACAAGGATCATCTTCGTATCTACACATCGCCTACACTGTAGGCCACGATTGGTTTATGTTTTTTTTAAATAAGAAAAAGAAAAGAAACTTCGTACGTAGCTCGAAAACCATCGCTCCCGTCGGATCGTCTTCGTTCTCGCGGAAGAATAAATTTACGGGAAGTTACACATAAGATATATTTCGCTCGGAAATCGCCGTGGAGAATCGTCGATGAGGAGAAAGAAAAAAAAAACGTGTATCGATAGGACTGAGCTCAAAGTAACAAATTGTTTGACTGTTCGTAACTATGTGTAAAACAAGGAAAAAAGAAACACTTGTAATCGTATTATTGGCAAGAAGTAACTATTGATCGCGTTCACGCGGACTCGCCGGAAACACACGCTGCTGCTCGAGAGAGAGTGGGGCCCCAAGGTCACAGTACTATTCGTACTTTCTCTCCGTCTATTATTAGTTTCAGCACCATGAAATTTGTTATTTTTTTTTTTTCTCTCTTTTTTGTTGTTTTTTTTTAAATCGGAATTAAATTCTCTCGGTTATCGATAGAATTCGATTGATTGTGTACAAAATCTGAAGGAGGATAAGTACGATTTATCTCTGTTGCGTCTTCGTGACTTGATAGTTCGCAGCGATTTCAAGTGCATTCCACTCATTATAGTACAAAGTTTTCTGGGTCACCGAGTTATATATATATATATACATATATATATTTTTATTGTATATGTTAGATACTAGAACCTGTAGTGCAAGTTGGATCGGACCGCCGAAGAGTTTTTTTTTTTTCTTTTTTTTTTCCCCTCTTAGCACAGAATTCACGCACATGCAATCGATGACTCTCTTACGTTTATATATCATTCAAACAATTGAATCTCTGGCGATTAATTAACTTAACACTATATTCGATAACAATCGGAGAAACAACGGACGGTGGGGCAACCCGGAGAACTTTGGAGAATGAAAAAAAGAAGAAAAAAATTGTAACAACGAAATGGTGTATTGTGAAAAAACAAAAAAAAAACAAAAAAGTACGGAGACAGAATGGGGAGGCTTCTTTTTCACAGGCACTGTGTACTCGTAAAATTGTTTTAACGACGCGTAGTCTCGGTACGTATTCAAGGTAATTGTTGCGCTTAAGCAAAGTAGTTACTAGAAACGCTCCTATCGTTTTTTATACGACTCAATTCAGCGAGTCGTTTTTTTTCTTTTGTTTTTCAAGCAACTCGGGAAAAGAACAACTACGACGCGGTTAAAATGGACAATTTTTTTGCCGATCAATGGTTTCTTTCTTTCCTTTTTTTCGTTACGAAAAGAATCGTCGCGTTTTTTATCACCCGAAGACAACTTTGCTTATCATTAACGGTGTGTGTGTGTGTGTATTTTTTTTTTTAATTGTATTATGTTTATTCTGTTAATAATCTCTACAAGTAAAACTCTGTTTATCCTTGAGCTCGACCCCGTGAAACTAAAGAGATGCCGCTTGTTTAAAAATTCGTTAGACGATTCTGTCGGAAACAATTGAACGATAACAAATTGTGTTCTTTGTACGCGAACCGCGAGGGCGCGTCGTCGCGCGCTTTTGTCGTTCGCTACTTTTCTTCTCTTCGTCCATAGTAAAAACGCAGGCGGAGAACCTCAAGTATGAAAAAACACTTAACGCGAGTTTTAAAAAACTAGTTAAAAATGGCATTGTTGCAACGAATTGCAATAGAGATAAACGTCGTTGAAACGTGACTTTTATATTCGCTCTTTTCACTTTCTCTATATATCTCTCTTGTCTGTGCGCAGTGGCTCGCAAATCACCCACGAAAAAAAAGAAGAAAAAAAAAAAGAAATTATCTGATCGAAATCGGTGCAACTGAAAAAAAAACCCGGTGTCTATCGCTCCGCGAAACCGTGAAAGAACTCTGTTCCGAATCGAAAGCCGAGATCGAAGTGAAGCAACCCGTGTCGCGCGAGAAAAAAAAGGGAAAGCAAAACGAATTCTCGCACATAATCCCAATCGGAAAAGTGTTACTCTGTTTTTTTTTAGTTTTTCGCCTTTATGTCTCATCCTCCGCGAAGGAACATATTCTGCGCGCGTAAAAAACGTGACGAGTGAAAAAGTTCGAGATAAAAGTTTTTCGTTTTTTTTTTTTTTTTTTTTTTCGTTAAACATTTGAGTTACGGATTTATAAGGTACTAATATTGGACAGAACCGTGTGTCGCTCTCATTTACGTATATAATTGTGTTAGTTTTTTTCTTTGCTTCTTTTTCCTTCATAATCGCGATTAATAATCGCCTCAGGCGGGATACGTTTATTATAGAGTGAATCGAATGCGAAAAAAGAAATCAACGACAAGAACGTGAGAATTGATCTATAACTCGTTATATTACACCAAGGACTCTTTTTTTTTCTCCTCTATTTTTTTTTCTTTCGTTATTATAGTAGCTACCTCGCTCGTTAACCGCGTTTTCTCTCTCTGGTCTACTTTACGTATATCTGAATTTGCGAGCTCGTTTCAAGTTGCGATAATAGCCAGTCGTGTCCCCGCACGCTGCTTGTATATAAGTGATTGCACCGGGAGGAGGATAAGACGCGTTACGTGAGCGTTAAAAACCGAAACCGAACAAAAAGCCAGTTTTTTTTTTGTTTTCACACGTACTGTTATCTTTTTTTTTAAATATATATATAATATACGATGCTTTTTTCACATAAGGTGTTTTTTTTGTTCGTTCCATAGCCAAGAGCCACGATCACATCGTCAAAGCAGTTTTATACTTTACGGTTTGGCGCTTGGACACTTTTTTCTTTTTTTTTTTCTTTCTTTATGTTTACAATAATTTAATTAATGAATCGTTTAGCGTGGCAATTTATGACACGGTGTGTTGTGTGTTATTTTTCGTTTTCTCTCTTCTCTTCCCCTCTCGTTTGTTTGTTCATTTTATCTTTCTTCTTTTAGTACTGTATCAAGAGTACCGATAATAATTGCAGTTTCAATATTAATAATATACCATCCTAAAATATGAATCAAATCACTGCCGCGAGCAGCAATTCCGAGGCACTACGAACAGGCCACAGCAATATATGGCCGCACAATTATCATCTCAAATCTCTGTCTCTAAACGAATAAGACTATAAAGACGAAGATGCCTAGTTTACAATAATTATAACTCGTTACTAGATATAGATCATCGTTATGCGTAATAATTTACAATAATTAGAGAGATCACACGTCTTAATATAGAAATTTAAAAGACTATCCTTTCTAGCACGTAAAATTGTGTTTGCCGTTTTGTTGTTATTTTTCCGTTCTTTTTTCTTGTCTTCGTCTCTTTCTTCGTTTTTTTCTCTTTCTTTCGTTCTTTCTCGTATTTAAGTATTGCCACGAAATGTACGGGTGATGATATATATATATATATATTTTTTTTTTGTTTAATAATTAAATCTTGATGAGCGGACAGCAAAAACGGTCCTCGAGTTTGAGCCACGAGCTATCGAGCTATAATTCATCTTCTTTCTCCTATTTAAACTTATAACACTACTCTACAGTGTCTCAGCCTTCATTTTTCACGTTCCCTCCTCATTTTTATGTGTGTTTTTCTTTTTTCATTTTCGCTTACCTATTTATCAGCACCAATCTGATTCTTTTGTTTTTTTTTCGTTTGCGTTTTTCTTTTTCCGTTTTTTTTTTTCATTTTTTTTTCACGTGTTTTTTTTTTCTTTCCTTCGTTCCTTCGTTAAACCAATCAAAATATTGTATCGTATAGATAGAATTACCTTGTTGTATAAATATACATTCAAATATTATAATAGTATACAAGAATCGTCATACCTTTCCTTCGTACATCGTAACGTTCGTCAATCCGTTGTGACGCAAGCTTCGCATTCCGTTCTAGCACAGTGGGAATCCGTCCGCGTATACTTCTACTTTTTATATATATATTTTTGTTTGTTATTATTTTATTGTTACTTTTCTTTTTCTGTTTGTTTCGTTTTTCTTGCTTTTTACCATTTTCACTCACGCATTCGCTCTCTCCGCAATCGCACTTTCTCTCTCTCGCTTCCTTTCGTTCACACTTTCGCGCTCTTCGTTCCGCGGTTATTCATTTTTCTCCCATCTCTAGACTCGCACTTTCAACTATTTTTTGTTGTTGCAACTTTGCCTTCTCTCGTGATTTTTTTGTTCTTCCTCATATATTTTTTTACTTTTTTCTTTTTTTTTCGTTTCGGCGCTGCGGCGCTTTTCGTTCGTCCGTGCCGCCAACGCTCGCACATTTCTTCCCGGCCAGTTTATTATTATTATTATTATTATTTTTTCTTCCACGCACAACTTTCCTCCGTCGTCCCGATTGCTCCGAGCTTCCTTTTTTTTATTCCCCGGTTGAATAATTCACGCTTTACATATTTACAGGTGTCCTCTCTTCGGCGTCTTCCGAGTTTTTTTTCTGTTTTTTTTTTTCGCGTACTCGCGCGTGTGTCTGTGTTTATTCAATTTTTTTTTTCGTTCTCTTTTCCATTGTCTCTGACTCTCTGATCTCTCTCTCTCTCTCTCTCGCTCTCATTTCCTTCATTTTTTTTCTTTTTTCTTCCTTTAAACATAGGCAAGTTAAATATTGTATCACAATCGTTTCAGTCTGGTCGAAATCGAACATTTTCAACCCGTATGCGGGGGGGAGAGAAACGCGTTTGAACGATATTAATAGTTGATGCGTGTGAAAAAGGGACTACTCAAGGGTCTGGGGGATGCTCTCCGCTCGTAAATCTCGAATCGAAAGAAAACAAAAAAAAAAAACAATCATTTCGCGCCAATGGACCAACTCGTTGTCCCGTTATCTCGTATGTACAGTTGAAAAAGAAACGAAAAAACCCCAAAAAAAAGGACGATCGAATGAAAAAAAAATCGAAGATACGAAAAAAAAAAAAAAAAAATCGAAGACAGGGATCCCTAGTAAATGCACGATAAATGTCACGGGTAATGTTGCTGTAGTGGCTGGCACCGTTGCGTCGTCGAACTGCCCGACGTGGTCGCGTTTGTCGACGACGATGCGTTGTTGCTGTTGTTGCTGTTGCTGTTGTTGTTGTTGTTGTTGCTGTTGTTGTTGTTGTTGTTACCGCTGCTGCCGTTGTCGTTGCTGCCATTCGCGCTTCCATTACCGATATTCAATCCGGCACCGAAGCAACGCTGAAACTTCAGCGGTATTCCTGCTTGCTAGTACGCGGCAGGATGGACGGTTAGTCACTGCGGCGGAAGTCCCGTCGGCGGTTTGAATTCTCCCGTAACGGCGACGCCGTTGGTTTGGCCGACGGGAAATTGGGCCGTCGATACCGGTGGATGATGATTGAACGCGGGCGCGTAACACTGAGGAAAGTATAGCTCGGGCTTGACGACGGTCGGCGTGAGTCCGCGCGAGACCGGCACGGGACCGAGGCCGGTCGGTGTGCCGGGCGGCTTTGTTTCGCTGCTCGAATTCCTTCGCACCTTGGTCGCGTGTGGATTCATATGGTTGTCGATGTGTTTCTTTACCTCGGGCTCGGTTGCGAATCGCCGCCTGCAATTTGGCATTGGACAACAAAAAGGTCGATCACCCTGATGAGTTCTCGTGTGCTGATCGAGTATTGCCTTCTGACGAAAATCCTTACCGCACTGCTGACACTTGTACGGCTTTTCGCCCGTGTGTATGCGCAAATGTTGATTCAGTATCGTTCGTTGACGAAAATTTCTTCCGCAATAAACGCAACCGTACGGTTTCTCGTTCGTGTGTATGCGCAGATGCTGGGTCAGATGGGACTGTTGACGAAATCTCTTTCCGCACTCCGGGCACGGATACGGCCTCGA
Source organism: Ischnus inquisitorius (assembly GCA_963924025.1). Lineage (NCBI taxonomy): Eukaryota > Metazoa > Arthropoda > Insecta > Hymenoptera > Ichneumonidae > Ischnus > Ischnus inquisitorius. The sequence goes on along the minus strand of OZ001243.1, from coordinate 1,744,460 downwards.
CTCTATGTGTATACAACCGTGTTGCAACAGCGTCGATTTTTGCTTGAATTCCTTCTGGCATATTGGACAACGCACGTAGAGCGGCATACCCGCCGAGCGCCCGTGCTGTATCACGTCGGGAAGACAACTCTTGCCGCCCGCTGCACCACCCGCGCCACCTCCCTGCTGCTGCTTTATGTACTGCAACGCGCCGAAACTGCTCGGCCCACCGGCGCCGAATACCGCGTGATTGCCGTTCTTCGGGTCCTTGAAGTAGGCTGGATATTGTATCGAATTGCCGTCGGGCGATGGGCTGAATGCACCGGACTGCGTGTCGCCGTCGCCGAACGTAGAGGCAACCTCTTCCTTTCCTTCCTCGGGCGGAAACGGCACGTCCTGAGGCCAAAGGGTCGGTGTCATACCGTTCTTGAATATCAGGTGCGGACTCACGTCTGTAATGTCAAACAAAAAAAGGAGAGAAATTCTAATTAAAATTGCTTTTTTCGGTCGCTACTTAGTTTCATTGTATTTCTCGCGGCAAGCTAGCCAAGGCTGAAGCCGAACGCGGTTTGGAAGGATTCTTTTTTTATTTATTCATTGTTGAGGCTTTTTTTTTCGTTCTTTCGTTGATTTTCGGGGCCATAGGCGTGGCGAGCCGCGTTAGGCGTTCGAGAACACGCACGAGGTTCGATTAATCCGCCACAGTGTTCGACTCGGAGGCTTGCACGGTTACGCCATCTACGCTACTAGATCAACTAGGAAAATCAACTTCTCCGCTTCTTCGTCCTCGATTATGAGAAAAATTATACTCACTCGTTAAAATTGTTTTTTCAGACAATTACGTTTTGAAAAATTTTGATAAAATGAGAATTTAGACCGTGTATGATTTTGAAAAAATTCTTTTCTTTGGTCTCGCGAAAACGCGATCGTATCTCGTAAGTGCGGCGAAATTGCGATTGTCGTTAACAGAGTGTCTAACAACGTGGGCGCATAAAATTTCATGAAATTTTAGAAATCCAGAGCTCCTGAGGGACATTTTTCTACGGTTGCATGGCGAATTCGACTCTTTACTTCTAATTCAATTTTATAAATATTATCGTATAGAATTCAGTTTTCACTTCTGAAAACGAAATTTTTTAAAACTTGTTGGAGTATTGTCCGAAATGGTTGATTCAACGCCTCCGAAATTAAAACATTGATCCCGCTCGTGCACTAATCGAAAATTAAAATACTTTCACTTGAATCAAAAAACAAAAAATATTAAAATTACCAAATATCGTCGTTATATTTTGAAAAATGATTTCCTGCACAAATTTCTTTGTAAAACATTGGTTCGGAAAACAATTTTTTTCAATGTTTGTAACGAAAAATTTGGCAAGTATAGCGTAAAATGTATTATGTTAATTTTACGGATCATTCGGAAATTTATTATGTCATCATTGCGTATCGAATCGGTAATCAGATTGGTTCGAAAATATCTTAGTAGAGCCATTATTGCATTGCGGTATTGACGAGGCAGAAAAAGAAATGTCTTTTTTTCCTTGCTTTTTTAAAAATACACTTCAATTACGTGCAATGCGCAGTAACGCTTAATTCGGTGGCGCAGCAACCGTAGAATAGAATAAACTCTGGATCCCAAAGCGCGGTATTTTCAGCCACGAAATGAAAATTTATTCGTGACTTTATTTACCGTTCATAGCTTCGTATGGTTTATGGGTGATTATTTTCCGTGGAAAATGCAGAGGAATGGATGTGATGGTTTTTAAACCCTAAATGACCATTTTATTCGGTCGTTCACGCATTTTAAGTACTTAACCCTTCACGTACGGAAGATTTTGATTTATTTTGCTCGCGATAAGGATACGAAAGTGCAACAAAAAGACATTTTCAAATCACCACATAACGAGACTTTCAGAATGTTTTGGAACTTTGTAAAGAATTTTTTCACGCGATTTGACAATTAATCGTCATCAAAATGCCGGTCACTCGCAAGTGAAGGGTTAACTGTGTTTTGTTGCATCAAAAATTTTGTAAAACTCGGAAATTTTCAATCGAATACTTTATTAAATAATTATATATCGTCTCAATTAAAAAAATATTTTCAAAATTTTGCTTAAAAACGAAACCGAACCCGAACACAAGTGACTCCAGCGTCATTGTCTAGAATTAAATTTTAGCTACCTGAGAAAGTACTTTGCGCATCAAACGATTCGAATTTCCATCCCTCGAAATTCTTTTTTAATTCAGCGGCAAATGACGCTCAAAAGATTCTGGGAAATCCTCAAGTTTCCCATCGTGTACTTCAATACATATCTACACTTTTTTCGTAACGAAAGAAATATTTTTAAATACTTTTATTCAAAACGAAGCTGGGCCCCGAATAACTCCAGCGTCGCTCTCTAAGTTTAAATTTTATCTACCCGATAAAGTACTTTATAGATAGACAACCAAACTTTCATCGCTTCCTTTCTTAATCATTTCTCTTTAAGCGATGCTCAAAAAAAATCTGGAAGATTTCTAAAAATGTCTATCGAATACTTTTACTTTATAATTATCATTTTTTTCAACTAAAAAAATCGATAGACTCTTATTCATAATGAAACTAACCCTCGAATAAAACCAGCCTCACGGCCTGGATGAAAATGTTATCTATCCGAGAAAGTACTCTCCGCACAGAGAGATCCAAACTTTCGTCCCTCGAAATGATTATCCCAATATTGAGCTAGCAACGAACGGATCACCGATCGCGGGGGGTGTTACAGATTCATAAAATTCAGATTACTATGCCAATTTTTCATGATGTATCATGATTTTTATTAAGCTCACTTTTGATTTAAAAAAAAAAAAAAGGTTTCATGACATTTGCGAAGTTTCATGAGTCTTCAGGTCGTTGGACACTCTGCAAGTGAATTAACGATCGACGAGACCGCAAGGATTTCGGTTAAATTCCGTGGCACGATCGTGGAAAGTTTTATCGTCACTTTCCCGACGATCGTGAATAATTACGGCGTCCGTGGGCATCGATCACGAAATGCGTCTCGTAAGGATCTCGTCGCGTGGTCGGCGATGAAAATATAATACATTATAATAATTATTTTGGTAGAGGAACAGAGGGGAAAAACACCGCCGAGGCTTTGGGTAACAAGACGAGAAAGGGGGAGAAGGGAAGAAAAGAAGGCGGCTATCGTCGTACGGTCGGAGCTCTTCTCGAGCTCCGAGGCACACACGGATGCCTCGCGCTCCTTCTCTGAACTATCCTTCGGCCTTGGGATTTAACGCGCGAACGATTCCTTATTGCACTCGCGGCTACGATCCTCGACCTTCCACGACGTAGGAGTAAATCGACCTTGAGGTGGTGCTCTCCAAGCTTTACCGTATTCCTATCTCTCCGACTCTCGTAGCGAAGCAAACCGCTCGACGGAGAAACAAATCAGCGAGCGCGCCGACGAAAAGAATTGTACGCAAGCAACCCAATTTTCCAAATTGTTGGGTAGATAATCGTGTTTGTTTTTATAATTTGAAAAAAAATCGTAAGAATAATCCAAGGCGATTGATTTCGCGGCGATATTGTGATCTTGGAAAAAAATTACCGGGTCCGAAAATATCGTCTGAGAGAAGATTAGTTTCTTTTTATATTAATTTTCCTATTTCTTTCTACTGATAAAATATTTTTTATACAATTCTATAACTTTTTACACTTGAACCCAGAAAACTTTTGCCGCGATCACAAGTCTATTTGCCAGTAAAAAATCGACTGGTATTGATGTAACGATTTTTTTTCCCTCTAAACAGATAAAAGACCCGTAAAAGCGAGATACGCACAGAAAAAACAGCAATTTCTGTCTTCATTGGCCAAAGCGTATCAGCAAAATCGTCGCATTGCTCAAAAAACGATAAGAAAAACTTGGAGGCTACCTCAAAAATCGATTCCGCCAATCTCCACCAATTTCGCCAATAAAACAATAAATCCCGATTACAATCCGAGCACATTTGTCTTTTTTCTCACGTCCACGAGTTCTGTCGACGGGAAGGGGGACTCGGAGTATCGTGAAAAAAAAAAAAAAAGATGAAGAATGAAAGACTGAGTCAATAGCGGGATCGATCAGAAGGAACAGTACCGGTATGAAGAGAAAGAGAAAGAAAGAAAAAAATAATGAAAATAAAAAATAAACAGAACTAATCGGCAGTGAATGGATCTTTCGGGTTTTGAGTGTGGTGATTGTGGCGGACGTCGACGCCCCGCTCTGGGAGTCTGGGAGGCAGAGAGAAATGCTCGCCTTGGTGTGTGCGGACGTGCTGATTCAGGATCGCCTTCTGACGGAAGTGTTTTCCGCACTCCGGACATTGGTATGGCTTCTCACCCGAGTGGATGCGCAGATGCTGATTGAGGATGGCGCGCTGACGGAACGTGCGCTCGCAGTAAACGCAAGCATATGGCTTCTCGTTAGCGTGTATTCGTAGATGCTGAGTTAGATGTGACTGTTGCCTGAAACGTTTGCCGCACTCCGGGCAACCGTACGGCCGACTATCCGTGTGAATCCTCTCGTGTTGGAGCAGCGTCGACTTTTGTTTAAAATCTTTGCCGCAAGTGAGACACTTGAATAGCCGTAGATCGCTGTTCGCGCCTTTCGCGGGCTTGCCGTTTTGTTGTACGATATCGGGTAGACCGGTGCCGGTCATATTGGGTCCGGCGGGACTGCCGTACTGATGACCATCGAGGCTCGGTCCGCCGTCGCCCTGACCGAGGGACGTGAGCATGACGCCGGGTTGTTTCAGATAGTGTAACGCCGAGAAGCCACCGGGCGTGAGCATGTGCGGCGGCACGGAGGGCGACGGATGTGGCCGGGCTTCTTTGAAGTAGTGTTGCGGATATTGCTGAAGATCGCCGGTGCCGGGAAAGCAATCGCTCCTCTCGACCTCGTGCGGCGTCAATTGTTGCTGCGGCGAGTGTTCCTGCTGTTGCTGTTGCGTCTGTTGCTGTTGCTGTTGTACTTGTTGCTGCTGTACCTGTTGCTGTACCTGTTGCTGTTGTTGCTGCTGTTGTTGTTGCTGCTGTTGTTGCTGTTGCTGCTGTTGTTGCTGCTGCTGGGCCGAGGACTGGCTCGTTTGTATGTCGTCGTCGGGCGGCGACAGTGACTGCGGCTCCGGGGCGGTCGAGGGATAGGGCGATGGTACCGGGGACGCCAACGTCGGCGGTGGACCCGTTTCACCACCCTCGACCGGTGGGCCACAGGCCTGCTGTGGACTTCCCGAGGCCGAGGAACCCTGCTGTTGGCCCTGCTGTTGCTGCTGCTGCTGTTGCTGCTGCTGTTGTTGCTGCTGCTGTTGCTGCTGCTGCTGTTGCTGCTGTTGCTGCTGCTGTTGTTGCGGCTGCTGCTGCGGATATAAACCGCCATCCTGGAGAGCTCCTGGTCCCGGGGCCCACTGGCCCTGGGGCCTCTCCATATTGTCCTTGTACAACACGTATGGCGCGGGTGTGTCTGTAATCAGAAAAATTATCCAAAATAGGTCAGTTCTCTTTCAAAAAAATAATATAATTAATTCTTATCGATAGGGTAATCGATGAAATTTTATAGCGATCGTTCTCGTTTGCGACGCGAAGTGGATTTTGGGACTGAATTTTTCGAAAATTTGGGGTAAGAACAGTGGAATATTCTTTGCTAGCTAAAAAAATGGTATCCATAATCAAAGTTCGGAAAAATGGTCAAAATGTATACGTCTCGAAGAAGTTCCATTTATTTTTGTTCGCACACTTAGATTAAGTCATTATTTTACCTCTAAAAAAAAAACAAAGCATCCCTCATCGATAAGAAAATGATAATTCGCAATACCGCGGCTTCAGAGGCAAATAGAGAAGCTCCAAAGAGCGCGTGACGAAAACACGACCTACTCTTCGTTCTCTTCGTAATTAATGACAATATTGATGTTAAGCTCGTGTCTCTCGCTCGCTAATTGTATCGCTGGTAGAACGGGGCCGGCGGGGCGGGGATTCAAGAGTCGAGAAATTATAACCGGGCATCCCTTTTCCTCGTTCCCGTCCCCGCGAGCGTCCCGCTCTCGCCCCCCGTCGCTCGAGTGGAAATTGCTACCGGCCAACACACAACAGTATGTTTACCACGGTCAAGCCACGCGCGCGTTCTCCTCGTCGACGCGTGCGGCGTTGCGCGCACGTTGGAAAATACCTTCGGCGCGCGCTGCGAGCACAAACAAACGGGCTCGAAGCGCCATCCGCGTGGCGTAGGGGGTGGCCCAGACATATCCGCGTCACGCGGCAAGCATTAACACGGAAAATCACACGCACCACAGGACGGGCAACAATAACGCGCGTAGTGTGCAAACGGGAGAGAGCAAGACGCACGGAAATCGCGCTTCGAGTTTTGTTGTCGGATTCGAAGCGTCGAAACTTCGATTGTTGTTTACTGCTGCATCTCTCTTTGCGGAAGTGTAGGTAAAACGGTATTTTGTGTATATATATATACATATGTATGTACATAGATAAATATATTATTCTATATATATGTATACGTAAATATTAATATATAGCTGCAGGTATTTGAACTTCTATACTGTTGGAAGTTTACGAGAGTCGAGGGAAGAGGGGAGCGGGTCTTACCCTGAGAGATGCGGCACACGATTTGCCGGGGAACCTTCAGACCAGCCGCGAGACAAGCCGCGAACGAGGCCGAGAAGTTTACAGCCATCCTCGCGAGCCTTGCTCCTTCGCCTTCTCATCTGTACGGTTTCGATCACTCGGCCAATCTCTCTCTCGCCTCTCTTCGAAAACACTCTTTTTTGTTTTCGTTTTCCTTTTATCTCCTTCGTCCCCGCGAAACCAACTATCAAACACAACTTGCGCGTCTAACTTTCAAAGGAACGCGGTCCCGAAACCAATGAACTAACCTGCGGAAGAAACATCGGGGGCGTCAGACTTTGTTTCTTTCGCTAATTGTGCTTTATTGTTCACGTTTTGCGAGAATACGAAATGTGTGGTTCGAAACTAGTAAAGAATGTGCTGCTTTTTGGGTATTTTTGTGGTTCTCTGTTTTTGTGCTTCGTCCATTTTTGTGGTTTTTTTTGTGATTCGTGTATTTTTGAGGGATTTCTGTACTTTGGAAAATTAGCGACTTATTGCTTTTGTGCTTTGTAAATTGTGTGGGTTTGTGTTTTCAATTCGTATGTATTATTGTGGGTTTTTTTGTGATTTGTGTATTGTTATGGGGTTTCTCTTAAACTTCATGTATCGCTTCGCATTTTGTCGCGCTTTGTATATATTTGTGATTTTTTTACTTTATATTCGTCGATACGAAGCGTACATTCGCGAGTAGTGAATTCCCGTCAAGAAAGCGATCTCAACTTGCAGGTTGTCTCCTCGGTGGATACGCCTTCGCGATTTTTTTTACAGCCCCGACTCTATCGCAGTTCTAAATTTTCGCGAAAGTTACATCCACAGAGCTAATAGTTTAAGAGAAAAAAAAAAACTAGACCCGGAGGCAATTTTATTTTTTCACCTAAGTACCAGTTGAATGAAGTTCGCTCTCTCTTTTATTCCTTCCAACGAACACCCCCAAGTATATCGCGTACGAAAAACTGCAATGGCGAGGAAATAAAAAAAAAGGAGAAAAAGAAACAGAAAAGTTGTAAAAAAAAAACTTTAGCGAACTTGATGTAACGCGCGGCGAGACAGAGACGTGTTCAATCGTCCTGAATCCCGAATTACATTCGCTATTATTCGGTAAGTTTATAACAAACTTTCGAGGGTGAAGTTTGCAAACGGAAATTTTGCTCTAACCACCGTTCGCCCTCCTTCCACCTTAGACCGGTATAATTACTCGTTCGGCGACGGCGAAGACAGTGAAAAAAAATAGCAAACAAACTTCGGACATTTTGCACCCGAAAAATAATAAAACGGAAAGGAAGAAAAAAAATTTCGCGTCTAGCTCGTGAGGGGTTGCACCTACTGCTCGGCGTACTGTACGTACGTACACCCCCGCTGTACGGGAGAGTGCGGATCGATTGAAAGCTATAAGGGAGTCCTCGTACGCCGACGCAACTTAAAAGTCCGACCACCCTACGGACCCGCGATGCGACCGCTGCATTCGACTCTGCCCCCTGGCGAATGAAGAATTTTTCGTCGACGAATTCGTTTCGCCGATTTTTCTCTCGACGCCGTCGCGACCCGCCGATTAGCCGAGACGAGAACGCAAATCGAAACGAGCGCGAGCGATTTTTCTCGCAGCATCGGACAGAATCGCGGGTTCGGAGGAGAATTTTTTTTTTTCGCGAGGAACGAAAGTAAGTCTGAAGAATGCGCGATCGGCCGATACGTCCACGCCCCGACGAGACCAGAAAGGATCCGCGAGGAATACATAAATATTTTTGCAAACCAATTAGCTCACGATGAATATTCGACGATGAGTTAATTACGTAGGAAACCGCGAGATCGTCATACTCTTCTCAACTCGCGGTGTATGAAAGAAATATTGCGCTCGATCGTTCGAAAAATAGATTTCGCTACAACAGTCTCGTTCTGAAAATCATTCAAAGGCCTCTCTTTCTCGATAATTTTTTTTAGAGTTATGAATTAAAATTGATATTTCAAATCGAATTATGTAAATGTAGGAGCGATTTTAATGACGAAAAAAAAAAAAAAAAGAAATATGAGGGACTTTCGGTCAGGGAGATATAAAGAGTTGAATGAAGACACGAAGATAGAGAGAGCGAACGGATTCGTCGGATGTTTACGACCGCGTATTAATAACATGGAATTCCTGACCTTACCTCAGAATCGATAAAGCAACCGGAATTTTTTCGGAAATAAAAATTCGTCGAAAAATTGAGTACGCTAAAAAAAATAGCATCAACGAAAATGATTAGAGCAATCTAGTAAAAAAAAAATGTTCAATTATTTTCATTTGCAAAAATTCGAAAATTACTCAATGAAAATTAAGTAGAATTTGTGAAGTGAAAAAAAAAAAACTCGGGTCAACTTAGTGATCGAATAACAAAAAAATCTGCGTAAAGATTAGTCTGGGAATTCGATCGGTCGATGACGAGCGATTCTTCAAATTACGTATCAAACTTTGTATTCTCGCACTGGCGCGCGTAGCGACGAGTTTCAATGACGAAAAAAAAAAAAAAAAAAAAAAAAAGAAAAACAAGAATGAACGGCTAATCGAGCAGCGGGAAATAAAAGGCTTGAATGAAGTATAGCTCAGATAGAAAGAGAATGGATTCGTCGTTTGTTTACGACTGCATATTGATAACATCGAATTCCTGACCTTACCCACACCGAGAGCCGTAGTCTCGTTGAGAGAACGGTGGCTTCGGGTGTTCGGCCTGGTAGTCGGGGAAACGAAAAAAAAAAAAAACAATCGCACCGACGACGACGACGCGTCGGCAAACAGAAGCGGCATCATCATCGGCAGTACAACAGGTCAAACCGGACTGCATAACGCCGATGCGTATTCCTCCGGCCGCATCGCCGAACCGCGGACTTCGATTCCTCTTGATCTCATCTTGTTTTTTCCTTCTTCTTTTTTCGAGCGACTCGCCGGAGAGGAAAATGACGAGATCGGATGCAGAAACTAGTCCCATTAAGGTTACGATCTCGTCGGATGCGGTATAAATAAAGATGAATTCGTAACACGAATAATAAGCGAGCGATACAACGAGGACGCGAAAGATCGATTATTATTCGTGGATGCGAACGAGACTCCGAGAAAAAACAAAGTTGTTCCCCGTCTGCGGAATCGGAAAAGCCATAAAAGCGAGAGGTAGAAAAAAATTGTTTGAGAAGGCAACAAAAATAGCTCCACACGGGTGTCGGGAGACCCGGCGGACTCCCGATCTTTGATAACTGACGTCACGAGACGAGACGCAGCGGCTTTATGGTAATTTTTTTTTCTTTTCTTTTTTCGTTTTTTTTACGGACTCCTCGACGACGATAAGGGCAGAAGGAGAGATGCACGCGAGACGAAACTATCCGGGGATTCCCCCGGCGATGCTTCGTGGCTCGCAACGACGGGTACCGTCATACCTGCGACCTGTTTTCTACCGTGCCTCGACGACATATTAATGACGCTGGAAGAAAACTGTCCGAGGAACACAAACCAATGTCATTCTATCGAGTTCCTTCGCTTTTGCGCGGAGGAAGCTTCGTTGGCGCGGTAAATTATTTTATTCTTTACGGGATTTCCGTAGAAACTCGATCAAAGTTTTTCGCAATGGAAAAGTATGTATAGAAGAAAAAATTCTAGACGATTTGAAAAATGTAATTCACCTTGTTTCAGATGTTTACTTTGCTTACATTTAAATCCACACTATTGTGTTTTTTGAAAAATGTCTCGATGGGATTCGTACAATTTTTTTAGATTTGGCGGAACAAGAAATTGCAGATTCTTGTCTTACTCGTGTATTACTAAATAAACTATTATTATGATATTCCGAAATTGTCGAAGTTGCGAGGACGAAGATGCGTTTCGTGAAATATCGAAGCTTGTTGGGCTTTCGTTGCTTTCGGCGAGGCGGCCGAGACGTTCGCGAGCACAAAAGTTAACACGAGAACGCCGAGCCTTAAGTACCTGCCCCCGGAGATCCGACTCTTTGAATACCACAATCCCATTCACGCGCTCGTACGTGCACGCTGCCGGTTGCCTTGCCCGAGGAGCGCGCGACGCACACATATCTCGGCGTCGCTCATTCGTGCTTCTCTCTCGTCTCGGTTATTTCTGGATACCTTTTCTCACCGAAGCGTCGAGTGAATTCGAGACTTCGGGAGATTTTCCCGAGGCCCCGGTCCCCCCCAACCTGTCGGACACGCATCATTACGGGTCGTTTCACGTTCCCACCTTCTTTTACTTCGTCACGCGCATCCGTTTTAACGCGAGCGAGAAATGAAAAAGAAATCAGTTCAATACACGAATTATCTCGGAACCAGAATAAATTGTGCGATACGAAAAAATAAAAACAAAAGAAGAGGGAAATTGGTCCGATATATTTAATTTCGGTAGGAAAATTAATATCGCGATACCAAAGTCGATCGTTAATTAACACCGAGTTTTTTTTTTGTATTGAAAAAAAAAATTAACCGATAATTCCAATCAATCCGAATCGCTCGAGTATGGAACGAAATAAACGATCTACTTCGTACTACAACTAGTATTTTTGTTGTCCGAGTGAGGCTGATCATTTTTTTTCATTGCTTTCGAGAGGCCAATGTTGGCGGGCAATTTTTTCAACCACCGTCCGAAAAGGAGGAGCGTTCATTTGATTGATATCGCCGCGTTTTTTTTTGTGTCTGTGCTCTTGCAGCTTTTTTCGAAGCGTTGCATAGAACGTACAACTTCCGGCCGATGAAATGCTCGAAATTATGTTCGTCGATTTATTGGATGTTGGGTGACAAAGTTTTCTTTTCTAGTGTACAAGAAACCGGAAGAAATGCGAAAAAGAAATGGCGGAATTTATTTTTTTACTGCCGAATGAAAAGTGCTTAATCTGCGAAGAACTTCGAAATAATTTTACAGATAAAAAAAAGTGCACTCTGACGAAAACCTGTTGAATTCTTTTATTTGCGTTTGTCGACCGCGAAGGAGACTTTTTTCTAATCTGCAAAATTGTTACGGACTCATTTGCAGATTAACCACATTACAGTCGAATTTATTTTCAAAAATGTAAATTTGACTTGAAAAAACATTAAAATTATCTCCTGTTCTCAAAGATATCCGACGGTCCTTGAATACTCGCGTAGAAACTATATTTTCCTGGAATATATATAACATTCATAACGCAAATCGATGATACAATGATTTATTCCTACGAGCAGAATTCCGTTTGGCGAGGATCTATTTTAGGAATTCGAAGGTTGCTTCTCGACAGACCAATCGTCGATTTTATTACCGATTCTCGTTTACCCTATGTATATGTATATACATATATGCGCTATAAATGCGTACATATATAACTCCGTAACACGTACACGAGGAGGAATAGCATTGGATACTTTCTAAGTAGGTACATCACCGGCGCTGTTCAGCCGTTCACCTTCGCGAAGCCAAAGTTTCGCCAAGTCTAAGGGAATCCCCGCGCGCGCGGGCCGCGTAGTGCTCGTAGAATTCGAAACGAATTCGCGAAGAGCCGAAGCGAAGATGTATACGTATATATATGGGACGCTGAGAATCTTCGAGGGAAGAGCCATAGGAAGAAAGATGGAAAGGGCTTCGCACGGTGGAGAGAAGTAGGAGAATATTCGTGCACGACGTGGCCTTTCCCGGCGAGTCAGCTGCGGTCTCTCGGGCTCGCGCGCGCGCGCGCCCGCGCGCTCTCTCGCGTTGCCCTAATCGTAAGTGTCTACTCCTCCTTCTCCTCCTTCACTTCGACCCTCCGCCTTCCCGCCCGCCCCACCTCGCCGCGCTCCGCGCCGCAGCCCCGACGTCGTCTCTCCGCCGACTACATGAAGTAGTTACAAGATTCCGCAGACTGGAACGCTCAACTCGTTCGCCACTCACGGCAGCAAAGGCTTCTTCATGGACTCACGCTTACACACAACGGGCAAAGTCTCCCGACGATTGAATCGCGTAGATTCGCGGCTTCTGTCGCGCGTCTCAATTAATTCACTCATTAGCGAGTCCCCTTCGCCCGTTCCTCCCGCGTGTTATACATCTCTCGGCGATATGTACAATACGGAAAGTACGCGGGCAGCGAGATTCAAACGGGCCCCGATGTGCTTTAGATCGGTGAAAACATTGTAAGATTTCCATCGGCGTTTTCTCGCGCAACACACCGGTAATAAACGAGATATTAATGCAACAAAGGGGGATACGAGACTCCTCGCAAGGGAGTTATAAATAAAATCTTAATCGGGGAAAGAGTACACGATGATTAAATATCAACCTGGCTTATCGCGAGATCGCGAAGACGATAGAAACTTAAGTTATTAATGTTTAGCTTGGAAGAATACGACGATTTTTCGAGACAGGCATATGTAATTGTAGCGTTCTGGATTTGAGAGAAAAATTATTTTTACATGTGGACATTTGATTGGAGTAGCTAATAAAAATTGTTGAAGTGCTTTATTTCATTTTGTCGGTGAAATAACATTAATTGTATGCGATTGTTCGTCGGTGTCCTGATCATGTTAAAAAAAACTCGGATCCAAGTATTGAATATTGCGGACCAAACGTTACTTTTTTAAATAGACTTTTCTTCTCACCGATATTTGAAAAAATTATATTTCTTCCACACGATGTTATTTTTAGATTTGGAATTTCCTTCGCACGAAAGAACAGCGGTAAGACCAATCGTTTACGTGTGATTTTTCGTAAGATATTCCTTTTTGCCGATAAGAAAAAATGAAAGACGCTTCATTTTTCACTGGAAATTGGTATGATGAATGAAACAGTGAAGATTCGGTATAATCGTTCTGTGAGTCATGAAGCGTGTTTTAGACGATAAATTATGCGGTGTATGCATGAACTCGCATAGATAAAGAGTTTGAAGCAACCTCAACCAGATATTCAGAACTGTCGACGCAACTTTTTCACGCCGCAACTCACCTAAGACTGCGCGAGTCAAACAGCTCGACGACTCCGGAAAACAATCTTTCACTTTAATGCGACAATCGTCTTCGGTAATTAATTGGTTCACATCAATAACGCATGTATTTCTTTCAACTTGAAAAAACAGTTGAATAAAAATAATTTTACAAAAGCGAATAAAAAAATGTTCGACTCTAAATATTTGATAAAGAAATTGCATTGGTCTAGAATATGAAACAATTATTGGCATGTTATAGACGATTTCACGCTCAATGAATGAATCTCGCGGTATATAATACGCGAATAATTTTCTTTTTAATTCGGAATTTTTTAATTTCCATCAAATGATTCTAACATAAAATCGATGCAAGAATAATTATTTCTCTACTTTCATTTACAAGTGACTTTCAAATTAGTATTCTTTCATCGACATTTGTATCTTTTTCGTGTGTTTTTTTTTAAGTATTGTTTCATCAAACATCTCATTCAATCTTTCGACTCAAGTGCGCGGCAATCGTCGATAGATTATATTTCATCGTCATATGTATATCATTTTGTCACGCCATGTTTTTTTTCAACACATCGAATCTCGGTGCTAATGTTTTTTTATTGATTTCTCGTAATGTTCTTTATTGTTTCGTTAAACAATTAATTCCATTATTCGTCTGGCTCGCGAGTGAGCGCATCAATCGTCGTGCCCTCCCTTCGAGTTTTCTCGTCAACGTCGTTGACTCTCTCCTCGGCGAGTCTATAAATATATGCTTATAACCCGCGCGACGACACTGCATACGGTGCGAACGTTTTGTAGATATGGTATATTTTTACGTTACGCCGGATGGTAAGTTACCGTGATGAGATTCTCGTGGATGCTTTTTGTGAGGCAATAAAAAAAGCCCGCGTCGCGACGACGACGAAGATGATGACGAGACGAGGAACTGTCCGTCTACCGAGGTCTCTCTCACTCTCTCTCTCTCTCCCCACCTCCGCTCTCACCGCGATCTCACGTTGAATATCCCCCGCCTCGTTTGTCCCGCTGGTCTCGACACTTCAAACCGATTTTCTACCCATTCCAACAGCCGAGCGCGAAACTGCGTACAATGACCACAGTCGTTCGGGTACGCAGTGCGTTAGCGACTATGTATACGGCTCTTAGAGTTCGCGCGCTCACCGCTGGCTCTCCTCTCTCTCTCTCTCTTTCTCTTGCCTCTCGTGTTGTGTGTATGAAACTTCGTTCGAACGCGTTCGCGCGCGCCGGCTCCTCTCGAATTCCCCTTCGTAGAATCTTTATCTAAAGAGTCGTTAGATAGTCGCCGACTTTGCTCGCTCGGAACCGTTTCGCGCGAGAGGTTCACGACTTCACAATAAGCGCGTGTACGCTCCTACCCGAGATACAACGAACTCTCGCCCGTTGAATAATTGAACTCTCTTGGCATACATCGAAGCTTTTATGTCACACCAGCGAAGCCCCGCGAGAATCTCGCTTCTCCGCACGCTCGTTTGGAATTTGTCATTTCTTTGGCGACAGTTAATTTTTCACAGATTAGCCATCCGAAGCGTCCGTGGGTTCTCGTCGCTGAATATTTCAGGGTTCACGACACAGTTGGCCGAGGGGTTAATAAATTAATAACGGTCGAAACAGCGGCGACCGACGATAATAGATCGGATCGTTGAGATTTTCGTCGTGACGTCACGAATATTCTGGTCTCGAGACAAATACGAATATCTCCGTATCTTTGTTTTGTTTTTTCGAACCGCGATTATTTAACTGTGCCATTTTATTTTTAGTTTTTTATCAAGAGTTTCGTTCATACTTTTTTTTTTTTTTCTTTCACGATGCCTAATCAGACTTAGAGTGTCTGAAAAAATGTCCGCCGGCTCGGAGATTCGGCGCGGCAGCGTTAGCGGTCACCCATCCAAGTACTGACCGCGAACAATAGTGCTTGACTTTGGAGATCGAAAAAGCAACACACCAACCGCGCAGCTAACGCTGCCGGCTTTTTGTGGTGTATTGCAGCATCGTTTTATTAATAAAAGAACAATATTTATCCAACAGTAATTATCGTTCTTTCATTATTAGTGTTTGGTTACTTTTTTTTTTTGACCTACGATGTTTGTACTATACTATTATTCGACGAAGCCCCGATATAAGTTTTCTTCGCGGAAGTCTAACGAGCGCTGAAGCGTCGAGGCGTTTATTCAAACCCGAGGTCCACGGAACCTCCGAGTCATTCGAGACAGCGAGAAGGCCCCCTCTGGGTAGGAGAAAACGTCCAAACGAGCATAAGACTCCGAACGCTCACGACTCCGCGGATGGATGCCGTTGCGCGCCGTGTGTGGGTGTTGCACCGCGAGACGTCGATGAGTGGGAAAGAAAAAAAAAATGACGGTAGTAACGACCCACGTGGTGTGGCCGCCGCGAGGAGACCGAGAGAGAGCGAGGCTCACGATCGTCGACAGAACGACAAGAGAGACAGCCCGACCGAGCAGAGAAACTCGTCTACTTGCGATAATCATCGTGGGCTGCAACTATACTCGCGGCTGTGTGTGCAGCGACGTCTCAAGGCTGCTCGGTACCCTAGGCCTAGTTAATCCCAATCTTAAATACTCTATAGCTTTTTAACTGACTTACAAACTTCCGCGGATTGCCGAGAGTTTGAAAAACTTTTTCCGAAATCTCCCTCCACAGATCTTTTCTCCTCGAGACTTTGTCAATGAAAAATATAAATATATTTGTAAACGAAACTTATGCTTTCGAAATCTTTCATTTTTAAATGCAAATACGTCGTCGGAATTGACGAAAAAAAAAGTCGGTCGATGCAATTACGCTTTTAACGAATTTATTAATTCGACCTCGACGTCGAATTATTTCTCTTTCGATACGTATTATCGCTATTTTCGAGCATAATTGATAATTCAGTTCGATCGGCGAGAGGAAGAAAAAGATATTGGTGCAATTAATCTAGAACGACCTGCCCTGCGTTAATTGAGTACATCGCGCGTTACCGACGCGTCGAATGTTTCGACGAGCCAAAGAGAGGAACGATTATAATCCGAGCCTGTCGGTTTGTAACTCGCTGACCGCTGACCCACTATCGCGCTACGAGCGACGCTAAAAACTCGCACTGGCCCCGAGACGCGCTCGCGGCGACGGTTGCCGTCCGTGTTTCGTACCCCGAGAGACACGACGGCAAGGATCAACGTCGCGCGACGCGTATAAACACGCTTCTTACCCCGGATGGTTTTTATTATTGTTTCTTCGTCTCAATGAGAGGACAAAACGTTAAACTCGCACGTGCAAACCTTTTTTTCAAAATACACACGAATAATTCTTGCGCGCGGGGTTTTTTTCGATTCCACGAACAGTTTTTCGCGCGAGAGTCCGAACGCGTGGCGATTGTTGACGAAACGCTACGCACTCGTCTACCTTTTGTTGTTTCTTTTTTTTCGAAGTTTTTTCTTGTTCTCACTTTTATCAACAAACCGGCCGAGGGGAAAAACACAGATTGCGAGGCTCGATGACCGTTGAACGACGCCGGTGTCCGGTAGACAAATACCCACCGAAACTTTCGTCACTTTCGAACGATAACGAAATTCATATGCGTGTGCGAGATAAGAGAAGTGAGAAGGAGAGCGCCTCGAAGCGAAGAGGAACCACGAGGAAACTGGTCGGACGATGCTGCGCGAAATATCGAACTGGCGAACACGAGCCGCGCCAGCGAAAACGATCTTCGGCAACGATAATGCTCAGAAATGACTCATCGAGCGAAAACGATCTCGTGTTCGAGGCACAGAACTTTGCTGATAATGAGAACCAAATGAGCCCAGCGAAAGGGACATCGGGCAACGAGAAGAAGAAACAAGTCGGGGACAACTCTCACGACGCACACCGGCCGGCGGTTCGAATTATTTAGGTTTACGACATAAACAAACACTTTTCAATTTTTTTCGTTTTGCTCCCGAAAACAAACGGGTGTACGACGAAAAGACTTCGACAGAAGGAACGAGGCAAACGTGAATGGAATTTTTTTTTCCGAGAGACGTAACAAAACATGAGGGACTATTTTTTTGGGACACCGTTACCACCGGTTGTTTTCTCTTCCCTGCGGAATGCACCGCGAAACGAGAACGATCGTCTACGAGTTTTCTTTGAATGAATCTATTTGTTTTCAACGTTTTTTTTTTTGTTTCCAGCGACTGAGATAGCGCTATCGCGACAATCTAACGATAAAAAAGAGTCGTATTATTTTTATACGGGGGCCAAGCGTAGATTATGATCTGTACTCACCGGAACTGTAATATTCCTTAAAGTAGTGTGTCGCCGCTCGCTGGACGATCGAATAATACAGGTTCACGTAATTCGTTGACTGATTCTTCGCTGAGAGCGCCATTTAACACCGGTTTATTATTATCTTTTTCCTTGTGTGTGTGTTTTATTCTTTATCAGTTGTTGTTTTAAAGTTAGGTTTAATTTTTGTTTTGTTTTGTTTTTAACTACATTCACCTTGTCTATGTTTTTTATCTTCCCTCTCGGTTGACAAAAAACTTTTCACCGTGCATTAAAACTACAACTTGAACTCCATAAAGGATCGTCATTCATTTTGTCGTACCCGAAAACTGAATATACATATACATATATATATATATGTGTTTTTTTTTTGTTGTTTTTATTAAAAACCTTACGCGCTGTTAACAAGACGTGAGAGTGAGAGAGAAAGAGAGACAGAGATCGCGCGCGCGCGAGCGCGTTCGTCCACGCCGATAGAACGTGCGTTTAGTTGCGTTGCGTTGCGTGCGTCTCTCGCGCGCGCGGGCAATGCGGTAGCAGGGGGGACGTGGGAGGAGGAGGAGGAGGAGGCGGGCGCGCACACACAGAGGCAGGCGGCGGTGGCGGCGGCGTCGACGTCGACGACGACGTCGATCTCTCGGTCACCGTCTCGCTCTATCAGCGATTCACGTTGCGCGGCGGCCAACACGTCGCCACTGCATTTGATCGTATTTTGTTTTATACCGTATTTTTAAAAAACGGATCGAAACAAATTAAACCAAAACGCGAAACTCCTCCGTAAAACTTGTAAACTTTTTTTTAATACGTTGTTTTTTTTTTGTCGTTTTCCGTTTTCCGTTTTTTTTTTTTTTTTCGTTCTTCGTAACCCCGAAAGATTAAACACACTGTATTTCGACAAGACACAAAACTTCCGACGAGGCAAAACTAAACTCAGCGGGTGAGCTCACTTATCTTACTCTCGTGTGGCGGGACTCCGCTAGTTCTCTCCGCGCTCTTTTGGTACCCGCGCCGGTAGACAAACTCGGTAGACTCGGCTGGGGCCCCCCCGAGTACTCTCGGCCAAGACCGAGACGCTCGCCACGCGGCGTTGCCACACTTCCGTCGTAGCCGGCATTCGACGCTCCCGCGGCACTAGCCCGCCGCCACCGCCACCGCCGCGCCGCGTCAAGGAGTGGGGAGAGAGAAGGATTTTCTGGACTGCATTGGCGGGGGGGTGGGGGGTAAAGAGTGGTTTGGGACAAGCAAGTCGGTGGCTCGCGGAGAGCGTTGTATGGAGGAAGAGGGGTTAGGGGGACGCGCGCGGGGCGAGTGGGGGGGATGGATGGAAGGTTATCCGTAGCTCCGCGCACACCAACGCCGCATGGCGGCGAATGTTTTACTTCGAGTGGGAGAGCGAGTGAATACGAAGAAACGCACACACACCAGTGGGTGGATGGGGTTTTTTTTTTCTATATTTTAATACGCGACGTCGACGTGTACGGGAACCCGCGGAGAACAGAGACGGGGCAAACGGACAGAAAAAATTCTTCAACGGAATATAAGCCAAGTGCGACGAGGAGAGGAAGAAGAGAACGCAACTCGAGAGCGCGACAGACCAGGGGAGTCGGGAAGGGAATAGTGGGGGGAACCGACGGGGGCAAGAGAGGCGCAGCAGCGGCGTCGTCGCGAGAGCTCCGCGCGTTCTGTGTAGCAAGCGTTTCCTCTCTCTGTCCGTTGCACGCGGCGGGAGAGAGACGATAAAAGAAAGAATAGAAAAGAGTGGTGGCTTGGGCAAAGCCGCGGGACGTAGAAGCGAGAAATCGGGTGAGTTTGGTGGGGAGAAAAAGTCGGGGCCGCCCGAGAGACTGCCGAGAGACCACGGACCGCTCTGTGCTGTGTTACGAACACACCGTGGAGTCTCCGAGTGTTGGAACAAAAAAAGAAAAAGAGAAAAAAGGAATACGAAAAAACGGAAAAAAAGGAAAAAAATCGCGCGCGCGGTCTCGTGTGTAGAGACTCAGAGGGAGAGTATATAGGAGATAAAACGAAGAAAGTGGGAGTCAGGAGAGACGGGTTCTTCGGGCATCGTTGCCTCTTTCCCATCGTCCCCGCTCTCGCCCACTTCTCCGACCGAAGTAAAACTGGACTGTCGAAGTGAGTAGAGAGTAGAGAGAGGCGCCCGTGCGTTCGCGAGGTAGGGGAAGAGAACGAAGATTTTCAACGTGTACGTGTAAAAGTTTTACCCTCTCGTTCTATCCTCCTGCACTGGTATAGTTGCACTTGCGCTTCTCGACACTCCCGGGTTGTAGTCGTGGTGATGATGCCGGAGTTAGTACAGTCCAAAGGGGTTGAAGAGAGCAGAAATTCCGCGGAGGGTTGAAACGATAGTCGACTATGGTGAACATAGAGGCTACGAGAAAGAGACACTGAGTCCGCGTCGCGGCTTGTGTAGACTTTAGATACGTTTCCATGCACACTCTACGGATAGATGGCGGTAGGGGAGGTGTATGACGAAGAAATCCGAAGGTAGAGAGGAGAGAAGAGCGACGTTGGGCAATGGGGAAAGGGGACGAGGAGAGAGGGGAAGGCAACATACGTATATAGACGTATATACATATATGTATAAGCCACGGCGCTCGCGATGGTGGTGGTGCTCGCTACTGGAGTCCGCGACGAGAACGGATTGCGGAGGGCAGAAACGGTGGGGCTTTACTTACTCTCTCGCGTACCGAGAGGAGAGGGATTTTCCAAACCCGCCCCTCTCGCGACTCTCTTTCGTTTCTCTCGGTTATACATACCGAAACTCCCGCGAGCGTCTCTCACTCTTTCTTTCGGCGATAGGTACGAGAGAGACGGGGAGAGGGGAGGGGGGGCATATGCGCGAACCGTGCGCGCGGTTGCATCGTTCGCGCGACGCCGACGTCCGCGCGGGTACTTCTCTCTTTCTATCCAACCAGCACCACGAGAGTCACATGGTACGCTCGTGCCACGAGTACGAAGCCTCTCCCAAATCAATATCACTCGTATATAAAAAAAAACGTGTGTGCGTGTTAGTTGTGTGTGTGTGTGTGTGTCGGGGAGAAAGAAAGAAAGAAATAGAGAAAGAATGATAGAGAGCAATCGAGCGAGAGGGTTAGAAGAACGAGCGGTAACGTTGGAGAGAAATAGATACGAGGTAGGAGAGAACGCGATAGATGGAGGTAGGAGAGACGAGAAAGAAAAAAAAACGCGAGGCACATGTAGAGGGAGTGTACGCGCGGGGCACCTGTAATCGTTCCGAACTTCCGGGCATTTTTTGTCACGGGAACTACTGTCGACTTGGTTTTTGCCTAGAAGATACGAAAGGGGTCGATGATGTCGATGAAGTGAAGGAAGTTTACACGGAGAGATCTTAGGAATCGCGAGAGAGACGAGGTAGAAGGGAGAGTCGGGCCGAGGAAGAAGGGACTCGAGTCTCGATGGTGGGAGGGGATCGAGGAGTTTTGTGGTACATTTCGAGTTCACCACGGTGGAACGCGTATCCCTACCTCGAAATCTTAATCTTGTCTCGCTTACTCGTTCTTTATGAATTCTACGGAGTTTTTTTGTTTTGTTTTTTTTTTTTTTTCTTTTTCTTTTTCTTTTCGGTAAGTTTCTGGTTGGGAGGCATCTTTCTAGGGACGATACAGCGTCAAGACTCGGCCGCTTGGGTTAGGTTAGTTGTTACGAGGAGGCGCGAGAGCGAGACTTAGGGTAGGCCTCTCGCGGATCTTCGACTTTACCAACGGAGTTCGGGAAGTCCCTTATTCCCCTTTCCTTTCTTCTTGCGCCCTCTGATCGAAGTTCGACGCTGCGAAAGATCGGTGCACGCGCGTCTGTGGGCTACTTGTCGTAGACCCGCCGGAGCTGTACGTTCGATGATGGTTTTTTTTTCAGCCAATCTTTCTTTTATTGAAAAAATAATGGACTGAGCAGTTGTGAGGAGAGTCGAAGAGCTCTTCGATAATTATCCGCGCTGTCCGGTATTCAATTTGGAATTACCGTGTGCAATTATGGATGTTTTTAGTTATTCAAGCTAGCGTTTCGAGATCTGATTAACTGGTTCCGAAACTTGATACAGAAATGCCAATAAAATTGTTTACGTACTTTGGTATGTTATAGATTTCAAATTTTTCACCAAAAAAATTGCAAGGGTACTTTCAGATGCTTCTTGAACATATTTCAAATATTTTTTCCACTGGACACAACGATCACCTTGGGAAAAATACATAAAAGCATGCGATACGAAGTTTGCTCAAAGCCCCAAACGCGGGCGCGCAGTTGTCCTCGTATCGTAACGAAAGATTTGTCTAACGTTGTTCCGACTCATCTCGGGAAGTTCATAAAACCCAACGTATACTCGATAATTCTGGCTACTTTTTCTCCGCAACGGTGGAAGCACCCGATCTGATCCAGTTCAATAATTTCGTTTTTTTTAACACCATATTCACATCGATCCGAACGAGCAATGATTTCGCAATAAATCTCGAGAAACGAGATTTCATTAAGGTCGCATCGCAGCGACGTCTATAGTAAAAGAGTGGGGGTGGGCTCGCTGAAAATGAGTCCCGGAAGGGTTAAAGTTTACAACCGCCAGCCAACAGGGGGATGAACGTACCTTTGCACTCGATTCGCACCGCTATAGTGGCCGGCGAGCGGTGCATCGGTGTACAGACAGCCAGTAGATACAGTTGTATCGGAGTCCGGCGGTACATACTTTGTCTAACTCACACGGCCGACTCCCTATGCCCTCTCGCTCCGCTCTCGGCTTCGTTCATACCGCGTCTAGAGGGTCTCCATAGCTTCATTCGTGTGCCTTCTCTGTCTCGCTCTCGTCGCGACGCGCCCGAGTGCATTGCGTGAATGGCACTGTTACGACCTTGCCGGGGTCTGCACACACTACACCTGCATACCGGCTCGGTATCGTGTACTCGGCTCTACGTACAGATACGCATATCTCGACTTCGCGTTTTATTTTATTTCTCTTCCTTTTTTTCCCTTCTTTTCTTGTTTTATTCTCTCCACATTTCCCGATGACATCTGTCCGACTGGCGTCAAGCTATGTAACTGAATGAGTCGACTTGAACCCGTCAACGAGGTACAACGAGGAAAAAAAAAACATTGAACGCACGAATAACTGGAGGCTGAGCGAGAATTAGTCGGAAAACTTGAAGAACAAACTTTTACAATTTGTTAAAAACGTTTGATATTATTATTATTATTATTATTATTATATATGTGATTGTTGTCGATTTAGATTAAAAGTTTCGCATCTATTGACCGAATGAAGAAAATAATTTCATATTTTCTTTTTATTTTAAATTATTTCGAGTAATAGTATTTTTAATTATTGATATCGTTCGATAACACTCGGCGCTATAAATAGGATGAATTTGCATTCGCTACCCGAAGAAATGAATGAGGAAAAAAAAAATTATGAATTTACAAAATTAACATAACACGAAGACGGGAGATTCATATATTAATGTGCTCGAATGCGCGCCGCCGGCTTCGAAGTTCCGCGCTGTTCGAAGGCGAGCCACGAGTACTCGGTTCCCTTAGCCGTATTTCTGTTTTACTTCACCTTCTTGCCGATTTTATTTCCGCGCGGGATGAAGTCGAAATGAAGTTACACATGTCGAAAGGAAGTTCCGGATTTCGTGTGCACGTTGATGTAATAAAATTCGCCAGTGTGGCCAACCGAGCTCGAGTCACGGCAGTTTCGAATAAAGTTTTCGACGCGAAAGATTACGACCCGTGTCCCAGCGGCGATTGTTTTCCGAGATATATCGAAGTACGTAGAGAATCTCGTTGCCGGTCATGCCGAGGTTTATTGTCGTCGTATTGCACGCTTGTCGATTAGCCGCTGAGCCAAGCGGATGTTTCATAAAGAATCCAACCGGAAACAATTTTTTTTTTGGTAATTAACATTTTCCTGTTCGAGTTTGCGACGAAATAGTTGCCGATTTAGTCACTCGACAAACTTTTTTTGTCCGCAAAATTGACAAAAACGAAAAATTCTGGTAAAAAACTTAAGATCCTCGGAAAATTATTATTTGTTATACAAAAAAAGGTCTGAAGAGTAAAAAAAATCGTTATTTAATATTACCTCGAAAAGAAATGTTAAAAAATAAAGTTGAAGAATATTCATCAGGTTTAATATTCATTTCTCCTATCTCTCCCCCCTCCCCTCCTTTTTCTATCGAGTCCAAGAAATTTCCGTTCCAATGCGCAGGGATGGAGAGATCTCGATAGCGGTTGAAAGGGATTTCGTGAAATATTTCGAGAAACGCCGAAATTCGGCTTTTCGATCGGCCGAGCGTCGATGTGACGGTCAGAGAATTTGCGCAGGATTTAAAACTTAATCGATAACCTTTTATCCCCGCGAAACCCCCTGCCACCGTGCCGCGCCGCGTTTCCTCTCTGCCTACCAACCGCTCATCTGGGCGGTATTCGCGAACGAGCCGGCACATTCACGCTCGCGCGTGTGTCCTCTCCTCTTCTCGCGCCTATGCCGCTCGATCGTTCCGTCTCTGTTTCTCTCACGCACACTTCGGCGCTTCGTTCTCCTCTTATCCTATATTCCGTGCCGTCATATCGCCCGAGCCGCACATTAATTTGGACTTCACGGTAGTATAACGAAGGATATTCTTATCGGATTAATCGTGGCGCGCGCGGTAGCTGCAAATTTTTATTCCACCTCTCGCCATTCCGCGCTCTCTTTCGTCCCGCGATTCGCGCGCGCGGGCGGCATTTCTACCTTCTCTCCGCGTCGCTTTTATCATTTACTACACGTCGGGAACTAGAGGTGGATGAAATATATAAGCATATATATATATATATATTTCATTCATATCCATATATATAAGTAGATATATAAGAGAATTGAATTATATATATATTGTATACACATTCGTATGTACTTCCTGTATATACATGTTCATATAGATGATATAGGAATACGCAGCTATAAGCTATGCCACGCTGGTTCCAACTCTATTTCTGCGCTCCAGCGTCTGCCGAACGAAATAATGAATATTCCTCTCGACATTAGTGATATGCGGGCCGGCCGCGATTTCTGCGTCGACAGAATTGACGAACGACGACCAACTTCGAAATAACTCTCAATCTCCCTTTTTTTTTGTTTAAAATTTTTCTTTTTTCGAATAAAGAATTTATGTGACTTTTTTCTATTTCCCTGTGAAACTTCTGTTTGGTCTCAGAGCCGACCGAATTGACGAACTACGAGCTTCGAAATATTTATCTATTTTTTATTTTTGTTTACGATTTTTTTTAAATAACAAATTTGAGTGACTTTCTTTGTCTGGGAAACTTTTCCTCAGGCTTAGGCATCGAGGTAATTGGCGAACGATAAAATTTAAAACATTTCGTAATTTTTTTTTTGTGATGAAAAAAGTAATTAACAATTTCAATGACTGCGAGTTTCGAGCGTGAAACAATTATTTCGGTCCCAATATTTATTCGAATCTTTGAGCTTCGTTCGAGGCGGGCCAAAATCAATTTCACATTCGTTGCACGGGGCTCGTCCCTCCCCCGAAGAGATCAATTCCGACATTCCCCCCGAGAGAGAACGAGAAAGGATAATGGCGACAGAGGCGCGCGTTGCTGGGCGAATGCCAAAGTTTCAACGTTCGGGGTGTCGCGTGGGACTTGGATGCGGTGCCCATCTCACACCCCGGAAAACTCCCAAACCCGATCTCCCCCCTACCCCTCTCCGTGCCGTTCTATGCGACCCAACCTGTCAAATGATAATTCGCCAACGTGCTAAATTGAACATTCATCAGAGTATCATCCTATAGTCTTCCCGTATACCGCGTTGATTTTTACTCTCAAAAGCGCGACCGAAGCTCGACGATGCATCAAACGCAATTCTCTCGGCGTGAACTCGGAGATTCGTGAATTTGTGAAATATTTGTATCGTTAAAATTTCATCCCTGTCGAACGAACAAAATTATTTGTCATTAATATTCACTCTTCCAATCTTTATAATCAATATTCGATTAAAAATCGTCGCGAAAAATCGGGAATTCGGTCGGGAATATTCACTCTTCCAATCTTTATAATCAATATTCGATTAAAAATCGTCGCGAAAAATCGGGAATTCGTTCGATGAAAGAAAAGTCCAACGACCACGAGGAAGATGCGTTGAAAAAAAATATATATATATCTATCAGCGAATCTTCATCGAGCACAGAAATCTTTACTTCCATCTCGTTCGTCGAGACGCGCAACAACTCGAGCGCGAGATAGGCAAGCGTCCGGTGACGCGGGCAATTGTGACCTTGACGATTTAACGGAGAGCGTAGGACGCGCGAGAACTTTTGTCAGAAGGATTTCTCCAACTCGCGTTATCGCCGGCGTGTGTCTGTGCGTTTGCGAGCCGGTGAAGTATTATTCGCGTACACTTCGCGGCTTCGCGAAGGAAGGAGCGAGCGCGCCGGTCGAGCGCAGGGAAGAGACGAGCGAGTACACGGAAGCAAAGTTTCCGAGATGATCTCTCGCCGTCCGGACACCGCAGTCGAGCGAGTTGCCCTTTGCGATCCGATCTCTATTCAAGATTCGTACCTAGCGCTTAAGATACAATAATAATATCATATAATAGCGAGTTTAATATTAATACTTAACTCGTATTACTTCATATTAATATATCAACTCATTCCATTATAATAGATAAATAATTAAAAATAAAATAACAATAATTAAACAAAATAAATATTTGTTACAAAAGTCGAAATTGTTTTTTTAATTATCATTACTATTATATACTCGATGCCAAGCCGAGCAGCTAAACCCTCGGCTTGAATAATTTTTAAACAAATATCCCAAAAAAAGAAGTCTGCGAAGGAAAACTTGAATAAACTTCTTGTTTTGTCTAAAAACAAAAGCTCGTAGCCAACCCCCGCGCGTTATCCCTAAGACCCGTTACGCGTTCAATTTTTTTCTCCTTCCCCTCCCACCTTGATAAATAAATTAATAAGAAAAGTAAGCTCGAGCGAAAATTTATGAAAACAAAACTTTGACGCCCTTAGCGTTCGGGATATCAGAATAGGTGATGAGGGAATGGAAATTCTTCCCTCTCTTTGCCATTTTCTTTTCCACACACTACAGCGAGGAAAAGGTTTGGAGCTCGTTTTTTTTTTTTGCATCTTTTTTTTTTTTTTCATTTTTTTTTAGAGCGCAGATGCAGCCATCGCCGAGGCTACCATGTACATAAAGAGAGAGAGAGAGAGAGGAGATTGTACTATAGGGTACAGTATGTATGCCGTCCTACCGGTGTACGGTAGACTGACGTGCGACGAGACCGGGGAGGGGGGGAGGGGGGGGGGGGGGGTGGATACTCGTAGCTAGACCTGTGCACCGAGAGCCTGCAGCCCACACACCGTGGTACGCGCTGGTTCCCTTCTCTCTCTCTCTCTCTCTCCTCTCTACGAACGAACAAACGCGCGAGAGAGCGCGCGGGGGGGAGGGGGGGGGGGGGGGTGGACTCGGGAGAGCGACGGAAAAAGAGAGCCATGGCTGTATAGCGGCAGCGGCGGGTGTAATGGCCTAAACCTAAAATCGATACACTGGCGAAGAAAAACGTCGGCGGATGCCCCGGGAGATAAATGGTCGCTCATTGGAAACCCTTCTGCCTCCCTACGCCGCAGGCAACCCGGCTAGCCATCCTTCTCCTACCGAGCCAGCGTCGCTCTCCTCACTTCGTTCCGTGGGCTCGAACTACTACGGCCGGCTACTACTCTCTACTACGGGGGGCAGGGGGAGGGGGAGATACCACCCTCGCTCGAAGGGTGGATCCGCGCGCCCGATTCTCGCACTCCCAACCCACCCGCCCCATCTACCAATCCCCTCCCCCCCTTGCCCCTGCCCTCTTCCGTCGACCCTCCTCACTCTCTTTCCTGGTGCACGTTATCCGGTGGTCCGGGTGGTACACGCCCGGGCATCGCAGAGAGAAATAGAGTGAGACCGAACGAGAGGAACGAGAGAGGAGTCTCGTCTGCCCGGCTCCGGTGCTGCACTTCCCGCGCTTCGCGTCCGGTACCGCTGCTGCTGCTGCCGCTTCTCTCGTTTTTCAATCTCCTCGCATATCCTCGCGAGCTACCGTGCTGGCGCTATTCGTTCAGGGGTTTTTTTTTTGCGAGGTATTCGTTTTTTTTTTTTTTTTTTTTAGAGCGGAGCGCGATCCTGGAGAGGCGGGTTTATAAAGAAACAGAGATTCTTTGAACTCGTCGAATGTTTGAGAATTAATTATATTGATATTGGCGGAATATTGTTCGGCAGCGAGGGAAACGGGCGGTGGGTAGGGGTGGGACGGGGGATTTCCGATAAGTCGTTGAGAGTTAAGAGTATCGAGAGAGAATATCGGGTCCGAGAGCATTGCGCGAGGTTCGCCGGATAAAAATTGAATTTTCGCGAAGAAATTAGTTTACCGCGATTCGGTTGATTATCGGTAAATATTTTGATTTTTTTCATTCTTCTTATTTCATTTCGTCGCGTTGGCCGATGAGGCGCATTTAAATCGTATCAGTCCCATTAGGCGTTACGATTCGTTTTGTAGTCGTGAGAAAAAGAGTCGTGTTCCGAATTGTCGAGCATTCGATTTATTTATTATTTAATCCATTGCGTCCGAAAATACTCGAAATTAACGGTCGCGAGGCTGAGAGTACAAGAGCGTGAAGACTCGTCGTTGAACTCGCGCTCTGTGCCGGTGCAGCAGAAAACGGATGGGGCAAGTATAATTCAACAGCGCGGAGCCGCGAAGCATGGTAAGAGGACGATAGTGTGGAGCAGCGACCGCGAAGAAGTTGAAGAGCGATGCCTAGTGTTGCAAGGCGTGGTTCCTTGCCCTCTGTCGCGTTCGCCGGCGATACTATTTATATCTAGCCAACACACCGACGACTCGGCCCGAGAGCGAATGCAACGATCTTCACGCTCGGGCGATGGATAGAGAAAGAGACGACGGAGGGAGGGAGGGAAACAAGAAGAGAGAACGGCCCAGGCGATCGTTGGATCGCGCGCGCCCGTTAGAAACTGTCTTGTCGGGTTCTTCCACCCGGAGACGATCGGGATACACCTATTCGCGATGCTGAAACCGATGTCGAGGACTTTTCACGCTTCGATAGATCCTCGCCAACGGCCGAGCCGAGATATCGTTGAATAAATCTTTAATCAACCGGTACCGGTTTTTCTAGCTGTAAAGAAATCGTCACGATAGTTTCGTCGATAAAATTAACCCTTTGATGTACAAGTTCTTTTTTTTCTAATACGACGATAATAAAATGTTTCTCGCGTGCCTCAATATAGAAGCTTTATAATATTTACAACTTTTTTCTAATTATTAGGTCTTTGTTTACTAATTATTTATAGTTATCATAAAAAGTAACTTTTTGATACAAAACGGGCGTATAAAAAAATGTTATTCTCAGTCAAAAGCGTTTGTGATTTCTTTTATTTTTCTCCTTGACTATTATATTCAAATGAATCGCTGTCACCTGAATTGTTTTTAACCGGGGTTAATGAATCGTATTCACAGAACGAATTCGACGCAAGATCTCTGACACCGATATTTTCAACGAGGTTTCTTCCCCGAAACATAATTGTAAACTTGCGCCGGTGGAGTCGTCGACGAACGATCGGTTTTGTCGCGCGACGTTCTTGTTTTTTTTTTCGACCTCATCCCGGGGATATATGGGCACGGGAAGGTGACGATGGCATCGGAACACAAGCCCGAATACTGGATTATACACACCGTATATACCCATGATCGTACCCTTCACCCGTGGCGTTCAGTTAACAGGTTTCCGAAAGTGGATCACAACGAGAGACGCGACGCAGTCGACTAAGTGAGGCGCGGGGTCTCTTTCCTCTGGGCTGTTCCTTCGGGTCCCTCGCTATAATTTCTGCTCAACTTGCCCATTCGAACCATATCTTGCCTCTTACTTTTCAATTTTTTGGTATTTTTTTCAGTTGTACGTTTTTTTCTTAGTCTAACTCAAAAGCCTTTAAGCTTATTATAGGACAAATTTATTTAACGCCGCTGACGCGACTTCGAACGATCTATCGATCGTTCCCGCCGAATTTGTACCGTCAGTATAGATATATAATATAATATACAATATTAAGATTACTAAATAATATTAAAATAAAAATTGTTATTATTATTATTATTCTCATGATACAATTTTTTTTAGTTTTGCTTCATCGTCTCTCATCCATATTATAGTCTAAATTGATCTCACTTTTCCGACTCAATTTCGAACGATCTATAGATCATTCCCGCCCAATTCATTCCAATAACAAAAGTACGTATCCCGATACGAAAAAGAGATGCGCGAAGAAAAGAAATTGAAGGAAACACGAGTACGATGACAAATTGAACGAATTCGAAAATTTATTAGACAACGACACCGACGATGATAACTATAAAGAGGCTAACTACTGCTAAATAGTTTGGAAGCTTTTCCATCCTCCTCTGCGCCGGATATCAACGTTATTCTCTGTCTCTCGTTCACTTCCCAAGCTCTGCTCCTGCTTCTGACCCAATTTCGCGTTATCTCCGGAGGCGCGCGCGAGCGAAGTTACTTACTCCTTCCCCCCCTCGCCCCTCTGGCTCGCCGCACCGCTCTTTCTCTTTCTCCTCGGAGCTTGGTCGTCGCTCGTTCGCGTCTCTGGCGTACTCGAGCTTGAACGAGCATCGCGAACTGTGTAAAACATAACAAGACGCTCAAGCAAGTTGCGATAACTCCCTGACATTTCTTAAGCACCCTACTCGGTGTCCTCTTTTTTTCGTTGTTTGTTTTCTTATTTATTTGTTTGTCTCGCTTTTTTTTCCTTGCATGTTTTATTTTTATCGCTCACTTCGCTCGGGCATTTTTGCGCTTGTTTTTCCAGAATTCCGTTCGACCGCCGATTTGATCGCGAAAAAAGAATTCCGTTTCGATGTTTACATTGAAACGACGCTTTTTTTTTTTTTTTGGACAAATAATTTATCACGAATTCGATAAAGGGGGCCAGACGCGGAGGGAGATTCGATCAAACCGGCGGTGATTCATCTATCCGGCGTATGCGAGGCTCAACATGCGCGATGATGACCGTGACCGAGCATCGCCTCCTCTCCCTTCTGCCCCTCCGCCCCCGCGGCCCTCCCGGCCTAGCGCGCGTTCACGTGCGTAAACGCATCAGCATCAACATTCAACATCCACCTGCTGATTCAAACGCCAGCGGTAACCCGTGTACGCACCGGATATATACACATCTCGCCTATCGATATTTATCGAAAATCCGGAATACCATGACTCCGCTCGAGAACTTCACCCCCGCCCACCCCCGCCCACCCTTGTCCCCTTCCTCGCCCCCCCACTGACCCGCGCGCGGTTTCTATTGCTATACACGCTGTGCCGGGCCTTCTGTAGGTAACTGCGGTACAGTATTTCTCGCTCGATTCAATAGGAAATGTCACTTGTTGCGCATGGTTTAAAGCGGATCGAGCTCCCCCTCGTCGACTCGATGAAAAGCGTGATGACTGCGTCTGGCCTCCATGCGCGCGTACGCTCAGTTACGCACGAAACTGACGGCCAACGAAACAGCTAATTTCATCGACTCGCCGAATGGGCTTTAAACGGAAAACACAAAAAAAAATCGTCCAAATTGTTGAAGCACAATCGGGACGAAATTGAATGCGGATAAAAATGCGAAAATTAGGAACTTCGCAGCACGAACAATTACTATTGTCTCGCGCGATCCTTTTGTCGAAAAATTCGTACACGATTTTTCGAATTAAAATATTTAATGACGACGATAATTAAAAATTGTATACCGATGATTTGTTCATGGGAGAGTAAAGATTGAATTTTTGTAGAGTAAATAAAAATAGTGTTAGGTTCGAATAGCGACGATTGTGTATCGGAAAAAAAAAGTCAATTTTTTCAATTAAACAAACTTTTGAGCGCGAACGGCCGACAAGTTGAAATCGTCGCGAGAATTGACACCCGATTCTGCGGACAATGAAAAATGTAACTCAATAATTTATTCACGAACGAAATGAATAAACGAATGAAAGCTTTTCAGAATAAAAACAATATTATTACAGTTCGAATAATGAAAATTGACTTTTACTATGTTTTTTTATGCAAAAGCAAAATACCGATAATTTGCGAAATTCGAAAAAAACGAAACGAAACGTGTTGGCGAACGAAAGCACGAAGAACAGAACCCGGAACCAATTGATAACCCGTTCGAAACAATAACAAACTCGTCGCCATATTTGGTCAACGAAAAAAAAAGAGAGCGAAAAAATATTTCGAAGCATTGCCGAATTAAAAAAAATATCGTTACGAAAGCGAGCTCGTAATCCGAAACAACAAACGTACGTAAGGTAGAGCTAATGAAAGAAAAGAAAATGAAAAAAGAAAAGAAAAACAAGATAAAAAGAGTAAAACTGTATAGAGAGCGAGTGAGACTGGAACGAGACATAGGAAGAACCGGGCGAGTTGTTGGAGAAGGACAGGGACATAAAAGTCGAGTAATTCGGTCGATGCGCGATTCGCGGGCTCGAAGTTCGTCGCCCCGAAGTAGCGAGCGCCAACGCGATTCATCCCAGTGTTCGTGCGGCCGAACGACACAGCGAGCGGAGTGAGCGTTGGCCGTCTTCGCCGCACTCTCGCCGACTCGGCATCGCGCCCTCGCTGTCGCGGGCAACAGCCGCCGCCGCCGCCGCCCCCGCGCGCGTTTCGTCGGGGCGACGACGACGACGACGCCGCCGTCGTCGACATCGTCGACGTCTACTCCTCTACCCCACTTCTTACGGGGCCTTTCGCAAGTTCGCCCTCTCTCGCTCTCGCCCCGCTACCTCACTGTATTCTTGGCATTTCGCGGAGCCGTAGCCGCGTTGCAAGGTCAACAAACTTCTCTCCCCGATAAAAAAGAAACGAAGGGCGAGGGAGGGCGAGTGGCAAAAGAAGAGGAGCAAGAAACAAGGGGGGTAGTGAGAGCTTGGAAGAGAAAAAAAAAACACAAAAAAAAAACCGGGGAAAAAAAAATAAAAGCACGAGAGATTCTGCTGAAAGAAGAGGAGAGAAATGAACGCTCTCGGCACTCTCTGTTTGGAATTGTAACAGTCGCAACTGTGAACATCTCTTTCTTCTCAATTTTTTTTCCCTTTCTCTCCGTTTCTCTCTCTCTCATGAGAAACAAGTCGAAGACTGGAAGATTGTACGGAGTTACACTTTAAAGGGGCACTGTTCTCGCCTATCTTCTTTTCTTGGATAGGATGAACTCGAACTCTCGTGTGTGCATTGGCTGGCACGTGGATCCTTCGCGGTGTTAGGGGTGGGTGCACCCTCGGCTCGTAGCTATGATTGTTATAGAGACATTCCCAGAATTAGGCGAGGCCAATTAGAGAAATCCGAGAGAAATCCGATTCCCGTAATCTTGTATTCATTTTTTTTTCGGATGATCTGGATTGCTCATTGACTGAGAGTGACCGGGGTGATTTGACACAGAGATCCTTATTTTACAATCAGAGTTTTGTGGGCCAAAATAGTCCAGTAATGAAAAGTATTTTTTTTTAATGAGGTTTCAAATGAATTAGCGATTCGGTGCGTGGTTTATCCACGTATTATAATTTTCCGATGATTCGCAATAATTCAAGCACGGTTTAAATGATATTGCGATTTTCTACTCACAATCTGATAAAAGGGTTTATTTATAGTTAACAAATGTATTACGAGATAAATTTTGAATTCCCCTTAGGGAATAAAATTTAAGCCAATTAACATATCGGGCGGAATTGAACTCCATAGTATTTGTTATTAGTTTAAAAAAAAAATTCCGCTCGACTGAATTTTGATAATAATAAGTCTTCATTCATTTAGCCATATCCGGCTCTTCATTCGTCAATTATAAACAAACGCTTTTCGCAGTGCGGACGAAAACCGCGTCGCGCCTGTTTCACGAGGAAGCAGCGTCAAATGACAAATAGAAATATCAAGGCACGCATGGTCCATCGGACAACATATGAAGTGAAATAAAATATTTCAATCTAAACGTCGCTTTTCCTCTAATTTCGTCGGTCAAGCGTTGCTTCAACGCTTTGTCGGCTTTTTGACAAAGAAAAAAAACCTAAATTAACAGGTGCGGTTTCGGTAATTTCGTTCTAATTATTCCACAGATACATAAAGAAAAATGCTCCGTTGGATGCAGCGCTTGGAAAAAAAGAAAGACGTGAAAAATAAAACTAAGCTGCAAGTTGGCCTCCACGGGTTGCGAGTCTCGTGGATTATATCTACCGGTATAGTATGCAAAACCCCGGACTCGTAGTAGTCGGAGAAGAGTATAGTTTAGTCGTCGTCGTCGTCGTCGCGTTTCGTGTTCCCTCATCGCGTCTGGGTTTTTCGGGCTCGACGCGTGAGCGAACGAGGTAGAGCATGCGAGAGTTCGTCTCGCTTATTCTCGAGGCTCGGAAGGCCTCTACGCCGCCGCCGCCGTCGCCGGCCCCTTCTCTCCGTACGACGAGTTTTTTTGACTCTATGCATCGCCCTCGCTCGCTCGTTCGCTCGCTTCGTAACCCTGCGCCAAACAACCGTGAGCGCGCCCAGGCCACCGGCGGCAGCAACAGCAGCAGCAGCGGCACGAACTGTTTTGCCTGCGGTTCGGGCGTAGGCTACAAAAAGAATTTGGAGTGTCGCGCACCCTCGCGTTTTGCGACCTCTCTCGCGAAAAGAGAACTCGCAAGGCGGATAACAAAAAAGCAAAACAAAACGAAAAAGATGAAAAAATAAAAGTAAAATTGAAAAGCAAAGTAAATAGAGAAAGCGTAGGAAAAAAGAGGAAATAGGAACCGCAAAAAACACATGCCGCCGAGTGGCTCCGCTACTCGAGGGAGCGCCGAGCTCCGAGCGCGAGAGCTAGTCAATCCACGAGAAAACCTTTCGTCCTCGTCAACCAATACTCTCGTTTCCAATCAGAATTCGTAATAGGCAGCTCTTTTTTCGGTAGAAGGGGCGCTTCTTTTTATTTTTTTTCCATCATCGTTCTTTTTCCCCCTTTTTCGGGAAGGTTGAATACGAAAAATAAATAGAAGAGATACGAGGATAGAGGAAGGCAAAGGGCCAGTGCCCGGAAGCGTTCGATGCTTCGACTAACCAAAACGGCGGATAGACGAGAGCGCGGCAAAGGCACACAGCATCGCGGTGGCGAGGCGGGCACTACGTATAATATATTCGTATTAGAGAGATAGAGATACGGAGATTAAACGGGATAGAGTAGCGCGGAGTAGGTGCGCGCGGATACGTACAGTTTTTTAACGACCGAATTTTCTGGAGCCACCGGAGAGAGGAAGAGAGAGCGAGCGCTTCGAGGGAGGCAGTGGAAAACGCGCGCGGTACGTTCACCCTTCCGCGTGCTGACGATGGCGGTGGTTCGTAGGTTGAGAGGCAAAAATACGAGTAAAAAAAAGGAAAAAAGAAAAAAAAAAACCCCAGAAACGCGAAGGAAAGGAACCCGGCGGCATGAAAAAACCGCCGTTGGCTGCACATTCGTACGAACGTTTCTGACTGCGAATGTGTAGCGATAGCGCTTACACGTACGTGTGTCCTTTGACGGACGCACTGCGCCCTCTCGCATTGCCATCGATCGAGCCGCGCAATATCGCCGAAGGACCGGGCTCCGTATATACACATGTCTATCGATGTACACACACCGCCGTGTCCCCCGCGTTTTGTTTATCTTTTCTCACCGAATAATACCGCGCCGCATAGTGCACGACCGGCAAACAAAATTGAGACAACATTCGATATACATTTTCCGAGAGAATTGTTTTCGTATCGGATGACCGGAACCGGAGGAGCCGGTGTTTTTCCGAAAAACTCAGACTCCTCGGAAAAGTGAAATTTCACGCGAAACAACGGATGTAAATAGTATTTTTTTGTAACTTTTGAAAATGCGGTCATTAAAATCCAGTTATTCATTAATGTCTACGATGAAATTTTGTTTTTATTTAAAAAATGAATCTTTTGTGGACATTTTTTTAGAATCGATCGGTGAATCCAAAGAATTTTTTTTCCGTAAAAATTTTTCCCAAATTTTGTCCGATAAAAACAATGTCCCGACTCGGTGTTCGTTATTTTCATCCGCAATAGCCGACAAACCACACCGTCGTTGACTGTTCTGTCGCATCTACGCTTCTACTGTTCGGAGTATATGCATGAATAAGTTATAGCCACGTAAATAGTGCCCTGGCAACGAGTCTCGAGACTCGCCACTTCGATTTGATCCCCGGCGATGCCTCTGAGGCATGTTTCTGCGTTGCCAACTATAGAATATCTCCCGAAGAGAAAACCATAGAACCCTCCCCACTGAATCGCGATAGACGGAGCCGAAAAAGAATTTTTGGTAAATTTTTCATCGGGCGCGCGCGAAGTGGCCGTGGAAATAACGAAGGCGAATTCGAATAATTCAAAGCTATTCAGACATAGTTAAACCGTCGCGAACTATAACCCAACACATAGCGTGCGCGTGATACAGTGATACATTATGCACTCTCGAGAGTCTGGCTGCGTGCTCAGCGTTGAGCTCGGCTGGCGTGTCTCGTCGATTCTCTCCACAGAATTACTCCAAACAACGTGAAACAACCGATCCGCGCCTATGTTCAGCGTGTACGCTATTCGATTCGAGCGGGCCTTCGTGACTCCGTGTATGCGCCAGCATAATGGGCACAACTACGTTTTTTTTTTTTTTTTTTTTTTTTTTTTTTCATAATTTTTTTCATTTCTTCTCCCCTCGTTTATCGTATTTCCCGTGTGCATTCGCGCAGAGGGCCTCGATAAAACACGACAGTCAATTCATAAATAACCATGTATTCGATATCCGAAGATAAGTGCATCCTCGTACGGCGGCGCACACCCAACGATGTTATTAAACATGCGAGGGTAAACGATCTGCTCGGGGAATAAGATTTTATCGCTTCGTCCCGTATAATAACGATCGACTCCTTTATTTGGATATAATTATTATTGATAGTACGATTATTAATAACGCATTTATGGAGAGCGCGCTTTTTTTCGCGGACCAATGGATTATCCGCGGGATACTCGTCGCGTTCATCTGTACCAGCATAATCGTTATCGTCGCAATCGACGGGACATCCGTAATCGCGGAGGATTTTTTTTTTTATGGAAAAAACGCCAACGAGGTATTAGGATGATACTTGTTATGGCAATCGAGGAACATGTGCACGAGAAGTCGAACAACTTGAACCACCAACGAAACGCTCCCGGACTAGTTCGAACTAGTTCGAACTCGTTTGAACTCGTTTATCTCCGTTGGACTTTCTTGAGAATTTAAAAGCCGGCGAGAATTCTTTTTTTCAATCACTATTCGATATTTGTCGCCAATTTCTCTTCGAAGGTTCGTTAATTTTTCACTGAATATAAAATCGCCAGTTATTTTCGGGAAAAAAACTCAAGGCTCGATTTTTCGAACACGCGACATCTTTTTTCAACAACCTATTTTTTATGAATTTTTTAGTATTGATTTTTTTACTCAATCTGCAGTTTTCTGACGAAAATGAAATTAAAATGTTGACTCGGTTTTCGAGCCGCCTGGTGAATACGGTTCGAAAGACGCACAGGGGATACTTTACCGATTTTTATCTGCCCGATTGATCGGAAGTTTTTATCGAATCGGATCGTATTCTAATGCGGACAGTGACGAGCCGCGGGCGAAATGAACATCAAAGCCCATTGTGCGATGACGAAAAAAAGAATCAAGATATCTATTCTCGAAGAGATAGTGCATTGCTTCGTGAACAGCTCTATAGATTTGCCACGGTTCGAGGAGAGTATATACTTATGAAGGGGAGAGCGTCTGTAGGGTTTGTTGTGTCGATGGGGAACCCGAGCCGGAGCGAGCGCAGACGTGGGTCAACCGGTCGTGGATGACCTTGACCACGAAGAGAGTAATCACCGAGCGCGGTGCGCATCGAGCGCTATTTACAACTCGCATTCGTAGAAAACCCATCGAAAAGGAAAGAAAAAATCAAAACAACGTTACGGTGTCGTCGGCTACGCTGTCGCAGGGACCGCGTCATTCTCGATTTTTCTGTTATGCTTTCCAGCGGTCGAATTGCCTTTGGCGTTGTTTACTCGCGAGACAAGGGAGACGAGCCGGGAAAGAAAAATATAGCGAGCGAGCGGAGTGGGAGAAGGAAAGAATTGGCATGGAAGATGGTGCGAGCCTTCGACTGTGAACGTTACGTCTTCGCTCGCGCACGATCGCCAACTGGTGCATCGATTTTTTTTTTTTCGGGCCTCGATTAATCGCATGCGGAGAAATGATTCGGTTCGGACAAAAAAAAAAAAATGATTGAAAAATAAATGAATAAATAAAATAAAGAATGTAAGCATTTTTTTTCGGCTCGATCGAAGTTTTTGTTGAAATAAAAAGATGCGAAATCGCGTTCCTAAATGTTTATTGCGAAGAATTTTTGAAACGAATGAAAGATCGTGATTTGATGTGTATTCCGGAATGATCCGGATTATCCGCGTTTTCTCGAGCGATTCCGTGCAGAAACTGTGTGTTGCTTAGAGGCTAATACAACGTGCACGAACTACAGCGGTGAGTAAGAAACCGCGAGCGGCAAGGTCGGGAACGCGCGCTGCACTCTCGATCCACCTCCGGCATCTCCGCCTCGTTGTATGGTTACCCTTTCCACGGTACTCGTATATCTGTGTATATTTGTATATAGACACACACATCGATGTATACGTACGCGCGCAAACTGACCAAAAAGGATATCCACGAGGTACGAAACACCCGTTAAGCGCGCACTTATTGTGCTCCCGGGGCTCTCGCGAACCTCGTGCCTCCGAGAATACATGTATGCACTCAACGTTTAATCCACCTCTTTCAATACATCGCCCGAGCATTTCTAATGGACTCCGATCGTCGACGTTACACTTCCTCCTATGACCCCTCGGCGTATTGTTTACCCGTTGTTTATCACGATTATTCCGAGTTTTTTTTGTTGCTATTGTAGATTGCACAATAAACGTTCAGTTTGATAAATTTCAAATCCGAGAATGTATGGAAAAGACATTTTTTGAACCGAAGGAATGCGTTTCTTGACGATAACTACAGAACTGAATTCAATCTTACGAAAATCATCAGCGAGCCCTTTTCGGTTGTGCGAATGATTTTCTTTTCCATTCGATACGCTGTGCCTACGATAGAAACATGCGGAACGAGAGACGAGCCTAGTCGAGAGAAGAAAAAAGAATCCCGGCGAGGAGCAAGGTCGAGAACGGGGTAACTTGCCAGCTCGCGGGACGGGAGGAGCGAGTGGAGGCTCGTTGGCGTGTGTTAGAAGGCTTCGGGGGCAGCTCCTGGCGCGGTTTAATCAACGCAAACTAAGCAAAAGGATACACGTTCGGGCTGGCCGCGGCGGTGGCGACCCGTTAGCGAGAGAAGAGAGAGAAGCCGAGCGCGCACTTATTGTACGATCTCCTCTTGGCCGGTACGCGAGAAGAACCGCGCGCGTTATCCGCGCCACGGCGAACGGACCCCGCCCATCTTATGCATCCGAGTGAGCTCCCGGTCGATCCTGATGCACGTGCACCGGCCTTCGAGGCTCTCGGTGAAATTAAACCGAGCGCGATAGGAAATTTTCGTTTCGAACGTGTTAGGCTTTGATGAGGACGTCCCCCCCGCCGTTTCCCCTCCGGCCCGTTGATCTTCTAACGGGGTGTTGCTCTCTCGAGCCCGGTGCGGCGGATAGTTTAACGGGTAATACGCAGAAATAGATAAGTGATTGGGATGCGGATGCATTCGCGAACGACAACGAGTTAACGAATCGAGGTTATTGCACGAGAGAAGGCGGACAGGCCGTTGCTGCACTCGGCTTCGTAATATTTTTCGATCCATCAATTTTCGTCACTTTTAACGCCGCGAATATTAAACCGTGAAATTACATTTCAATCGTTATTTTCACCCAAGAACTCGTTGTTGAACCCGATCAAAATTCGCTTATCAATTTATACGGAACAACGTCGGAAAAACATTGTTATAATGAAATGCGATATGAATCGAAATAAAAATATTTCGAAAAAAGAGTAATAATACATATTTAATATTATCATCTGATATTATCGGCTTTAACTGAGTACAGCAAACGTTTTCTGTTCCGATCGGACTTTTTTGTTCGTCAATAAATCATAAGGTTTAATCTAACAATAAGACTAAGATGAGCGATAATTATTTCTATCTCTATCGCAGTGGCGATCGCGCCGTCGGAGCGAAGTCGCATGTGAAACTCGTTAATTAAAAAACGAAGAAAAAAAAAAGGATCGATGCAGCTCAACGGAGTATCAAGATAAAGAAGCCGGTAATCCGCGTACTCAGCAGGTGCTCATTTGAGGCTGGACGTTTTTTTTTGTTCGTTTTTTTTTGTTCCTCGTCGATTAAAATATTGAATGGACGATACATCGTTTCGTACACTCGCGAGGCGTCGCTTATAGTCTTTCATAGAAAATACTGTATACGTGGAAGGGAAGGAAGACGGGCGCTAATGGCGCGAGGGCGAGAATGAGATGGTGGAAGCGAGATGCCCCCGGTATCATTACCCCCGGTACATTATCTAGGAGCAGGTAGCCTCCGGAGAATACGGTGGCGCGCGAGGGTCCAGCCGAGCTGCAACGAGCAGCTCCGAGACGCATGGATACAGTATGGCGGTTCGACGATTGCTTATGGCGCTCGATCCTCGCAACCGGTATTATACCATATTACATTTACGATGTATGCTCGCGATGGCACGGCCAAGACCGGGGCTAATTGAGACACTCAATCCTAACGAGATCAAGAAGAGCTTCGGAGTTCAAGACTCGGAGACCGATTTCAAAAAAAGAATATGCAAGAAATATTCTTTCGGCAAATCTGATTAGATATTAAAATATTTTTGAAAAAAAAAACATCGGATTTCTCGAAACTTTGTTTTTTTATAATTCTCTGGTTACAATAAAAATAATGAAAAAAAATAGATTTCGTTGAATCTCATTAAAAATAATCAAAATTGTATTTTCGAATAAATATATTTTTTTGTATCGTGCTGCAAGTGACCCCGGTCTCCTTCGATATCATAGAAACATATCTACAAATACGGAAGGTCTTGATTGGCTGACCGAGAGCAATGCCGTGCAAGATACGCTAGGCTACTTCTCGTCGCTTATCCGTGTTACACCCGTCGTCCAATGATATTTATGCTTAACGCTAGGTGCCTCGGTGCCCCTTATAAAAATCTTTCTCTCCTATTCCCGCGCCCCCCTGGATACATCGCTTGTGTACGAGCATCCAACGATCTTTCGTATTGCTCGAATTATTTTTATTCGCGTCCCAGCGCGTTGTTACACCGCGCGAGTTCACTGACATTTTCATACGCGCGAGTAAAAAAGGATCTTGTATTTTCCGCCTCCGAGGGCCCGCGTGTGCGCCCGTCCGTGTGTGTATGCTTTACCGCCGCATCCACTCCGCTTCGTCTTCTTCTTGTCCAGAGGCCATATGCACCGAGTAAAGTGGAATTCCTCGCAAGGTTGCGAACTTGCTCGCTTCGTCCTTGCGCGAGGCGAGGAGAACTTTTCTCTTATCCGGACGCATCTTTCTCGTCTCGTCTTATTCTCTTTACTCGATTTTATTTCTCCGTCCGCCGAGCGAACAAAGCGCGACGTAAGGACGGTGCCTCTGTCGCGCGGCCTTCTATTTACCGAACTCGACTAAACAGACGGAGAGAGAGAGAAGCGACGGGCAAGAATCGAGAGGGGGAAAGGCCTCTCGCGGCGCACGAGGCACTGCGAGCGCTCGCGGAGTTTTCTTTGCCTACTATCTCGCGGCAACGGAAATCGATGTCCGTAATTACGTAGAAAGCACGAAGCGACGCCTCCTACAGATCGCACGCCTTTTCCTCGCGTTCGAATGATTTTCAGCGAGCGGTAGCCAACAGCACAAGGCAGCCTCGGCCGTCGGAGAGAAGCGGCAAATTACAGACGTGTGATTTTCCGTAAAACTGGTTTAACCGCCGTCGAGGTGGGTCTCGGACGATCATCCCGATCGTATCTACCCCTTCATTATCGCGGTGGCGCATTTAGCTTATCCCCCCCACCCCTGCGACATTAAAACTCAATCGCATGATTTTCCAGCAACGATTCTCTGATTTTTACCCCTTTGAAGATCGTACGTAAATACGAGAAAAAACTGTTTTACCTCGATGAAATTCATTACGATAGAATTGTATTGACGCGAACGAAACTTTTTTTTCGTGGATTTTTCTAGCGGTCTTTTTTTTTCGAAAAGGTCGTCCGCGAGCACGGATCGCGAAGAGAATCAATGTTTCGTCGAAATAGAATTCACTCGCATGAAATTACATTTCTTTACACGGGAGGAACTTTTTTACGTGATTCTCTGGCATCAATTTTACATTTTTTTTTTTTCACGAGTCCGTCTGCGAATACGAAACATAAAACTTTTACATCAAGTAGAGCATTGCTCGCACAATGTGGGTTGAAATATCGTTAAATTCAATTCCAACAAAAATTACATTCGTCAAAGATTTTTTTTCACGATGTACCTCGCATGAATATACTTTTTTTTTTCAATCTTTGATAAAAATACGGAACAGGAAAAAAATTGTATCGGCTCGAGTAAAGTACGATTGCATCGCAGCAATTTTTTCACCAGAAGCAATTCAAGCTGGCTACATTATTCACAAATACTTTGCGCTCGAAGAGGAGCCATCGGCATTAATAATTCCCGTGACCGCGTCACGCATGAATAATTCTATCGCTGCGATGCTCATCTAAAGAAGAAAAAAAAAAAAAAAAGGCCTCAAAGTTCACAAGAAAACCGTATCGAGCAAGCCCCCGATAGACTCGATGCCCCGAGTATTCATAATCAATTCCCATCTTCCATTCATATACTCGAGAAAATAATATTCCGTCGATGTATCTCTGCCGATCTCGTAAAAGTTCCGCTCTCGGCGCGAGCGTTACTCCGCACACGCATCGATCGTTCGTCGTTGTAATAACTCATGGCAGCGGCCGAGTCTCGCGTAGCGCCGCGTCGGGGCGCATCAGCGCAGGAAAAGCTTGAAGACTCGACCGCGGCCGACGGGAGAGGATTCTGAGAGAGAGTCCGGAGAGCGCGAGAGGGACTGGGCGTGTTTATATTCTCTCGCGAGAGATCACTGAAAAATCCATCACTCATCATTTTTCCGTAGAACCGGCCGATCGCGTAGAGTCAGAAGCGAGAAGAAGAGGAAGAAGAAGAAGAAGAGCGAGGGATAGAACGAGAGACGAGGGAATCGTGAAAACCGGTTCACGCGGTACAACGCACTTACACATCATCTCGGGGCGCAGAGATATACGCGAGAGGAGATGCAGTCGCGGTTTAGTTCGCGCGCGCACGCCTCTCTCTACCCCGGCCTTTTCATCTCTTCGCCTCGGACTTCGTTCTCGGTCGTCGTCTTCGTCACGGGTTTTAGTACGTCCCCGGTCGTTCGAGAGAGGCAACGAGGGAGCGAGAGCGAGAAAGAGGCAGAGACCGAGTGTAACGGAAGCCGCAACAGCCGCACGCGGATTCTCGTTTTCATTTTTTGCCCTCGAACTCGAAGGTAGCCAGAGATAGAGAAGGAGGGAGACGGAGGCGCGAATGGAGAGGGTGCGAGAGAGAGAAGATCGAGCAAGACTCATTGGCGGGTGTGGTTGGGCACCGTGATCTCGAATGTTGCTACTGCTACTGCGGCTGCTCTGCGGATCTTCGGGATAAAATTCAACAAAAACAACGAAGCCGTTAGACCCGCTGCATTCGCGAGTTTATAGTTGTTGGGTAGAAAGATGTATATACATGTATATATATTTCTTGTTTTTTTGTATATGCTATATATATATATATATGAATGGAAGGAGAGCGCGCTAGATTCGTAACTGACACTGATGCTTGTATATTATTCTTACGTATCACGGTCTACGGGAAGCAGTAAGAAAATATACGAGAAGAGCAAACGACAAGGGATCCACTTTTTTTCCATTCTCTTTCATTTTCAGAGAGGCTCGACTTCAACTTCCACGCTTCGGCGGCCGTGCGATTGGCATAGAAACGCGAATCCTCGCGAGTAACGATAATGGACGAAAAAAAGTTACAATATTTGAATTTTTCAAATAAATAATTGGAATTCTTGAAAATATTTATTTGAAATTCGTGCATAAATAATTCGAACAAAATAATTTATATTCGTATAAATACCGATTTCAATTCATCGAATAAAAAATTAG
The DNA here is from genome assembly GCA_963924025.1 of Ischnus inquisitorius. Lineage (NCBI taxonomy): Eukaryota > Metazoa > Arthropoda > Insecta > Hymenoptera > Ichneumonidae > Ischnus > Ischnus inquisitorius. The sequence goes on along the minus strand of OZ001243.1, from coordinate 1,700,337 downwards.
AACGACGTTAATGCTTGTACATAATTTTCACGTATCGCGACCAACGGGTGGGAAGTGGCAAGAAAATATACGAGGAAAGTGAACGAAGAGGTCGTATTTTTTTTTCGCTAGCGGCTGAACTTGAACTTCTCCGCTTCAGCGGTCGTGTAAGTATGATAGGTAGAAACGCGAATCGTTGCTCTAGGTAGAGTCCGGACGACTGAGGAAAAAGAAATGGACGGTATTTTTGTTTTCCATTTGTTTATTTTCGCTGCCCTTCTGGAGCTATAATTAACCTATCGAATACCGCAGTAATAATCGCACGGGGAGGAAGTCGAATGGCTCAGAGCCGCGCCTATCTGTAATATCTATAGTACACATCGATAACCATTTCTTATTATTCCACGCCTATTATATTATAGATATATATGGAGTAGATTTTTTTTTTTAATACGAAGCATCGCGTGTACGAGGGAGCGAGCTTGTGCGTCGACGATGATGAGGATAATGACGATGAGGAATAGATCGAAAACGCCCCGGCGTAAGATTCAACGGCGAGAAAGCTGCGCCACGGAGATCACGCTATAACGCCGGTAGGAAACTGGTTTACTTGTTGCAAGCGACGCGAGAGAGAGAGGCCCACCGAGAGAGCCTCTCGCGCATAGGATAGGCCACACTTCGCGGACACTCGGAATATTCGCAGCTGCAACCGCCGGCTAAGAGTCGCGAGAGGAAATAGATATACCATAGGAAATTGATAGGCCAAGCTCCGCTGTGTCGGCGCGGCGCGTTTCTCCCCTTTTCGTCCCGATAGCCTTATCGACGAGGCTGCAAGCACCGCCCTTCAAAATTGTCGCACGTCTTCGTATTCATTCGATACAAAAATACGCTATCGAAATTCTTATTCTTAATTAAAAAAAAACAGTTTCATTAAAATATTAATTTAACATTTTTAACGAAAAAATAAAATCCAAATAATTCAAATTCTTTGAATCTGTGATTTTTTTATAAATAATAAAAAATACATTCGAATTGCGTTGAAATTTTTTTCATAAGAAATTGAATTTTTCAAGGAAATTGTATTTCAGCGGCAAAATGAACGCGAAGCGATAATGTTTTTTTTCGTAGCGAAAAACGCTTCTCGAAGCGCACGGTCTACAAGTTTTTTCCTCGTGGCGAGAATCTGCGTCGGAATATGCTTTGCATAAACGAAAAAAAAAAAATTGTTAGAAGATACATGTGGAAGCGAGGCGAAGAGGAGAGAAATCGCTGAGTGTAAGAAGTCAAGGCGCCTCCAGGGTCGGAGCGCACGCACCTGCGTGCCCACTGTCCATGTACCAGCGTTAGTATATATGTATATGTACGCGTATATGCATGAATTCGTTGCACACGAGAAGGAGAGAAAAGCTCCGTAGTCGCGGGAAGAGCCGAGTTTCGCATCGATGCATAATTACGTTCTAACGAACTCTACGAGGTAGCGACGAGGCGCGCGAGGGGGCTCGCCCGGATAGTAACGTACAAGAAATCGGTGCAAGCTCCCGCTGTTCGCTGCGCAGCAGCTTCATCCGCGTTTCCTCTCTCGAACCCGAGCGGGGAGATACCCCGTGGTTACGAAAAGCAAAACAAAAAACGCTGTAACGATCCAAAGTATCGCGAGCAAGTTGCGGTACGGACGAGCGAAGAAGTACGAAGCGAACGATCGCCGAGTTCTTCCCGAAGAATCGAGCAACCGAAGAAGAAGTCGAGGAAGAAGAAGAAGTAATCGCGAGAGCCAACTTCCTCCACGATGAAGGCAGAAAACGAGAGAATTACGACAAATAATCGAGAACCCGACGAGCGAGAATTAAGCAAAGGATTCGATCTTTGTAATTGGTTAAATCGATCCCGGATTTTCCTAAAAACCCAATTTTCGAAAGTTAGAAAAAAAATGCATATAAATTTATTAATAAATTGACGGCATTTATATCAAATTGCATCGGATGAAGAAGAAACGTTCGACGCAATCATTACAAGTTAGCTGACTCGATCGCCTTAAAGGAAAATATAAGGTAAAGTCCCGAGAAAAGGGCAGGACGAAGGAAACCACAATGAAGACTTAATAAAAAAACGCGAAGCTGATGTTCGTGAAAGGATTGAATAGTGTCGAAGAACTTCATCGGCCGAGGTCGGAAGCCAAAAGCCGAAGAACAAAGAGAAGCGAGGACTAAAGCAAGAGCAGTTAAGAACCACTTCGCATTGGGCGAGTAGCTGAAAAAACTGAAGCGAAAATGCGGTTGAAGATGTTAATGGAGAGGAAAAGCTTCGCCGCGGCGCAGAATAGAACGAGGAGTCTTAAGAAGACGACGAGAAAGAGCACGGGGAAGCGCAGAAGGAGAAGCTGAGGACCGAAACCTAAAAACGAAGTGGAGACGAAAGCGAAGCGCGACTCGAGGAGTCGCGGTGCATTTTGGGAAGCTTCGAATGCGACTACGAAGGGGGAAGACCCGCGGCGAAGATGGCGAAGAAGCGAGGAAGACGATAAAGAGAAGGAGCCGGTTAAGTTTACTACGGGAAGACCGAGAAAGCGAGGAAAGATATTCTTGGCATTGCGCGACGATGCAACAACTGTCCCCATCCGTCATCTAGGATACAGACGGCTGCCGCTGCTGTGCAAGCCCGGGGTATGTATCGCGGCTTAGTACATAGCGAAGCTATAACGCTCCGGCGTGCATCAGTCCGTTTCACCGCTCCAGACCATTTTGCTCTTCGGAGTGGGTGCAACAATAAAAAAAGAAAAAAAAAAAAGATGGAAACAGAAAAAAAAGGGAGAAGAACGGTAGTGCGGAGCGTCGGTCTTCGTAATCACCGGATCCTACGGACGCTAATGACTGCGCGAGTTTAGCCTTTTGCGCCGGTTCGCAACAACAGCGGCGTTAAAGCTTTGCGTCGAATAAAAATGAACGAATATGGATCGCGAAAAAAGAAAAGGTCGACGTCCGAGGGTGAAATTAAAATCGCGGCTTACCGCGAATGATTTTTCTTTTTTCGGAAAAATTCACTCGCGAAATTCGACAAAAAATCCTGACTATTTTTATTTATTTATCCGATAATAATCTTCTTTCATCCTCGTGCACGGGAGACTTTTCGCTGACTACTTACAATCGGCTTTCCTTACATCTTTTTTCATAAATGTCAGTTTCTATTTTTTGTCAGTATCTTTATTATTATTATCAAATTCGTAACGAAATGGAATATAAATTTTTCGAAATAAAATATTAATGTATTTTTTACAAATATTTATTTGAATATTAATCCATAAATACTCAACTTAATTCGATCTAATTCGGTACGAATACGTTTCCATGATGATTTTGTTGGATTTCGAAAAAATAATATTTCGCCGAAAAGCGTCGAGCGCAACTCGCCGAGCGATATTTCTTATGCGCGCGAGCTTATTGGCAGAGTCGAAAAAAAGCCCGGGCCCGATCGAGTTTTACGCAGCTCGTCCGACGTTGAGACGGGCGCCCGCGAACGATAGAACGAAACGCACGGACAGGTTCGCAGGTATTCGATCATCGTCCGCCGGCTTCACCGATGTTCGACGGGGGATGAGGATAGAAGCGTATAGAAGAAGAGAAAGAGACGAAAAGAGAGCGAGGGAGAGCGAGGGGACGTGTCCGTCCGTTCGTTCGTTCGGTGAGCCCGGGGACCGGCGGAGAGCTCGGCGAACGTCCATGGAAAAGAAAATGCCGATACGATCGGTCATCTCGAGGCGCGTATTCACGCCGCCACTCCACACATCGCGTCGCTATGCTCCTGCGCTCTTACTTCCAATCGCGCTTCTGCTCGGCTCATCCAATAATACTCGGCAGCTAACTAAAATCCGATTATACACCATCACCTGCATACAAAGCAGCCTGCCTCCCGTGGCTTTCATGTAAAAATACATTTTCCCGAGCCTCCGTTATTATCGTTACTTTAAAATATCTTCTTTCGCGCCAATCGAGCTACATTGCGTTGATGGCAAATATGTGAAATTTTTTTTTCAAGACTTTCGATGAATATCTTTCCGTACAAAAAAGTAATCCAATTATCTCCTAAAGTTGCAAACCAAAGTCTAAAGTCCAAAAACGAGTCTAAAATATCCAAATCTCCCTGGATAATTCGCTTTTCAAGAAACAAAATAAAGCGCGATCGAGCGCGCGAGACAAACTTTCAGGTCGTTAAGAAAATCGTGTCTCTCCCGTGCCGTGCGCGCGGCACGAAATAGCTCGGGCAGAGCTCAACAGATCTATCGGCTCGACGATACACATCTCCGTACGAATGTGTGTAAATAATGTATGTATATCCGTGTCCCCGTACGCGCAGGTATGTTAGAATTGAATGGGCTGATCCGATGTCGCTGTGTATCCACTGTGAAATATCCTGGATATAAAGGCAGTTATATGGAGAAGCGAGACACGATCTTTCCAGCACTTCGGCACGCACTCGATTTCGCTCACGCAGCGGCGATACATATGTAACTATTATATATGCATATAAATATGTATATTGTAAAGAAAATGTATATAAATCTATACATATATGACTCGCGCGTGTCTGTATATATTATTACATACGTGTGTGTTTATACACGCGCGAACGAGCGCGCGAGGGCGCGCGAACGCCGGCGAGTGGCTGTCGAGCGCGGCGCGGCCTCACCAGCGGCAAGCAGCAGCATTAAACCTCGATATCTGATCGTGCGCGTAGTCGGTGCAACATCTTCGCACGCCTCATAGCCATGGCTCCGGAGACTTCGCTCTGCCACGGCCTCTCATCTTTCCACCCCTCTCTAACTCTCGCTGGTATAACTTCGTTCGCGATAAATCGGTGCCTCGTCCGGCGACGTCGGACATATGCCGACGCCTGTTGATCCCCCCCGAAGCCCCCGCGCGCGCCACTGCGCGAACCCTACAGCCGCATGAACGTCGTATACCTTTCTCGCTCCTCCATCGGCATCCTTGTTCAATCTCTAACCGCGTATATGGTTTTACATGCTCGGCGCTCGTTTCTCGAGCTTCGAGAGGTCTCGTATTTTTTGGCGAAGAAAGAAGGCTCGCTTGGAGATAAGGTAATCGAGGATTCGGCAGTTTGATGGGGGATATTTTGCTCTACGGGGAATATCGATGAGAACGAAATGCGGGAAGGTAATTAGCAGGTAAATTATCGTTGGGTTCGTTGCGTGAATATTTCGAATCCTTAGCCTTACCTATCCAGGATATTGAATAAAGATAATAATTTCTTCTGAATACGTATGATTTTTTTCAGAATTGGGCCGAATTTTTCAAAAATTCTTTTTCCTGCGTTCATTTCAATTGAAATTCAAACGATGACAGAAAAATGTGTTAAAAAACGAGCTCATTCATTGGGTAAAGTGTCCGTACATTCCGATTCGTGATACAATTTTAGTCAATTATCGAAAAATGTATTATATATTATCGAAAAAAAAATGAGCAACATTTTATCGGTTTTGGCGTTTTTAAATAGGTTTTCGAGACAGATTATCCGTATTGGTTTGCGCGGCAATTCAACGGGTCGTATCTCACCATTCATTAGGATTTTCAAGCCATCTTCTCAATTGTCGAAAAATCCAATAAATCCAATAAATATTTTAATGACAAATAGATTGTATCTAATATTTATTCCTCATTTGTCCATTCAACGAACGATTCATTCAATAATATTCACTTTTCTCTGCGTTACAGATTATTTTAAGTATCCCAATAGAATAAAAAAAAAATCTAAAAGTAATGATCAAAAAAATTAGCATATAATAACTTGTTTAAAAAACTGTATGTTTTGGATATTATTGTACATTTCTAAGATACGGCTTGTCCGACGAACAGAACTGAAAAACTACTCGATACTCGAAGTCATAAATCTATTTTAATTTTTTTTAATTGTCTTATTTACGTAAATAAATTATATCTGAACAAATATCCGCTTCTTCTTTATTAACTCGATTTAATACACTACATACATCCCGAACGTTCCAGCATTTGCTTATTTATTGCTGCAAAAATTGTTGCACTCGGCATAGCTTGTTCTGGATCGTGAAGAGCGCGAGGCCGTATCGGTATGAGAGCCGGTCGTCTATAGGAGTAGCCTTCTATAGGCCCGGCGTCGTACACCGGAGGATAGATACTAATTACAACGGTTACTTGCGCCAGTGCAGCAAAAAGTTGATTATCCCGGACGAGCGTACCACTCGCCTAGGCGATAAAGAGAACGAGACGCGAGGTAAGAAGACTGCGGGATCGCGGTATCGGCTCCGGAAAAATGCAAAGAAAAAAAAAACGAATCAATTTTTTTTTCTTCTTTACTTCCCGGCTCAAATGTTTTCTCTATATTGATCTTTAATTATGTAACGAATAATATTTTGTTAAGTGCTACCTATCGACAATATATCGTTAAGTGTTGCCTATCGACAATATTTTGTTAAGTGTTGCTTATCGACGATATTTTATTGTTTTTTTTTTTTCTTTTCTTTTTTTAAGCTGCGCTGCCGAGCGAGTTCTCGTTTGCTAACGGTCCAGGCGCGATGGTTACGCGCTCGGAATCGAGCGTGAATATAAATCGTGCGTCTTTGCTCGAAGTATCGGGTGACGGCGAGCCCGTACAAAGTCTTCTAATATCATTTACGACACCTTCTCGCCTCCGTACGCCACAATATGCGTAGAAAGCTGCTCGGTCGATTGATTAAAATAATGATAATAATAATAAGAAGGATAATAAAAATTTCTAGCAAGCTCGGCCGAGCGGAGTCGATAGACCGCGGAAAAAGTGCGTGATCCGGCGAGATCGTATGCGGAAGAGAATTTAACGTCGGCGTTCACTTTTCATACATTCGCGGCTCGATGGCATGAGATTCGATTGTCCGTGTGTGTGGTTAGCACGGAAGAGAATCAGGATATACTTTCGTGCTAAATTATACACCGCTTCGGCCGTGTTAGGTATGAGTATAATTGCGGCGAAGTATGAAGCGGCAGGATAGGAAGAAGATAATGTTGCGCCAGGCGAGAGAATCGGCTACCAGTTTTTATCACCCGCGAATTACGATACTTATGTTAAATTGTAAGTTCTCGAAACTTATCGTTTTAATGGACGTTCGTGTTTGTATATGTGATTAACGGTCTCCGCTTCTAACGAAAGAATCACGGATTCTTCGTAATCTCAAAAAATGTTTCAGTTTTAACAATAAAAATGCTAATAATAGTGGATTTTGTTGAGTTATTTGTTGCATGAAAAAATGGTAAAATTAGAGATTTTACGATATTATTCAATTTGCTGATGTTTATAATAATAAGATAATTATTATTGTTATTATAATAATTATTAAAATAACTATTTCGAGATATTCTAGTAGTTGTCGATTAACGAAGTGTGGAAAAAAGAGGAAAAATTATTACTAGAACGCTCTCGGAACGTAATTTTTTTTAAATTGCGCACTAGTACATTTTGAACTCTTTGCCAATTTTTTCCATGTAATTAAATTTTTTCGATCGTCATAAAAAACATTACGTTCCGAGAGCGTTCTCGTAATCATTTTTTCTTTACTTTATACGCTGCGTTGATTGGAAACCACCAGAGAATCTCGAAATGGTTATTTTTCATTTTACAGTAAATCACCCTCAGTTCAGAGAGCGATAAAATGATCTAAAGTTAATTCTGATTTGCATTATCTAAACATTGAGAAAAAATATCCTGCAATCTTTTGCCAATTTTCTCGACGCAATTATATTTTTTCTGAACGGCCTAAAAAGGATTACATTCTAAAGATGACTCCAGAAACAATTTTTTTTCTATTTTGTCGATCTCGAACTCCTCGAAAAATCTCGATACTGCTAATTTCGATCGACCCCAATGATTCCTTTCATCGAAAAACGATCGGTTCGAAAATTACCAAATAATTTGTGTCATCGAACCCCGTAATTTTTTTTTCTCCGTTGATTTTCTCGAGAACAATTTATCTCTACGAAAGTCAAGTTTCCTCATCGACTTATCATTATTCTCACGAAACTTGGGCAAAGACATAAAACCGTAAGAGAGGAAAAAAACTATAGAAATTGCGGAGCATCAAATTTTCTTATCGTATCGCCGATAGAGCACGCGAATCGGACGGCGCGGAGCTCTTCGGGAATACAGCCCATGTCCGGGAGGTTCGACAGAGTCGTTCGTCGAGCATTAGCATGGGTGCCTCAGCGGCAGCTGCCTCAAGCGTCACTGTGCATATATACCCCGTACATAGGTGGCCTCTGTACCTATATACCGTGTGCAAGTAGTACCTGCTGTACGGGTTTGGCTCGGCGAGCGTGATCGCGAATAGGAGAAAAAATCTATGCAGGTGTGGTGTGGTTAGTTGCTGAAGCAGGAGAACACCGTCGAGAGGGCGAAAGAGGGGCGAAAGGATGGCGAGAGAGAGGGTGGCGGTATGGCAACGGGAGTCCAGAGCGGTGGCAACGGGTTGCGTAAAAAAAAAAAAAAAAAAAAAAAAAAAAAACAAACAAGAAAAACAACGAAAAAGTCCGAAACAAAAAAAAGAGCCGATTGAGCGAGCTAGCTACATGCAGCAAACGAGCTAGCCAACGAGAAGGAAGGAAGAAAGAAGCGAGCGGTCCGAGCGCGCCGGTGAGAGAGGCAAAGAGAGGTCGAGGAAGGGCGTCGGCCGGCCTCGCCAAGCGCCACTCGGTCAAGCTCACTGCCATCGTCTATCGCGAAACCAGCGATCCGCCCGAGCACTCCTTCCATCCACCGGGCGAGCGCGACTCGGTCTACGCTCTATGCTGCGGCCTGCCGCTCTCTGGCTCGGTAGCTATGCGAATATGCGTCGAGACGACCGGGGGCCCGATCGAGCTGCAACTACGAACGCCGAAGAGCCCGCGAGCTCTGCCGTTGCACCAGCCACCAAGATTCGCGCTCTTCGCTTTTGCCGCTGCCAATTCGTCTTTCTGATAATCGACCCGAGCTCGAGAAAATCGTTTCATACGTTTTCCAATACCGCTTCGGTTTTCATTTCGCTAAAGGCACCTTCAAACATGCGATACTTCTAACGTATATTTAATTAAAATAATAATAATAATAATCAGTATTATTATAAATAAATTAATTTGAATGATAATAATATTTGAATATAATTTACTTTTATCACTATTTATATATGTTAATTATATTAATTAATTACTTAAATACATTATACATATGATTATTGCAAAATTGAGAATTTTTCAATCGATTTCAACGTTCCGACTTGTTGGATCCCCGAAAGTATAAAAAAATACACGATTTCGCTACAGTTAAATTGATATCGTCTACTGTCAAGAGGGCCGAATATTGCGCGCTAAGCGGCGTATATATACTTTCTCATTTTCTACGAGAGTTAATTATAAACTCTCTCTCTAAGATCGACAGTCGCGAGCGCAAGAGTGCCGAGAAAACGCGCCCGCTAAATGCAAGCATATGTACACGAGGAGGGGCGCGAACTTCTCGGTTACTTATATACGTGCATTATATATATACAACTATAAGCAAAATGTCCGTCGTTGCGGTGTGCAAGCGTCTTCTTCTCAGACGGTCGGCGATGCAGTTTCGCTCGGGGCCACAATTATACGAAAGTATTACGCTCGTTATCAAAGTGAGATCGTGCTCTACGCGACTCTGGTCTTTCCTGATATTTGCCTCTTTATCTACGAAATCATCGCACAATACATGCGGAAAAAAAATCGTCCCCGAAATTTTAATTCCATTGTGTTCAAAGGAATAAAGAAATTTAGGAAAATCATCCCATAATAACTGCGGGAAAAAATTCGTTAATAATTCCTCGAATTTTTTATTCCTTTCTATTCGAAGGAATAAAAAAATGTAGGGCATTCTTTTTGTGGGACGTAACAGAATTTTTAATTCATTTTCATTCGTTTGAATTCAAGAGAATAAAAATTAATTATGATTTTCTAGAAAATTTTCTAGAAAAATAATACGAGTATTTGGCGTGTAATTACGGTCTGCAATTTTTTTTCTCCTGATTCTTGCGAATTTTTTGCCAAAACGCAACATTTATCGTACGTAGATTATGAGCATTACGCGACGAAATGAATTTTGAAAAAATTCATTAAAAAAGTCATCGACGATTATGAAACAAACAAAAAATTTATTATTTCGTGATAATTGGATTTTTGTATATTTATAAATTTTTCGAATTTTCGACTGTAACGACATTTATAAAATCAGAGCGCGCGATAAACGATCGTTCGATGGACGAACCTGCGACGAATCAACGTCGGTCAAGAGCGAGGAATCGACGACGACGGGATCGAACATATCATCGAAGATGAGCCCGAGAGATAAGAAAGCGAACCGGAAAAGCCGCTCCTCTCGCGCCGCGCGGAGCCGCCGATAGTTTGCATGATCATTAAAAGTCAACGCGGCCAATGATAATCTGATATTTCATCGCGGATATAAACTAGCCGATATGCATGTAATAACCGCGATGCAAAAGCTCGTTAGATAAAAGATTCATGCCGAACGAGACATCCGGGTTGGCAACGAAAAAAAAAAAAAATAAGGAAAAAAAAACAAAAAGGTTAAAAAAGAAACACATTTATCACAACGATCGGCGCGCGAGCGATTCAGGTTGGAAGCATCTCGTGGGTTTTTCTGCCGTAACGGTTTCAAAATCGGGCGATAAAATTTCTAACGCTCCGCGCGGCTGTTTCGTCGTAAGCGGCGAGGCTACCGTAAAACGCGCAATAGCGAGAAAGGCGGGAAGCACCGCTTGCATTCCACGGGCGTCGAAAATAATTTATAACCGCGATGCGCGAAAACGAGAAATTTTCATGTCGCGAACCATCGACGAGTGTGGAAAGTTCGCCTACAATAAAATCAAACATTCCCGAAGAAATCGCTTTCATTGTTTAGCCGCAGCAACGAATACATTTGTTCGAATGATCATCAATAATAACTTTTTTTTAATTGAAAGAAAATATGAATTAATATTTAAAAAGATAAAAATGGTTAATTAATTAATTGAAGTGATCATTAATCACGTTTAGCCGGGCTCTACCGCTCGTCCTACTGTAAGATACACGTCTTCGAGTCCCGAGTCCAGTTCGAATTCGATTGGGACCCTTTGTTATCGCATCGTCGTGCCGCGCGGATCCGTACACAAATAAATAATGCACGTATATCATGTCCGAGGAGCGAAAGACAGTTTGGCACGTAAACGTGATGTCTATACCCGGGAACGATAGTAGACACGCGCTCGGCAAAAACACGCGGCATTCCCGATCGTAGGCATTGCCGCTGCGCGCTCGGAGGTTTGGCAGAGGCTCACGGCCGCAACAGCGCGGGATCGCCCAAAGGTGATGAGAATAGGACGTTAAAGTATAAAAGAGAGACACGGAACGTAAAAAGAGAAAAGTATCACTCGCTTTCGGAGTTGGAAAAAGGATGAAAGTAGAAAAAAAAGGCATGAAGAGAAGCGGAGAGGAAGAGAAGAGGCCTTCAGTGCCGCCGCTGCTGGTGGCGCTGCTGGCCCTGATACATCAGCGAGCGAAGCCACAGCGAACAGTGGAAGGCAGCGAGAAGGAACGGTGCATGGGCGCTGGGCCAAACTATCTTTACTCGAACAAAGTTTTAATTATCCACGAGCGAGGCCCCGCGCGCGCCAGGCTTGTCTGCACTGTGCCACGAGGCTTCTTCTTCCTCCGGCACATTATTACGACTATCATTCTGTACAGCTGATACTCGCATCACCTTTGGCTCTCGTTGACTCGACCGAGCCGCGGGGAAGGGGCGGTGATAGACAGATCGAAGGTAGCAAAAAGAAATATCATTTCAGGGAAGAGATCGCACCGCGGACGGAGAGCCAAAAGTTTTCGGACTCTAATTTTTTTCGCCGTCGTTTCAAGCCGGTGATTGTTAATCAATGCCGATCCCGCGGATTCTTGCTTGATAATAACGATTTTGCAAATTAAATTCTGATATATCGCCTTTTGTTATTTAATTCAGTAATTGATAATTTTGAAAAAAATTAATTGAATGGGAGAGAAAAATGTTAAATGAAAATCAGAATACCGTTGCTTGCCTGGTCCGGTTCGGAAACAGATACTCGGGGTTGAATCGCGGGCCAATCCATTTTTATAAATGTTACGTACCTGCGAAAGAAAAGATTGTCAGAATTAATTGAATGTTAATAATTATTAAATTGATTTTTTGAAATTCATATAAAAAAACCATCGCGGAATTGAACGAAAGAAATAATTTTACTGATACTGTAATTTTTGTTTTTCACAAAGATAAAATCTGTTAATTGCGTAAGCAAAATTCTCGAAAATAATAGAAATTCGGAATAATAAGAAAATAAATCCCTACAATTCAATAATTATTTTTGAACTAGATTCCAGTAATTATATAAAGATATACGATTTCAAGTTGTGAATAACAAAATATTATTCTTAGCAATTTTAATTTCACAAATTAAACGAGCCATTCGCCGTCGGCGTAAATAAATAAATAAACAAAATCGCAGAGTTACAGAAAAATCGTCAGCATCCAATTACTAATAACCCATACGAAATTCCAATAATTTCATTCCATCGACAATAACGTCACTTTACAATCGTTATTACGCCAGGGGGTTTCGAAGCGCGCTCGCTTCGATGACATAATTTCCATTTATTTGAATGCTGTCCACGACGTCCCGCAATGCCGAGTGTGTATTCTTCGAGTCCCGTGCCCGGCAGGTGTACGCTTATGGGTGTCATTATGAACTGCCGGAATAATTGTCAAGTGTCGACGCGTTGTTACCGCCGCGGTAAACGGCAAGTTAGGCCTAACCGAGTAATTAAATGCATACTGACGGAATATTTATGCCACGTAAAATGAGCAAAAGAATGTAAAAAATTAAAAACGATAAATAGTTAATAATACTATGATAATATTAAATATTTAATTAATTTATTTTTTATTTATGGTATTTATTACCATTTATTTTTATGATTATTATTTATTAACATTGATATTTAAATAAATTATTTACAATTATTTAATATTCAATATTAATTCATTTTTATTATTTAACAATAAAACAATAGATATAAATAAATTTAATAATCATATGTATAGTATTTATTTTATATTATTTATTAAACTCAAATATGTACTTGGACAGAGAGGCCGCATCGCCAATACGCGTGAGAATGGAGCCCGTGGCGCAAGACTGCATGAAATTAGCAACCAAATAGCTTAATTCGCACGCTTTCCTCTCGGATATGTAAATTTAATAACGCCGATTTGGGTGTGGGTGCCGGCCTTGTCCGTGCGTTAGTTTCTCGTATCCCCCTCGCGCGCGGGCACGTGTGCGTGTCTCTCGGTACAAGTTTTGCACGTGTGCGAGAGCCACGGGTGCGAGGCGAGGGATGGGAACGCCGAGGAGGAGGAGGTCGAAGGGGCGCTTGCATTATGCATGCGTATTGTGTACACCTGTTGCCCCAAATCACGGACGTCCGAGCCACTGCAATAGCGCACTCGTTGCATACAACCCTTTCGCACTTACGTCACTCCTATCGTTGCTACCATTGCGTTTTCACGGAACCCTCGCATTATACACGACGAATGCATTGTACGCGGGGCTCGCAACCCTTTTGCTCTTTTTCGATTTTCCACAATGTTGCTAACACGTGAGCCGGCGCGGCGCTCATCGGATTAACCCTTTGAGAGGGTAATTTGCTTTATCGAGACAATTAGGCGGCGAATCGCGGAGCGGAAGTGTGCAGTCTTTCAATAAGAAGCGTATTAAATTCAAATTGTGTTTTTTCTACATAAGAAATAATGTCACCAATTGCATATACATTTGTAGGATTGTTATATCTTTTTATATTATAAAAATATCGTATCGCTGCCGATGTGGGTTGTGAGACGGAAACTTAGACGATATGCTAAAGTCACGGAGGAGCTAAAATAACAGTAACTTATGGAAAGATTTGAAATCGCAGAGTACTTAATATGAAGGAGGTTCAAATAATAGAGTGGGTAATGTCACGGTGGGGTTGAAGGCTAAGCTCAACTCGAAATATCCTAAATCGCCGGAGACACCTTAGCTCGAATTATTCCAAGTTCCTCTAAAAAATGTCATGTCCTTCTTTGGACACCCTTCGCCAAAAAATATTTCGATTATGAAAATTTTCGTATTTCTTTCACAATTCCGTACAACTTCCTAGATTATGTGAACTTAAAATCTTCAGCCGAAGATTTACTGATCATTTTAATCTCTTGCCGTAATAATCGTTATCACACGTTCAATCACGCGAGCCGTAAAAAGGCATGAAGAGGGAAGAAAAAAAATCCAAAGAGAGGCCAACACGTTGTTCCCAAGTGCCAATAATATTCCTGACGTTCATGCGGGGCGTTGTAAAAATCACGGCCAGTGTAAATGCGACCGCGAGTACGGTACTTTCATAGAGTCTGGATGGCGTTAGACCCTTTAAGAGAACTTTACACGCTCGTTGAGTCGGTCGTATCGAAAGTTTCGTAGTTTGTCGAGGGGAGGGAGGGAGGGCAGAAGGCAGAGGGTATAGGCAGAGCGAGCGAAAGAGAACGAGCCGGAGAAAGATAGCTCGCTCGCTCGCTCGCGGGGCGAATGGACCGGCTCCGTGGAAGCGCGAACGATGAGAAGAGAAGAGAAGGAAGGCGGAGCAGGAGAACGAGGGGGGCGGCCGAGCGGAGGGTACACGTTACCGTGGGGAAACGCGCGCGTCATCCAAGGGACGGGTCAGGTAGTGAATCAGTGTACTAAAATGAATGAAGCGCAACAGGTCGACGCAATAGTTGCATGTAGTCAGCTTATGGCATGTAGGGGAGCGCAAGAGGGAAAGACGGAGGGAAACGGTGGCTAGCATAGGGACTAGGGCAAAACTGTTGATAATACATATATACAGGACAATTCACAATAAATATCGAATCTTTCTGTTTCTTCGATTCTCTTCGAAAAATACCATTTTACGCTGAAAACTGAGATTACGATTTTTTTTCCAAAATATAATAATGACTCTCCAAAAGAGGTAAACGATTGACTTACTCGATTTTCAACCTGAACAATTAATTTGTATCAAATTCAAAGCATCGCTACTGAATCGTTGGGTTTAAATCATAATAATGTAGTAATAACAATATTATTCAATAGTAAAAACAGTGAATAAATTATTAATTAATATTTGGTTTCATTATAAAGAAGTTCTTGTAAATTTTGTATAATACTTTTTTATTAATAATAATATCAATAATATATTTTTACGCGTTTCATTTTGTAATGAAGATAAATCCTTTCGCAATTTCAATGATTAATTAACGTGATTTTCATTGTAGAGGATCGCGCGAACTTTGATATAACACTTTTTTACGCACTATTTGCGAAATTATTCCTCGGAAGCGAGTTCGACATTTATTCTGAATGAGCCTGTAAAATGTAGGTCTAATGCATACATATGTACATCGATACATGCTTGTACATATGATATATATACAACACAGAAAACCTCGGGGATAGTAAGGGAAGAGAGATGTTACGATGGAAAACGAGAGATAGAGTAAGAGGAAGCCAGTTTGGAATTTCGGGTCATAGCTTCGCAAACAGAATAGGTAAAACAAGAGGCGTAAACCAATTTCAAAGTTAGCGACTGGAGGGCGGCGGCTGTACATCGCTCGCTTACCTTTTACCCACCATACATTTTCACCCTGAATGCATATACATGCATCTACAGAACCAGATGCATTATGGACCGTATTTATGTGTTTGCAGCCGCGCGTGCTTCGCCTCGTATGGTTTCTACGTCTGGCCTCTTGAATTGAGGGTAAAAACTTCTATTCACGCTGCAATTCTTCGGCTCGTTGATTTTTAATCAACAACGATCTCTTGGATTTTTGCATGATAATTTGGGATCAAAGATCTTCCGATAGAAATATCTTTGGCTGATTCAAATCAGGCAACTTCGTAGACGAACGAAAAAGTGGATGATGATGGAGATTTGTTTCCAGAAGATAACGTCATGCGAGCATTCGAGTTCTTTTCACTCGAAAGTACACACTGATAATTTGCTAATCGAGAATAAGTATGAAAATTAGAATATTAAAATTAACACAAGCGGAAGTGAAACTTTCGGTCAACATATTTCAGGAATGAAGAAAATTATTTTATTTTGCGTAAAAAAAAAAATTTCAACAAAGTAATAAAATCAGAAAATTACAAAATGATTCTTTTTTAGTCACCGCAGATTATCTCCCTGAGTGCATGCGCGTGAATCTATAGAATAATGCATTGTAGACGGTAATTATGTGCTTGCACGTGCGTGCGCTCGTGTCGCCCTCCGTAACGTCTTGTCTCTCGGATGGGGCGCAAATGCTTCTGGCTTCTCTACGGCTCTAACATTGTGGGTATACGGAACGGGAATACGTTTACACGGCAGAGGTATCTGCGAATGTACAGCGCTCCATAAGTACTCTATTTATCTCTCGGTTTCCGCCTCTCGTATCCCTCCTCGACGTTCTCTTCTCTTCTGTTCAACCCCCCCGAAGGCCCACCGCCGGGTTTGTTCCGTACCCGCCATAGGCAGTGAGGTAACTCTCGTCGAATCGTTTCCTGCTCCGGTTACATTGTCGATAGCCGCGCCATTATCAGAAACACTCGTCAAGCGTCGAACGCGAGCGAGAAAACTCGCTCTACAATGTATAATTTTATATCACGTAATTCGATCCGCGATTTTAATATAACTCGACGAGTAGGGGAGAGCGGGGCAAAACGGCACACCGGGGCAAAATGGTATTAACGCACAATGGGACCAGGGCAGTATGGTATTGGGGCAAAATGGGACAGCAAAAAAATCTACTTCGATGGGACTTGCTCTTGTCCCATTTTGCCCGTGTTCTATCATGCGGGGGACTTTATTTGACCATTTCGTACCATTTTGCCCCGGTATGCCATTTTGCCCCGCTCTCCCCTACTGCGTGCGCAGATCGGTTTCGAAGCGATAAAAAATTAAAAGAAGTAAATAAGAAAAATTGTATAAAAATTAGCTTATCGTTCGTTAGAGAGTAAAGTGGCGAGATTAAAAAAAAGAAGTTTTTTTTTTTTAATCTGAGCATCGAGCGGAGTGAAACACCCGGGATAATATATGCCACCGGTGCATCGTAGCGTGCACTTATGAATTCTCTTACAAGCCTCCTATCTCATTCCGTCTCGTGTCCCGGCTTCTCCACCTTACCCCCTCCGCCTGCCCCCGCGGATGCGTCTCTCGTGACGCACGTATTCTCGATCCGGTATACCCGGTCGGACCGGCAGCCAAAAGCTAAAGAGCTCCTCTCTCTCCCGGCAGCGGAGAGAGGAGACGATCGCAGAGAAGCCAGTCTGGCCCCGCGGCGAACAACTCGTCCTGACCAAAAATTCGTGTCTCGTCCCTATCCTCGACTCTCTCGCTCTCGCGAATCTTCTTATCGGCATTATGATCTTCGTAAGAGTCGCGCGGTTGAAAAAATATATACGCTCGAGCCAATATGCATGCGCGTAGCGCGGGCATGCATCAACTCGCGTATAAATAATATATTTTCGTCTCCGGGAAGCTTCGATCGACTGATGAAAAATTTTCCGTTTACAACTTTGCTATCCTTCTCGAAGTCGAATAATTTTTTTTAATTGCGTAAATATGTAAATAAAAATAGTATATTTTTTAATTATCATTTGAACAGAATATAATTTAAGAGCAATAATCATTATCGATTATTGTTTCGTCGATTTATAAAATTGTGAATTATTTATTTCACAAAATATTTCATTGTCCTAATTAGTTTATTTTTTGACAATGCAGCATATTTATTCATCACAAATAATAATAGTTATTATTATTTTTTAGGATGTTTTCGTCGATTCTCCGATTAATAAGTAATTTCTCTCGAGCGTTTTAAATTAAAAAAATGTATTTCGCAGTAATGTAATATTTTTTTCAAGAATTCAGGAATGAATTAATAATTCGGCGAAAAGATTCGCCGATTCGGATTCTATCGCGGCGAGCGTGTCTATGTGCGTGATGCTGGACAAGGTTTTTTCGTTTTTTTTCTCGCTCATATCCCGAGCGCTGTAAAAAGGCAGAGAGGCGTGCCCGGATCGCTTCTCCTTCTGGTATCGCGTATATGTACGGGACATACATACATAAACGGTGCGGTTCCATGCCCGGACCGACGACGGCAACAGGAAACACAGGAGCACTTAGGCAGGGGCTAGTCTCTGATCCTAATGCGAGAGCATAGCAGCAATCTCTTTGCCTCCTCCGGCCATGCTGTCCGGTTGCTCTCTCGTTACGCTTCACTTACGCTCGGCCTCTTCGTCCACAGTTCGATAGACTTTCATGCCGCTTCCCCCTCCCCCATCTCGCGTTACCACGGGGTGTGCTAACGCGCGCGCTTCTCATCTATAATCCCTCGGAATAATCCGTCGAGAGTTCTCTCGGTCTCGTGAGTTTCTCTCCCGAAAAAAAAAAAAATTTCGGGCGCCGAAAAAAAAAAAAAATTTTGGGCGACGAAAAGAAAAAAAAATTTGGGCTCAAAAGTAAAAAAGGAAGAGCCTTTTTGAATGCGAAAGGAGGAAGAGGAGAAAAAAAACCAGGGGGGAAGAGTCCGCGTTTCTCTGTCCGGATTCTGCGACGCTTCCTTGCCCGGCTGCTTTGTAGCGTAGGTGAGGATTTACACCGGGACCGGCGTGTATCTCCCCTTCGGGACCGATTGGGGAGGTATTCGCGCGTCGCCGCGTATCAACCTCGGATGCTCGATATTCGAGGGGCTCCTCTTGTGTCCAACCTTACATCGCATACACGAACGTGGGGCCAAATGGAAATTCGCACTTCATGAATTCAATTGGCCCTTTTCAGTGTTTCCTTTTTTTATATCAATTTCTGCAAAATCTTATATCTCAGATTATTCCAATGTTATCTCAGGTGTTTTTCAAATTACATCTTAATTGTTTTTTAAATTGTTTCAATTTTTTATTATTTTATTAGAACTTAGTTTAAAAAAAATATTCCTACTGGTCCATTTTACTCGACATTATCAACCCTTCCCCGATTCGATTCGGACATCGCCTCCTGCCCCGGACGCGCTGTCGTGCGATCCTAATCCAAAGACCCACCGCGCCGATACGATCTTTTCTGCGTCAACTCGCGATCCACGTCCGATATCATCGGCGCTATCGGCGCGCATGCCAGACGGCGAGCCCCCGTAGTAATTAAGGATTCATTTAACGCTCACCGATCCCAGAAAGGCAACCCAATTTAAGCGTACAAAAGTGTTAAGATGGCTCAACGCGAGATTTACAGGTAAGGGCGAGCGATGATAGACGCTCCGAGGACGAGGACGGCGAGGAAGCGGAAGAACGAGAAGAAGGTGGATTTCGGCGGGTCGCACACGAAAGAGGAGAGTCCCGACGGGGCTTTCGGATAGGAGAGAAACACGAAGAACAGTGACGACGAAGTCGCCTCGCTGGCTTTGGGAGGAACGATAAAGGGAGCTGCTCCGCTCCCAAAGGCGAGGGAGCGAGTGAGTCGAAATTGAGGCGACGAAGAGCCCACGGACAAAAGAGAACGAGCTACGAAGCGCGATAGAGAGAACGAACAGCGCTAGACGCGAGAATCAACGACGGGTACGAAGAGAAGAGGACGCAGAAGCGAGAGAGAGCCTCTCTTCGCGCTCCGTCATCGTCGAATCCTCTCCGAATTGTTCGCTCCCTTCCCGTTCCTGCCTTCGCGCTCCGTAGAGCCAGACGTTATAGATATATCGACAGTCAACGATAGAACGAGTGCATCGCCGATAAAAAAGAAAAAGAGGCGCGGTAACATGGAAAAAGAATCCTCGCGGGAAGGGAGACGGTGGAACGGCGAGGGCGGGGAGTCGGAGCGAGAGAAGTTGAAGTCGAGGGGGGCGCGGGAGAGATATATATAAAGATAGAGCCGATGGCTAACGAGTGAAAGAGTGGACCGCGGAAGGGAGAAAAAAAGGAATTAAGGACGGAGAGAGAAGCTGAACTGCGAGTCGAGGGGAGGGTAAGAGAAGCTGGAGGGAGGCAATTCGAGGGATGGGACGAAGCCCGAAGGAGGTGGGGCGGGAGCAGAAGCGTTCGAGGGGAGCGCGAGTGAAAGACCACTGGTCCATGCTGCTCGCACGGAGGAAGAGAGAGAGCGAGAGGGCGAGAGCGGGCAACGCGGCGCAGAGACGATACGCCGTTGGCGACGGTGGAGCTGGTGGCAAAACGCCGGCTGGACCCGTCGCGCGAGCCGAGGGTGGGGAAAAGAGCGAGAGGCGAGCCGGCGGGAGCTCGCGAGACCGAGATAACCGAACGGGAGGTGAGGGAATTCCTATGCACCGAGCTCCACGGCTACAGGCCATACAGAATCCGCGCTCCCCGCCGGTTATCTTTCTCGTTCGTTCGACAGTTCTTTTTCCCTTTACCCCTTTTTAGCCTGGACGTCTCGCATCGCTGCGAGAGGAGATCTCCCTCGGCTCCCTCCCACCGCGATGACTCCTCTCCCTGCCGGAGATTTTTCGGTCTCTCAGGTGGAGAGACGAGGATGAAAGGTCCATGGAGTTTCGGACGAAAGAAAGGTGAGGAAGGGAAGAAAAAAAAGAAGGGGGCTCCGAAGGGGAGGTGTGCCGATGGTAGCCGGGGGATGAGGCAGCTCCGAGGGTGGAGAGAGAGCGCGCGAGCGGAGCAAGCGACGATATAGAAATCCGTGTGCGCGAATGTCGCGGATGTGGCGGTGGCGGAGGAAGAGGCTGAGAAGAGAGAAGCCCGAGCGAAGAGAAAAATAGAAAAGAAAAATCCGGTAGCCAATGGGAGGTGGCGGTTCGCCCAGCGGGAGCTGAGAGCGGGAAGATCCGACAACGTTGCAGCTCGGGAGTTTTTGTTTACCGCGCGGGCGCCCGCGTCGCGCGGCTCACACCGCCAGCGGAGAAGTGCATCGGCGGAACTACCGCCACCGAGGCAAGACTTCGCTTCTCTCGGCGTTCGTGCCTCTGCGATCTTATGATTCTTCGGCGCTCCTACACGAGGCGCGACTATGCCGTCCTCTCGTCGAAGTCCGCACGCCTCGCGATCGTGAAGAGTCTTCGGGCTTGCCCCGCTGCGAAGTTTGACCCAACCGGCGAAGATGACTACCCTCATGAACACGCGCTTATCCGCTATTCCCTCGCGGGGTCCCTCCACTCAGGCTCGAGGAACGGAGGGACACGCGCGCTCGCGAATCCGATGATACAAGAGAGCAGACATTTTTTTTTCTTTTCTCCTTTCAGAGAAGTTCTCGATGAAGGGGAACGAGAGAACGGCGAGGCACGGAGAGACGGGGCACACTGGGATGAGAATTAAGATAGTGTATCTTTCTACTCGGGGAAAATTCTTGAATTCTCGCTGTTGACTTCTCATCATCCGAGTGACAAAGTCTCGAGAAGTGGAAAACACTTGCCGATTCGCGAAGTGGAGACGAATGTAACGGTGACACGTTTCTTCCTTTTTTTCCTTTTTTTTTTTTTTTTTTCTATCTTTCTTGGTTCCCTTTTTTTCGTTCTTCACGGCACGTCTTTTATATTGTTTGCCGAGGCAACGGCGATGCAGAAGTTTTCAAGACTCAAGGTCTGAGCTCGAGTCTTTGCGCTTCTGTGGATTTATCGCCGTTACGTCGCGGAGACAGTAATGCAGAAAATGTTTACTAGCTTTTCCGGAATATCGATAATGTATACATTTTGTTTTTTGAGGAAGAATCGTATTACTAATTTTTCAAAAATAATTTTGTTCTTGACGATCAACACCGTTTGGTACTTTATAATTATTTCGATGCTCATTAAGAACTATGAAAAAAGGTTTCTTAGGTTTCTCTTCTTTTTACATAATTTATAAAGACGAAAATGTTGAACTTTGTCGATTGTTATAAATATTAAAAACGTTTGAAGAAATTCTCGCGATTCGACGTAAAAAAATAATAATCTTTCTCAACGTAAAATGTTTCGTTTATAGAAATTTCCAGAGCTCGGTTTTTTTAATTCCTCGAACAAATGTTGAACAAGGAACGATCGAAAGAGTTAATTTCAAAAACTAAATTTTCGCAGAGCTTCATCAGCCGATTGATCGTCGAAGGGATTGAGCGCAATATTTTTCGTCGCTACTGCAATGAATAGCAAAACACTGTCGGCTCAAGTGGGGGACACAAAAAAAAACGTGTCGTTTACATTTTTTTCTGCTCTCTCCAGTTTTCTTTTATGAATTGCAAAGTAGATGGAAATATCGAAGTTTCGAAGACTCGACTACTTCGACAATTTCGCAGTCAGTTAGAAGATAAAAGTACCGTGGTTCGAAAAATTATCATAAATTGTCATTAAACAAAAAAAAAAAAAGAAATTCTTTCGTAAACAATATTAAATATCTATCAAACCTTCATCCCCATTCAGAGTCGTCTGAATCAATTTGCGTAAAGTCCGTACCGCAATTATTTTATTAACAATAAATGCAAACAAAGTAGTACCGCGACGATAGTATTACATTAAATTCTAATACCGAAAATAATAGCATTCTCGTTGAGAATACTCGATGAATTAATATTTATGCAAAAAAAAAAGAAAATTAATTAAAATTAATCTCAAACGATTCCGGGATAAAATACAATCCAAAGAAACGTAATTAATTCTCATAAAACCGTATTATCCGACGGATCGTTAAACGAATTTAAATGACTGTTTTACAACGCCACTGAAATGCGAAGTAAAACCATTAATCCGAATAGAGCGGACGATAAATGATTATTAATTACAAAACGAAAAAACAAATGGAAACTATATCGAAAAATCAAGTTAATTTCGATCGAGTTCTCGACGAAATTCGAAAAAAAAAAAAAAAAAAAAGAAAAAGAAGAGAAGTGTAATTAATTCTCACAAAGCCATATCGCCCGACCGATCGTTAAAGGGTGGGTTAAACGGCTGTTTCACAACGCCACTACAATGAACAGTATATATATTTATCTGAAAAGAGAGGGCAACGACTGGTGATCGGTTCTCTCGCCGTTTTCCCCCCGTGGGCTCCGCGCGCGTGGCTCACGCGACCGGATATACTCGAATGCTCGAAATAACGAGCATCATCGTGAGTAAAGTATTCGTCGGTGATGCACGCACATATGCGCATAGATGCGCTAAAAAAAAAAAAAAAAAAAAAAAAAAATCGGAAAAAAATCCACGGCGTGAATATACGCGAGCAGAAATGCGTGCGCGTGTTGGTTGGGAGTTCTCTCGCGCGCGCGAGGCCGCGAACCACGAATAATGTGGTGCTCGTTGCAGCGAGAGAGAGTCAACGATCTCCGCTCGTTGCCTTCTGCGTTCGCTTCTGCTTCTGTTCGGGGTGTCGGAGAGGAGTTTCGCTGCAGATTCGCGCTCCGTGCCTCGTCCTCGCCCGCGTGTCTCTCTGTATCGTTATCTTTCGCGCTCTCGCTAGCGCGGCGGCTCGTTTCGGCGTCGCGCTCTCTCTCTCGCGTCTTTATGCGGCGGATAGAGAAGCGTCGCGTTGCGCGGGTAAGCACGCTCGTCGTCGACGTCGACGTTTCGTCGTGACTGCACATCCCGACGCGTCTCGTTGCACCGCGGCCAGGCCGAAGGAGAACGAACGAGAGAAACGCCGGGGGAGAGAGAGAGAGAAAGGGAGAAAGCGAGAGTCGAGAGAGAGCCCCACAGTACGACGATCCCAGGCTTGGCCTCGAGCTTCGCGAGATATTTTCGGCCCTGGAACTGCATTTCCTAGGGTAAAATTCGTTGCGAGAAGAGGCGAAGAGTCTGGTCCGCTGCGAAACTCTCCTCTCCCACCCCAACCTCGTCGACGACCCGGTCGCTATGCCGCTTTGCCGCAGTCGATTTTTCGCGCTAACTCGCGCTCTCGCGCGGTTCCGAAGAAAGTCTCGATTCGCGAGAATAAAAATCCACTCGATTGACTGAACTGTATTACATTGAATTTCCATCGGTATTAGACTCTAACTCATCAAATTAATTTCAAAGTCAATAAATTATTAATCCAACTAATTTTTTTTTAAATATAAAAATAGATAAATCATCGTTATTATTATCGTCAATAATAATTTAAAAATAATAATAATAATAATAATAATAATAATAATAAGTGTGAAACATTAAACAAATCAATTCGATTAATTTATAATTCATTCGATTATAAAATAAACGAATTATTATTATTATTACTAGTCGAATGACAAATCAATAATCAAACATTTCGGGGAGAAAAAAAACAGTCGCGTGAACGGGCGGCGGGAAAGACGCGTGATACGTGGAGGCGGTCACACGGGGAACGATGATCGATGCCCCTGTGAAAAATGAGCCTCGGTATGCATTCCAGAGACCCGAGTTCCCTCTCTAGCTCCTTCCTCAACCCCAAAGCGCGGACGCACATATTACCGTGCCTTCGCAATCGAATTTCGAAGACTTAACGAATATATCTCTAGAATCATAAATCTCTCGTACAAACGATCAATCTCTCTCGCTCTCGAGGGCCCATTGCTGCGGGTATGAAGAGAAGAAGAGGAGGAAGAGGAGAAAAAAAGAAGATTTCCCGAGAAGAGGAGACGCGGGATTTGAAATAGTGGATCCTCCGGCGCATAGTATTGAATCGCACCCCCCCCCCCCCCCCCCCCCCCCTAAACTCTTTCTTTTTTTTTTTTTAGATTTTTTGAGAGGCCCAAAACCTGCCAGTACTTGGAACAAACCTTATCGTAGAGTTTTGATTAATCGTGGATTGATAAATCATCGAATTTCGGTTGTTGAAATCGAGGAGGTAGGATTGTGTACGTTACGGTAGGGAAATAACTTGGCTCGTCGTGGATACCGCGCTGGAACGTGAAATATTCGGCTTTTCTCGACCACCAACTTACATTTTTTCAATTAACAATACGATGTGCAGTGTGAAAAAAAATTCAAAATTTTTATCACGTTTTAAAAGTAGTTTAAAAAACTGGATCTATATGGAAAAGAAATTGAATTATTAATATTACTCACTTACTGATTTCCAAATTAGGAAGAAAGTAACATATTGAGTTTATTTATTTGTTAATATTATTTACAGCGACAACGATTCAATTCCATTGAATGCAATATTGCACATATTTATAAATCCAGTAGTCAATTCATACTCTTCGGCAATGAAAAAAAGATGAGTGTTAAATTTATTTATACGAGTCCAAAATTGTTTAATATTTTTTTAGTGTCACAATCGTTTCTACAAACAATGATAAAGAAGAACGAATGTATTTCGGTAAAAGGTACTCGAAATTTTCATCGATCTTACTGATAAATTAGACGTGGTTGCAGCGAACTTGGGGTGAGTCGCGCCATTGCGAGAATAATAAACGCCGATGTAATCGAAAACAAAAAAAAAATCATCTGGTACAATCGGAAACTTGTGAAACCGTTGAAAAGCGAAGAATGAAACGGGGTAAAAATAAAGAATAGTTATGAAAAAAAAAGAGGAGAAAGAGAGCGAAGGAAAGGGTCGCGCGGTTGGTAAAGGAAAGGCGTCGCGGCGCTCGAGCGCGCGTATTTCGGGCCAGACGTCTCGCGAGTCGCGCTGCATCGCAACGAGAAAACGTGGGGATGCAGAAGAAGAAGAAAGAGAGAAAGCGAAGAAGGGGACCGAGCGCCGTCGCGCTCGCTCCAGGAGAGAGCAGTGCACTGTACCACGACGACGACGACGACTGCGGCGTCGCGACGCCAGGTAAGAACTCTTGGATCGCGCAGGAACGAGGCCACACGTAGTTGTACTCGAGCGCCAAAACGATGCGTCGCGACCCTCGATCCAAGGTCTGCTTACCCCCTTTTTTTTTGGTCCTCACTTTAGATTCCCTCTTTTGTTTTTCCCGTTTGACTCCGTCGATGAATCCCGCGACGGCCACATAAACGCGACGTTATCGTTCCTAAATACGCACTTTTTCTTTTTCCGAATATACTCGAATATCAAAAAAAAAGATTTCAAAGAATCGATCTGCTTTTTATTTTAGTCTCGATCATTTTTACAAGAATCTGTATGGATAAAAAAATCATTGAATCGTTGAACTGAATTTGAATGATCTACACAACGATTCGCAATTATGGAGAAATAATAATAAATTAAAAAGATATTGAATAGAAACAATTTTTTTTGACTTTCGACTACTCTTCGAAAGAAACGATATATGTATTTTAAAAATTACACGGGTCGTTCCGATTTAAAAAAAAATTCGCTATTTCCACGAAATTCTTTTTTATCTAAATATGATTATCGCCAAAAATTGTGCAAGTCGCGCCTCGCCAAAATTAAAATACCTAAAAAAAAATACGAGTTCTCGGGAAGAAAAACTGATCAAACCCATACAACAGATCGTCGTGCGAGCTCGCGAGGCCGTCAGCTTTGGCATTTTCGATTATCGATATAATCGCGCGCCTCCGCATTAATAGAACGTCGAAAAAAACGCCCTCGTCGTTTGATAAACTCCGCGCGGCGAATGGCGATTCGAGCGTGCAGCCCGGTAAAGGCTCTCTCTATAATTCGCAACCGTTGCGGATTTCGAAAAAAGGCATAAACGAACAAAATTAAAAGAACAGATTGTCGATGAGTATCGCAAAAGAGCGCGATTACCGCACGGTCCCGTCGTCAAATGACCCCGCGACTGGCAATGCAACGACAACGTTTCGTCCACTTTGTTCCCATCCTCGGCTTTTTATTAACTTATTTATTCAATCACCTATATACACATATATATATGTGCTTTTTTTTGCATAGACCATAAGAATAACTCATACGAAGCCCAATGGCATTATAATAAACGTGGAACAAGGGGGAAAAAAAAGCGCTACGCCCGTTCACCAATGACGCCAGTCATCTGTGAGCTTAGTGAAGCACGAATTATTCCACGTGGCCGAAAGTTTTCCAGTTTGACAGACATCGAGTGCTCATGCGATTTAATATTATAGCAAAGTAACCAGTAGAGTACGGATTATAATAATGCAGTAAGCGAACGTATCCACGAGGGGTGGGCGGAGGGGGCAGTCGGGGGTGGACGGAGCTCTATCACCAGTTTGCACCGTGAATGATAGTGTGAGAAAAGCGAGTGTCATAATTATAATGCGACGAGAGGTAGCGAAGCTGCAGCACGCCTCGAAAAGCTCGTGGTAAAAACGGCGGGGCTTCGAACGCGTCCACAGTCTTTCTTTTACACTGCCGGCCGCCCCTCCTTGCGACACGTCGGAGTCGCTCTGCTCTGTTGATTAGTGATTAAGCGATTAGCGATTGTCGAAGAGGCACAGACGGCAACATAAGCGGCGTCGATGGCTCCGAAAGCGATTACTAATACTCCCATTCGCGGCTCACTGGGCTAACAACACTTTTTATCCGGCCACATTGCATTCGGTCCTCGCCCTCGCATTATCGTCGTCGTTGCTTTTTCATGCACGTTTATTCTATTTATAATAGGACGACGGGGCGAGGTTGGATAGTTTAATTTTCTTTTTTCTTCTTCTTCTTAGTTCCTTTATTTATTTGACGAAGAAAAAGATCACAAAGGCAACACTTCCGCGGCGATGACCAAAGGGGTTGGAAAAAAAAATTACTGACCAACGGGAACGAATCATCGAGACTTTTTGCTTCCCCGAGAAGATTTGTTTTGGTGGAATTTTCCTATTCAGATGTTCAGGTAAAAGTGTTCGGAATGTTCCGAAAAGTGAACAAACTTAATTTAAAAAAATATCTGGATGATATGGGTGTGCATTTGGCTTTATAACTTCAAAACTGTTCGAGTTAGCAAACTGAAGTTTTTACAACATGTTCCATAAGGGAGTTGCCTTTTTTCATTCAATTCTTAGAAAAGTCTATGCAATAGTCGCTATTTAGAATTTTTTGTAAAAATTTAGTTTACAAATAAAGTAAGCCGTGAAAATTTTTTTCTTGTTTTTTAATTTTTAAATGAAGCGAATAATTATTATATATTAAATATTCAATAAATAGAAAGAAGGAAAGATGATGAATAAATAGATATTTACCTAACGGAAAGGGGGCAATTAGTACATTTTTTTTTTTTTTTTTTTGAAGAGCGAACGCGTCGAATTTTTCTGGGCGAAGGGTTTTTTAGTGGACGAGACTGCGGCGCTGTAAGGCGGAGGGGAAACAACATTTACGAACTTGTAACCGAGGGACATATCTTGGGCTCTCGGTTGCCACGACGTTTCGGTCGTAAGAATAGTCCACCGAGGTCGACGCATCTCTCCGAAAGTCAGCCTCCATCCCTTTTGCGCGAGTCCTCTCTATCTCCATCGTCGGCTATAGGACCGAAATAGTAACCGCGGCTAAGGCGCGATCATTGTTCGGGAGTGAGCAATACGAATGGAACGGACGGTGAGCGTTGCAACCGTTCGCTGTACGTTGCCTCGAGATTTTCGGTCGGTAATCACGTTGCTTTATTCATTCCATTATTTTCCCAAGACCCGGTGGACGTTTTTTATCCTCGAATCTTTATGCGTTCAGAATATTGTGGAAGAATTTTATTTTCAAACGTTTTTTCGAAATTTTAATTTCAAGACATAATAATTTCTGCTTTTTCTCTTTATAAATAATACATTTTGAACAAATATAAAATTAAAAATTGCTGACGAAAAAGCGAGTTTCGCTGCACTCGCTTTTCCGTCGGCAATTTTTCAATTCCTGGAATATCATTTTGTTCCTTAATAAGAAATGGTATCTTTTCAGTCGAGCGTTTTTTAATTTTTGTAAGATAATATTCTGAGAGTTTCTATCACGACTCTCAGTAATAAATTCTTCACGTTTCACTTTTTCTTCAACACGCAAACTTGCATTTAGAAAATGCTACAAAAATCTTATCCCCAACTTCCACGAAGACGACTCGTGGAATGGAATTTTTCATATCCGACGATCGTAAACTCCTAAAAAATTGCTCGACATTAAATCCAAGAGACGACGGAACGAAAAAAAATGTATTCCACGTTCGACCTTGGAGTATCATTCGTAATGGGAAATACAGATATTTTGCTGGAAATTGAAGATTCAAAAAAATCTTGCTGTCTTAGAAGTTAATAAAAAAAATAAGAATCCATATTTTTCCAGTGAAGTTGCACGCGAATGCATTTTGCATTATTTCTTCAATAAAATTTTCAAGACCGCGCCGGAATGAAAATAAATTTCGTTCTTAAAACGAATGAAAATCGAAAGAAACTTTAGTTTTTTTTCAAACACTAACCATTTCTCACAAATGCGAATAACAAATCCCGTTTCGCGGGCGAGTCCCCCAAAAAAAAAAGAGAGATCCAAACTTTCTCCCGCGGTTGGTCTTCCAAAGATTCGCAAGAAGCGAAACAAGAGGACAAAAGTAACAAAACCCTCGAAGTGGGTATCGCGAGGTTGAAAGAGCGAAGAGGAGCGCGGGCGAAGGCGAACAAGAAGAAGAAACAAGAAGACGACGAGGAATAAAGTACAGAGAGGACGAACGCGAAGAGAACAGTGGATCCCGATTCGAGTGAGAGAGACGAGTAGGGCACTGGGGAGGACGAGGAACTACCGTTGGTCCATTCACTTCTTCGCTCGGTGGTTTCTCTTCTTTCGTCCCGTCTCTCTCTCTCTCTCGCCCCTCTGACTTTATTTCACTTCCATAACTACCCCTTCGCGCGCCTCTTCCTCCGTACACGTCCTGCGTCCGTTTCGTCGTCGCCTCTTTCGCCTAACCTTCGTCGTCGTCCTGGACCCTCGCCTCGGCGGAAGATGAATCAAGCAAAACAACTTCTCGAGCGCCCCTGAATTCCATAACGTCCCCGAGTGTTCGCTCGTTCTTCCGCCCTCGCTTCATATTTTCTCTACGGCTTCTCCACCCGTTTTTCTTTATTTTTTACTTCTTCTTCTTCTTCTTCTTCTTCTTCTTTCATTCCACTCCTTATGTTTTATTTTATTATTTTCTTTCTTTTTTCCGCTCCTTTTATTGCACTTTTCCGTGCATTGTTCGCCGCGAGCGAAATGCACTCGTCGTTTGTGTGCAAACTGAAACACATCCCCGCCCGCAGGTGAAGGGGTTGGGGGTGGGTTTATAAGTTGCTCGCGTCCCTCGTCCCTCCGCTCGGTCTCTCGCTCGTACTGCCCAACTCGGGTCTCTTTGCTCGTGACCTCCGACTTCGTTTTTCATCGTTTTTTCAACGTTTCTCCGAGCCCCCTCGCCCCGGCCCTCGAGGATCTCTTTCTACTCGCGCTTTCGCGAAGTCTCTCGGCTTTCTTCTTACTTTTGCCGTCTTCTCCGCGTCTTCCGACTCTCGCGCTATCTTGTCGCGCTTTGTTCTCTCTCTCTCTCTATAACTCGACGAGTTCCGCGAGAGCCCTCCTTTCTCTCACGGCGTCCTTTAAACCATTCGGCACTCGTGCCATTCACCTGTGGGTGCTCGTTTATTCAAACTCCTCGTCCTCTCGTCTTCTCGCACTCGCGCGACCCTCGACGATCTCTCGCGCTCCGGCGCAAAGAAAGGCCCGAGAGGGACAGTGAAAGCGCGAGCAGACGTTACAAGAATTATATCAACAAGCGCGATTACTCCGGCTCGCGTTCGTTGGCAAAGAAATAAAATTACGCGGAATTCCCGGATTCGAGATTTTTGAGAATCCTCAAACAGGAAGACCACGAATCCGGGGAGAAAGATTTTCCAATAGCAAAATTGCTATAAAAAAATATGATCAATCTACTTTCCCACGTATTAATGTTCAAATGCATAAAATGCACATAACAATTGAATACATTGCACATAATCCGCAATGGACTGCGTTCGAGGGTCCAGTAGTTACGGCCCCTCGTTAACGGATCCACCGACAAATGAAACGATAGATCGAACACAAGCGCAACCGGAACTTAGCGCGTCTTTTCGCCGGAAGTGCTGCGAGTATCTGCTCTTAAAACAAAAGAAACCAAAGAAATTTGCGTGAAAATCGTTGAAGCAAAATCAGAGATTCGTCCCGCGACGGGGCATGTACGAGTCTTACGAAAATCCCATCATAAGCTCCGAAACGATCTTTTGAGAGAAAAAAGCTCGACGGTGGGTGGGTGGAGGGGGGGGGGGGGGTGATTGTAGGGAGAAGAGGTCCTCGGCCGCAGCACCTCGAGCTAGGACCAACGCCGGGGATTACGAAGAAAAATCGTAGCCATGGAATTTCCAAGAGCCGGCGAACGGGGTGACGCAGGACGCCAGCGGTGCTGCGGGCGAGCGCAGAAAAAAGACCGGGGGATGGGAGAGGAACGCAAGCCGAGAGCTTGGAAAAGAAGAGGAGGAGTGTAAGTTTCGATGGAGGCGCACAGAGCGAGGGGGAGGAAATGGCGGTGAGGGGAAGGGGCGCGGAGGGGGCAGCGGGAACGAGAGGATAGAGAGTTTTTTGGTGGGCCGTGTCTCCGTGAATACTACACGTACGAGACGGGGTGCATTACGAGAGCGGGACATCAGGGCATGGCACGGCATGGCTGCTCGCACGGTGAAGGTACACTAACCGGGCGGGGGCGGAGAAGAGATGGCGATAGAGAACGGACAAAAAAAAGGGTGCAAAGAGGGAAGCGAGCAAAAAACGCGAAAAAACGGAGACCGAGATAGAGAAAGCGCGAGAGAAGGAACGAAAGAGACGTAGCCCCCGGTCTACAGTAATATACATAGTGGAACAACGGAGTTCGCGATGTATACAGGATCGTTCAGAATAACTTTCGACATTATTCGCCGAATAAAAAAAAAGCCACGAAAAAAAAAAAAAATCTATCCCATCGATTAGAAATCAAATTTTTATATTCAACAGCAATGGTAATAACACTATATTTATTAGTAATGATTCAATAGTCAAAAACCAATCCTTTTAACAAAAAACAAAGAAAAAACGAAAACAAATTTGGGGCGAATATTTTTGCGAAATTCAAATTCTCGTGAACAGCCGCATGGGCTCTGCCGAAAAGATGCCTAATGAAAAAAAAAATAAAAAAAAAATTCTGAATCGACCTGTAATCGTGTGTATGTGTGCGACAGGGGGCGGGTATCCACGGATGGGCCAAAGGGTGTGGATGTTCGCGAGGGGGGCAGAGGGGGTGGGGGGGGATGGGTTGGGATGATGCAGGAGGGTGCAGGAGAAAGAAGGCGGGGGGTACATAGCCGGAGAGTTGCCCCAGTAAAAATCGATCCTCCCCACTCTTTTACGACTCTTTCTACGTCGCTCTACGAGCGCGCTAGAGAGGGTTTTTCGCGAGACCGGAGGCCGGAGTGAGGAGAGGGCGCGGAGGTGAGTCGCACACACCGGTTGGCAGGGGGCGGAGGGAATGAGAAAAATAGCGAGAAATTCCGCGAGTGTGCGAGAGAACGAATCATCGGCAAGGGGTGGGTTGGGGCGGGGAAGGGGGCTGAGGGGGGGGGGGGGCAGGCTGACTCTGCCTGCAGGGTTTCGCGCGTAGCGACGGGCGACGGCCTCCACCTCCGACGGTACCCTCGGAGGTGGAGGAAACGTCCGACGACGCTCTCCTTCCACCCCCATTTTTTTTTTTTTTTCATTCTTTATTTTTCTCTCGCTCTCCCTCTCTCTCTCTCTTTCTCACTCTCGCAAACTACTTCAATGTCTGCCTGCTGCTACCGACGGAGTTTCTCCGCACCTGATACCACCCCGTGTGTACTTTTGGTATACAACACTCGTACTAAATATTAAGGTGGTACGAATATAGCCGAGGACAGTTATAGGTGGCGGGAATTTTGTATTTTTTATGCGAAGAGCCTATTGAAGGATTCGAGAGGATCCGTGGGGATGGGGCCGTGTCGATATTACTTCCGGTCAGTTTCATGGAAAAGTAATGCAAACTTTCGACCGGATGTGCCATCGAAATTTTTTTAAATAATCAAAGTGAATATCCTTTCCCCACCCTCCCTTCTGGCGAAATCTGATGAAAAAAAAAACGCTGAAGTAAATACTGAAAATTCGGTACTTCCGGTTGTCCGTATACGAAAGCGGGGTTGCGTCTCTTCGAGGACCGGGGCCGCTCACCGGGGGTCATCAGCGGTTCAGCCACCGCTGCGCGGCACCTGACGCGTCCTATCCCCGTTCGTGTCTGCAATAACATCGCTAAACTCGACGGACTCTAACGCGTCTCACGTGTCCCCGCCGCCCCATATGCATCATCATGCAAAATTAAGTTCCGGGCGTCTAGGTCCATTTTTTTTTTTTTTTTTTTTTCACGTTATATTAACCTCCGGTTTCCATTAGCTCCACTCGGGGATCGGATACCTATTTTTATTCAAAACTCTTTTATCGGTATTATTTTTTTATTATAAAAAAAATGGAGTATCACGGTTCGCGCCAGAGTACTCAATGCACGGCTAGGCGGTCACGAACTACTCGCGCCCTTTCGATCGTTTGAAAAGAAATTTTTACACTAATTTCCATTCGAATCGAAAGAATGTATCGTTTAGGGTCATTCTTATTACTAATTCCACGTTCATTTTCTCGTAATCGCATCTTCATTTTTGGACATTTTTTATATTGATTTACCGGATAATCTGTTAATATATTTTTTTTTTCGGTTACTTTTTCCATAATTCTTTCGAACGTCGTGGTCGCGATTAGAACGAAAAAGGGGAAGGCACCGCAACGGAAGCATTTTTCTGCATGAAAAAAAAAAAGACTCATAAACTAATGCAACGATACTAAATTAATGATATATGGATAATCTACAATAACGAAGAGGGTGGTGAGCTTTTATATTTTTTTATAAATCCGGGGGTGAGAAAATATAACAATAATAAAACGGACGAAAGAGACCGAACCCCGCAGCCCTCACCGTTATCGGTTGGTAGCGTTTCGCGTTCAGCTCTCATTCGAGCCCATAGAATTTCGCCCCTCAATAATAATGTTATTCCTGTATACAGATATACAAGGTTACCTCCAACGAGAGCACGTCTTTCGGGGGATCATTTCTGGTCCCCGTTCCGTGCGCTCAGAAAATAATTTATTGGAATTAAACCAATCTATAATTCTTTACGACGATTAAAGACGATAAGATTACGACAAGTATTCCCGTTATTGACAAAAAAAACAAGTCGAGTAAAAAAAAACGACGTTTTTAAAGAAATTAATTTTTTTTTAATTATCGCATTATATGATTCAGCTAAGATTTGGTAATAACTAAATATTTATTAATTATAATCAAAGACCTTCGTCGGCAATTGTGCCGCGACCGCTAAGAAAAAAGAAAAATCCGCGGAAGTCAGCGAGAGAAACGAATCGACTGCGAATTTTTTTCATAAAAAAATATCCCAAATCCTCCGGCCGCTTCCGGTTCTCGCAATGTTGACGATATATATATGTACTAGAACTCGACGAAAAACACCGGTGCTCGTCAATCCTATCAAAGACACATATATATATGTGTTATAAGTGCATGGAAACACATACGCGCAATCGCCAGCGTTATGTCTGTAATTGTAGTTGTGCGTAGCAACGCCGCCTCAGTGCCGTCATTGCGCTTCGCTCTTTCTATCTTTCGCGTTCCCGCGCTCGGCGACGATGAAAAATTACCGAGAAGCAGCGAGCGGCAGCAGCACCATCGGTATAGAGGCAACGAGCAGCCCAGAGAGAGAGAGAGAGCGCGCGCGAGGGAACGCGTTTTTTTCCTCTCTCGTTTCCCCGTCGCCGTCGTCGTCGACGAGGAGGCGGAGAGTTTTTTTTTGCATCCACACAGCGGGGGCAGCTACGATAGAGAGTCCTACGGCCGCCTCCGCTGCCACCGCCACACCACCGTCGCGGCCGCGACGTCGTCTGGCGTGTGGAGTCCGCGTGCCTGACAGACAGCTGCACCGGAGCCCTGATATATCGACCGGACCCACCTCCTCCTCTTCTTCTTCCTCTTCCTTTTCCTAACCGTCCAATCTCCTCCCCCCCTCCCCTCGGTTCGCTGCCTAGCTCGCTCGATCCTTCGCCGTACCCCACTCGTCGACTATTATACACCTGCACAACGCTCGCCCGTAGGTATCACCTTCTATCCCCGTCGAGTGTGTACGACCGAGAGGAGGGAACGCGAAAAAAAAAAAAAACGGGAATGAAAAAAAGCTGGGAAAGAAACGGAGAGGGAAAAGGAAAAGCGGCGCGACACGAAGGGGTGAGCGCCGCGGGCACAGGTTCAAGCCATCCCCCTACTCGCGCCACTCTTTTATTCTAACCTGTGTGCCACTCGTACGAGACGTACGCATACCCGCGTTAACCTACGTGTGCGCGCTCGTACAAGTGGAAAGAATGAAGGTGGGATTCGCCCGAGCGCAGACACATCCTCCCCCACCGCCGGTGCTCGAGAGCCGAAAAATACTAACACGCATACCCTAACCCCCTCCCCCCCCCCCCTTCCTCTCATGCCCCCTTTCCTTCTTCATCCCGAGCCGAATATAATTCGCTCTTTATACGTACGTGTTTTGTGCTCTCGGAGGTAGGAAAAAAATCGAGAGGACCGAGGGGGCTCGCGGGGGTGGGCGCGAACGGTAAGGGGATGATGCTGCTACTGCCGGCGCTCGGGGGAGGTGAGCGAACGGCCGATGCACGATACGCCGAGGATCGGGGGAGGGCGAGCCGGACGACCCGAGGGCTGTAGGTTCCCAGAATTTATTATGTCCCTGGACGAGTGGTCCGACGGAAAATAACGGGAGACGAGGATCTCGCGAGCTGTTTTCTTTTTTTTTTCAACTTTTTTTTTCGCAAGGGCAATATTCGAGAAAAGGTATTTGTCGACGTTATCGGCGCTGATAACATCTTATCTTTGCCTCGCACCGAAAGGTGGGGGGGGGGCTTTATGTATGCGCTGAGAATCGTCAGAGTCATTTGAATATTACGCGAAGTAGGAGAAAAAAAAAATCAAGTGGAACGAGTTTTTAATAAGAAATGCCGAGTCGCTTTACGCGCTCAGGTACTTTCGAGATAAAACAATTCTGCTCTCGTGGCGCGCATTAACGCGCCTGAAAGTGCACATGCAGAGTCGAGGTTGAAGAGTGTAAAAAAAAGTCGCATATACGCGATAAAATTATCGCAAAGTCAATGCACGCTGTGTGCGGATCCCTTATGGTGGAGACTAAAAATAAAGCGATTCTTTTTATCTTCGCACTATTGGGGCCAGTGGGGCAACGAAATAATACGCGCAGGGTAGTCGTCGATTGAACAATTACTAATCTGCTTCGTGCGCGACGAATGAAAAATAGTCGCATCGACGAGACGATCGAAACGAGAAAACTATCGAAGCGATCGGGATTGATGGAGATGGAAAATTAACGAGACCCAAGCGAACGATTCGATGCGTCGCGCGTACGCGGCACGCGAGCTCGTCACCTTCGCCGCTACTCGTAAACAAGACCGCATTTTGATCGCCGACTGTGCGAGTCGAGCGAAGTGAAGAAATGGAAATATCAGCGACAAACACCGTAATAAAGATAATATTCGCGAGCGATTCGCCGGATGACGGGTTGTATTTTGCACCAAACATTACGCGCGCATACTCGCGTGTAAACATATCGCGAGATTACGCGAACGAGAAACTCTCTCTCTCGTTAGCGCGACGTGAAAAAGTTCGAACGCAGCGATACGACTTTGCGACTCACCGATTCCTTTTAGTAGCTCCTTTATACTGTTCCACCATCTGTCGTAAACCCTCATCGTTGCCTCTTACTTTCTTCGACAATCGTCAGACGGGATTGACACTTCGCACCGACAATCTTATTCGCGGTTGAAAAATACGCGAATGCAAATGCGCCGTCATAACCTCAAAAGCGACGCACCGTTTGTCACGGGTACGCGCGGCCCCCACCACTGACGGTCCACGCTACCGGAAGTGCTCGACCGCGCTCGGCTACGATCCCTGCCGCTCCGCGAGCGTCCGCGTGGGGGAAAGGCCCCCGCGAGTTCTCCGACGTTGGGACGATGGAAAAAAATTGCCTATGAGAAAGTTTCTACTGTACTTTAACACTCCGTTTTTCACGTGAAAAATAAACGATTCTTTCGTTCGAATAAAATTTCAATAATCGAACTTAATCGATTTAATCGATTTATTAAAAAATTATCTTTCCATTATTAATGTTACTTTTTTCTTTATTATTCGACTATGAAGTTGTTTTTTTTCACGAAACAATAACTCGTTAACAGTGATGTAATAATGATATAAATATATTTAACACTATCTTCGACTTTTCGTTAGTTGAATCTTCGGTAAGGATTCTCAATTACGCTCGTTAATAAATAAATGAATTCCGGTATATTCCTTCCTAAAGAAGTTTTATTATGTACAACATGCCTACTATTCTTATGCAGGACATCGGACTTCCATATTCATTTTCTTTTAGTTGTCGATTTGGCCATACTTTGAGTTATATATTACAAGAGAAGAGATATAGCGATAGAGGGATTCACGTAGCGGAGGAACCGTTCCTCGTACATGTTTCTTTAGTGGTGTTTTCGTTTGTTTCTTTTTTCTTTCTTTTTTTCAACGTGTCGCATCTACGCGGACAACGTCTTTGGCATGACATTAGAAGCTGCTGTGCTAAGGGGCAGTAAAGCATTCTGTAGATCCGGGTGGATTTATACCGTAGGTTGCGATGAAAAAGAACGAAAATTAGGGTTCATTATTATTACGATGTATCTCTGTATATTATACTCGAAGTTCTCGCGTTGCTTGAGTAAAGAACACCGGTAGAAATGGGCAAAGCTATATTGTTTATCATCGAGAGGTATTCATCACGTTTTTTTCATTTTTCTTCCATCGAATGCTTTACCTGCAAACACACACCCTCGAAGTTGTACCTACAGAAGATATCACGCTATGACGACTATCTATTATCATTTTTACTTCTTCTTTTCATACACGAGGCTCTCCCATTCGCGTTTCCGCCTTTTCGCTATGATAGTTCATTCGATTCAATGACTCGATCGATACGGCTATAATTGTAATTGATGGAAATAAGAAAAAACTTCGGTTTGTTCGTCACTTCTACATCGGAATCTCGTATTACAAACCTCCCCCGCCGATAGCTCACGCGCGTTAACGAAACAACTAGTAAATATATTCAATTGTTTTTTTTTCTTTCTTTGTGCATATCGGAGAAAAAAAAGAACATTATTCAAATACGTTTTTTGCAAGGCTCGAAAGATTTTTTAGTAAAAAAAAAACGCACTATCCCACAAATCTCGCTTGGTTTCTTGCTTCGAGGTCTTACGAGGAGTTGAACAAATAACGCAGGATACGACGTTGTTTTTCACACGCGTTTTTGTACGTAACACGGGGAATGCCGGTGGCTCATGAATGGGAGACAACATTTATGGAAACGCATATTTCTTCCTAGTACCGTTCGCGAGTTCGATCCTTTTTCTTTTCGGATGAGCGATCGTATTTTATTTTGTTCCGTTTTTCTTTTCGACGATTCTTGCAGATATTACGCATTCCAATCGATTCGTCGATGGTCGTCTCTTGCGTGAGCACTAAAGCTATGCCGTATATATTATCACACCCCTCCCACAGTCGCTGACAACGCGCTTTTACTTATTGTATCATAATTTCCTTTTTTTTTTTTCTTTTCTCATCTTTTCTGTTCATTACAACGAAAGTTATCATCGACAAGCGAGGACGCATGTGTGCACGCTACAGCAGCGCAACATCGTCGACGCATCGAATGACATTTAGACTATAAAAAACTTAAAAATCGGGGATCGTTTGATAATCGTCGACGGAGCCATCCCCAGCCTCCCCCAACAGATCACAATTAATTTTCCGTAGCTCATACCCCTCCCCTTCCCCCCGAACGTCCATAGTCCAGATAAACATATGCATACTATACAATTACAACACAATCGCCACAAAAATGATTTCAGCAAATGCCGTTAAATAAATATCTTGTCATACGCAAAAAAAAAAAAAAATGTATAAATACGTAGACACTTTTACTATTCAACAATATCAATCGATTTTCTTTTCTTTTTTTTTCTCGAAAATATTTATAATTTTCGTTCTAACGTACTCGATAAGGCTCGTTTTCACTCACATTCGAAAAATTCGTATCCGCAATCGAGGATCTCTCGTTTGTTTTATCTTTGTTCTCTTCATTCGAGGAATGTGTTTTTCTCGTCGTCAACGAAGATTGGCTTAAGCTAGAAAATATTGAATTCATTCTTCGTTCGCTCGCGATTGGTCTGTAAAAAATGTAACGATAATCACTGCACTTTACCGCGTATAAGTGAACGATGAAAATGACTAACTTTGTCCCCTGTTTTGTCGTTCCTTTTGTTTTTCTTTTCTCTGTCCCGCAACATCATTTTTTCTTCCAACACAACGGCTCGCTAGCGAGTAGCGACTGTTGAGAAGATTTGTCGACCGAGGATTTTTTTTCCGCGTTCAATATTAACGCTCACTTTTGTTTAACCGAAATATTCGTGCGGTTCATTTTTCAAACAAACCGCCAAACTTTCGCGTACGAATTCTTGCAATTCCAACGGTCGAGGAGTATTTTACTCCATCCGAAAAGTATGAAACAGTTCAACGACGTTCGATCGCGTTCAATCATTCGCGACAATCGACCTGGCCGTTTATTCGCTAAAACATTATTTTTCTACTTTTCATTCTCCCACATCGATCGTTCGCGTAAATCATACAAAACGGTATCAAATCTTTTCAACAATGATCGATTCTACACTTCGTTTGCTTTATACAAATTGACGATTCACTTCTTTTTTTTTTCGCGCCCTTGCTCCATTTCGTCGCCCATTACTTTTCCAATAGAGAAGCACAGAACACCAGAAAGCATTATAGGTCTATCCAGGACGCTTGGCAAATTTCTCGCGCTCAAGAGACACTGGCTTATTTATCGTGTTTGTATATAATATAATATATATATATATATATATATAAGTATATATATATATAAGTCGTAGTTTAACTTGGATTACGTATGGACAAGAATGTTCTCAGGATAATATACATAGATAACGGTTATCTCGGCACGTTTCTCGAATTGAACGCGACGGAGATTTTCTTTTCCTGTTTTTTTTCTTTTTTTTTTGTTGCTGCAATGCAACAGCGGTTTATCGATTAGAACTTAAACGCTATCCTGTTTAGGTAGGTCCTTTAGATGCTATTTAGGTACAAATATGTTGTTGCGATTGTTAATTGGATACTTTATGTCGAGGCGTCTTCGTGATTGCCACCTTCCTGCTCGAGACGCGAAGAGCCGCAAACCCGACATTTACAACACACGATGCACGGCGCGGCGAGCAACAGAAGGGGCGAGGCGACCAGCAGGAGTAGCCCGAAACCGGCGAATATTCCAATCACCTGCGTTCTGTGCCATATCACAGAGGCGCGCGAATGACCCAATTTGTTTTTACACGGGCCCTTGTCGTAGTGCCGCAGCAAAAAGTCGTCCTGCCGAAAGAAAAGTTGTTGCGAGATTATGTTTTTTCGAAGATAGG
This sequence comes from Ischnus inquisitorius, assembly GCA_963924025.1. Classification (NCBI taxonomy): domain Eukaryota; kingdom Metazoa; phylum Arthropoda; class Insecta; order Hymenoptera; family Ichneumonidae; genus Ischnus; species Ischnus inquisitorius. Next base: position 1,659,815 of record OZ001243.1, on the reverse strand, counting down.
AGGATTGTTAAATTTGGGTACTTTCCGCGGAAGTGTGAGATTCAGAGAGAAATCCGAGCGTTTTCCGATGGGATTAGAATATGAAGAAAATCGAGCGTAGGGAAGGTGTTCGGAAGATTGATTTTGTGTAATGGTAATTTCGAAAAGTTTTTCTGATAGAAATCATTTGGCTTTGCTTCTCAATTGCGTATTAATTTTTTCAGAATTTTTTTTTGGTTTACGCTCGAAATTTTTGATGTAGTCTTTCCGAATTTCACCTTTCCTTGGACATGTACCTCTTGAACTACCTTAAATTTACTCCACGTCGGAATGTAATTCAGAGATTCTAACGATGAGGGAACATGCAAGAGGATAAGCAGTGAGTATGAACATCGAAATCGGCCGATTGCCCATTGATATTTCACGTTGATACACGAAAAACCGGTCATTTGCGTCTAAAAATGAATCCGGAGAATGACAATTGAACGCTACATAATCGTGCTTTCTTTAAATTGAATAAAATGTAAACAAACTTCCAACAAAACCGAAACTTGTCCTTGAGACGAATTATTCCTGTCGTACCATCAGAGTTTAAACTTGGATCGGATGAACAGAGTTTAATCTGAGAAAATCTGCTCATGAAGAGATCCAAACTTTCATTACTTGAACTGTTCAGCAATTTTTTCCATTTTATAATGTAGCGAAAAAAAGAACGCACTAATCGTTAAGTGATCCAAAATTAGGGTGATCCGTGACGAATCCTTCGGACCGGAAATCTCGGTCAAGGCTTTAAAAACAAAATAACGATCGTAACGAATCGATAGGCCGTGAGCAAACCGTAAATTCGTGACGATATTTACGAAAAACTTCTATGATATTTTATGATTTTTTTTTCCACGAGTCACGTGTCGTTTCATGGCATTGAAAAACTTTCATGAATCGTCGAGTCGTTAGGGCCACTCCGTGATTATAATTCGACTTCGAAGGAGCGAGACTCACGTCTAGAGAGGCCAAGCAGTACCAGCAAAATACGTGCTTGCATCTTTTGCACATCATTTGCGCGCAGCCCTCGTCTTTCTCGATCGGCACCGAGCACATTGGACAACACTTGATGTGATCGCTGTCGAAGGGTATGCCGAGCGGAAGATTCGGGCACGGGCCGTTGTGCCACGATTCTCGACATACGGAACAGAAATCTGTCGAACAATTGGGACAGTGAACCGGTCCCGGGGAAACTCCGCCGCTACCGCCGCTCGTCACTGAACAAATAGTCTCACAGCCAGCGCGCGGACACCACGCGCGCTCTTTGTCCATCGATACGTCTGCGAGAGAGGGAGAGAGAAAGAACAAAAGTAAATCGGTTATCACGAGAGAGAACAAAAATAACAGAAGCTCGAGAAATCGATGATCAATGTTTTTTTCTTTTGGTTTTCATTTTTTTTATGTCATTGCTACGAAACGTGTTTATTAATCACGCGTATGGTTACCTCTGTTGAGACGAAACTTATGATGCTTTTCCATCAATTCGGGACTGACGAGGCTAGCTATCTCCTTCAAGGATAAAACGCTCGCCCAATCACATTGCGAGTCCGGACAGCTTATCTCGTAAGCACCCTCCTCAATTTCAAATTCTACGTAGTCTCTCATACACTGAAACAAAGAACGAGCGTATCACTTTTCAAATACGTCGATGTCATTAAATGAATCACCAAATTCGCTTGTGAAACAATTAGCCACGATCGAATCAAACAATTTTGCGAAATGTTTTTTTCACTCTGTTTCGTATATTCATAAGGTTTTACGAGAATGTCGCGCAAATTGAGACAAATCTGTGACAAAGAATATTTGTTTTACGAAGAAATGAAATTGGTAATTTATAAAAAATTCACTCAATTTACGACGATGGAAGAATTGAATTTTTTTAATTTTTATGCGATATGTACGGATATTTACTTTAGTTTCGGAAGTTTTTGCTTTAAAGCGTGTAAAAAGAGTTTCCGATACCGCAGTACCGCAAAAACTGCGTCAATTACCGTTATATATTTTCCATTATCGATTGGAAAACGAAACGGAGTTGAGAATCACCGAATTGAGTTACAATCGGTCGAATCGAAATGACCGACTGATAAAGATAAATAAAAGCCTATTAAAGTTATGCATGATTATAAAAAAATTATTAACTCCAATTTGTTACAAAAAATATCTGAAAAAAACCAAATCCAATTTTTATAGACAATTCATATAAAACCGTTTTATACAACGAAATATTATGTTTTATTATTTATTATTTATACAAACAAGCGAATGGAGTTAAAAATCAACCAAACGTCGTTAACCAAAAATTTAATCGACGAACTAACGAAAATCGCGAAAATCCTTTTTGTTATTGTGAAGTTTTTTTTTTCGCTTTTGCTATGGCAAATTCTTGTTTCGAGCGACGAAACTCACATCTTGGCAGTAGAAGCAGCCGCATCCCTCGATCCTGAAGACCTTGGACAGCGATACGTCGGCGAGGCATAGCTTGCACAGAAACTGACTAGTGGTCTGTTGTTGCGACGCGGCCGGAACGAAGCTCCCGGCGGCGAGGCTGTAACGCGAGCTAGAGGCCAGCGACAATAGGCTGGAGCAGCGCGAGCATACTCTGCTGCGATTGATAGGCCTAGTCTCGAGCGCGAGAGTGCTCAGGCCCACCGCGGTCTCGCACTTTCTCAGAGCTCCCGGACCGAGGCTCAGCCAACTTTCGCCTCTCGCCTCGAGACTCGCGCTGCTCTCGGGCCTCAGCAGCGGCGCGTCGACACCTTTGCTCGGAAGACTCCTTTCCGTCAACGAAAGATTTATGGCGCTCGTCTCCTTTCTCAACAGGGGCAATTTAATACCCGCTAATTTGTTCGCTTTGTCAATTTTCTTTTGACTCGCTCCTCCGCCGCCGCTGCCGCCGTTCTTGACGGGTGGATTGACGGACGTCACTGAACTCGTCGCTGTACCCATGTCCATCGGGGTTGCTCGTCGTACGACGAGCGGATGTAGGCTAGGCATCCCCCGATGTGAACGTTTGTTTTTTCCAATACCCAGCCTTTTTTATTTCTTTCGCGTCTCTTTATTTCTTGCGCCTCGCGATGACGATGACGACTCGTCGTTCCAGCTGCATGAGTAACGGCGCGCTTTGTCGAGATCTCCACGCGCTCTCTTGACTGAAATTCAACGCTTGTCCCGCAATGCTTCGCTCCGTAATGACGACAAACCTTGCGAGACTTCACCTGTTTATTTTGGCACAATGAAAGTTTTTTATTTTCTTTTTCGCTCCTTATTTCCACCGTCGAACACGCGAAAACGAAAGTATCGCTGGATGACGAGCAGCGAAATAAAACGACGAAGAATCGAGGACTTTCGTGATTTATTCACTCGCGTGAAACGGCGAGATGTTTCTTGAATCGCGAACAGCTCGATTTTCGAGGCAAAAAAGCGACGATCGACGGAATCGAATGTATGGTTCGGAAGGAGTGTGCGGTGTGTTTGCGAATGGGGATTACACTGGCTGGCTAATGCGAGAGAGACGTGAAGAGGCGAAAAAAAAGAAACGAGGTATGGCCGTTAGGTAGATGCCGATTAATCTTATCGAGAATACTAATCGAGACGTATGAGCTCTCGGTGGCTCGTCTCGGTATCGAGGAATCGTTGTGTTCAACTTTATTTGAGATCCTCGCTCGCACTTTAAGGGTTGAACGGTACGATAGGCTTTTCTCCGTCAGTGTCGGTGCTTGACATAGTTGGCTGCTCGTCTCACTCATAACTGTGCGCTGTTTGTGTGTATTTTTTTCTCTCTCTTTTTCTCTTTTTTTTTTTTTTTCCTTTTCGTTTACGTGTGCGCGTGTGTGTGGCGCGCGGGCGCGCGAGTGTTGGGATATCTCTGGCACTGCCTGACCGCGGATAGAGCAGAGAGTCGGGTTATATGGCGGGTAGGTAAAACACTCGCGGGTAACACGATCTAACTACCACTTTCACTCGTGGGTTCGTTTCCCAAATCACAGATGCTCGCGGGACGATCGTTCGTCGTCGTCGTGACCGTCTCCCGATTCGCGAGGTATTCGCGAAGCCGCTGACACATCGAACGCACACGCGAGATGGAAGGAATAAGAGAGAAATAAAAAAAAAAATCTGTACTTCACTTGGCTCCACTACCAGACGGCGTATATACACAAACAATTATAACCCAACGGCCTCTCTCTCGATTAATTCGCCTCGTGTCTCGACGAAGCATCACAGTCGTATCTTTCGCGATTGTTTTTCTTTCGTGCATCCCTCCTCGTGCGACATAACCGAACGTCCCTCCCCCACCCCCTTGCCCGTACTTTAAATCATTTTATTTTCACACGCAAAAGAGTACATTGGAAATAATTGCAACGGTGGGAGTTCTCATGCGCCACTGCTGCCGCTGGCTGCTGCGCGACCGCACGGACTTTCGGAGTTTGTTTCAAGCCTGGTCTACAAACGACATACACTTTGTCGCAGACAATACGATTAAATGACGAATGAAATTAAACTCTTGCGACTTTGGACGTTCGATGGAAACCTCGTTTAGTTTCGTATTGTTGTGGAGAGAAGAAAAAACAAAACGCGCAACTTCGTTCTTCGTACTGTGCGTTGGTCATCGATAGGTGTCGAAAGTTCATGACCTCGATTTTCTTGTTTTTGTTTTTGTTTTCGTTTTTTTTTTAACAGGGAAATACCGCAGATTCGGGAGGGGGGACTCAACGCACCTGAATGCGGCCCGCAGTTGCGATATATTATAATGGCTAATACTACTTGGCCGAAGTATACTAGTCTACTGGTTCGAGCCACTCGTGTGACAAGGACAAAAATGTTGAAGATAGTGCGCGCGACCGCCGCCCGAGTACGCTCGACGCGCGCTCGCTAACGAGTGGGGGAGCCCCCGCGAGGACGAATCGCACGCCGTGCGAATCGTCGCCCGCGGTGGGGGTAAAGCGGAAAGTTATGACTTACGAGAGCGGACTACGCGCACGTGTGCTCGTACGCTCGGGGAAACTACGATTACGACTGATCGAGTGAAAATAGAGTAAAAACGAAATAACAACACATTGTATCGAGTACGCTCGAGTACGGAAAAAGAACTTGTCTATATTTAGTCTCGAAGGTTTTTTTTTTGCATACAATCAATCCGAGACGAGTGAACGCGATTATTACCCTATAGCTATATATATGTACACCTAGGTCAAATATACACTAAGGCTTTACCGAGTTTGAAGTTTTCTGTTTTTTTTTTCCTTTTTTTTTTTTTTTTTTTCAGTAAGTCCTAAACGATGTTCGACTGTACATTTCATTCACACGGTATAAATATAAAAATTGAGCAATTCGTACTAACAAACATATTGTTAAAGCAAGGAGATCAGTTAGAATGACGGGAGTCGATAGAGAAGCGAAAAAAATCAATCGGAAGAGCCGGATGAGCCGAACGGTCGAGTGGAGAATGGAAAAGTATCGTTTTGGCGGTTTGGACAAAAATTATCGTGAGATCCTTCTATGCGTAGCCTTCTTTCAGAATTGCTCATAACATATTATTCAACAGCATTAGACTAGACAACCTTGCCGTTCCTTCTTTTTTTGTTTTTTCTTCATTTTTGTTTCTATTTACTTCATTGTATCATTTCGCAAATACAAATTTCATCTTAAACCTGTACGTCGGGACTCGCCCGCCTTTTAACTTTCAACGTAATATATCGCGAGCTAAAAGTAATAATAATAATAATAATAATAATAATAATAATAATAAACTAAAAAGGACGACTTCTCGAATAGCGTCGCGAGTTGCAAGTCATTGATTTTGGGCCTTGTTTTCACTTTTTTTTTTCCTCTCTTTCGTTCATTCAATCTTTCGTTTTGTGTTTTTTTTTGTGCGTAAAAGTCGAAGTCGTTCAGTTATCATCGGAGATAAAAAACCGCACACAGTACGATGTTCCAGCGGCGAATTTCGAGCGAAACTCGTTGATCGGGGAACCTCTCGACGGAGCGTTTGGGGAAAAAAATAATGAAAGATTCGCATCGTCGAAGCCCCGTTACGAGGTTTTGATGAGTAATCGAATAAATTAATATATAAGTGCCTCGCGGGAAGAGAAAGAGAATTCGCGTATCACATCGTGTTACGGAAAGAGCGAAGACTCGCGAGTTTTTTTTTTGTGATGATTTCCTTGCCGCCTACAATTATGAGAATGTATCTCCTCGATTACCGTCGCTACGTGCGTCGATTCCAGAACCGCTCGTTTCGGGGAGTAAGTTTTGTGTACATACACGGTAAAATTGACGAATCGCCCGGAGGTGCCCGCTCGTTCGTCGCATCGAACGCGACTCGATGAGCGGCAAACTGAGAGATATTTTCGTTACAATAGAATAAAAAAAATTATCAGTCTAACGTCTTCTTCGCGCGCGTACAAAAAAAAATTCATGGCTTGACAAAATTAACAAAAAGATATTCCAGTGATCGGATCTTTACAGCGAAATATTTCCAGGCTGACTGTACTGTCCGAGTCTGGAATGCCGGTCGACCGCTCTCACCGCGAAGTAATAATTGTTGCCTTCGGAGAACTGAAAAAAAAAAATAATAATAATGATAATCGGAAAAAATTACTTCTATTGAGATTTTTGTATCGAAACTCATTTTTAAGGTTCGTAAAAAAATGATTAAAAACTGCGTACCTGCGTCAGAGTGCAGGCCATCGGGAGGGGCAGCGCCCGCACATCGCCGACTTTCTTCCACAGCGTTGAACTCGGCGGTACTCCGGAAACCTCTTGATAAGCGTACAATTGATAGCTCGCTATGTCCGCGAATTTGTCGGACAGCGCCATGTTCCAAGATAAAACGATTCCTGCAACGAATCGACGGTGATTTTTTTTTTACGATCCGGATAAAGATAAGAGCATATCTTGTTAATGGTTTAATGAATTTAATGAGCTTAATTAAAGGAATCGCAGCGATCACTCGCGAAAAAGCTAAAAAACCAAAAATAGGCGAGAAAAAAAAAAAAAAAAATTAAAATTATTTATGAACTTACCATTAGCGACCTTTGATATCTTCAACGAAGGCGCCGGGGGCGGAAGTTTCCACATCGCATTAGACGGGGGATTGATCGACTCTGGTAACGGTGCCGGGTGCTGCAATGTTAGAAAGTTCAGAATAAAATCAAGAACAGGTCCATTCCTCAATTGTTTATCATAACTGTGCATGGATTTTCATACGTCGAGGTGATAAACAACTCAACATTATTTTTTGTACTGTTAATAGACGTTTCATACCTTGCAAACTTGCAGGGTTGCCGTTGTAGTAGTTGGTATAACACGAACGGTGCCGTTCGTTATCGTTCCGGTGATCGGGAAGGTTGCTCTGATCGGTCGATTCTGATGATCGGTAGCCGGTCGAATCTGCGAACCGAAAATTTGTACCCGAAAAATTTAGAATACTTCGTTCCGTATGAGGGGAACAAACAAACCGTATCCAAAATTATAAGTAAGATGCTTTCAAAAGAAAAAAAAAATTCGAACGCTGCCATGTAAGTAGAGACCCTGACCTTGAATATTCCACTCTGCGAGTATTTGCCAGTAAAACGCATATCCGCTACTGAGATTCAATTACTGTTGGACAATGTGTAAAAAATAGATTACGGTCACAATATCTCATAATCAGTTGAGCCAATTTAGTAGTAACCTGGCGCGCTTTAAAGATTGACCCCAAATTACCTGATAGAAGTGGCCATTAAAATTAGATCGGTCGTATGATTCTTAAGATATATCGATCGAAAGTTGCACGCACTATACACTTCCGGTATATTGGCGACGGTACTGCAGTGGCGTCACGCCACGAAAACATTTTATTTTTCAGTACTTGGCGGCGAGACGTTACCGCATCTCTTTATATACGCGTATAAAGATCGCTAACTCACCGGTGTAGGAGTAGAGGTGATAACTACTTGTCTCGGTCCTCCTATTCCGCTCTGCATTACATAGGCTACTCTCTGCGCATTCATGTTGTTCTGCAATAAGGAGTCATTCGTAATTCTCACAGATCGAGTTTCCCTAACGTTAGGACACTATAATAATGATAGTAATGAAAACAAAGACTCACAACCAAGGCAGTTGGCGTAGGTTGACCCGATGGTTGTACAACTCGGATTCCCGCCGAGCCGGTTAGCGCGGGTATCGTCTGAATGACCGTGTGATAACGCTGCCCGATGTTGGAGACATTCGTGCCGCTTGGCGAAGCTTCCGTTAACGAGGTTGTCAAGATCGCGTTTTGAGCTACAACAGTCGCTGCAAGGAAATTTCCCAAACTAAATCGTACGTGTTGCTTGAACGATGCGCCGAGACGGAAATAACAGTCGAAGCTCTCGGTAGTTCGAGGTTTAGAAGCGATCGATTGATTGAGTATATTATGCTACAGGGAGGGAAATGCGACTCGAAAATCCACTAGTCCCCAAGTGCAATGCCATTCAATCACACGAGGTGAAAATCCTCTCCCTCCCGCGCAGCATACGATACTTTTTCCCTACTGTGTTAAAATGACGACTTTGCGTCAGTGAGCAGGATGGGAACAGGATATGGCTATCTTATCCCATTAGGGAAAAAAGTAGTTTCTACCCCCTTTCCATCCCCGTAGCGTGCATGGAATATGGTCATTTCAGCGTAGTCGGGAAAAAAATTTACAAATTTGCCGTGCACAAAAGTTTCGACTCACTTTTCGTTCTGTCTTCCTCTTGGGTGAGATCGATGAGGTCACTGTTGTTTTTCGTTTTCGATATTTGCATTGTCGTCTGGCGAAGCGGTGCATTGGGAATTCCGTTGACGAGAATCGTTTGCTGAAATGTGGATAGCTGATTGCTGATCTTTTTCGCTAGGATAGTATCTATGAATTGAATTTTACAGGGCTAGGTACTCACATTGGAGGCCATAAGCTGCGAGACAGTTGTCTGTTGAACCGCAGTCGTTACGGGGGTTCGAGTGTCCTGCACGCTCTTCGCTACGACCAATGCCGCAGGTGTGATGTTGGAAATGATCGGTTGACTGTGAACCGGCGACGCCAGTGTCGTCGGAACCGTCGGCGAAGCGGGAGTGACTGGTTCTGGCCGTCGCGGTGAACGTATCTTTACGGTGCGCTTTATGACCGGATTAGCGTTGGGGGATTGCTCGTTTCTCTGCGGCATGACAACACCGTTGACCGTCGGCGTTGCGGTCTTTTGGGTCTGTCCGAGCTGACGGAGATTCTGGATTCCATGATCCTGAGCGAAAGGATTCATTGAACGATCATTGTTGAAACCGAAGAATTGGGAATGGTAATTTGCACAAATCTCGCGGAACTCTTTGCCTACCGTGACGAAGTTCACTTGCAAACCAACCGATCGATTGATCTTTATCGGAACGATGAGCGTCTTGTCGGGATTCGATCGCCGATCGCTGTTGTAACGATTCAACACCATCTCGAAATCTTTGATTTGCTTCGACAACTGTTGACACTTGAGACGGGTCGCTTCCTGATTGCGCTCCGAAATCTTCGCTTGCTCGCGCAACTTTCCTATCTCGTCGCGCATCGTTATCGTCTCCACTACCTTCTGTATCAGCAGCTCCTCGAGTTCCTGAATCAATCGGACGTTTTGGTGAATACGGCCGGAGCGCAGAGGGAGAGGGGATGAAGCGCGGAAAATAAGACGGTTTTCATTCAAGAAGAAAGAAATCAGTAGCAAATGAGTACATTTTTAGGTCATCTTTTTTAATATCCGAACCGAAAAATAGCATGGGGTTTTTGATAGAATTTCCTTTGTACATTAAAAAAAAGTAAGCTCGAGTTTACCTGAATTGACTGATTCTCTGTCTTAAACTCTAAGTCTTCAAGCTCTAATGCGTTTGGCTGGGAATGCTTTTGCACCCGCCCGTAAATTCTGTGGAATGTTAAGCGATCCTCTAAATCTAGCGATCTAGTGATAACGAAGTTGATCATTTGAAAGGGTGGTGTTCAAAGTATCAAATGATCGAAATTGAGTTGAACGACCTGTATTTCGAAGTTTCACGATAACGATTATCACAAGAGTGATAAAAGTACTCGATTTTTTTCATGTCTATAGATCGCCTAGTGGAATATCGATTTGACCGAAAATTCGGAACGAAAAAAAGTTTAAAAATCCTTGAGGTCATTATACTTTTTGCCGTTTACCATTACCTCGGAAGACAGAGAAGTGTGCTCAACGTTTCGTAAGCTTTCACTACTTTGACCGATCAACTTTTTGATCTTTCGCTATTTTAACCGTTCGGCTTATTGATCTTTCCCTTTAAAAAATTCGAAATACTGAGCTTTATAAATCGTCGCAATCCTGAAATACGCATATTCGGATTGGAAAATGTTCGGAATTTTGACAATTCGACATTTCGCCTTTTGGAATATTAATGTTAATGTTCATTTATTACTTTGGCAACTGTTTATTCGTTCTGAATTTTGACCCTCACCCATTTATGCAAGTACCAAATTTTGCGATCGTTGACGTTGGGTCAGTTTGGGCTTAACTCACCTCTTGCTTGAGTTTAGCCAATCTTCCGTTACTGTCCCGCCGGAAGAAGTTTCTCACGTGACGGAGAGTCTGCACCTTATCGTCCCGCGTTAACGTTTCGCTCATCGCCGCGTCGCCGTTGATCCCGAAGTCTTGTTTCAATTTTTTAATAAATTTCGGCTCTACCTTCTCGTCCTCGTCGGCGAGATTCCGCTTGAGGGACGGCGGCGATGCCGCGCGCGAGTCGTTGCTCGTCCTCTTGTAGTTGACGGCGACGAATTTGCCCGCACTGTCGTTGGAATCCGAGTCGCTATTGCCGAGAAACTTCTTGCGTATTATCTCCTCGGCGTTCTTAGCCGTTCGACGCTTTTGCCTAACATTCTCCTTCTCTGCAAGATAAACACGGCTATCATTATCTAGCATAGTCGGCAGTGCGAAACGAAATCAAGATATGAACAAGTTGCGAGCACAGCAGGAAGAGAAATAGAACACTCGAATCAAACTCGTGAAGCACCTTTGCGGCAATTGATCATTAAGAACACACGATGGCGAATACTGTTAGAGCTGTTTAGTCTACGATGTTGCGCCTGGTAACATTTTACCTCCCCGCTCCAAACAAATGAATCGAGAATTCTCTCGCGGTGCACTTCAGTGACTAAAGTGAAACAATTGCATTCTATGTGGGCATTGGAAACTTTCATGCGTTAAAATGTGTCGGATTTTCAAACAAATGTCCGGGGATTTCAAAGAATTCTTCCAATATGACGACAGAGTTATAGTAACTTTGATGTAATGTGCTTTGTGTGTGTGTTTTGGTGTTAAGGAAGGTGCATCGTTCCATCTTCAGCGAAAAATGTAAGAATCAGAGAAACTTTCAAAAACTTCCGGATGCGGGAAAATCTGAGAAAAATTATTCATCCAGAAAGTTCTAAGAACATTCATTTTGGGTAATAATAACTCCAAAAGTTAAGAAATCAACAAAATTCGTTCAACGAATCTGGTAACCTAACCGTTTTCTAGTGAATTTTTTAATAGTGAAGTGATTTTTAATAGAGAAGATTAAGATGAAGATGAATAAGAATAGAAAACCCCGAAGAAGACAACGGAATAGAAGAATCTCGAATGAAATAAAGCGTAGTGAATCGGTTTCGTGCAGGCCGCCGCAAAGTTCATACTCAGTCTTCATCCAAATTTCAACAAACATGCGGCCAATCAGAGACCTAAGTCAACTAAGTCGTAAGTAAGACGTTTGCTTGATAAGCGATTGTTCATAATTCGAGCCCTTAAACCATAGTTAGTCCAACACACACAAATTTCTTCGAGTCACAATATAAATAGTAATAACTTTTCGACAGTGCGACATCGTACTCTAATTTTTTCTTGTTACCGATGATGCTTTTTTTATACAACCGATATTAGCAAAAAAGAAACGTGAATGAAAATTTGCAAAGCATTAATCGTGCCAATAAAGTTTCTCTCCGATTTCGTATCGAAAGAATCCGATCCAATGCCTACCTTGTGTTTCCTCTTGGTTGCCAACGCTATCCTGCGCGTTTTGCAATGATCTTCTCGATCGTTTTTGCTTTCGTTTGACCGGTACCTCGATGACTTCGCAATCGTCGACCTTTTCGTTAGGGACATCCCTATCGGGGCCGTGTTCGCCGTCGGTTTCCTTATCATCTCCGTCGTTCTTCTTCGCGCCCGTCCACGCGGTCTCTACAACGTTATTACTCGTAACGCATCTTTCCATTTCCTGATCCGACTTAGTGTCAGCACTGCTACTAGTTACGGGATTAACGCTCGAACAATCGTCCGCCATGATTTTCTCCTCGTTTCCAACTTTGCCCTTCGTCGTTGCGGTCTCCTCGTTGACGCGCTCGTGGGAATCGTTCGATCTCTTCCGTTGTATACACATTCTCTTCGAGAGCTCCATTTCGTCGAGCATTTCCGGTGATGTTCGCTTCAACGTGCTGTGCACGACGGTCGCGTTGTTGCCCTCGTCATCGTCGTCCGACGAAGTTTCTCTCTCATCCGGCAGATCGGCGATACTGTGCTCGATCTCGGAGATTTTAGGGTGCGACGAAGCTTCCGCGTCGACACTCTTTTCAATCGTTTCATCGCCGCCCGTGGCAACGGACTCTTCCGTCGCCTGCCGCGATTCAGCGTCGTTCAACTGTTTGTCGAGCGCAGGCTCGCTCTGCGAAACGATCGCCGATTTTTCGTTGCTTCCGAGCTGTATCGTCTCTGAAGAGTTACTTTTATTTTCCTCGACAGCTTCCTCCGGTTCCTTGTTTGCTGATTGAACTTCTTCCGTTTCGGCGACTTTGACGTCGTTTTGTCCGGACGTCGTCGTGACTACCGAAGTTTCGTTTATGATCGGTGTGGGATCTGCGACTTCATCAGGTTTCTCAGTTCCGATAGCTTCAGAGTTTTTCTCAATGATCTCCTCCGTATTTTGCGGTGTACTTGTGGTGGCGATGCTGGATTTGGATGCTTCCTCGCCGATTTCTGGTCCCATCTCGTTGAAGGATTCGTCTCCCCCGTCCCTGAGATTCTCGGCGATATCGTTTGCCTGGTCGGCGACGAATGTGTCGTCGCTCGTGATGCTCACGTTACCGTCGTCGGCTTCGCGCTTCGGGTCGACTTCGTTCGGATGACTATCGAGACTCTTGTCGGCAGTGGAATCGTGGATCGTCTCGTTGATTTGATTACTCGCGGAAGTTGAATCTTTGCTATTTAACCTATTGATTGCTGCCTCGGCATTGTCATTCTTTAAAAATTCCTTCTTATCCTCGCTAACGTACTCGCGATTGACGACGGTTTCGTCGGTTTCGGATTTCTCGACGTGATTCGTATCCATTTTAGCGACTTCTCCGCTCTTGTGGAGGTCTTCGGTTTTACAGCTAGAAGTATCCTTATCCTTATCTTTAATTTTTACGCTCGTAGGTGATGTGTCGGTTTTTTGTGAATTATCTTTGTCTCTTCGAAGATGCTCGGCGGGAACGACTCGCGGCGTTGATTTTCCGTCCCTATCGACGGCGTGCGTGAGAGACTCTCTGCTGTGACCGTTGTATCCTCTGCCGCATGCCTTTCCACCGTAATGAGTATTTTTATTGTAGTATCTATCGTTGTACGAATTAGCGGCGAACCTACTGGACTGCGGGTGCGGTTGACGAGGCAGAGAATTTCGATTTGCCCGTTTCATATAATCTATCATTGGGTTTCTATTGGCCTGTGCTCGTTGCCTCTTTTCGCCGTGAACGGGAAATTTCTTTTTGCCGTCGCCGTTGCAACCGTCTTCGCCGTCGGCAACGCCGGAGATATTATCCGCTTTCGGCAGTGCGCTCGACGCGAAATCGTCGTTCGCGAAGCATTCCTCTTGACTAACGCGCGACGCTTTGTTATCGTCGATCGAGCCTATTCCATTCGATAGCTTTTCTCTCCGTTTTTCATCGCTCATTCGCTCCGACGTGCGTTTCGTTGGAACAACGGATCCCAGTTCTGCAATGAACAATTTCAAGTTGATCTTACTTTGATGTTCGACAATCGAATGATAGTCTAACTGTTCTTATCGAATGAGCGAGACCATGCGATTAATAGCTTCGAAGATCTCTCTGATGAAACCAACATTGGTTGGGTAATTTTATCATGAAGGATATTTTTCAGCAACGTTAAAAACCAAATGAAGCGACATGCAAATCTAATTCGCTGATTTTTTTTTCAGCCAAAAAATAGTGTCGTATCCGTACATTTGAGTCGGAAACGCTCAATTCGACCCGATGCGCTCTTTGGAAGCGCTTTTCGTTTAGCAGACAAAATTTCGCAGAAATTCTCAGTTGTACCCAGAAATCTTTTCTATCGAAATGCGCCAGCGAAATTCGTAAAGATAAGGCACAATTTTTTACATTAAGATCATCACATCGGTAGTGTAATCTATAAGATTCTTTAGAATTCTTCTACCGAATCTCGATACTACAACGAATGAAGTCCGCGCGAAGTCGAAGACGGTAACGTGAGTATTTTTTGAATATACTTATTTATAGTTCTATGGCTGTTCAATTTATTTCTTGCTACTGATAGTAGTTTTTTTATAATGGTTTTCGGGTGGAGACCGACTCTACACCTCCCAACTCGCCACGAAGTCAACTCTACGCCAAAAGTGAACACCAACTATCCCTACACGCGTATAACCAATGAGAGAACAGCTTAATTACATCCTCAAATATGAGCATGAGTGATATTCTTATTTTCCCCAATGAATCTAAAGGTTACCTTACATAATCAGGAGTGCGTTCTGAATGCCGAGTTGTATTACCGTCTGAAGCACATGCGCAATAACGTTCGTTGGCAATCACAATAAAATTGTCAAACTATGAAAAAAGTGGAGGCTTCAGAAAAGAGTGTCTCAATTGGTTCATTGGATAATTTTGGATCGGACATTTATTGACCCTCCACGTGGGCGAAAATTCACCGCTCGATCGTGGGATGCGAATAACATTCAATTCGTTTACAAATTGACAAATCGGTTAAATATCGAAATTTTCATACATTGGATTAAATGAACATAGAAAAATTGTTTTCTCAAGTTTTCACTTTCATTATAATTCTTAGACTTTTCCGTGTATGTCGGCCGGAATGAACGGGCATGCGCATGGAACGGCGAAACCACTCGTTACTCGGTACGCCTTCCTAATCGAATCGTTTACCAACACCGCCGTATTAGAAACCTCAAAATTCCGTTCCGATGTCGCGTTTCCGAGAACGAAATTGTCAACGTTTAGGGGGCACGATATTGGCGTATAAGGACACGGTAGCGCTCGAGGCGCGCGGATTCACCGCATGGACTTTTTTTTTAAACTACTTGGCGTCGAGACGCTACCGCGACTCTTGAAATCAATCAGTTCCAGCTGGGATTATAACGATCGAATCTTACACACATTCGAAACTTTTATCCGGCCATCCGCAACGCTAGCTTATTTTGATTATGAGAATAATACAAAAAAAGGTGCAAATCAAATTTGCACATCGTTTCCCCACTTCGTTTTTAACGTCGTTTACACGACGCCATGAGAAAGATATTTAACCAATTTTGGCACTTCGAAAGAATTCAAAATTTCATTAAATTTTAACGGTTTCATTGATTCTCGACGAATTTAATACCGACCATCGAATACTAATAGTCCAGGTACTCACAAATATCAGCGCGATATCTCAATAATTGCACGAGTTATCGTTCGACCAGATATTTATTCACAAAGTTCAAACTGCGCAAAATCTTAACGACTGTAGAGATATTGATAAATCTTGTAATGAACATTAAGGTAATTATCGCGCAAACAGTCTGACTTCCCATAAGTTTCAGTGAAATGAGAAGGAACTTCAAAAACTTCTCAGTGGTCTAAAAATCCGAGGAAAATCAAGCATATTGGAGGCGATGAAATTATCGATCGTCCATAATAATAATTGCAAAATGTTATTGACTAATCATTGCAAAATTGAATTTTTCAAAGTACGGGGTCGATTGTTTCCAAATTTTGCGCAAGGTAAGTATTACACATTTTTCTAACCCTCAAAAAATCTTGATCAATATTGTAAGGATTCATTTACGGTGTCCAAAAATGTAATCCACTATGTTATTCGGTAGGGAATTTCGAGAATAAATACTTTTTTGAATAATTTTTTTCTCTGGTTCTGGGTGGTAAATCGTGCTGCTACTTCGGATGTGTATTCAAGACGCATTGAATAATGAATACACAAAAATTGAACGATATCGTAAAAAAATCGATATCGCGCGATAACTACCTTGACGATACACTCCTCACCCATGTAAATTTCAGCTTGATAACTAAAAACGTTTTCAAGGGTTTTCAAACGTTTCATACACGTTGATACCCGTACTCGATAATTCAATTACGAACCCCAACCCTCAGTCTTTCGACCTCCCGCTCACCGATTTGACGAGTCAGCCATCGAAGTTCTGACCGTGAACGACACTGCCTAACTTGGATGATCACCGAAGTCGCGCACCAACCACGCATTCACTGGTTTCGGTGGCACAGAACCAAATATTCGGGACATTAAAGCGCCACCTATCGTTGACTATAGAATCAATTTGCCGAGCTAAAACCATTGACCACTCGGCGAACTCTACAGAATTACCTTCAAAGTTTATACGACCAAGTGTACAAGGCAAATAAGTGACTATCATCCCAAGATTCGACAAGATGGCCTCCATTATCGAAACAAAATGGCCGCGCCTAGACCAGTAACGCGACGCGCGCGTCTGCTTGCCGCGATAGAACGAAAACGGACTCACCCGTATTCGTCCCCTTCGGCGCGTTCTTGTCGCTGCTCATGTTTCTCGAAGCAGACGGCTCATCCAGATCGGTCTCGTCATCTGAAACTCTCAATCGGATACTGTCGTCTGATAGAGCATCCTCTTCGTCGCCATCTTCAATGCTGCCATACAACAGTTCCTCCTCCTTTTCTCTCGTTATATCTTCGCTCGTCGATTTAGGACAAGTCAGACTAGAGCAAAGAGTCTTTGTTTCGGTAACATGCATTGCTGTATCATTTACTGTCTCCATTATTTTGAAGCCAGCTGATGCTTGTACTCGATCTCAGGCTCACTCAACATGAGAATTGAACAGTAATTCAACACTGCAAATACCGAGAAACGGAAAACCCATTGAAACTTCGTAACAGGTATTCGGTCGAAAAAAGAAATAATATCGCAGATGGAAAAGTAAACAAGAGAATTCTAATGAAATCAACTAAGAACTTCTTAAGACAAAATTACGAATTTGTGAAAAATGAGTAATCAATCAAGGGGAAAAAGCGTTTATATACCTTCCGGAAGCGAATTAATGTTTTGATGATTTTCTACGAGAAGCAATTATATCACATTCCTTTGTTCCCTCTCCAGAATGAGTCTGGAACATAGAAATAAAAAAAAAGATATGTAATTCGTCGATTGAAGTATTTTTTATTTTTTTATTTCACTCCGTGCGTAAAATGCGGTTTTACGCACGCTTCGCGTATATCCCCGTTTTCGCACCTCGTACAATAAAATTTCGTACGATACTCGTGCGGTAAACCTTTCTCTGACTCGAGTGATTGCAACACTCGCCGTCGGCTCGCCCTGCAAACTCACACTCGTCAGAAAAAGCTTTATCGCCCTAGTATCGTAATGTACTATTACTAATCTCGATACTATGTTTTTCGATTGATGCATTATTTCTTCAAACAGTTCAACTCGACAGTCGAACCGACGAAGAAAAAATCGAAGTCGAAATCGGAAGGTGCATCGGTAACACTTGACTGCTGTCCTATCGATTAACCTACCGTCCTACGTTCGCTCTAAGTACCTAACCACACTTTTTCGGTGTGAGCGTGTGCGCTTTTCTTTCTCAAGTAAATCCAACGCTCAATCCACTTCGTACCTTCAATCTTCGTCGTGCAATCGTTATTTCACTTTTTTTGGTAGCTCGACGTGAGGCATTCACCGATCGATCCTACCACGCGAGGTCAGCACTTGTAAACGTTGCCCGAAGTCCTGTTATAACACGTTCACGTTGCGCACATTACCCGCATTTCCAAATCCGCAAATACGCAACTCGTTTCACCGTAAAATTATAGAACGACGACAATAGTAATAGCAATAACTTTTATGTGGGAATTTATGGTAAAATTCGAATAACGGAAATATCGATTTTGGCGATGACTCCCCACGAGTGTTCTTATATTCGCCGCCCCTGGCCCCGGAGCAGCTGAAAGTAAAAGTTGACGGACCGAACAGGCGCTCGGGGGATACGGACGCTCGCCGTGAGCGTCGCGATGTCTCGACGCGATGGCATGTGTCTCCTTTTTATCTATTTTTTTTACCAGATCAACGAATTATTAACGACAAATCGATAGAATAACGGCGATAAGGTTGGATTTACGTCCTTGTGTATAAGAGAACCCCGATTATACGTAGAATCGTTCCGTAACGCGTAGCGGTGGAGAAATAGCGTTATTCAACGCCAGGGCAGATTTATCGACGGGTTCACCCAACGAACATGGAATACTGAACCCAGGCCCCGCAATACAACGGCGAAGTTGCCCGAACGAGCACGAAGATGGGAATGTGCCGGAACCGACCACATTATTATGTTCCGGTTAGATCCATTTCGATCGAAGTCAACCCAATCCCGATCTATTTCATGACTCTTCATTCACGAAACGACAGTTTCGGACTTGCGAATTTGCGTTATTGATTCGTTACACGAGCGCACGACATCTACTCATTACGCACACTTTTCATCTTCTCTGAATAAAAATGTTGCACCGCGTATGCAAAAACAAACGTTTTTGAAAAACATGTTGCGATAACAAATTAACAATAAATTAGTTAATAACAATAATGACAATAAATAATGATAAATTCGAATGAAGAGTTTTCGGAATCCAAAAGTTTCGGAACTCGATAGACGAAAACTGATTCAGCCCTGCTTGTTATACGAAGTCTGTTAAGCCTAGTTTAGTTATTAAGGTTTTATTCGGTTGCGCACGGGGCGCGCGACGCACAGGCGCCGAACTATTTTTGAAGTCGGGCCACCCTCTCGACGCAGCAACTTGTGAAGTTCTATCTATTTCTTCGAAATGAGACAATTTCCATTTTGGAGGAAATGAGTTGCATTATGAGTAGCAAGTATTATTTAGATCTAATAGTTAGACGGAAGAACTAATTATTATTTAAACCAGTAGTTATCCAAGAGGACTAATGGTCAGTTGGGAAAACGAATTTTTAAGAAAAAAAATCGGCTGAAACCACTAACTATTGTTAACTTATCTAAACATTTCGGTATACCGAAAACCATATCTAAAACTAAACTCACTTTAAATTCATCACCCTAGAAGTGCTTCAACGAGTTCTGACCTCATTTTCAAAAACATGTGACTAACTTGGGTACTTTGCATAAGAAAACAATCTTATTTGAAAGTCAGAATCGAAACTCGTACGACGACCGACATGTAAAAAGAAAAGCTCAAAAACGGGCGACATTCGGTTGATCGATCAAGCTCGCATGACGGAGCTGAGTTTTTGCGCGTTGCGCAGGTGCGCAGGGGCTCGCCGCGAATGGCAACTGCATAGCAGGCGCCTGTGTTCGTTGCGTGGCGCAAACATAAATTGCAAATCTAACGCGCTCGAAGAAATATCCAAAAATCTGATGAACGATCAAAAACTTTGAAAAATGTTAACCCGCTTCTGTTAGCCCTAACGCTTATTGGTAGAGGCTCAAATATCGATCGAACAATGTGCCAGAACCGAGGTCCCGGTGTACTAACGTCTCGTAGTTAGCCGAGGCGAAAGCGACTAAATCTCAATGCGGCCCCGAAGCCGTTATAACAGCAGCTAGTTCGGCTTCCCGACACCAGGCGGCGTCCGCGAATTTCGACGTGTCTTTGTTCTTTTTTTTTTCCCTCGTCTCGACGAACAATAATAAACACGACCCGATGAAATACTCTTCGAACAATGTACAGCGATGAGAAAAATAAAAATGCCATCGACAATAATTGTTTTTCGGAGTATCGTGCGGCGACGATTCGCGTAGCGACGGGGCTAGTCTCGCTGCCGCTAATCAATCGATTCTACGCAGTTTTGTCGTGACGTCATGCGTCACAACTACGTAACGTAAAATACATATGTAACTCCAAATGGAAGGGCGCGGGGGGTAGGGGGGATGTTATGCAAGTCGAGAAAATTATTGTCGTTCATTCGCGAATAGTCATTTAAAAAATATTACCTTAATGACGTTTATCTCGAATGATTCCGTGTCTATGTTGGGTCACGTGACCGCGTCCACCCGAGCTAGGCCCAGTATGTATCAGCTTTACTGCATGGCGCGTACGCGCTTATCAAGATCGATAATTACAACTTAAATGCACGACCAATAAGAAATGTCCATCGAACTTCGGCTCGCCTCGTTATTGACGAGGCGGCTCAAGCGCGGAATCAGAAACTTCATTTGCATTATGTCTCGCAAATGTCGACAACCATGCTGTGTTAGCGAACGATGACAAAATGGTGTCTACATAACACATGTGTGACTTGCGACCCGAATCAACCATCAAAACCTCTCTCATGTTCTCAATGCTCGCTCGTAATGATTTTGTTATCAATTTTCTCCTATTTTCCGGCGTTGAGTCAAAATTGCAATTTTTGTCGATATTGGCCGATTGCGCAATCGCCACAATGACCCCGGAATCAGTGATAGTCATTTTTCATGATCGGTACTTAAAAACCGATTTTTATTAACGACAGTTCCAGAAATCTAATGCCAATACTATTTCGTAAATAGTAGAAAAATAACGTGACCTACGATTTTCAAAGTTCCTAACCTACAATACTCGATACCAATTTTTATATATTTTTTTTTGCTAATTTCGGATTACCAATCGATACGATTGTGCATACGACTTTGTATTGATTATACGGGTACGTATCGATATCGACATTGATCAATGGTAAATATAGGGTTTTAAGAAATACGAAGGCTTTGTCAGTTACGAATACTTATAACCGTGAGGCTCGTAACCCCAGTAACTTCGGATATCAAGAATCTCGGCCATGTTTTCGACCCGGACGGAACTTCGCATAACCGTGTAAAACAACGAAATATCAACTTTCAACTTACGGTTGCTTCGATTGTTTTGAACAGTGGCCGCAAAAGCGACGATCGCGGACTGTTGAGATCAACAAAAAAAAAAAAAACAACGAGCACAGTGCAAGCCTTTCTTGAAGCGTGAACGGACCGATGCCGATACATCGAGCAACTTCAACACTGCAGGACAAACAACTAGCGAGCGAGGTGCGACGTTGCCAAGTCCGCCGCCACCCATTGGCGCTCCACGCGTGCACGATCCATGTGCACTTGACACACTTTACTACCGATTTTACTTGTCATTCGATAATCTCTTCTCCCACCCGATTCGCGTGTCAATATTCGTTTGTTGAAGCTTTCGAAAAAAAAATGCATTTTTTTGTAAATCACGTAAAAAGGGTTTAAAGCTACTATTTTGGGAGGGCTCGAGTAGTTTTTCGAAAATCAATACATTTGCGAATATTTCGACATCCGCGAGTTACATTTCTTTTTATACATTCATGAGTTTCGTCTCTACGGTCAATTTTTTGTTTATCATTTTTTGTTTTTTTTTTTTCTATTTTTATATTGTTTTGTTTTTTTCACGTTCCCCCGAAACATCTGATTGCTTGTCGCATGTTTATCGTCGCAACAACTTTTCTTACGATCTACATAGTTGTACATAGTCAGATTCCTCGATGCGCTTTACCGACGAACAACTGTTAACCCTATTCTTCTAACTCGCTTTTCCCCCCACGCGATGAAACAATCTATATCGAATTACCTGGCCATGCGTAAACATTCGCGGTAGTGGGATTCGCTGGGTACCGGTAGTGGGGGCGTTCGTGCATCGTGCAGCAAATGTGAATTTTACCCACCGCTCTCCACGTCGCAGCTCCGACGACCGCGTTGTTTTTTCTCGTTCGCCCGAATCGCGCACGTTGAAACAACACTCGGATAATAAACCCAACCTCGATCGCGCGTCGAGCATGTTACTTTGATGGTCCGACGAAAAAAAAAAAAGCTCTGGAACAACGCACGATTGGATGCGTTGCAGAGCAAGGGAGCCAATAAACGCGTGAGAAAAACGAACGTGTTGATACGCGCTTCACGGGGGTTGCGCGATTGCCAGCTCTATCGCCCACGTTGCTCGCCGCCACCCGTCATTCGTAGTTCGAGCACTCGAACCACGTGGTTCTCGCGAGACTAACAAATCTCCGTGAATCAATAACCTACTCCGTCAATCCTTTTTTTATCGCAAACGACGTTTTGTTCGTTGTGAAATTATTCAGCGTTCTTTCGTAGTGCGCTTGCCGAAGAGAAATGTCGATCGCTCTGGAGGAAGGTCAATTCAGCGACGCCGAAGAAGGCGCAGAGAGGTGAGTACTCGTTCAACTTTTATTTGAGGTTAGAATAGCTGGTGAACAGTGTCATAACAACACGCAACAATGATCAACAGCGCGACGACGAAAAATCGTTTTTCCGTAGAGTTTGAGTTACATTTTTTTCGGCTTCTGACAAAACTATTTTTTTCGTTAGAATCTTCAGCCCGTCTCAACGTGCATGAAAATTATTAGAGCATGAAAAAAAAAAAAAATTTGACTAAAGATTTTACAGAAAAAAATAATTTTTTTTTTACAAAATTTGCAATTATTACGTCACGTTGCGCAGGATAAACGAATTCAAGGGCAAGCCAGCTTGGGTGTCGGAGGTAACGGAGGACGTAAGCAATCTGGAAGTCGAGGATGAGAAAGAAGACGAGGATTACGTAGAGGAGGATTATCTCGAGGACAGCGACGACCAGTGGGAAATCGAGCGAGACATGTCCGGACAAAAGATGAAGGACAGGTTGAGAAATTCGCATGCGAACAGCGCGAACGCTCAGAGCGCGTCGAACAAGATAACGAATTATCAGCCGGCGGACAAGTTGTTCAGGCGTTACTCGAACAAAATAAACATAGAGAAGTACGAGGGTCCTTCGTTGCCACACAACGCGGCCAACGTTCTCATAGAGACCAACAAAAGGGCGGAGAAAGATCGTATGAGAACGAAGGACAAGCACGATCGCGCGACCGTCGAGCAAGTGATGGATCCTCGAACGAGAATGATTCTGTTCAAGATGCTGAATCAGGGAATAATACAGGAAATAAACGGTTGCATCTCCACCGGCAAGGAGGCGAACGTTTATCACGCGACATCGAAGACCGGCATCGAGTTCGCGATAAAAATCTACAAAACTTCGATACTCCAGTTCAAGGATCGCGACAAATACGTGAGCGGCGAATTTCGCTTTCGTCACGGCTACTGTCGCCACAATCCCCGAAAAATGGTGCGCACGTGGGCGGAGAAGGAGATGCGGAACTTGATACGCCTGAATCAAGCCGGCGTATCCGCGCCGAAACCGATTTTGTTGAGGAGTCACGTGCTTCTGATGGATTTCATCGGCAGCGACGGTTGGCCGGCGCCGAAACTCAAAGAGGTCGTTCTAACGTCGTCGAAACCGCGCACTCTCTATCGCGAATGCGTGGAAATGATGTGGCGCTTGTACAACAAATGCAGGCTCGTTCACGCCGATCTTAGCGAATACAACTTGTTGTACCACGAAGGTTCCATCGTCGTCATCGATGTCTCGCAATCCGTCGAGCACGATCATCCGATGGCTCTGGAATTTCTGCGAAAGGACTGCACCAACATTACCGGTAGGCAACTTTCATATTTGTTTTGAATTTATTTATTATGTAATTTAACATTTTTGAAGATGTAACATTTCCTTAAATGCACAAATATACTATTTTTTCTACTGAGCTAAAATAGCGACATTTTTACTCGCTGACGCGAGGGAAGTAGTCATTTTGAGTCAGTCGGAAAAAAAAGTATCGTATGCTACGCGGGCGAGAGCGGATTTTCACCTCGTGTGATTTCAATCTTTACTCGCTCGGGGAAACTTCATCCTCGGCGAAGATCACGCTTTCCCTTGTGGAATAATATCTGAATGAATTAATTTTGTTTGAAAATGTAAGCCGTGGTTACACATTGCACTGTGCGGAAAACGATTTTTGCCTGTGTGTAATCAAAAGATGCCGGTTACATAAGGAGCTCGGGCCTCAAATAAACAAAAAGTGACTAGCGGTTCTACCACTATTTACATAACTTACTATCAAGTACTATACTATCAAATACTATCTTGTCAGAGGACGTCTGAAAGATTTTTTTTGCCGTTTGAAAAAAAAAAAATGACTACATATTCCCATGAAATGGTACATTCAGTGGCGCAATCGTTCTAAAAATGTCACCAAACAAAACGTTTCAGGTTGTAATTTTGTTCTTTTTCGATCAATCTTTTATTCAATTTCAAGAATTCTTCAAGAAAAATCAAGTGGCCGTTATGAGTATGAAGGAGCTCTTCGATTTCATTACCGATCCCACGGTGACGGAAGAAAATATGGATGATTATTTGGACAAAGTATCGGACAGAGTCGCCAATAGTACAAACGAACAAGAAGATCCGGAACGACAAGTAGAGGAGAGCGTTTTCAAGCAAGCCTATATACCTCAAAGATTGACGCAGGTACACAAACAATAAATAAATAAAAATTATGCGATCTTCGAAAACAAATGATCCGCGAATTAATAAAAATATTTCCATATTGCAGGTAATCGATATCGAGAGAGACATCAAGCTTGCGAAGGCCGGAAAGGAGGATTTAATCTACAAGACTTTAGTGGGCCTCAAAGCGGATTTATCGAAACCCCTCGAGACACCGGAGATTCTCGAGAAAGATTCGAAATCGAAGCACCGCGAGCCAGAGGAATTGGAAGTTTCATCAGGCGACGAAGACAGCGAGGCCAGCGACGACGAAACTTCCGACGAGGATGCGAGCGAAGAAGACGAGGGCACGAAGTTCGTCAATTCGGCGCGTCCACGGAACGAAACTGTCGAGGACAAGAAGGCGCGGAAGAAAGCGATCAAGGAACAGCAAGCGGAGAAACGAAAGACCAAGGTGAAGAAACACGTAAAAAAACGAAAAGAGAGGGTTTTGAAGAAAAAATAATATTGAAGAGAAATCGAAGAAATAAATTTATATCTGTAAATAACTAAAAAAGAGACTATAAAATTTGTTTTCTTTCCTACTTTTATTGTAACAAACTTATAAAAACAATTCTTGCGGAAGTTCCTTTCTCAGGGGAAAACTTGATTGCGTGCCGGGTTTCAGCACGCTTCGCGTTGCTATCTGGCAAGCTCTTCTTATGCTTTCCTCCATCGACAATGTTGGATGATAAGCCGTGAAGTAAGCGAATGCTCCGAGAAAGGCGTCTCCGGCACCCTGAATTGTAATTAACATTAGAATTCCATTTGAGCGACATATATAAAAATTTTAACCCCAGAAGGGTACCCTCGGTGTATCACAGTTTTTTAACGGAAAGTGTGAAATTTGGCAAAGTTCGTCTAAAAAAACGCAACTTATTTATAAGAAAAATCGGAAAAAAACAACTGAATCTGGATCTTTGATATTCTTAATCCTCGAACGCCAAATACCCTTTAGTATCTTTAATGATCGGATTCGGAAGTGTACCCTTTCAGGATTAAAAACGGGCCTTAGCGATACTTGCCGTTGTATCTACGGGCTTCACGCTTTCCGTAGCAACGTGAACGATCTTTTGAGACGTTTTGGAGGCAAAAACAGCGCCTGCAGCCCCGAGCGTAAGTATTATAGTGTTGCAACCCTTTTCTAAAAGGCTATCGACGGCTTCTTGAGCATTGGATAACGTTAATGGTCGTATTCCCGTCATAAGTTCAGCCTGCGAAGCAAAAAATTTCATACATCCCAATTTTTCACAGTTCAAAAGCGAATCGAAGAGCTCACAAATTCGATGATTTCGCAATCCTTCTCTCACAAATGAAGCGTCGTCTTTACCTCAGTCTCGTTCACGCAAAAAATATCGCAAGTCTTCAGCAATTCGGGATCGGGTTTTTCTACAGCCGGTGCTCCATTCAGTATCGATGTGCCTATTCGGGAATTATTTTGCGTCAATGAATACCGTGAAAAATTCGAACGACAAAAGGATAAGCGTAAAAAAATGATATGAAACGGACCGTGTCCTTTGTGGACCTTCAACGCGTAAAGCGTCGTTTCTATACAACTTTCAAATTGGCACAGCAAAACAGAAGAGGCTTTTATCGCGTCCGCTGCAGCGTCAACGTCCGCTTTGCTCAATAACGCGTTAGCTCCCATAACTATCACTATATTGTTTTCACCTGCAGCAGAAACAACATTGAATTCTCGATTCCATCTTGGCTCGAGTCTTCGGAGCAGTTTTTCACTCACCGTTATCCGCTACGACTATTTGAGCCGTTCCGCTATTGATATCTTCTTTTATACTAACGTGCGAAACGTCGACATTCTCGGATTTCAATAGCTTCAAGTACTCCAGACCAAAAATATCGGATCCCAGCTACGAAAAGGCGTGTTAATTCGTCCTTCGTTTATGTATAAAATATATCAGTGTTAAAGAAACTGCTCAGATTCTCGAGAAAACGAGACAATAGTTTATTATTATTATTAAAATAATTTTTTTTTCGGTTCTTTTCGATAAATCGATACAAGAAAAATCAATATATCAAAATTCAAAATAAACACTGCAAGAAAATAATTTTTTTGATAATTCGAAATTTGCTAATTAATAAAAAAAAATAATTTCGGTCAATAAAAAATAGTATTTTTAAAAACTTCAATATTCAATAATTTAACACAAATCACTTCAATTATGAATTGAATGATTAATCATATTATTGATCCTTGTTGTGGTTGCCGAATATATTTAGCCTACCGAAGCAACAAGGGTAGTCGATGCGCCCAGTCTGGCCGCTGTAACGCATTGATTGGCTCCTTTTCCTCCGTAGCTTCTCTCGAACTTTCTTCCGCACAGAGTCTCTCCCGGCAGAGGTAATCTCGAAGCGTAACTGCATAGAAAATTTTATCGAAAGTTTTCCGTCAGGGGTATTTTATTAAGCTCACTAGCGACAAATTATATATATAAAAAAATTATTCGTTAAGATACGCTGTATTAGTTAGGTTTGACAATAGACAAACGTACGAACGTTCGATAGGATATCGATCGTCATGACAGAAGAGTCTTGACGAGACTTTGATGACGAGCGGACGTGTGACATATCGTGATCGAGACGATTAACGTTTCTTATAATTAATAATATCCGCTCCAAAACCGAATACACGCATTATTCATTCGCACTGTCGATATTTTTCAAGGTCGATGCATTTTTCTGATTGTTTATTGTATCTTATCTATCCATTGTGCAGTTGCAATGTACTCTATACAATTTCTTTTATCTTATCTAATCGTACTCCTTCAATGTGACGAATTCATTTGTTCTATTCGCTTCTTTTGTTCTCTATTGAATTTCATTGTTTTCATATTTTTCGCGTCAGCGTTCGACGATCTCTCGTATATTTACCTAAAGAAGTCAATCATACACGATCCAACGACCACGATCCCTTCCGACATTGTCACCGTGATTGAGAATATCAAAAGGATGTTCCTCCGCGACGATTCCCCCGACAACTGCGGAACGCCACGTTACGCACGTTATTTTTGTGGCTTGCACCGCGTATCGAATCCGCGATACGAGATGACGTTGTGTATTTAAAAGTCGAGCATCTCATAATCTCTCGCTATTTCGCGCACCGCACACCGAGCGAAATTCGTCAATCGCCCGCGATAATGCCGCTTATCGTTCGCGCAAATGTCACAATGTCAATATTCGATAGGTTCTCCTCTGCGCTCCGATCGTTTTGATAGACGGGGAATTCCAAGCTCTCGCGAACAACTGTTGATCGGTTGTAAACCTGCACGCGTTGTGCAACCTCGAAAAACATGTCGGTTGTCGCATGTCGCATGTTCTACAGTAGGAGTTCCCTAAATTCGACACTGGGATTCTCGCAGTCAGCTGTGCGGCGCTGCCTCTCCCCACCCCCCGTCGCACCAGACGAGCGACGAGACGATCGGGAAAGCTTTGACTCGTAGTTGTGAAAAAACAACATTCGCGATCTCGCTTTTTCATGTTTTTGCAGAAGAAAACCCTTCGGTTTGAAGCGGAGAGTTTTTTCTCGACGGTATTGCGCAATAATTCGCAATACGGATTAAATCGCGAGAGAGGAAACGAGTAAAATAAAAATAACTAGCGCGCCACTTCAGGGATTTTGCGGCGTCGCGAGAAAACGCCGCGCTTCTTACCGCGCTCGCCGAGCGATATATTCTTTTCCCGTCTCTTCGATAAGTCGCCAAATTCACGCTATTCTCCCTCTGTCAATCATGGCGTAAATACGTAGAATGCAACATGGCTGAAGAGAACGGAATAGCGAGTTTTACGGCCCGGTACATCGCTACGTATTTTCGACAAAGAGACAAGAGACTGTTTTGTGCAATTTAGGATTATAAAACACAATCGCGGTCGCGTTCCGTGAGCGTCGAAAAAATCGCGACGAACACGCGCGAGTGCGAGGCGACGAAATAACGCGAGGAAGGAAACAAATACAAGGTTTTATTTATGAACACCGTTCGTGCGAGGAGTCAAAGAACGCTGCTGTCCAGTCGCGGAGAGATGTTGTTTTTATTTGTCATATGGAAATTAATGTGCGGTCGGTTATGCTGCCGTCGACATTTATGAGATGCAACGGAGATGCCAATGACCGTTAACCGTTTGACCCGGACACACAACTCGATGTAGCTGCTAAAGTTCGCGCGACTTTTTTATTTATTATCTTCGAAAACAACAAAAAGAAAGAATAAGAAAAATTTTTGAATCTTGAAAAACACGATTTTTCGCTATGAGACACTGAGAGGGGAGAAAAAATTGGAGAAAGTAACGCAAAAAAAATCATTGCACCGATAATCATGGAGATCGAGGCTGAGGTCAACAAGGGCGAGGGAGGAGGCGACACGAGTCCCGGATGCTCCGGTTACTCCGGCATGGTGCACAGTAAAAAAGTCATAAAGCACGCGCTGCGACAGCAGGCCAAGAGACGAAGGAAAAACACGACGATAGCGTCCGGAAATTCGAGGACGCTACCGCGCATCGTCGTCAAGCCGTTACCGCCGCCACCGCCAAACGAACCTCCGTCACCGCCAATACCCGTCGTGCAACACATTAATACTGGTAATAAAAAAAAATGTATTGTATTTTTTCCTTTTTTTTTTTTTTTCAATGTGAATTTATTGACGGGCGTCATTATTGTTTTGCAGTCGAAGAGCCGGCGGCTACGATGAGGGAAGTGCTGGCTAGCTTGCCGGGTTTCAGTTTGAAATCTGGACGCAGACGATCGACGAAAAGATTGTCCGCTGCGGCGCAGCTGGAGGCTGGATTGGTCGATCTCGAATCGCCAGCCAGCATACTCGCTAGCACTAGTTTGAGAGCTCTGCTCAACAGGCACACTTTTCAGGGCCTACCACCTCTTTATCAGCGAAAACTTGCTCAGCTCTTGCCGGCGGTGGACAGACAGGTATCGCTCTTTGTTTCATTTGTGTATTTATTTATTTAATCAACGGGAACAAACCCTTTTACGTTTGTAACAGGAATTAGATTTTTTTTAAATTGTTTCTATCGATGAAGAATTTCGCAAAGACAACAGAACTATATAGGATATATTTTTAACTTTTTACTTCATAGAATTTTTATCTACTTATTTATTTTGTTTACTCCCTTTTACAATCACAACGAGAAATTAGCAAATTGCTTTTACGATCAATTAGATACACGGAAACACGAGCCTTCTGTTTGATAAATATTAAAGATTGCTATGGAACTATTAGAAATGGAACTGCCCAAAAATGTTCATTTTCTAATAAAAATGTTGATCCTCAAAAAAATACAATCTGCAGTTTCCTTGTCCTTCAAAATCGTTTTGTATCATTGAACGAACTGCAATTAAATTTCTACTACCAATAGAAACAAAAAAAAGTATAATTTTTATAATACGAAGCAACTGGTTTACTAAAATTACGATTATTTCAGGACGCCGCGACTTCCGGTCTGAACAATGAATTTTTCGCCCGTGCCTGTTTGGAGTGGCGCAAGCGTCTCGCCGAGGGTGAATTCACGCCCGAAAATCAGCAAAGACTGAAGATGGAAGCCGAGAAGGACAAGAACAAGCTGGATCCATGGAAGCTCAAGCACTTCGAACCGATATGGGGCGACAAGCGCGAGCCCAAGCTTCGCCTAGGATTGCACTGTATGCCGGAAGTGCGAACCGGCGGTGCGGTTACGCGTTCGAGTTTGCGACTGCGTTTGGAATCGACCGCGGAGAATCTCGCCTCGGAGCTCTACTGTCGAACGAGTTCGCTATCGTCGGAGAAAAACCTAACGGACAGCGGCGAAACGACGACCGATGCGAGTCGCGTGACGGCGAAGAGCAACGAGAACGGTCCCGAGGAGGAGCCTCGCGTCGAGGCGTTACCCGAGTACGAAGACAATTCGCGACGCTCGCCGGAGATCGAGAATCGTCTGGAAGCCTCGACGAAGGAACCAACCGCGGAGGAATCGGCGATGTCGAACGGAGTTTCCGTCGAGTATTCGAGCGAGGATCAACATCCAGAAGAGGAGGAGGACGAGGAGGAAGAAGAAGCAATACCGATCGCAATAGAGCCCGAAATATTGATGGAAGTCAAGGAGCAGCATCAAACGAATCAAGAAGAATCGATGCAGATCGAGGAGGAAGACGACGAGGAGGAGGAAGCGCCAACGGAATCGCCGTTGGATCACGCGAGTCCCGAGGAGATAATGGAAATTCCGGAAGCCTCGATAGACGACGAATCCACCGATCAAGCGGAATCCCAAATAATGCAAATCGAGTGCACGTCGGAATTGAGCAACGATCCGATAGCCGAGATATCGGTCGCGCTATCGCGCGTCGACGAGGCTCAAGTTCTCCACGTCGTCGAGAAGGAATCGCCACAGAATCCTAACATTCTCGAGAGCGACGACACGAAGATATTCGAGATATCGGATTGCGAGAACGCCGCCGCGATCGAGAGCATATCCGAGCCCGTCGAGTCGCCGGAACAATTGTCGGATGAGGGCGCGACGATAACGAGCCAGGTCGTTGAGCAGAGCATAAGCCCGAGCGCCGCGGACCCCGAGCCTCAGTTACCCGAGTGCATGGAGATCGACAGCGATGCGTTGCAGCGGATTCACGAGCTCGAGGTAAATCGCCGATTCGTCAGCGTGGCGCGTCGTCAACGGGACGAAAAGAATGCTCGACTAGGGCGGTTCAATTATCGAATTCAATCGACGAGATTCGTGTGCGTATGTTACAGGTGCGCGGTGAGATGCGGGAAGCGTACGAAGAGATATCGGGCTGCCCGGAGGAGATCATTTATCCGATCCTCGGAGCAATCGAGATGGGGACGAGCGTGCCGGAGGAAAATGAGACGCAAGTCGTTGCCGAACAGCCGATAGTCGAGGACACCGTCGAACAACCGGACGTGATGAACGTCGTTAACGTCGACGACGAGCTCAGAGACGCTAACAATTACGTGTGCTCCGAGATGCTGGAATGCAGCTGGCCCGTCGATGCTACAGTCAGCCGAGTTAATAACAATAATACTAATATTAATAACAGTCCGGTAAGTGTATACTAAGTAAAGAAAAAGTCAAACGCAAAAAGTTCTCTCTCGTCTCCACAATTATTCAGTTCGAATCTAAAAATGTTCGCTAAAAAAAAAGCACTTCGACACACGGTTAATAAAACGATAATATTTCGACCCCGCGCGACTTCGAAGGCGCAGGAAGATTTGCAGGTGCCTTGGCCATTGGTCGCCGCGGCTCTCGACGGCACGGTCGCGGCGAACATCACGGTGACGACGCAGGACGAGTGCAGCGACACGTCGACGACGACCGACGTTTCCATGTCGACGACGTCGAGCGGTCAGCAACAATTCGTCAACACCGAGCCTAACGCCGATTCGATAAATTGCATACAATTGCCAGTCGTACAGACCTGCTCGCCCTTTCAATCCGCGGATACTCTGACGATCAACGCTCCATCCGCACCGGTCGCCGTTTCAACTTGCCTCATGAAGACCGTACAATCGCCTAGTCCACCGATAATAGCTTTTCCGTCGTTGCAATCGATACGCTTCGTTCAAACGAGATTTCATCCCGGTCAACAGAGCGCCCAAGGATTGACCGGGGCGAGCGCTATTACCGGACAAATAACCAATCAGCACAATCCTCAGACTCATCAAGTCAGCATCGTGAGGCCGAGCGAGGAGATCGTACAATTGGCCAACGCCGGCCAGCCGAGCAACAACGTTATCGTTCGCACCACCGTGCCGAACAATATTAGCGTGAGAAACGCCGTACAAGCGACGGTCGGGTTACCGAGTCAGGTACATCAACAGAGTGCAATAGTCGTTCAGCATCAAGCACCGATCGTGAACGCACAGTCGCGGCAAATCGTCGCGAATATGCAGACGCAGCAGTACACGAGCGCCACTGTGCCAGCGAGAACGGCGCGTGGCAACGGTCAAGGTACTTATCGGGGCTCGAGAAGCAGCAACAAAGAACAGGGAGGCGGCAGATCGAGAAGCTCGACGAAAGAACCACCCGGCGCTGTTAATCTCGAGCGTAGCTATCAAATTTGCCAAGCCGTGAGTATTCGATGGATAATCCTGTTTTTCGTTTTCGGAGAGCGTTTTCGTGATCGGTTTCGTTTCGCAGGTAATTCAAAGCTCGCCGAATCGCGATCAGCTCAAAGCTCATCTCAAGCCACCGCCGAGTTTGCTGGCGCGCGGCGACGGAGCTTTCACGACGAGTAAATCGGGCGGTCGCACGATAACGACCGTGAAAACGCAGAAGCATCAACAGTCGCCGCAACACGGCAAACAGACGCAGAACAAGACTCAAGCGGTTATGCTGAGACAGGTTTTCGCCACCGCGCGACAAGCCGCACCGGTCGAGGTATGCTTGGAAAAGCAAATTATGTTTTTTATGCCTCGACAAGCGTATTCTCGAATGCGAGCCGAGAATGAGTAGTCTTTCGCAAGATTTTCACGCCTCGAGTATGACTCAACCGGCCACATACAAAGCTCGTCCTTTTGATAAAAACTATGCGGAAGCAGGTAAAGAATCCCCTTTGTAACAATTACCGATACAACACTGCAAGGTATAACTACAATTTCTTTCATGATTTTTTTAAATAGTCAAATAGTCAAAGGAAAATGGAAGATGAAAAATTCGTATCTATATTCGCATCTCGCGTATCTGAGTTAATACGCCTTGATTTCCGTATCGGCGATTTCGTTGTTTCGCTCATTGGAAAAGCCTCTTCTACGTTTGATCGATACCATCGGCTCGTTTCCTAAAAATGCAAAATGCTAGTCGATTTTGTATTGAATTAATTTGCCAAAAATGATCAGGTTGCGGACAGCAACGCAGTGGCGCAACTGAGCTCGAACGGCACCGGTGGTTTCGGACAGTACATCCTCGTGCAGCGCACCGGCGTGAGTGACGGAGCCCCGCGAGCCTCGTCGGCGCCACCGTTGCCACCGCAGATCGCCGGGATCGGCGTTCACCTCGTTCGCGGAAGACCGGCGAGCGCCGGCGAGGGTTCGCACCAAGCTGTGACGCTGAAGGCTCGAGGCACATCCGACGGTCGTGGCGGCGGCGGCGCGG
Organism: Ischnus inquisitorius; assembly: GCA_963924025.1. Taxonomy (NCBI): domain Eukaryota; kingdom Metazoa; phylum Arthropoda; class Insecta; order Hymenoptera; family Ichneumonidae; genus Ischnus; species Ischnus inquisitorius. The sequence continues at coordinate 1,625,979 of OZ001243.1, read as the reverse complement.
AGCCCGGCGCGCCCGGCGTGATAATGGGCGGCGATCCGCCGCCGCCGTGCGAATGCAACATGCGAGGAGCGATGGTGATTTGCCGCCAATGCGGTGCCTTCTGTCACGACGACTGCATCGGCCCTCAACGAATCTGTGCCACTTGTCTAATACGTTGACCCGCGTATCCGGTTTCGCGCAGTTAATGCATGAAAGAGAACTAAATCCATTGAACGGCCTCGATCGGCCGACACGACACGAGTGAATCGAAGAGCCCGTCGCGCCTCGAAAAACCGCGCCCTCCACGATCTCTGAACGAGCACGTTACGATGCGAGCGAGATCGACGAGCAGCGACAACTGACTGATAATATAAAAAACAAAACGTAAGAATAAAAAAAAAAAACAGAAAAAAAAACCTGTTATCGCGAATAACGTGCTCCGTCATTGACTGGTAGGAAAAGAGGAAAAAAAACGAGAACGGGAGCGTAGAACTGTTCGCGTTGTAGCGATGTCAGACGAATAATTTCTTCGCGAAGAATCGGCAGCGATTCTTCGAAGAAATGATTTTTTTTCTTTTTTTTTTTCGTGCACAAAAAAAACGTCCCTCGCCCGCAAAAAAAATCCTCTCCTCGCATGTTGTCACATACTAAGTTATTTATCGAATTTCATCGAATTTCGTCGTTCATCAAGCGTCCAGCATCTTTGAACCTTCTCATGCATGTATAGCCCTAAAAAACCACTTCATCCTTCCTTATTCCCTCCCCTTCCCCTCCTCCCCAAACCCACCCGGTTTTAGCGGGTCATTTACACGATCCGTACGTTCCGTACGCGACGAATGTAGCTGTTAAATTATTTCTAAAAAACAAATAAGAAAAAAGAAAATCAAGAAAAAAAACACACACACAATTGTATAAAGTTCAAGCTCATTTTTTCTAATTATCATAATAAATACCAACGTTTCGATCCTGTAACGGAGACTAAACGAAGAATGGTAAACTCGCAACGCATGTATATTAGAGATAAGAGAAAAAAGAAAGAAAAAACAATGATAGAGCCCACTCAATTCCGTGTTGGTCAAGCGCCGCAGGGCGCATCGCTACGCGAAATGGCACGCAATATAAAGAATCAACTAACGAGACTCTGAAGCGGCCTTTCTTCTTCAATCTTTTTGAAAACTTTTTGTTTCTCCCCTTACTTTCTCTTTCATTCCTCTTTTGTTTCGCACGCTTGGCGCGCCAAAGCTCAACATCAGGCCAAGCGCGAGTGAAATACGGAATTTTTCGCATCTGCCGGCCACGGGCCGTAAATCGAATTGGGCCCAACATGTAAATATATCCCATTCGCTTCACGGCCGACAATTATTGATTAACGAAAACAAAATAATACTATTACGAGATGCATTGTTCGCGAGAGATGACGGGGGGAAGGAAAAAAAGAAGAATAACACGACGAGACAGAAAAGAGCGCGTCAACGAATGAAAAAAATGATAAAACTCGACTCCTGACAATTACACATGACAAATAGTACAACCGCGTATACAATTGTAAACTGTATACCTACGATTAGAAATGAACAAATTAAAAACTACTTAAATAAACATTACGCAAGGATTCTTCATTGACGAGTTTTCAACGATTGGGACAATTTTCTTTTTCACCTCACGTTGCCGATAGATCATTGAGAGTATCGAATTATAATTCAACATATCGAAGTCGAAGAGAAAATTTCACGATTGGAGGAATCGTGAAAACGAAGATTTTTCACCAAAGAAACTAAATTCTTGCAGATAAGAATATATTTTTTGGAAATTATTTGTCTTTATTAGAGTATATCTATTCTCGTAGATAAAAATGTATTGTCCGCAAGAATTCATTTTTTTTGCCCGTTGATTTAGATTCGTAGCTTCGATCGGTCGATGAATCTGAGACATTGGATTTTACCTCCGCATTTTGGGTATCGCCGCGGCAGGTGAGTATTTTCCGAACAGTCAAGACAATAAACGTTCCGCATCGGGGCATATTCTAAGTCTTAGAGGGAAAATATACGGTCTAGTGGCTACCTTAAAGGGGACAGAACATTCCGAGCCAAGGATTGCCCGAGGTCGGAAGAAAAGATTTTCTCCACGCGCGACTTGAAATATTTTTAGCTAAAGAGATATTCAAGGGTAGAGGGACAAAACATTCTTAGTCCCTTTAAGAAAGACCAAGAACATCTTCCGCATAAGCTCTTTTGACTGCGTTGGGTCTCCGTAAAGAACATCTGTGAGGATGAGACAAACAAATAAATAGTTCTTCAAAACATGCATAAAATTCGACGAATAGATTCAAAATTTTCTCGATGTATTCATCGAGTATAAAGTACGAAGGGTTTTTTCTTCATTTAATAGTGTAGTATTTTTTCTCTCGATAAAAGGCGAGAACCGAGACAAGATACCCATTCGAGCTTGACGAGTCACAAGCGAGCGAGCCACGAACGTTACGGATCAGTTAAGCTCGACCCCGCGTGAAGCGCGAAGGTCACGCACGTGGCGAGGGGCGCGAGGCACGCATTCATTCTCTCTGCCGCCACCCGTCCCTTCGTCTTCTGGCGATCGCAAAATTTATATAAAAAGAAAATGACAAAATAGGCCAAATAACTTCAGATTCTTCAATTTTCGAATTAATGAATCCCAAGAATGATTTATTGACGAGACGCCGATTCACGGTTTTTTTTACATTTGCGAGAACTTTAATAGATAAACTAGCAAAAAAAGCAGCTGAGTTCAAACAGCGTCCTTAACTCCCGGGGCTTCGTATTAAAAAAGAAAAACAATGAACCGGTGCAATTCGTTATATTTCCTTTATCGTGTCTGCGACTGATGCATAGAGTTAGGACGCGTCGTAAACTCGAAATGGCAAAACGGAGTCTACGCGAAATAGTACAAGCTATTTCACACGTACGCGTGATTCCACGTACGAATGCATCGTTCGAAGAAAATTATTTGTTTCGCCGCACGATCACCTTTTTTTCAAGTAATCTCAGAGACTTAATTATTGTTTCTTGCAACGAACGAAAGAAGAAATACGAGAAAAAAAAGATTTTTCCTTCTCAAATAAATCTCATACGCTAAATATTTAATTCTTGCTACGAAGAATCAAAAAAATTCTCCTACGACTTATATTAGTTATCGCAATGGTAGACTGATTGTGATCGAAAAGAAAAAAACGATGGCGGAAAAATAATTTGGAATTCAATTCCTAGTTGTATGTTACGTTGATTACGCTATTTCATTTATTTTTACATGATTGGCTTTTCTAAGTAACACTTAAGAGTAGAGAATTCGATCGAACGTGGCTTGACTCGATTTTTTTTGTATCTTTTTTCCTTGTCGTGTTTCACATTGGAATTCGTTTCAGCGAGATGCATCATGAACCGGACGATTCGCCGTTGAATGCCCCGAGTCGAGTTGACCGAAATGCCGATTTATCGTGTCGCATCGCGAACCGAGCAAATCGAATGGGAATCGTCGAACAAAAGCGAACGAGAGCCAAAACAGAAGAACTTTCAGAATCTAAGTTCGTCGACCGACGCGTGTCTCCGATAAAACAATATTGAACATTGATAAGCGACTAATAAATAGAAATACGATATTCTACACGATTGCATGGCACCTCCGCAAGGTTTCCTAGTCCACATAAAAATAAAAAGTTTACCAACTGGATGAATAAATTAACAATTAACAGATAAGCTTGTCTATACTCTACGGCTCCTTTGGTATCGATAATAGCGCTTAAAAAACAAAAACAAATATAACAAAAGAAACGAAAAACGAACGGAAGAAAGAACATCGAAAAAATTCGGCGATTATCGCGCGGTCCACGATGCATCTCTCTTACAATTAATTCGGCTTAGCTATCATCTAGTTCCGCTACGATAAGAGTTATTGGGCTCAGACAGCAAGAACACCTTTTACACTTGATATACATTATTATAGATGTAAATTATCCATCAACGGAATGTGTGATTTTTTTTCCACCCGCACGATCCTATGCTAAATAATACGTTTTTCTTTTATATCGGTTGTATTTTTCGTTCGCTACTCTATCGTTTTTTTTTTGTTCAGTCAACAGCGATATATTCAAGACGTTGGGGCCTGCCCATATCTTTGCGGTGAATCGTAAGTTCGATCCACTCGAGTCTGCTCGAACCGCGCAGGAAAGAAAAGCTTATCGGTATAAGTCTTTTTTTTGGAATTTCCTTGCGCCCGCAAAGCTCGACGTCGCCGCGAAGAGATCGGCGCGCGTTCGAGTGGATCGAACGAATCGCGAAGGCCTGAGAAATTCTCGCATCGGCACGTTCAAGCACATCGCCAATTTACGATTCTTTTGTTACGTGCTCCTCCGTCAAGCTCGTCCCAACAACTTCTCAATAATGAGGCCCGAAGCGCCGTACCGTCAAGCGCGTATCGTTTCGTTCGCAAGCGATCCTCCCTCACCTCATAATCATTCATCGTTCTCCTCGAGCTCACTATTTATCACCATTTTTCTTTTCTTTTAATACCCGTGATTGATTCGTAAAAGGCTAATATACTTATCGTTACAATAATTGTCCGACGAGCCGAGAGCGCCAAAACAATATTACAGGAGACAACTAAAACTACCGGCGCGTCGTCGGACGAATATATATCTTTTTTTTCACTTTTTCGTTTCATTTTTTTCTTCGCTTTCATCTTCGTTTAGACTTCGCCATTAGTAATCCTCGTTTCGTCGTTAGGCCATCGTCATCTTTGTGTACGCACCTCCACCGTATTCGCTCCCGAGAGCTAAGTAATAGTAAAATAGAACTCTACGAACGAAAATCGGGCATGCATGGTCACCGCACCGAAAATTTGCGATATCCTTCGTTTATGTCGATTTTTTTTTTTTGCTTTACTCGACGCATCATATTTTTTTCCCCGTTTCCAAAAATATTCTCGTATCTCGAAATTTTCGTGGAATGCTTTTTTTTTTCATTATTCCCTCGTTACTTGGGCCCCATTAATATCTACATCGCCGACCACCAACGCGCGCATCACCGGAAACCATACTCGTACACGCTCTACTTCTAATCATCGTTTCCTCGCTAACTATATTACAGTAATTATATTTATGTATAGCGTATATCCGTATGAGTTTATGTATCGTGAATATTTATAAGTTAATTAAATCTTACTCGTAATAGGACTTAAACGTAGGCGGGTGAGAGATTTAGGGTGAGTCGTGAAATAACATTGTTGCGTATCGTCGCTCGCGTCGTTCGCGAACTCTTGATTATCTGTATCACCATTATACGACAATCGTGACATACCACCATCGCGACGCCGCGCATTCTCTCCGCGACGAGACGCTGATCCGTGTTGAGACCTCCGAGGGCGCCGAACGCGCTGTTCGTCAAAAGCCTGCTCGGACTTCCGCCAATCTTTTGATATCTGTTTCGAATTCAAATTTTTTTAAAAATCTCTTTTATCGCATAAACTTTTGTTTCGAGTGTCGCGCAAGCAGATCGAGACTATAAAAATATTTTTCAAATATTCAGCGAGCAGTTTGTCCAATTGAGATTCTCAGAGCGGAAAATTGGGAACCAAAAATTTGGTAATTTTAACACAATTGAATTATTTTTTCCAAATACCCGCACTTAGAGTATTTTTATTACCCATTGATTCACGATGCCATTTTTTATGTCCGGAATAAATAAATTTTGTCACGATTTTTTAGAATTATTCACGAAGACTTGGAATATTTCTCTATGAAAAAATACAATTTACAAAAAATGTTTTTATGGGATCTGAACTTTCCAAACTTTCCAAGGTTTTTTAGGTTCTCGAATTGGGTCTTAGTGTGACTTGATTGGCTCGAAAGAATCGGAAGAGCTGTTTTCTTGAAGCAACTGACCTTCTCTCGGCAGCCTGAAGCTCATTGGGCGTCGAGCCCGGGGTAGTATTTTCCGCGGGTGTGCTGTTAGGTGTGGAGACGGGAGTCGCGCTATTCAATGCGGGATCCCGACGTCTGGGGGCCGGTGAGGCCGGGGCAGAGCCAACGGCTCCTCCGGGTCGTGGCCACGGACTTCTAGCACCGGATTCGGGCTCGGAATTCGACGGCGACATCAGCAATCCTGGCGACAAAAGCACCACCGGAACATGGGCGAAGTGTTCCGTGGGTATTCGCATCTGCGCCAAACCACAAGAATTATGAAAAATCAATAAAATATCGATTATCGGGCGAACCAATCGCTTTATGCATTTCCGTAATCTACCTTGGAGTAGCACTTGACGCAGACGGTTCTCTCGCAGAGCCGGCAGCGCTGTCCCCAAGGTCCCAAAAGACCGAATCGAGTTTTGAGGCAGAGGAAGCACACGCGTCTCTTCTCGACGTCCTCTTTGACGCGACCCTCGACCGGCAAGGACTCGAGTTCCGCTTTCGTGAGAACGCTTCGTATGTGAACTATCTCTTCGAGGGTCAACGAGAGTCGCTCGTCGAGAAACATGTCTCCCAGGGAAGCCTTCTTCGAGGAACAAAGCAAAAGTATTGTATACATTGAAAAAGGAGAGTTCTTTGGGAATAGAAAAAAGTGCCGATTGAAGGATTGCCATACTTGAGCGCTTTGGTCGACGCTCTGATCGTGAAACTCCGATGACGCGATTCCGTGACCCTTGAGCGAGGCTCTTTCGCGAGGTCGCGGACTGAGACTGGGACTCGCGTTCGGGCTCGGGCTTAAGCTCGTTCTCAAGTCCGTATCAATCAAACCGGCGTGCTGACGACTCTGGGGCCTCGAATGGGGCACCGATGATGTACCGGTTAGTGGAAGAAACGAGGCTGCACCGCTGCGGCCGGTGTGCTTGCGAACGGAAGCCCGTCTCGATGGGCACTGCGTTGCCAAGTCGTAAGCTACAGAATAAAGACGCGAATTCTTCGATAAATTATCCATAAAAAAAATTTGGGACAGTAAAAAGAATATATAAATATTTACACTCGAGTTGAGCATCGCAAAAACGATGATATTCGTTTCGCGTTAATCTAAGACCGCCGGTTTTGCGCCAAGGATTCGCCGAACTTTTGTCCTCGTCGTCGTCTTCGGCGCAACAAACTCCGGGCCTCGCGCTCACGCGCGGGCGATAAGCTTCCTTCGATTCCCAAACGTTTCCGGAATCGTCCTCGTCCTCGAAACTCGTCACTGCGTACTCCTCGTCGTCCTCGTCGTCGTCCTCCTCGTCTTCCTCGACGTCCAGCTAAATCACGAGAACAAACACGCACTCTTCATCTTTATATTTCGGATTAATTTTCATTTCCCTGCGCGGTTCTCAAGGACTTTTTTTCCTGTTTTATGTGTCGATTTTTTATCCAATTTCTTATCGAACGAACTTTTTATCGAATAAAATATTTCACAATCCATAAAATATTTGGTACGTAAATAAACGAAAAAGGAGTCTCCAAAGTGTATTCTTACCTTAAGATCGAAATCTACGGGGATGAGCTTTCGCGGCTGTTTCATAGCCGAGTGCTCGGCCTCGGAGGAACCACGACGAGACTTCGTTGTAATGCCTTCGTTCTCTTTTATATTAGAACTCTCCTGGCTATTATCTGCAAATTGAACAAATTGAAAAACACAAACTTAAACCATATTCTTCGATTCGTTTCGGCTCGAAACTACTGCTACTGGCGGCGGTGAAAAAAAAATGTAAAAAAATACAAAAGCCCTGCTGCTCCATCGCTCGAGACGTCTCGATCGACGATGAAATCGTCGAGACTGTCGTTAATTTTCGTTGAATTTTTGTGAAAATAATGACGATGCAGATTTTCGTATCTCGAAGATTCGTTAAAAACAATAGAAAAAACGTAACTACGTGAAAAAAAATCTCTCGACAAAATATGAAGCGACAAATGTGCGATAACGACGAATGATCAATGAAAATGATTACCTGCAACCCTAAAGCGCCTTCTACAAGACTTACGATTCCCAAGTCCGCGAGCTCGAGCTTCTGGGCCCTTGCCAGTGCGCTGACGAGGCTGCGGTACAGGAAACGACCCCTGACCTTCCGGATGCCGCCACTGCGCCGCGACATCCTGAGCGGGTTCCTGTTCCTGCTCTGCCTTAGCCGGTGGCACCTCACCGAGGACTATCCTCCGCGATTCTCCGCCAACTGCCAGCAGCATCGTTCCTCAGCTTTTCTCACAATCGCGCCGGATCAGTTACTCGTATCAGCATCATAATGTCGACCTACTCTCCCACTTTTCGTCGATCTAACGCGATCCCGTGGCATCGCAGTTAACTCGAGTGTAAACCCGCGGAACCCCGTCGCGAAAGGGGGATTATCAAACCCTCCACCTTGTGCCGAGAGTTTTTATTAAAACCTTTTCACATCGAAAGGAAGAGAGAGAGAGAGAAAAAAAAAACGATAATGCGATCGGAGCGTTATTAATTAAAGAAAAAGGTCAGAACCATCTATCGATTCATCCGTCTCCGTTGTCATACATAACGTTACACTCTATACTCGTCGCATTATAAAAAAATATACCCGTCGAATCACCGTCTCGTCTCGTCGATTGTGGAAAAAAAATAATCGAGAAAGCTTGGACAAGCGATACGAGTCCTAGCGCGAGGGTAAGGTACGCAAGGCGATAATGCTGAACGTTAACGGGATGTACAGTTTTAACCGCGGGCACAACAACTGTAGAACGAGGCGCGCGTGGTCGTGAAATTGTATCTGTGCGTTATTTTCCCCGTTACACACCCTCTCGCATCTGATCTCTCGAGTGTGCGCGCGCGTTCGCTCGCGTACCGAAACGTTCTTAACATTTTCCACGCCTACGAAGGATTATTGATCGGCCGGGTGACTGTGCGCGGTCACGAACTACGACCGCACCGCGCCGTGGCTCAGTGTACCTTTTCTCGGGTCGAGAGGGTGACGGAGCTTGAAAATTTACGAGACCGCCCCTCCGACACATGCGCTACAAGGGCGGCAGAGTCATTCTATCGCTATCCGAATTGCTTATGAAATAAACGATGAGTAATCGCATGGATTATTACGTTCGGGCCTTAATCATGGCTCGCATCTACTTCTCGTACGATGCATCGCGTCAAAATGGACCTTCGATCCGTTGAAAAAAATAGAACAAAAAAGGAGTAATTGGTAGTCTGACGAAGCGAAGATTTTTGTGGTACTAGCGTGTTCTGTGATACGAGTAAGCTGAGGAACGGTATTAATTTATCGGCAGATCGCTCTTTGCTCCGAAATTTCACCGGCGAGCGCGAAGTTTTTTTGCATTACCGGGATCCGGTTTCGATGCGAACTTCGCACCGCCGGAGATGGAGGAAAAAAAGAACGTTCGCGTGTACTATAATAGACCGCATACGTAACACGGTTCGAAGAGCGCGATCTTTCGATAAAACGGTATTTCGCCTACGTGCGTTTCGAGTCTTGGCATTTCTAAAGAAAATATTAAATTCTCACGATCCTACGAATATTCTAGACTCGCCTACGTGCATAGTTGCGTAGGTTGAAGGATCATTGGAACGGGCAGCAGGGCTTTCGAAAGACGAGGCGCGAGCCTCGCGAACCGCGCATGGCTCCTCCCGCTACGTGCGATGTATGCGAGTAATTAATTTTGCAACGATAAACGATGCTCGAGATTGTACGAGGCTGGAGCTAGGCGAACTTTCGTGCAATGCTTCTCCTTGCGCTTTACTCTTTCTTTTGGAAGCTTACCCTGCTGCGAATTAAATGAATGATGATTCGACCTTGTTTGCGGCTGCAGACGATGGCCGGACGATCTCAATGGTCTCGGAGGTTTCTTTATGCTCTCCATCAGCAACTCGCGCACCGTGCACTGCTTTTTTATCGGTGGCAATTGTCTTTCGGAAGCCTTGAAGAAAAAGTAATCGAAGATTTATACGATCGTCGAAAGTTGATGTGCGATTCTTGGGATTTTTTTTCTTCGTTTTTTGCGTTTCGAGAACGAACTTTTTTCAGCGGTGGTCTGCTCCTTATGAAATCGAGGACCATCGTTCTCGCGTCCTTTCGAGCGTTCGGTGCCGGCGCCGGTGTTTTTCTCAAACGATAACGACGCTCGCGAATGTCGTCCATGAGAATTTCGTACGGCGTCAATTCGAACTCGGCGCCCCTTCCTCGGCCGCGCGAACGACCGCGCTTTCCCAGATTTTCCTCGACCTTCTTCAATTTCACGCCTCGTCGCAGCTCGCCGATCACCTGTACCCAGAATCTCGCCTGTAAAAAATGTTACACTCTCAATTATGATCACTCTTGGTCGATCGCAGCGAAAGAACCTTGAGAAACGTTTAGTTAAGGAATGTTATCTAACAGAGGAATGAGATCACGTGCACGAAAAAAATGCTTGTTATTCACGCAATACGCAAGCATACATCTACGATGCTTACGTACTTGTATCGCTCGCCAAATCCTAATGTCTGTCTATAAGAAACACAATTGTATCATTGATTATTAAGGGATAAAAAATCCGCCACCACCTTACAATTATTCGCCTCGTTTCGGCAAAATATTATTGTCAGCTTCTTACCCAATCGTCGAAGTTCAGAGTCTCCAAATGCTGCGAGGACGCGCCGCTGTGACGCGCTGCCGCGGAACTCGAGAAGTTCTTCAAGTTTGTCTGTTTTCTCTCGTTCGTTACTTTTTCGAGAAACTGCGAGAGCTCCAGAGCTTCCGACACGAATGCCCTTATCACGGCGCGATAGTGGGCGTCCGCTTGTTCCTCGGTTCCTTGCACATGCCTCACGCACATCTGCAGATTAATTTGTTATATTCATTCATCAGAGAATCCAACAACGAGAGCATGGAATTTTCGTATTTTAGGCGCCTTCAGGCACAAAATAGAAATCTTCGTAACTTTTTTCATCGTTCACGATGCTTTTCGTCCGGTAAAAAATGAAGAGGAAACATTTATATGTTTAAACTCCGAACGATCGGACTATAATTCGGTGTTTTGCTTCTGATGAACTATAATTACGATTCAAGGCTCAACAAATTCTGAAAATCTCGTGGCATGGCAATTAAATTTTTTAAAGCAATTTTTTTTTTGAGATACGAAAAACATCACCAAAACGAGCAGCGAACAGATAACTGATGTGAGCTTTTAAATAAACAATTTTTTGTCCGCGAAAGTTAGTTTATGCGTTTTTCCATATCACGTGAAATTTCACGACATTGATAAACTTTTTATGAGGTCGTTCATATTTATTGATTTAAACTTTCAGTTTTCTTTGTATCGAGTTCAAATATTCGAGGACAAACATATGGAAAATTACCTGAACGATAGTCTTCAAGCTACAGTAGTAAGAATTCTTTGAGTAAACGACGTTATTTTTTGCCATTGGCAAATCGTCCATTTCGACTTCGCCGGAATCGCGCTCGATCCCCTCGTCGTCTGTTTCCTGCAGTCTCTCCTCCGTGTCCGGCTCGCACTCTGCAAAACGCAAACGATTAATACCGTGGAATATTACAATATATCGCCGTTGCAATTCGACGATAGACCTTCGTCAGCTTGAGTCATTGCCGTTATGAGATCTTCCAGATCGGGAGACAGAGGCGTTTCTTCTCTCTCGTCCATGGCGAAGTCGAGGGCTTTGAATATCAGGATGCCGAGAGAGAAGACAACCTGGAAACGCATTAAACAAAGTTTATGTAAAAAATTCGTACTATTGACGAATGAATAAAAAAAAAAATTGAACAACAAATATTCCCGAAAATTCGATAATGAAAAATTCGTGAAAAAATGATGAAAGAAAAATCTTACAAATTTGATTAAAATTCGCAAAAAATTGATTTATAAAACGTTATAAAATCGCGGTTTGCTTCGCTTACCTTCTGTTCAACGGCCGGTGTGCTTTGTGACTCTGTAAAAAAAAAAGAAATTGCATTACCTCGAAATGAATAAAAATGCGAATGTCTCTCAACTTTGTCTTCTCATTGGAAATCAACGATATTGCTTTCAGAAAAAGACGTCTCTGTTCTCGTGTCGTCTTTCAAAGCCTCGTTTTGCAAAAAAAAATCCATTGCCCAGCATTTTTTTATATTCTTTGTGTACCTTTTGGCGGCTCCAAAATCACGTGTCCGTCTTTGTGCAGTACGATTTGCGCCAATTCCGTGAGTTCCTGCAACTCGCCGGACGGTAGGCCGATAAGGGTCTTGGCGGTTTGATGACACAGCGCCCATGCTTGTTCGCGACTGATAGGTCCGTTGAAGCACAGCAAAATTTCGTGAAGATTCAGTCCGTCATTGGCGTTCAGCTTGCAGTTGGCTCTGCGCGATTTCCTCGCTTTGATCTTGGCCCTCGAATCGCCGTCGGGTTTCTCCGGATGCAGCATCTCGGCGGGAGCGCCGTTCTCTTGACACCCGTTCATGATGACGGGTCCACTCTACTCCTTCTCAACGGCGCGACTCTACTCGGCCCGGGTGCTCATAACTCTATTTTCTTTATCCAGCCGATTTCAGTAATCGTCGAAACTCACCGACCGATTTATCCGGCACTTCACCATCTTCATTCCGCGAGATAAATTCGCAAGGATCGCGCGATTCGGCGATAAAAGCGAAACTCGCGAATAGCTCGAAATACAAAAAATACGATAGAGCGAAGGCGGGACGAACGAGCGCACGAGTACCACGGTCACGGTTTGCGAACGAATGTTAAATTAATACGGTCGAGAAGCGAATAAATCACGTACAATAATTGTGTGCCGAAGTCCGGAACAATCGACCCGAAGATCAAACGTACACGCTCGAGTTTGCCTGTATTTTTCTTTTTCTTTTTTTTTTTCGCCCGTTCTCGCGACAGTGACACGCAACACGAGTGTTATTGTTGTTGTTTAGAAGTACGTAATGATTTCTCGTGGCAACAGTTAATCCTAGATTCTACGATGAGCGAAGGTGTGTAAATCGTAATGTTGTATATACAACGGTATAGTAACGTATATAATAACGTGCGCGCTTCTCGAGAAATACGCCTCCCACCTCGCGGCCCCCACTGCCGCGACTGCGGCAACCAGCTGACCGTCGACTCCCATTCTTCCCAATGTTTTCTATCTATAGCTCTCGCTCGCCCCCGAGTCTACGTATGGTACAGTAGCTGCCTATATATGCGTCTCTAATTATCGCAATTAAACGATCGACTGCGGCGAGGGTTTTAACCATTAGTCACCCGCGAAACCATTGACGCGAGAAAGAAAAAAAGAATTCCAAGTTATCGAAGCTTCGTGTTAGTTTGCAGAGCGCACTGGTCGTTTTTTCATATGAAAAAAAAAAGAGATCTATTCGAGGGCAATGAAGACCCGTTGTTTTGCTTGTGTTATCGACCGAGGAGAGCAACGTTTCGTCTCCGCGACGGTAAATTGACGTGGAACAAATGTTACCAAGTATTTTCGACATAGGCGCGGATGTTACACTCGGCACGGCGCCCGGTGCATAGTTCAACACATCTTTCCATCCCTTTCGCGCGCACCCCCGTGCTGCGTTCCGCGTTGCGTTTTCCCTTCTTACCGTCGGGTTTCTCTCCTGTAATGACGAAAAGTGTATCTCAGTAGTGGGGAGAACTCGCGATACACGGCATACATGTCATCCGTAACGCGAAGCAGAACTTTTGACGTTTGTCATCGTCGAGTGTCATTAGCGAGTGTCGAGCGAAAGTATCGCTAACAAATATCGCCAATTCTCGAACGCACGCTCGGCGAGCGCGTTACGTTCGCGTATCACGTTCTCTCGTTTATTTTTTTTGCTCGTCAATCCTACGAAGTTACAAGATCAGCAAAGATGGAGGCAGTGCCGAGATTACCGATGGTATCGTTTCAATTGAAAGTCAGCCCGGAACCGACGGCTTTCGGCCCGAAATTGAAACAGGTGAGAGCCAAAAAAATTCGCGAAAATTCTTTCATCGCCGCGGCGTGAAATTTTCTTCGTCAGACCTTTTTGCGCACGCCGGGAAACAAACAACATTCTGGTCCTGCGTCGCACGCCGTCCTAGATTCTTCTATCGATGCTCCAAAGCGCATCGCACGATTGCGCAAAGTCTTCGTTAATCAAGGAATAATTACGATTTCAATGCTTTTCAGTACATACGCGACTTTTATAACGAAGATCCGGAATCGTACTCAAACGAGATACACCAATTGGAAAATTTGAGAGCCATGGCAGTGAGACCTCCGATCGCAGTCGCCGGATGCTCGCTTCTACAGAAATACTACTGTCAGTTGCACTTCCTGCAGAGCAGATTTCCCATGGGACCGGACGAGGCCGCCGCAGTTATGTTCACCTGGTACGTAGGACGATAAGAGGAAAAAAAAAAGACTCGTTCTGATTTTGATCAATTAACGAATTTATTTTTCATTGATTTGAAAAACAAATAAATAATCATAATAATACTAGAAATAATAATAATAATAAATATAATAATAAGTTTGTGATTGATAAACAAATATTTTACTAATTTTTTATGGTAGTAATTTAAATTTTTAATTTTGCTCTATTTAAATTTTTTTAATATACAGAACTATTTTTCTTCCTCAAATAAATTTTCTGGACAAACCTGGAAAACTGGGATAAAGAATGCATTTTGTTAATCGCAAATGAATTGAATATTAGTTCATTTTTCATTGATCAATAAATATTTTCATTGTTTTTCCGCGTCACGAGAAAATCCGAGAATTTCGATTGTTTTATTCACCCCGATAGCTCCAATGATATAATTCGTAAAGAACTATCGATGATTTTTATTGACATTTCAGGAAAGACACATACGCGAATATGGTTTGCTCGCTGGCGAACATACGCTTCGAGATAATATCGATATTGTACAACATCGGGGCCGTTCACACGCAGCTGGGAGCGAAAACGGAGAGAACCACGGCCGAAGGCATGAAAATGGCTTGTTCGCACTTTCAGTGGGCCGCGTGGGCCTTCGAGCACTTGCAGAGCAATCTTTCGGGCTTGGATTTGGCCCCGGAACTCATGACTTTCATGCATCAACTCAGTCTTGCCCAGGCGCAGGAATGTATCTTAGAAAAGAGCATGTTGGACAATAGAAAACCGACTATTGTAGGTACGTGGCTCGCGCGATTGTCTCGCTTTGCTTATCCTTTCGCAACATTTCCTCCCCGAAAATCTACAATGGATTTTTGTATTTCGCAGCAAAAGTCGCCAAGCAGATAGTCGATTATTATTCGCAAGCTCTCGGAACTTTGGAGCCCAATAACAGCGAGGATAATCCCGTATCCGACATGGTCGGATCGAAAATATACAAGGTTCAACATCATATTTATTTATTTCCTTGACACGATTTTTTTTTAATGAGAAAACATTTTTTTTAAATAAAATTATTTTTATTACTATTTCAAAAAATTCTAATCTGAATTTTTTTATTTTCGGGTAATACACGTTCGTTTTTATCTGCATCGAAGAATCGATTTTCTCGATTGTCATTGTAAACACTGAGTTCGATTGTTGTTTTCCACCAGAATTGGAAGAGATACGTAAAGTTCAAGAGAGCCTATCATTTGGCGGTGACCCAGCTCTATCAGGGTCTCGCGGCCGAGGAGCAACAGAAGATGGGCGAGCGCGTGGCATTCTACAACGCGTCGCTAACGGCCTTGAACGACGCTCGTTCGATGTACGCGAGCGCCAAAGGGTCTATGGGAATAACGGGAATCGCCGGCGAGAAGGAAGCCATCGAGGAAGCGTTGACGTTCACGAACGACGTTATCGAGGGAAAGCGGAAAGCCGCGAAGAACGAGAACGAATTTATTTATCACGAGGAAGTGCCGGAGAAGGATGTTCTGCCGACGGTCAACGGTGCTTCCCTCGTCAAGGGAATTCCTTTCAGCGTCAACGATCCCGAAGTATCCGGTCCCGACATATTCGCAAGGTTTTGGGAACGAACGATTTTTTTTTCATTCGAATAATTTCAGCCAAATCGAATGCTCCAAAAACACGGCTTTTCTTTTTTGCAGATTAGTACCGATGAAAGTTCACGAAGCGAGTTCGCTGTATTCCGAGGAAAAGGCAAAAATTCTTCGTTCCGTTGGAGGGAAGATAGAGGAAAAGGATCAGCAGCTCGAATCGTATCTTGCGTCTCTGAAACTTCAGCATTTGAGCTTGTGGGATCCGGACTCGCAGAATCCTGAAGCGGACTATTTGCCGCTGCCGGAAGAACTGGCGGAACGTTGCGCCGCTCTGAACGCGAGGCCCAACGCCATTCAGGATCTCGTCGACATAATGGGGAAGCTTTCGGACACTTACAGAGACGTCGAGGCGATGTTAAAAGAAATCGATACTATGCTGAACGAGGAAGAGCAGCGGTAATTATATCAGACAATTTAATTTTCATATTTCGAGCGGTCGACCACGTGATATTTCGCGATTCGACTCTTTCTTTTAATGTGAAAACCTTTAGCAATGATTTTAAGGGGAAAATTCGATGATTTCGGGATGATCGGATTTAAAATTTCACAAATTGTTAATGCAGCGTATTTTTTTTTTATTATTGAAAAAAAAAGTGAACTCTGCCCACTTGTTTTTTTCGGAAATGTGGGCTCTGCTAATTTTTTTTTTCGTATGTTCTTCGCGTAGCGAGAAACAGTATCAAGAAGCAATGGGAAAGAGACCACCGACGATAGTCGCGACAGATTTGACGAGGGAAGCCAAGAAGTACGAGGAAGCTCACGCGAAAGCTTCGGAGAGCAATCAGGCTCTTCACAGAGCGATGACGCTACACGTTAATAACTTACAAGTGCTGGCTCAACCACTGGCTGATCTTATTGCGAACATTCCTTCGCCGAGTGCGAATCTTTCAGGTATATCACAAAAAGATAACAATTCACTTTCTAAAAAAAAAGAAAAAATAGGAACGAAACAACAGAAACATTCTTTATAAAATTTTCTTCCCGAAAACAGGTCAGAAGAGCGAGGCCGAGAGCGATAAAATTCATGCTCGAGAGTTGAAGCGTATATTGGGCAAGGTCGACGAGATGCAGCGTCAACGAAACGAATTGCACGCGAAGCTGCGGGACTCCATAGCCCAGGACGACTTGACCCGACTCCTCGTGACTGCGACCGCCGAATCGGCATCGCTGGATACGCTATTCGCCGAGCAGTTGAGCAAGCATCAGTCCCTAGTGAGTCTGATAGATCAGAACCTATCGGCGCAGGACAATATTCTCGCGGCCTTGACGGACGCTTACGCGCGTACGGCCGACACGCGAAAAGCCGTCGACGAGATTCTAAAGCGTCGCGAATTGACGATTTCCTCGCTGATAACGTCGTACGACGCTTACGAGGACCTCCTAGCGAAATCGACGAAGGGTCTCGAATTTTATCGCAAACTCGAGGTGAACGTGACGAAACTCTTGCAGCGCGTGAAGAGCACGTGCCGTGTACAGGAGGAGGAGAGAGAGCAGATTCTCGCGAGAAACGACAAGACTGTCTACGGTTCGAGTGAGGCGCCGATCGTTGCGCCCAGTGCCGAAAGAAAGCCGGGCTCGGGTATGAAGTTGCGCGATCATTTGGCCGCTAGATTGAAAAATAATCCCACGACCTATCAACAGAATCAATACATGCCGGAGAAGCACGCGATCCCGGTAGCGCCGATACAGCCGAATCCGCATGTCTCGATAAAGCCGACCTATCCGATTGACCCGTCGAGCGGCCTCGACGCCGGCGGAATTCCCGCTCACGCTGTGCCACCGATAGCCTCCGAGATACAATCGACCAATCAGCAACAACCCCAGATGTATCAGCAATATTATCCGAGCGACTATTCGAATTATTACATGCAAGCGCAGCCGCAAGCACAGTATCATCCTCATCAGTATCAGTACGGCGAGAACGCGAGTATGACGAACGGCGGTGGCACGCAGAGCTTTCCGAAGACCGGAACGACGAATACCGACAGTATGTATCGTCAGGCCGCTGGCAATGCGACCGGAAACACCGAAGTGTCGAGCAACAGTACGAGATACGCGGGTTACAACAACGCGCGCCCCGATCAAGCCTCGTCCTCGCCGATCGTCGCGCATCCCTCTCAATACTCTTCTCTTCCTCACGGCGGCTACGACAACGCCGATTACACGCAATACCCCAGCGAATATCGAACCGCCGACAATCAAGGCTATCAGAGCTCGATGCCCGTACAGCCGGCAACCGCGGGCGCTTATCCCGCGCCATCGGTACAGTCTTACAATCCGGTAAACCCGAATCAATCGCCGTCTCACGGTCAGCAAGCGGGTGCTTATCGGGCCGAGGAAGTTCGTCAGGATATCCAGCAGCCTCAGGTACAGAATGTTCTGCATCAACCGCAGCTTCCGCAGACCTACGACAGCGGACAGTACGCTAATCCTTATCAAGTCGCGCCGCAGGCTTCGCATCAACCCTCGATGCAGCATCCTCAGCCTTCGGAGAGTCCCGCGACTCACGCTTATCAAGTACCCCAAGCGAATCAATTGCCTCACGTTCCACCGACGAATTCGCCCTACTCCATGAACGAACAGTACATTCAGCCTCAGAACCCCGGATCAACGACGAGCGAGGTTCCGATGCACTCGGCCATGTATCCGACGACGAGCAACGTCGCGCCCGGACAAAGTGCCATGGGCAACGTTTACTACGGCAGTCCGGTTCAAGCCACGAATACACAACACCAAGTATCCACCGATTATGGTAATCAGACGCAGAGTTATTCCGATGCCAATGCCCAGAGTATGCATGGCTCGCAACTACCGGTTAGCCAACCAGTTCAGAGCTACGCGAATGCTTACGGAAGCTACCAAGCCGAGGCCGGAGCCCATCAGTATCCGGTTGCGAGCTCGATACCCTCTCAAGTTGCGAGCGTCAGTTATTCCAACGGCACGGAGATGATACAAAGCCACACCAAGTCCACGAGCAATCCGGGATACTTGCCGAATTATCAGTATCCGAGTATTCAAGGTCACAACGCCGGAATCATTCAGTATCCGAATTATTCGCAGGCCTACGGAAATAATTACGGCAGCGCGTCGCAACAAGCGGCTAGCGTGGCCCACGGCTCGCTGACCGACTCGTACAAGGGACATCCCGGTTACGCTTACGATCCGTCGTCCGGCGGTTATTCCTACAGTTCCGGTTATCAGGATACGCAGAACGGAACGGGCGAGAGATCGAACAACGAGGGCGCTTTCGCGTTGCCTCGCGAACCTCAACCCGGGCAACAGATTCAACAGGCTTACGGTCAGCAAGAAAATTGCCCCACGTCGAGATACACGAATGCGAGCAACGGCGCGACGACGAATTTAACGCCGTCGTCCCAGTACTCGAATGGGTCCTATCAATCGCCGTCGGCGGATCAGAATTACTACACCAATGCGTACGGCCCGCAGTCGCAGAATGAAAGTAAGTCTGGCCGGGACGTGAAGAAATCATTGTGAATTTTTTAATTTAACTTTTTTTTTCGCGACAACTGGAATGACAATTTTCTCAATCAGGACTATTTTCTCAATGAGAAAAATCTGAAAAAAATTAAGTGTAGAGAAAGTCCCAAAAAAATTAACTTTACACTTCATGTCACTTTTGCTCCGAAATCTAACGAAAGACCCTCCTTAACAAATTCTGCTCGATTATTTTTAATCATTTTCGACGCTTTCAGCCAGCAAGTTCTACGAATTATTAATTTTTTTCAGGTACCACCGCCTCGAATAACAATCAAACGGGTAACGCTCAGCCCTACATTCAAGAATCCAACGCGGAGATAAGCAGCACGACGACGGGGCAGGTTCAAGCGGCCGAGGAATCTACGAACAAAACGCAGACCCCCAAATCGAACGTTGATCTTCTTTCGGAGCTCGATCTGACGATAAATCATGCTCCCCTCGTGCCAGAAGTACATTCCGTCGAGAAGCTCCAGAAGGACGTCGCGGCGATTTCGCTTTCCGCCCTAACGGAGACGACCGACAAACGCCGGGACAGCGTCGAAGTCGCGCAGCAGCAAATACCCGACGACAAACACGAGAATCTTCAGATAGTCTGGGACACGTGGTACACGGACGTGCAACCGAAGAGAGATCCGCTCGGCGATCCCGTGGCTCTGCAAAAATTCGTCGCCGACATCGAGAAGTACGAAAAATTCGTCGAGAGTCTGACGGTCAAGACGCTCAGCGGATCGACGAATTTGGATATCAAATGGGGCGAGATAAGCGACGTTGAGGCAAGACATTATTTCGCCGAATGAAAAAATATGATTGCTGTAGAAAAATCCGTGTCTCGCCAAGTTCGATTGCACTTTTATTTGATCTTTCTTTCGCTTTCAGGCAAGAGAGATGAAAAGACAGACGAGCTACGTAGCGCAAGCTCATTCCAGCGCCAACAGAACAACGAATCTAGTTCCATACGACTCGACGAGAGTGAGATTGTCGTCGTCGAATTTGTCAACGGATTACATAAACGCATCTCACGTCAACGATCTGACGCAGTGGACACCGGCAGCCTTCATCGTGGCTCAAGCACCAAAGCCCGAATCTTACGAGGCATTCTGGACAATGATCTGGGAACAGGGAAGCGAAGTTATAGCCTGTTTGGCTACGGACGCGCAGGTAAAAATTTCGGGACCTTCGATCGTTCCCGAGCGCCAAAATTATTATTGCATCTCAAATAATTTGAGTTATCGCTGTCGCTTTTCTTTCGCAGCTGAAGGAGGAAATTTACTGGCCTACGAGCAAGGAAAACAACTTGACGATCGGCAACTTCACCTTATCGCTCAAGAGTTCAGCTAATCATACGTCTTACGTTCAGAGAGTCATCTCGATCGTTCACTCGGAGCGCAGGATCGAAAGGGTCGTCGTTCACATGCAATTCATAGCCTGGCCATCGACGTAAGCACTTTCGCCAATTTTTACCTTCGAATAGCCCGTATAATTATAAAACATCGTGAAAACATACTGGAAAAAATTGTCTTATCTGAGGTCTTTTTTCGTTGACGATTCAAAGAGATGTTTTTTATCAACTTGTGTATTATTTTGAGTAAGAAAATTGGTAAATATTGTAAGGATCGTTTTTTAAAAATTTCAGAGGACTACCGAGCAGTCCGGGCTCTCTTCTGACGTTCGCCACCGACATACTGTCCGAGCAAGCTCTGAGACACTGTTCGCCAAAGCCGATAGTCGTTCACTGTTTGCTCGGCGGTTCGCTCAGCGCTTTGTTCCTCCTGGCCGCAGCTGCAGTCTGCAATGTTCGCGCTGGCCACGGAGCTGTTGACGTGCCTTTAGTTTTCTCCACCCTCGTCAAGTATCGAAGATGTATGATAGACCGAGACTCCTTGCTGTTCGGCTATCGCATGGTGCTTTATCACGCTCAGGATACTCTAATGAAACGTTAGTACCGACTTCGTTATCAACGGTTTATCGTTACTTTCGATTGAGACAATAATCGGGAACAAATCAATTATAGAAATCGTGTTCAGAACATTAATTTTTCGTAACAATAACGTCGTAATGTTACAAACAAATAGTTCTAAAACAATTGTATAACAATGAACTGGCACCGTAATTTGTTCATGATTTTTCGAAATTATCATGGCCCGATTTCTTCGCAAATTTTTGTCCGATAGGAATGTTTTCGAAATTCTACCGGAACCAAAAACTTTCGTAACTCAAATGTTGCTTTTTCCAGGAGGAATTTTGTCGTCAACCCGATCGACGTTTCAATGCTTCGAGAGTATGAAAGGCAACAAGGGCCGAGCGATGAAGAAGCCGCAGCATTGTCATCCCTCCGACGATTTTCTTCACAATCTCGGAGTCGGCATGCAGCACGGCATCGCGAGGCAGCCGGGTGAGTTCGATTGGAAATTGCGTTTCGAGCGAAGAATCGCAATGTACGAATTCTAAATTTCTGTGTCGTAAAAATACCGCAGGAGAACAATCGATCGGACAGAGCTCGCAAGCGAAGATCGCCGCTGTGTCCCAAGAGAAGACTGACAAAATTGATCCGCTGAGTCAGCTAGATCCGCTCTGGTCCATACGGAGGTAGTCTGACAATTATACGAGATACACACAGACCATCGTGTCCTTCCGAGGAATTAATACCGTACATTCTAAACTCAATGTTTTAATAAGCTTATTATATAAAGTTGAAGAAAAAAAACGAATATTTGAAAATTGTATTGATGAAGAAGATATTAATCTGCTGCTCATAATCGTAATTACATTTGTACAGACACCGACATAGTATAAGAGGAATTCTGGAAATAGTGTTTGAATAAAGGCATTGTGCTATTTAGCTGACGATCACCGAGCGCGTTTATTACTGTGTTGATCTACAAAAATCCTCGCTGAAATTTGCACCACGCCGAGAGAACAGTCAGATCAACAGCGTCCAGCGAAAAAAATCATGACTATTTTTTTTTCTACGAATACCAACCTCCAGAGCGCAATCATGCTGTGTTTAATAATTTTGTGCACTACAAAAATGAGCACAAAAAAAAGTTTTTTTCTACCCTCTCCTTTTCGTTGGTCTACTCGGTTTTCTCCGAACTCGGCTGACCAGCGAATAAAACCTACCAAATTTGCATCACGACCGAGTAAAAGATTGGCTTGATCGTCGAATAAAATTAATAACTCGTCGTATGATTGTTTTAACAATATATTTCGTTTTTCTCTCAACATAGGTATCTTGGACAAGATAGGTTTTTTTTGTTCATTTATTTTCTTTCTTTTGTTCTGTTGTTTTATCTTTCATTTTTCATATCATTCGGTATATACAAAATCAATATCGATCATTTACACTTTCACGTTACGGCTAATTAGCGTTTATTACTTTGAATCGTTAAAACTTTGCGAATAAAGATTATCGTTTACAATGATACGAGTAGAAGACAGGCGTGAAGGAAGTTGAACAGTGGAGGAAAAAAAAAGAAAAAAACAGAATATTCGATTGGAAAGACTGAAACGAAATGAACGGAAGATAAAGAGGGTACTTTGTGAAAGTTTCGAGGCGTGGGAGCTCGCGAGTAAGTAGGCAGAGAAGAAAAAAAACAGCATAACTCCGAAGCCTCGAAGCTCCTATTGGCAGTGTGCACATATCCTTAAGTTTCGTAAACTTGTCGCGTTGCTAGATTCCGATTAGTTTCATTCAATCTAACGTGTCGAATGCAACGTCGTCGTTGGGATTAAACGAACGTTCGTGAACATCGTTGGACGTAAAAAAAAAAAAGAAAAAAAAAAAAAAAGATCTGGAAGTTTATAGCCTCGCGTTTATGGAAGAATCGCGATTGGATCCCGTCGAAGCTGCGACAAACGGAAAAACCTCGCAGTCTACGTTATCTACGATGCTACCGGATAAGAACCAGAATTGAACAACAAAATAGCGTAAAGAAGAAACAACTCTACAACCGCGAAATAATAATGTAAATTCGTTAACTACCATTTTTCGTTTCAATTACGCATCTTCTTCTACCAATTTGAAAAATATTTAACAACCGATTTTTTTGGTCTCGGTTCATGATTTCGTTTTTTCCTTTCCAGCAGTCACGGTTTTGCGATCGGCGTTAATTGAACATAAATACGCGCGCGAGGGTTAACGTTAAATACTATACACAGACAATAATGAATCTCTCTCTCCTGAATCTCTCTTAAAAACGAAAGAAATGCTTTAACCCTCGGCATAAAGAGCAGCCAAAAAAAATGCATGATTCTCGTCGAAGTTGATATATATATATGTATACTGTATATAATTTAAATAATGCTCATTGAGCGTCTATATCGTTTTCTCGTATTGGTATTTGACGCGAGATGAACGGATAGCGGAGTGGGCGGTGTGACGGGTGTAACCGGTGTAACGGCGTGATTGACCGGCGACGTGCCCGTGTAATAGCCGGTACTCGTAGTCGGTGTTTCAGCCCCGTGCCGAGCCGAATACGGGGGCCTGAGCTACCAAATATAGTTCTCTGTCTGCGGTGCCCTCATCACACCGACACCGCCGCCCAGCCGTCTGTAATTCATGCAACCGCACAAACGCCACTGATTTTGCTCCGGGTCGTATACCTCGATTGTCTTCAGATACGCCGCACCGTCGAAGCCACCGACCGCGTACAATTGGCCATTTACCACAGCCAGACCAACCTGAAATCGTCGAGAAGTTAATTTGAGAAAGAAAAAAAAGCATTTATACGAAGAACAAAAATATAATGTATCTACATAATAAAAAAAAACATAATATAGAAGATGGAAGATGCTGGGAAGAAAAGTTTTACTTACGCCGCTCCGTCTGGAAGTCATTGCGACGATAGGACTCCACGAATTCGTGTGCGGATTGTATCTCTCGGCGCTGGACAATTCCATGCAATCGTCGCGTCCGCCGACGGCGTAGATGAGATTGTTGAAAACGGCACAACCGAGATGTTTCCGTCTGGTCGACATGGGCGACACTTGCGACCACTTGTTTTGACGGGGATCGTATCTCTCCACGGTGTTCAGAGGCGCTTGGCCATCGGACCCGCCGATCGCGTATAGATATCCCCCGAGCACCGCAACCGCGACCCCTAATCTTCTCGTCGTCATCGGCGATACTTTTGACCATTTGTTCTCCTTCGGATCGTACCTGAAGAAAGCCATTCTTATAATCTTCCCAACTTTTTATGCGCCGCCGAAGTATCAATTACGAATTAATCTCATAAAAACGCTAGCAGCAAGTGCTGATCACTCACCTTTCGACATGATTCAGACACTGAACCCCGTCCTGTCCCCCAACCGCGTAAAGAAAACCATCGAGTACAGCGACGCCGACGCTCGTTCTGCAGGAAGTCGTCGGCGCGACGTCGCACGACCACTGATTCGTTTGAGGATCGTATCTCTCGATGCTGTTCAGATAGCTCTGTCCGTCGTGTCCGCCGACGGCGTAGAGCAAATCGTTGAGCACGGTAACGCCGACGCCGCATCGTCGCTTGCTCATCGGCGCGACCATCTTCCAATCGGCCGTGTTCGGATCGAAGCGCTCGACGGACGCTATCGCGTCGCCGGAGCACCATCCGCCGACGGCGAACAAAACTTCGCCGCGTCTCGTTGGCTTGCGCGGTCGGGTTCTTGGTCCCTGCATCAACGGTCGTTCCTGCGGCAGCAGAAGATAATTCTTCGCCTCGTCGACGAGATCGCGACAGGCGTCGTCCGATCGAACCAGCAGATCGGAGCCCACCGTGCCGACGAGAAACTTCGGGCTCAGCAACGGCAATCGCACGTGTTGCAACACCTGCGCCAAATGCTGCCGGCGCTCGCCGACGTTGTACTTGACCCAGTTCATCACAGCGTTGAATACCTGCTCCTCCGTGCGGACGTTCAACTCGTCCGAGGATATTATATCGACGAGCTGGCTGACCGGAAGCAAAAGAAATTCTTCGCTTTCCATTACCTATCGGAACGAAAAAACAGAGAAACGCGAATTACAGACGAGAGTTTCGTGTCGTTGAAGATGCAAATTGTCCGTTGGATTTACCTCTTGAAAATTGTGCTGGGTAAATTTGTCAGCGATCCTCAGGAGCTCGCGACACGAGTGCGTGTCGGCGAACGCTCGTATACCTAGACAATTCGACGGATCCAATTGCCGTTTAAGAAACTCGCAACAGATATCCTGTATCTCGGCGAGCTGTAGAAGACAAGCGGCTGGCAGTAGCGTCTGAACGTTCGACTCCTCGACGATGATGTGCGACGTGTAGCAAAAATCTATCAGAAGCTCCATAGCCACCTCGTCGATGTCCCTTATCGTCACCTCGGTCTGACGAGATTCGGCCAGTTCGCCGGTGAACATCGCCCTGATTTTTTTTTCATACAGTTCTCTCATCAAGCCGAAAAACATTGGTCTCACAAAATCACAGAGGTTCGGAGAGATTGACAAAAGGCTCATAGTTTGGGAAACAAAGCCGCACGAAAAAGAATCGAAAAAGGTAACGGATGCAAATAAACTCGGGACAACGGAAAGAAAAGTGAATTACCTGAAGTAAGGGCTGCAGGCCGAGAGTATGACTCTGTGAGCAAAGATTTTTCTCGTTCCCACGTTCAGAACGACGTCGCATAACTCACGATGTCTTCGCAATACGTTCAACTCGGTGAGCGTCGCCCGCGGATGTTTCTCGGATGTGTGACTGAGCCGCGCGGGTGACGGCGCCCGCTCGATCACCATTTCGCCCATCCTCTGGCCAGAGGATAGGGCGCAGTTCACGGACGATGAGGATGATGATGCCGTAGACGATGACGAGCCAGCAGGTCCACCGGGAGCCGCAGCTAGCGCAGCGGCCGACGATGCCGCCGACGCTGCTGTCGCTGCTGCTCCGGCACCCGTACCACCCGAGGCAAGTCCTCGGCTACCCCCGGCTAGCTGAAGTCGCAGCGGGGGTGACGCCCAACCCCACACCGAGTCTATCTGCAACACCATTCACCAACGACCGAGCTTGGGTCAACTCTGCGTTTCCCTTGTCTACTCGAACGCTGATGAATCCGAAATTCAGTTTCCAAACGGCTGAACGACCATTCGATAGATCTTTCGCATCTCAAGGATTTTTACTGTACTCGCGCTTGCGACGATCCAATCCGAGATTCGACGACAAATTCGGGACGTCCGAATCAAAATCGCGAGCGTTGCAAAAAGCGTGTCGATTTTTTATCGCGAATCAAAAAAGGGAGGTGAGTTATTTTAAATGATTGATAATCGTCATGCAACAAGAAATAATAGGTTGATTTGAAAAATTTGGATAATTTGAATACTTTTGGACATTCCAATAATATCAATGAGAATAATTTTTAAAAATCACATGAGATAAATTTTTAAAAATCGAAAATTTGAAAAATTCGTATAATTGAAAAATAATTGTATTTCTTGCGGCACATTTTATTGAACGGCGCTACAGATTCGATCTGCCTATTTGTACCCCAAAAAATTTCGGGAGACGGTGACTACTCGAAAATATGATTACGATGCTTTTGGCAAACAACGAACGATATCTTGTCTCTCACGTCGCACAGGGGATTGGCGCAGGATGAAAAAGAAATTAACGACAAACTCATTGACGCGTAAACTTTACCTTTGATGCTTTGAGAAACCAGGAGGCGAGAAATAGCGATATTCGATTCTTCTCCGCCGTTTCTCGTTCGTTTCTATCGCGATCCACTTTTGCTATTCATTTTGACGTTTGTGCGTTTTTTCTCTTGTAGGGCGTCCGTCTCTTTGGCACGGCTTGCGCTGTCGGAGCTGAAAAATTGTACATTTTTTTAAACGCTGATTCCATTGGTCTTCGACAATCTCCGGCAGAAGCTTATAAACAGTTTCACATTTTCATTCGAGAGTTACGGCGATTCGAAGTGAGTAATCGACGAGTCGCGAATTTTCATAAAAATTCGCGACATTCAAAATCGTAGTGTTTCGTTCTCGAACGAAAGAATCTACGATAAAAACTATAAAAACTCACCACCCCCGATGCTCCTGGAGTCGAAACCCAACAGTCGAGACGAGAAAGCAATTTTTCGTGCACGAAAACTTCGTAATCGTGACTTACGTTCGATTTCTATTCGAATTCTTGCGTGTATCCAATTTTTTTCACGAGCTTATCGCACTGCACACTCCCGAAAAATATTGGTATATTCCTGTATTGTTTTTTTTTTTTGTTTGTTATTTGGCAATTTTCGTTCTTTTTTTATCGAGAAATCTCCGAATCGGCGGAACGCGAATTGGTCGCCCCCACCGAGGGTGAAATTCTTCGCGTGAATCGTGTCGCGCGCGCGGACAACGCGAGTATTTATCTCGACATGCTCACGCGTTTTTTAATTTATCTCCTTTCTTCTTCTCTTTGACAATCAATCGTGTGTGTATTACGCGACACGGGACACGATCGTGTACATCGGGTCGGAAAACCCAGATGCGACACGATCCCAAATGCGGCGATTACAACAGAGACTAGCTAACGCCAAACGAATCTCGGGGCGTTAGAATTCGATGGCAGCGCCACCGCTGTCTTCGGGGGGTAGGCGAGGGCGGCGAAGCTGTGTGCGGGCGCGCGGATATCGCGCGGCTTATCTATCGTCGGCACCAAAAACAACTCCGTAAATGATGATTTGAAGGCGTCACTCGCTTGCGTATCGCTGCTTCGAATCAGCTGTTATTTATTTATTAAAAAAAAAAGGAATTTGACAATCGTCACGATTGTTTTAAAACTCTATAAATACCACACGAGATTAATCGAATTATCGTATTATCAGTGCGTCGCGACAATTGTACTCAAATTAGACAAAAAAAAGGTTAGTACCCGCAATTCTTTGCTCGCTAATTGCGTCGAGAACGCAGAAAATTGTTTCTACGTAACTAACAAAAAAAATTTTACAATAGTCCGAAAAATAATGGAAATATTTATGCTCCTGTTACTCGATTGTTCGTTACGGCGATAACTCCGAAAATTAATTTGACCTTGGCATTGAGAATTCCACAAAAATATTTCATTAATACGTTTGAAGCTCACATTGGCGAAGCAGAGAACATCGAAAAATCATAAAAATTATGAGAGTATTGACATTATTCTTATGATGGACATTTTTTTTGTACGCAGTAGAATCGAAGCTGTGTTTCTCAGTAATAAAGCATCGTAAAAATGTTATCCATGGAACGTATACCCGACCAAGTGGGCTACTTGGTCCTTACCGAAGACGGCGCAGTTTTGACGGTAACGCTTTTATAATAAAATATAGATAAAATAGAAGAGTATTGTGTAACGAAACTTTTCAGCGATAAAAATTTCGAAAATAATTGCAAAAACCTTTTTTTTTACAACTACAGTCAGGTGGTGAATTGGAGAATGACGAAAGAATCGCAAACGTAGTGACGGGTCTGGTGACGCTGACGGACAAAATCGATCCCAAAGCCTTCAGGCCCAACGAGCTCTTCGAAAAAATATCCATAACTTATCCTGATCATTGTTACATAATATGCCTGTCAAACAAGAAGATTCACGTGTTGAAGAAACGATTGCGCCCGTCTTCCGAATCTCAGTCGAATGAGAGGCCGACCATGGTTGATCTTTAGGCAAAAAGAAAATTCAGGGGTCGAATCAGGGACTGATGATGATTTTTTGCATCGAATTTTTCTATTCGACTCCCCTTCGGCGTGTGAAAAAGAAAAATGAATTTTGGATTCAATAAAACATTTATTTCATTGAGAAACTCGAACGAAGGAAAGAAAAGAATGTTAAAACGATTTGTGCAAGACGAATTCTTTGTTATCGTAGAATTAGAAACGCGCGAAATTGTATTTTTTTCATCAATTTAAATGGACGGGAAATTCAATTATTATATCGGGGTTTCGATGTTTTGTTATTCTTCCAATAAATTTGCATCTTGCTCGAATTCAGTTGATTTTTACGCGTAAATTGAGTCTTGCATTGTAATGGATCTGATGAGGTAGATTTAATGATTGATCGAGTAGCGCGAAATCGCTTCTATGTATACCCATGTTTTTCAATAAATGTTATATATATTCCTAGCCGGCGTTTCGTTTCGTCCTATTTCTTAAATCAAGCTTTGATGGTTTCATAACATTTTATTACAAAAAAAATGGAATGAAATAACAATAATAATAATTTAATAATTATTCAAAATAACGGCGTTCGAGAAAAGTAAACAAAAATATAATTAAAGGAAAATGATTTCTGAACTTTTGAGCAATTTTCGTAATTATGATTCAATAATTAATATAATTTATTTACAATGATTATTATTACATTATTATTTTGCGCGCTGTACATAAAAAAACTTGCAACTACTTTCTTGCCGTTGAAGATTCTAAAGCTTTCGATCGCAGGGTGAAATGCTCGATTATTCGCTTCATTCAATACGCCTTAATCGATGTGTTTTTAGCTTTTGGTAAATATAAAATTCTTTGTATAAAAGAGAAAAATTGCAGATGTTACGTTTCGCTGTCCGAGCTCGTAGTTTCGTAACTAACGAGAGAAACGTTCCCACCGGGTTTGGACGAAGACGTCGAAGGTTTCGGCAAAATCGCCGGTGGAGCGTCGTCCCGTTTTATGACGTCGAAGCTCGTCGTGCCTCGAGACGTTCCTTTCGCTCTTTCTCTCGATCGCGCCACGGAAACTAGCCTCTTCAAGGGTAAACTAGACGATTTTTTCGTATCTGCAAAATAAATTAATAAACCTAAGTGTAAACAGAAAAGCAGAGCTACGATATTCTTGAGTCAATGTCCAAAGTGTAAAAAAGTCGAATTTCGGCAATATTCTTTTTAAATTTTCTTCTGCTAAATCTGTATTCATAATTTCTAATAAAATTGAGAAATTCTTTTGCGAATTGCAAACCTTTTCTGTTTTGTACAAGCAAACGCGCCAGTTTCACGTCGTCCTCGTGTTCATTAACCAGGTCTATGCTGAGTCCAGTTTTCTTCAGCAAGGCCTGATCCGACCTCTTGGCTCGTTGAAGTTCTTTCTTGCGAGCCTGAACAAATGAACCAATAGATCGCTTTAATATTCGCGACCGTTGAAAACGATTTTCCTCGAAAATTTCGTAACAAACCCTAAACGACGCTCGCAGCGCGGAATTCGAGGCGTAATCGTCGCCCCACTGAGCCTCGTTCAGGGCGATAGCGCTGTCCAATCCGGAATCTCGCGAACGGGCAGTTTTCGTATCCTCGACGCCGTGCTCAAGTTTGTACATCGCGTCGTCGTACAAGCGTCGAGATACTTCCTTCGTCTCCGGGACAACTTGTTCGTTTTCCTTGGGATCCCAACGATTCTCTTGTCGTCGAGCGCCGCTCACGATCACGTAATCAAGATTCTATAATCGATTATGACAAATTGCTTAATATTAACAGACACCCTTTCGCAATGAAAAACTGTAAAAATCGGCTAAATGGCAAAAAACTGAATATAAACAAAACTTTCTATCGGATAATAACAATAATAATATTCGAATGATATAATTATTATTCTTCTGCAAATTGAATAAAAAAAAAAGTTATTTTCTATACAATTAATTCTTATCGAAAAAAAATAAATGAGTGAAATAATTATGTGATAGTTAATAAAAAATTACGAAAATTTTTTAAATACCGCCGGATCCGTCTTGATTTCGAAATGATTGTCGCACAGATGGCACTTCATCCGAAACTGGTAGAGCGGCGTGCTGTAGTACATTCCGACTTTTGTCTTTTCCGCGTTGTAACGCACCCCCATGCCGATGTGATTGCCGCATCCGTCGCACCATATGTTGTACGGCATTTCGAAGCGAATTATGAGTATGCCCATGTGAAGTTTTCTGGCTCTCTCTCGTAGGGCATGGGTGCCCATAAATTTGTTCAGGCCTCCCACCTTTGGATCGTAATCCGGAGGATAGTAGTGATTCTGTCCCTTTCGTTCACCCATTTTTACTGAAAAATGGTAATTTGCATTGAATTATTAATACTCATCGTATTAATTACCTTAGACATTGAATTAAGCACTGAACAAAAATAAATCGATAATTCTCGCGTTTCCAAAACGTGATTTGTGACCAAAAATCTTAAAATAACAATGTGAGTAAATAAATAAAAATTTGGCGAAAAGTTGTTTATTTGTTTATTTATTCAAAACTCTCGGCCTGGGATACAAAATATTTACCTTTTTGTTAGCGCTGTTCACGGTAGAGGTTAAGCTCGTTCGAAGTTTCACGCGAATTCTCTTTCGATCAATTTATTGATTCGAATGTTTGCACTACACGAGTTGCGAGCCCCAACAATGTGGCATATTTTCTCCTAGACGCCTCTTCGTTTGTCAACTTCGTTGTTACAATATTTATACAAAAAACCAGCCTCGAGCTTCGTTCGCTGTCATTGGCGACGAGGCCGTGGTTTTGTTGTTCGCACGCAGCGCCCCCTGGCGGACATCATAGAAGGGTTCACCTTACCATTCGCACGGGAAATTCGTTGCAAATCTTTGACTTAGCGACTGCGGAACGACAGTTGAATCCGTGAGGTGCTGCCGCGCGGAGCGGGAATCGAGGTGCGCGATATGAAATAACGAAAGAAATCATCGGCATCGAGACGCGAGTGTGTTTATTTACTCGGAATAACTTTAACTCTCGTTTGTGGATGAGAAATATTGTGTTCGTTCGACAGTGGCGAGTGATTTGTTCGGTAAACAGAAATGCGATTGACAACCCTTTTCTCAACGCGTGGGGCTCGAAGGTCAACGGAAAAGAAGGTAAGATCTTGACTTAAGAATTAACGTCAATGCTTTGCAAAAATAATGTCAACGTGGGATGCGATATTGTACTCAAACGAATTGTTAGTACACGATCATAAATCATTATTTCTTATCCACACTTTGTCTCGTTCAACGTTGTCCGAAAATCGCGATCGACTCGAAACAATCGTGAATTTCGTCGTCGTTTCTCGTTTTCTTCGGAATCACCGCGAATTCGATGCCTACCGAATGGAAGCTCGAAAAAAGAAAATTGCCGCGTAGTAATGCATAAATAAGTTGCGTTGTCGAAGGCGCCAGCGGGCATTGTCGTCGCGAGGAGTTTCGTCGCGTGCATTCGCGTTGCCCATTCGTCGCGAGTATAGCGCGTGTAACGATCCGCGGGATAACAGTAATCCATCGATGTCACGCGACAAAACAGGTGGACCGGATGTTCCGCGAATCGCAGGTGGTCGGCCCAGGTGGTTGGTTTCGCGCTAGAACGCGCGTTATTGTCTTCTCCATCAACGATTTCGAACCAATTTCGTGCGTCCCGATGCTGCTATATGCGGTCCTACGTCGTCGCGTCACGCGCCTCTCTCGGCTCGATCAGTTTCCTGTCTCTCGCCCCGAGAATTTCCGCACGTTCGACTGCGCCTTCCGAGACGAACCCATCGCATTCGCGAGCGAAGTGTCCCGTCTCGTTTGGCTCGCGAAATTCCTTTCGACGATTCTACAATGCAGTTAGGTTTCGACCGCGGATCTCGAGTGAGGTTAAGATAGCGTCGAGCGCGGTATCTTCTCGCGGCGTCAACGTAACTTGTTGACAATCGTTTTTCGCAGGCGAATAACGTCGACTATGCAGTCGCTGCAAGTGTCGCACGAAAGGAATCGTTTGTCGACGAGACAAACACGAAATTGGGACTTTGAAAATCGATCTGCATTTTTTTACCCAACGACGAGAAAATAATCAGTTTTTAGAGAATTTTAACGACTATAATTTTTTTTTCGATTTCGATTTATGTCCATAAAATGTATTGCTCGATTAGCGAATTCTCACGTTGATAGACGAAACGTTTGGTAGGGTGAAAAACGAGAGAAAAAAAAGACTGGCAATCCGGCCCAGTGATGGAAGAATTCAGTCGCGATATACGATCGGCTGCAGTGTTACGGCTCGCGGAATAGCGTAGCCGTAACCGGTAGGCAAAGCCGAATGTCCGAGCGCGGAAGAGCGGGAATAAAAAATAGAGAGAAAGAGAAAAACGCATGCCATCCGAAATGCAGAATTGACAGAGCTTTAACCCGGTAAAACACCTGGGGCTTTTCGTTCGCAAAGGCGAGTTTGCGTTTTTTTTATCTTCTTTTTTTTATCTTTTTTACGACACGTCTCCGTACCTTTTATACGACGTCGATGTGGCGCATCCGTATGTATACCCCCTTTGCCGTTCCGCGATCGCGCTCGCACGTGACCCTTCGCTATTCATTCGTCCGTGTGTCACGTACATTTATCGCTCACCATTCAACGGAATGGCTTAACACCGTCCGGGCTAATAGAAAGTAAAGAAAAAAAAAAACTCAATCTCGAAACCTCGAATTTTCGTGCAGCGATTAAAAATCCAACGATTCGCGCGAAATCCTTCGCGTTGTAGGTTCATTTGTGACTTTCTTTTACAACTGAGCAATAAGATGAATTAAATACTTTAGAGAATCTTTTCTCTCTAATTGCTAATTGCCCATTAATTAATTTTTTTTTAATTACCATATAAATAGAAAATAGATCAAAAATCGATGAAATATTATTTAATTAATGTTTCGTTCGAATGCAGGAAACATCCGAAGGTTATTGGAAGAAAAAAAAATTGGCAATTTCGTTGTTGGAAAATTTGAGAGTTCAGCATTTTACGAGAGTTTTAACGTTCCTTTAATCGTCGTAAAATCTCGTAACCTCTGATGGCTCAGATCTCCCCGTCGCCCCCCAATTTAATTATTCGAATGCGATTCGGCGGGCCGATAATCGAGTAGAGATTATACGTTCCATACATAATAATCAGGGAACGCATTTGCGACGCGCGTATCCATAAACTAAGGCAGCGGCGGACACAGTTGATCCACTTAAAATCGTGGGAGCGGCGAATAATATCGATGGGTGCGTTTTGACCGTCCCCCACACCCCGCCCCCCTCTTTAGCCATTCTCGGTAGTGCACAGTCGAGGGGGCTGAAGGGGGTTGATCGGCGGCAACGCGCTAAATCGATTTTCATAAAATTAACGACGCGGCTTATGAATTCCTCCGCGTTAACGCACGAACGAGCTCTCTAAATATTCGTTAATTTTTCATTTCAAAGACGTATTTGTCGTATATTCGGAGTTGCGATCATTAATATGTTTTTACTATTTGCAAGAATTTTTTTTATGCATTCTTAAGACGACAATGTTTATCACATAGTTTTTTCATTAGATTTATCTTTAGATAAATCTAAAAAAATTACACCATGTCGGTAAATGTTCGCAAAATTATTCTACCACTTGTCGTAAGACTTTAAAGGGGATAAAAAGTGATATATTGGTGCATAAAAATTTTAAGAATATCAATTTGAAATTAAATTCGAAGTAAAATTATTAAAAAATATAAACATAAAATTCCGATATTTTTTTTTCACTCGAACATAAAAATTACGGATGGCCACCACAGTCGCAAATTTTCTCGGTCTCCGATAAAATTGCTCGATAGTTCGCAATGGCGTTTCCACCGCGACTCCCTTTCTTTTTCGTACACGAGACGACGATGACACCGAGTTCAATATTGTTCGAGTCTGCGGAAGCGAACTCGTGCGACCGAGCAATCAGGCGGAGTTATTCCCGTCGTTTCTCTTCGCGGGCCTCGAAACTTCTTCGACGACACGACAGTTCGGCGATACCCTTGACGTTAACTCGATCTTCAAGTATAAAATGTAATTGACGAACGCCCACACACGACGCGACTTCGAGGATACTCCAGTGTCGCGTCGTTGACCGAAATATCAAAGGCGGAAGTCAACTTCGTAAACGATCGCGCGTGTCCCATAGGGACCATACCCCGATATAGTTTGATGCAGAAGTTTCTACTCCGAAAGGCTAAAAGCAACCCTTACCACGTATCAACTCCCCCCAACCCCCTCTCGATCGGCAATCGATCTTTCACGGTAGATATTGAAGTTGTCGGTGCCAGGCGGCCGAGACTAATGTTCAAAGAATTTTAGAAGCTTTGGCAAAATTCAATAAACTTTTTTATTCATTCAAATGTTTCATATTTTTTCATCGTAATAATCGTATGATCATAATAATAATATTAAAATTTAATAATAATGATAATAATAATAATAATAATAATATTTTATTTTTATGCTCAACCCTGTTCATCGATATCCCAATAACTCAGATTCCCGTACCAAGATTTTTCTTTTTTTTTTTTTTTCGTGCTTCCAATCGAGACGAAAAATATTGCCGTCGACCCACGCACACTGCGCTCTTTCCACTCTCCCCACCTCCAGTTAGTTTGCCATGTGAAACTTGAAGTTTCGACGAAAAATAGGAAAGTGGAGATCCAGCCGGCGTAAAAGACTCGTCTGCTTCCGCGTTCTCTATACTCCGCACCCCCCCCCCCCCCCCCCCCCCCCCCCCCCCCCCCCCCCCATCCCCCAAAGCTAACACGCCTAGCGTGCAGGAAGCAATCTGTTTTGAATGCTCTACGATCGTTCGGACGTATAACTCGTTTACCCGAGGATTTTCCGTGGTAAAAAGTTTCCTCGATATTTTAAAACCCACCCCACCTTCTCCGCGCCGTTCGCCCTTCCTTTCTCTGCCTCGGTATCAAATTCTCGTGTTCCGACCAATTCCGCTTCCGCTACTCTCCCGACGCATTACTTTTCTTCGGACAAGAGTCTATTTTTTTTTTCGCAGTTTCGCAAAACTTGTAAAAAAATTATTGTGTTCGTAACTTTTTTTTTGCTTTCTTTTTTTCGTTCCTCATTTCGAGCACTTTATTTTCTAGTTTCACCATTTTTATAACGTTTCTCTTCGCGGCACTCTTTCGCCGGCGTTTATTTTCCTTTGCTCACTTTTTTTTTCGTTACGCTTCGTTGATTTTCTTTTTTTTTCAAGTTATTTTCTTTTCCCTCTCCCATGGCGCGGAGCCGTCGGCTCGTTGAATTTTCTACGCGCCGCGCCGTTCGGCAGACCGGCGAGAGAAATATTACAAAGGAAACGAGAGGCGCTGAGAAAAAAACATTCTTTCCGCCTGGAAAGACGAAAAAAATTCTTTGGGCTCTCATCGCAGCCTCTCGTTAAGATAGTAACGATTATTGTAAAAAAAAAGTTTTTGGATTTCCGCGCAACCCCGGGAGAAAGGCGAATAATTTTCACTCCATGGAATTGTTTTTCCGAAGTCTCTCAACGGAACTTATCGATTTATCAGATCACACAGTATCGGTTTCAAAAATCGTACAGTGTACTCGAGTTTCGCCGCTTAAAAAAAAGAAAAGAAAACTCGATGAAACGGATATTTTTATTACCAATCCTGCAGTGTTTTTTCACCAATTATCGTCGGTCTCGGCAAGGAAACCCAATGACCCAGAAAGAACGCGAAAGTAAAAAAAGAACGCTAACTACCGACTGTAATGTACCAGCGACGCGGTTTATCACAGTTCTCACGAGTATGAGGGCCGACAATGGCAGTGGGTATAATTTTTGTACCGTCGAATTCCTCACGTGCTCGGTCGGGCGACGCGAGAAACGTGACACGAACGAGAATTATTGTCTTGGCGAGGGTAAATTATAGTCTCCCCCTGCCCTGTTCATTGGTAATTTCTTCGCCGGGCTGCGCGGCGCGAGATCCTCGGGTAATTTCGCAATTTATGCTTTTGGCTTCTATATCGCTGCGCCGAGTTCGCGTACCTCTCGGTCATTCCTTCTTTTTTTTTCTTCAATTTAGATCCAGTTGCGACGCAACAAAAATCAACGATACGAAGCGTCGTTGACCCTTCTCGTCGCGTCCAAAAAATCAAAATCCTACCTAAACGCCTGAAGCGATTTCCATTTATGGAATACAAAAAGAACAAAACAATGACAGTGATAAGTAGATTAAAAAATTAGTATTTCGCCCCAAACTAAATATCTTATCATCACTTCCCTTTCCGGAAAAAATGTAATTTTCAAGTTTCATTAAGTTTCCTTTTGATGGTTTATGATTCGACTCTCTGTAATGAAGGCATCGTAAAATTCAATTACCCCGCGTTTTCCGTGAGAATGGAAGCCGGAAGTTGCGCGCTTAAAGGGAGACGAAAGCGGAGAAAAAACAACGGGGCTGCACGGCTCCTTTTGCTCTGGCTCGACGAGGAAGAGTAGCAAATTGCAACTTTGTGCTTTACTTTTTGACGTGGGGTCACGACGGGAGAGGACACCGCAGCGCTTTCGAAAGAGTGTTCGTGCATTATCGTAATTGAAAAACGACGATGTCGGTGCGCTATTAGAGTGCTTCATTTTTATTATTTACATGTTTTTATTTATTTTTTGACTGGTTTCCGCTCTTAGAGAAAACTTTTTTTTAAATACTGTACAAAAGTGTTCTTATGACAGTAATTCCTTTCATTCGATCATAATTTGCATCAAGAGATTGTCGTCGCCCGGATTGCTTACATAAGTTATTAGCGTTATTCAATTTTCGTTCTTTTTACATAGTTTAAGCAATTTTTTCCTAATACCGATCGCCACGAGTACGTCGTGTTACGATATCGATCATAACTGTGATGGGATCTCGGCGGTAGATGAGTAGAACAATCAAACGGGAGCTAGAGGGATAGAGGCGCATTATCGGGCGGCGGCAAGCTCCGAATATAATCCCTTTGTCGTTCGCTCCGGACGCCAGCTTCAATTATAATCAGTCGGATATTCCCATCGTCGCTGCTTCAATATCCCCCTCCCTCTTGGCTCCTCCTGCCGATCGTCCTTTGCCCTTCGCTATTGGGCTCTACAGGTTGCTTCAAAAATCATCGTTTACCATTGCAAAAAATGCTTTTGTGTCTTTGTGTAGGGGATCTTGTTTCTAATTCTTCTGAATTACGAGGGTCGGGAAATTTCAGACAATGAAGGATTATTGCATAATTTTCCACGTGCAAAAAAACGTCAGAATTCTCATAGTATTTTCTGATGAATTTTTTAAGTTCGTGTGGAAAAAGATTCGTTGATCAGTTTG
This sequence comes from Ischnus inquisitorius, assembly GCA_963924025.1. Lineage (NCBI taxonomy): Eukaryota > Metazoa > Arthropoda > Insecta > Hymenoptera > Ichneumonidae > Ischnus > Ischnus inquisitorius. The sequence goes on along the minus strand of OZ001243.1, from coordinate 1,587,581 downwards.
CCAACTTTTTTGTGTACACAAAAAATGGATAGAATTCCCGATTTTGTCGAATCAGCGCCGCAAAGATCCCATCTCTTAAGATCCATGGTCAGTCCAGATTATTTTAAGTTTCGACAAATGATACGGCCTGCGTAAACGTTGACGGTGTTCTACCGTCATATCGTCGTTCAATGCGATGGATACGTTGCGTATTCGGATTTTGAGGTCTGTCCGCCTTTGGGAATACACTGCGATAGAGGCGCAAGCTACAGGGAAGCGAAAACGGAAGCTGCGTTATGGGGAACATAATGAAATTTCGCATTTGCGACCGTTGCAAATTAGCGCGAAAGTTCAATGGTTCGAAGCTCCGAATTAGCCAAGCTATTCATGCGCATTACAAGCCTGGGCGGCGAACGATCCGTCCGACGAGTTTCACAAATGCGTTGCTAACAGGACGAATTTGTAAAAAAAAAAGAATGTTCAACGAATTTATTGTTTATTGCGATAATATTGTCGATCGACGTGAACCCGGCAGGATTCGCTATTGCAAAACTTTTCTCTTCGCGAACCGGTCAACCGGGGACGGACGCAATGTTCAAGCCTTTGAATGCCGCTTTGATTGGAGACTCTCGCCGTAACGTTCTCGCGTTCGATGATGTCGTTCAAGTTGAAACCCGCTCGCCCCTATCGCTTGGCCGCTTGATTTTCGAGCGCGTTTATCTCTATCCTTCGTCGGGCAGTTCGCGCACACATGCACATGCACATACGAAGCCGAGAAATGGGGGAAACTGAATCGGGAATCGAGTCCATTCGACTGAATCGGCGCATGCAACTCTATAACTAAACTCGTTATACGAGGTATGAACTATTTTTTCTTTCCCAGTTTATGTTACACAATCGCTTACTCCTAAATGATAAATGTTAGTTATGATAATTCTGTTTGTTAATATCGTATTATATAGAAGAATTGTTTTTGAATGAACTCAATTCCTTCGCCTGCCTACTTCCGTTCGTTTCTCTTCATCATTTCTTGCCCGCTCCATTTCGCTTCGATACTTTTCGAGTTCGCCCTCTCGTCTCATCTGTTTCGACTCGACCTTCGATACTCCATTTTCCTTCACCGAAATAAAACTCGTACGAAACTTTCGCCTTTCGTGTCGTCCGCGTCGCAGTAACCTCCGGACTATACGCGGTCGAGGTTTCCAATGGCTTTTGCCACCCCCCCACAAAGTGGGGCGTGTGGTCGAGGTCCACGTGTGTCTTTCTTATCGGCTGTCTATATCTCCAAGCGAAACTATATCGTATATTGTATTACAGTGTAGTAGTATTGTAGCACCGACGGTACGATCGTAGTATATCGTGACCCGCGTTGCCAACGCCGACCGTAAAGGAGTTAGCCGGTCCCGGTGGGAGGGTTAATAGCTTCGCCTAGGCTTATGTCAGCGTTGAAATTTCATCGAGATCGATCTGTTGCTACTGTCCACGCTGGCTTTTCCACATCCCCTCCCTCTTTCGCTCCTCCTCCACCGAAGGCTATAGCTCTGGCATCGCTCTTACAACTCTATTCCCCCTGACAATGTAATGCACGACATTACATTACTTGACCATCGCTGAAGGTTTCTATTCCGTTTTTTAATTAGTTTTTTCATTTTTATAAAGTACATACATTTGTTTATTGATTCCTCAAGGGGATTTTATCGATTCTTCATGGCATTTTTTTCATTTACAATGTCAATCGGAATGCAAATTTGTTAATGAATAAATGGCTTTTATAATAGGCAGGGCTACTGACCACTATACTACCGAAGATGAATGTTGCTGTTCCCGGAATGCGAGGACTGGGGTTGGTCCTATAGTCGTTCCGTGGTCTCAACGTTCCGGGGTGTAAATACATGCTATAGCATACGGTATACCAGGATATAGGAGCCATAGGCTTGTACGATGCCCTTTAGATTATCTAGCATTGCCACCGCTATTACTATAGCGAGGGCCGGGTCGGTGAAGTTGAGGAAAGATGGCCTACCCTCTTTTCCACCCTTGATTCCTCTGCTCGGCGACTATCGGATGCCCGACCCCCTTCCCTCCCCGTCCGCCCTCGTACTGGCTGTGGCCAAGACTGACAAGCAGCCTGTTGCGTGACCCGTTCGATCAATATCTTTCCTCCTATGGTTTTAACCCTCGTGTGTGCTATATATGCCCTCTTGCGATGCCCCCCCGCGATACACTGCACTCCACTCGAAAGGGACCGAGAAATTCTACACTTAATCTTGTTATTCGCGCTCCCCCCTTGACTCGATTATATCTTCTCACATCCTGAACTCGTTTCCTCGTACTAGACGTGAAAAACATTGAATTTAGAAAAAAAAAATCGTTATCGCGTGGTGCAAACAATTTTGCAAAAATTCCTTTTTCTTAAATTCCAAAAATTTTAGACTATACAGTTTTGTACGAAATTTCTCAACAATTTTTTTCTCAAATCATAATTTGGTCAGATTTGGTACGAGAGAGTCAACAGTTCGATGAGTTTCCAATACTCAATTATCGTCGAAGCGTTAAATGAAAAAAAGAGAATTAAAAAAAACGGAAGAAACGGCTCGCCCGTAATCCGAATTGTGCACTTAACAACGGCACTGCATACACCACAGTCGACGGAGCCTCGATTTGAAAGCGCCATAACTTCGGCATGCAGATGCCGCTTCTTTTGTTTCCTTCACTTCCATTTCCGTAGACTTCCACTTTTCGATTTTTCCTGACTCAGGAAGTAACTGCACTCGGTGTTTTTTTTTTTTTCATTCCGAATCAGGCGTTGTTTTTCTTCTCTCTCCGTATTGTTCTTGCACTTCGCTCCGCTTCACCTTCGCTCGGTCGGGATTATGTGGCAAGAAAATGCCCGGAGATAAACGTCAGCGAAGGGTGAAAGCAGCTAGAACTTCAGTCTCGAAAGAAACACTTCCAAGCTCTAGAAAAAAACAAAGTTGGAAAGCCGCTTCAACTTTGAGATCGCTCGGTATGCACACATTCGACGGTCTCGTAAGAGTCGCATGTGTTGTTTTTATTGCTTTTCTTCTTTTTTGGAATGTATACAAATTTTTTCGCTCGTTCCCGAGTTATGAACCCTAGCATTTCCACCATGGCAATTATGCAATGTGCCAAAGACCTTCGGAAATTTGAACGCGTAAAAGGAGTCATTTACAATCAATTTCTCTTTGCTTTTGACTCTTCCGTAGCAATGTTGCGGAATATTTGCGCAGCACGTAAAGCAAGTCTATGGGCGACAGGGTAAAAAAAAAATTATGAATCGTGTATCGAAAACCAGTGGGTAAAGTACGTTTGTGAGAGTATTTGGTGCATTCCATGCACTGCGCGTAATGCACCTATCACTTGACTCGAAGAGGTCGACTCGAGAGTTACATGGAAACGCTCTTGTCTATGTATCAGCGTACACAATTTACCGTGTAGCTACCTCCGAGCTACTTGTGCCCGTATCCCCACTCTGCATGCGCACGTGTCCGACTACATGTAACGGGGACAGTGTACAGAGTGCACGATGGTTGGACGCTCATCGTACGTTCGATGGTAGTGATTGTCATATTTGAGTCGATTTTCCCAGACCAATGCAACGGACCACAGAGACTGCCAATGCTTGAGGGTGGCCAACATTGTGCCGAGATAAGCTTCGTCGTCGACGTTGTCTGCTAACGGTCAATGATATGTGCCGTGGGCAGGGGGTAAACGGTATGCAGAGAAGGGCAGAGAGCGTTGGTCAGGGTAGTACACTAACCTCCATACAGCATCGACGAAAGCTGATAGAAAAGATTTTCATGCTCGAAGAGTTTATCGACAAATGTATATAAACTCGGAAAAAAAAAAAAAGAAATATTGAATTTACTATAATGATATGAATTTCTACATTCAAATATTGGAATTGTTGAAACCGTCAGAATTATTCGAATGATTGAAACCATTCAATTTAATACGGATGCCATGAATATTCGTACATTTATATATTAACAGTACAGAAAATAATTTGACATTTCATCTAATTTCTTTTGTTTTTCGAGAATGCTTAAATATAAATCACAGTCCAGGGAATTTTACATTCCGACAAATCTGAAGGAACTATGTCAATTTTAAATTACTAGGTCCATTAAATTTACTTCGAATTTATATTGTTACAGAAATAATATAATGAATTCAAAGAATAATGAACGAGACGAATTATACTGTTCGTTTTCGTTTTTTCTTTTCATTTCGAGGCCCGCGATGCGATATCAGTAACAATTGGAATCGCGGCCTTTTGGTGGCCTTTGAATTCTCCCGAAATCGGCGGGGACATTGTTCAGTGTATATTTACAGTCTCGTTCGTGGTGACCATTGCAATGCCTTCACGTGCCATTCTGCCTCAATGGGTCGATTCTGTCCCATTGAGTTCAACCACCGAAATCGCTATCAAACGGTAATATCACATTCGACGAGACCGTAAACACCATTGACGATTTGCGGCGACCTAAATCCTTTTTTATTCTTTTCGATTTTTGCTATTCCGTCACCAATTTGATCGCAATACATTCTTTTTTGTCCGTCGGAACGTTTTTTCGTCGTTCATTCGGATCGCTCGAATTTTTTTTTCAATATGGAATCATTCACAGGAATCATGCAATTTTTACGACAAAGAGAATTGTTTTTTCCTCGAGCGAAATAAAATCGCCGCGATTCGTTGTTTCGGCGAGTGACGTCATTTTGGAAGTTCCCGATTGAAACTTTGCCGAATCCCGAAGCTCCCGGTGTCGGATTGAATCGAACAGTTTCGATCGGACAGTTAGGAGTATTTACAGCCGGTGGTAGATCCATTTCTCCGCGCGTTCCGCGGCTCCTCTCACTCGTAAAACTACAAACCAATTAGACCGGAGCTATTCCTATCGATCGAACAACGCGCGGCATTCGGACGAAGACGCTAGATTTTCTGGGTTAACCCAGAATGACGATTCAAAAGGATGCCACCATCTTTTTTAAAGCTAAGATCTCATCCGACCTTCGTTCGATAATTGTTTGAAAAAACAAAAGGCGAAGATTATTGTGCTTTTATCTCGAAATCCTGAAACATGAACATTGTTCGGGGTATTCACTTCCGTCGCTTATGGAAGGGCTCGGTTCCGAACGAGTTCGAAGGGAATCGAAAGGATGGATGGAAGCAAAGGTTGAATAGGGGGTGCAGCAAAACCGGCGGCAGGGGAAGAAGAGAGATGGCAGGCGGGTACTTTCCCCGTGACCTGCAGGAGCCGGATGGAGGCTGCCAGCAGGTGGCAGGTTCGCTGCGTATCGATTTCTTACGAATCTAGCCGGGCTTGTGCTTCGCAATCGCTATATACCTAAAGGCTAAAGCTATACACATCTCACGTACCCCTTCCTTCTCTGGCTCTCGCGGCTTTCCCTCACTGTGACTGCGACGTGCCTTAGACTACTGACAATGTTACCGGGGGTCTACTGCTCCTGCGGCCTTTTGCGCTCGAAAGATGTAGAACAATCGCCCGAAATTCTCGCGACTCCGGAACCCAGTTTCTGGAGCTTTGTTCTTCATCCGGTTATAAATCGAATATACGGATAAGTGTGATCTAAAAGTTGATTGAAATCAATGAGAAGATGGTAATTAACTCTTATATTAGATTCAAAATCGAGGTCGAGCCGAATCTAACATTTCCGAGCTTCTGCGCAATCGATTGCGCATGCGGTAGCGAAAAGCGGAATCTTTCTGATCTGGGTCATTGAAAAAAGCGATTGTAATTACTTGAAAACAGTGGTTTTATTTGAAAATATCACAATTATTGGAATTATACGAATCGAACTTTATTCGAACCCGATATCAACAATTGAATGATCTAACCAACGCGCAAGCATTGCGGTGTTTGGACGGGTGACTGCGATTGGCAAGGGACGAACAATGATTGTCGTATGACGCACCATCGAAGCGAGGTGTTGTCCAATCACTATATTGCTTACCCTATTCAAACTAATCGATTGTCAGGTCGTCTTGTGTGGGACATGTTTCCGATGCTCGTTAGGTACTTCGTGACCTCACGAGCCACCCGGTGGTTCGTTAATTGGGCCCAACGTGTCGGCACAACAAGAACCAGCGGCAAGCTTTGTACGATATCCATTCATGCATCCGGCACCAATGAGTTGCCATTCATCGAGACCTCATCCCGTGGATTACTTTCACATTAACGAGATCCCGTCAAAGGCTGTGCAATATAGCTGGGCACGCGAATTCTTTACACGAATTTTGTCGCGACTCGTTGCTGCCGAGTTTGACGGATTCTTTGATATTCGGCTATTCAGCGTGTACGACATTGAGCATTTCGTACTCGGGAATACTCTTTCGAAGGGTAATCTTCGATCATTTTCGAAGTCGTCATTGGCATTGGCGAGGAAAGAAACCATGGCCCGTTGTATACTAATGTTGAAGAGCCAAAGTTTCGACCCTCTAAATTTTCTTTGGGATACAAGATAAGAGTACCTATATCTAATCCCTAGAAAATCGACCCGACAGATGTAAGCTATCTTCACCGGCAACGAAGGTTCATTTTCTACTGAAATGAAATCACTAAAAAAGGTCAAACCGAATTCGACCACATTTACCGATAATTTCCAACAACGAACCAAATTAAGATTAGACCTTAATTTCTAAAAGGTTATATTCGGTGACATCGTTTCAAAAATACTCTCCCACCGGCTTCTTCGGAGGTGATTCCGTAAAATTCGACGGAGCGTGTTCGTTTTGATTCAATTTGCGGCATCGCCGAAAGTTCGTCTATGACTGACGATGGCGTCGTTGAATTTAGATCGGCTAATTGGCTCCGTCGGCTTCGCGGCATTTATTCCAATCTGTTGTGGAGGCGGGAGGGGGGCCAGTGGTAGATCGAGCGTTATCCACTTTTCGACGGAAAGGTTGGTGGCGGCCTTTGATGACGTAAACATTGACCCGCAAGCCGACCTCGGGCCACGGCTATTTTCGTTTAGCTCTCGTCCGAGATTATCCGAAACTACGGAACGGAGGGCCCGAAGGTGACGAAAAAGGATACGACGCGACTTCTTCCCGCTCCTCGGTATTTTGGTATAACTTTTTTGTTTTAATATTCCAGTGGCGAGCTCGTGACGTTACTTGGTCCTCGGTCGTCGGCATTTCGAGAAATACTTATAGGCGAGTTCGGGGCAGTTCGGAATTGCGATTTAAAAATATCGGAGCTACCAGGTCATCAGCATGGTAAGTACTCCAAAGGCGTATCTCATCAAGCATCCCAATTCTCTGAAGTGCCATAAAAAGTCCCGGAAATCGCTGATTTTCTTTCGAACATCTCCGAAGGACCTCCGATTCGATTGACCCCGGTCACCTCTATCTTCTACGAATCGGCCGATAATTAAATATAAAAAAAAACGGAGTTTCTCTTTCGCATTCCAAGAACATGGTAGCCTTTCGCGAGGATCTGTTGCATCCGCTTTTTTTCTTCTTAAGTTTTAGTCGTTTTTTCGACCATGAATCAGAGGTTTGGGTCGCAGGGGGGAAGTCTTCAATGCATCATAAATCAAGATAGAATGGCTATCTAAATATAGATCCGGGCCGTTAGAAACCGATCGATTTCGTCGGACCACCGATTGATTCAATAATTAAATGAACGCTTAAATTGGGATAATCGATCGGCGGCTTCTGAGCGAACGGCCCAACCTTCCTCTTTCGGCCAAAGCTGCGGGTGAATTTCTGAATTTCGATCGATGCATCTTGTCGGCTCATCTCGAAAGCGGACGAACGGACATTTGTCGGGAGTCTGCGTCGAACAATCCGTGAGCTTTACTGCTGGCAATCGACAAACGCCCAACGGGGTGACGCTTTTGAATGGCGATCTTCGAAATTCGCGATCAATGCCGTTTCTATACCCTAAATCGCTTCACCCGTTCTTGGTCATTTGTCGTCGGTTTTTTTGGATCTTTTGCAGCAGCATTTTGGTGACAGAGAACTGACGTGTGGATTGCATGAAAATTAATAAGGCAATTACCGTTGATGTCCGATGATTTTTAGGGATTCAGACGATTCCCTCGGTTTTGCTAGAGTAAAAAAACGTTTTCATTTCCTTAATGAATTATTATAGTCATTAATTACTTTATCACTTGATCATATTTTTTTAAAAATTCTGAGTCTTCAATTCATTGTTAAAAAAGAGGCTTTCAAGAATTTTGCTATAGCATATTTAGAAAGTCAATTGGCTGGAATCGCTGGAGTCTCAATAGAGTTTGCTATTCCGTTGCTTATCGAGATCTTCGTTCCCGTCTTTTGCTATTCTTCTCCAAGCTTGTTCCCTTTTTTTCGCCAATTTCTTACGCTTCCTTTTTTTTCAAACTTAATATTTTGCTTCTTTTTTACGTCTATTCGAGCTTCGGAAGCTGGTGTATACAGTTGCAGGCAGTCTACTTTGCGGTCTTGCATACACGTCTGATCCCTTCTCAGTCTTATTTCTTTTTTTTTTTTTTTTTTTCCCCGCTGCGCATCTGCGAGCTTCCGCTACGACTGCAGCCACTATTCAGCCGCGTGCACCGACGTCGTTCGCTTACGTATGCACCGATGTACCTCCGGTACGTGGGCGTTCCAGTTGCACTCGTGCGCGAGACGATGATATCAGACATCTACAGCATCCCTTCCTCCCAAATCGAATATCACGCTTTTCCCTTCTATCTCGCGACGGTGCGGCTTTAACGCTGGAGACTCTTGAATGTAAAAATCACTCGCGCTAGCCAACGCAACGATATCCAACGACGCTGAGTGCGAAATAACGACTGAAACATGTGACACTGACAACGGTCTAAAAACATCAAAATTCTGAATCAAAATGACGAAAATAAATTGAACGACTAAGATTTAGAAAAAATAAAAAAATTGCTTCGCGACAATTCGAAGGGATTGACCGAGCCGATCGCGAACGATTATTTAATTGTGAGACAAACAATTCATTCGGCGATTGTAACGTGGCGTAACGCTGATTGGGCGCAAGTTGTTTGTCCCACGAGGTACAAAGATGCGGGTGATTCCGCGTCGGCATCTGTGGTCTAATCGTCGCAACGTACGAATCGTTACGAGGGCAGGAGGGTGAGAGGTTGCCCGTTATGTTTGTGTTGCACGTTAGTGTGGCAGCATGCAATTGTCGGCGGAAGAGGCTCGTTATACCCTCAAGTGAAGCGACCAATCGTTACTCGACCGGTCCACGATCATTGCGCGCTCTCGCCCATTAACGAGACTACCGAGTCAACCCTCGTAAATTTGCTTTGAACTCTCACTCGCGCGAGATTCGATGACGCCACAAAGACCTTCGGTCCCGTCTGACCAATCGTTGCGGTCGAGGAAACGGAGCATCGTTTATTTTTTTCAATTTTTTTCCCATTCGCTTATCGAAGCAAACATTTTTTTACAAACTCGATACAACTTTTATTTCTGCAAGGCCAATAAAGACTTTTTTTTTCGGTATTCGGAAGAAAATTGCACCAATTAAGTTGGGAAGCTTTTGGGATTTCAATACTTTGCAGTAATTTCGTTGTTAAGCTTCGATAGCCGCGATCGGCTCGGTAATCGGTAGATTATTATTCAATAAAAACATACACAATGTTGTCGTACAGCGAACGCCTTTCAGCTTTATCCCTCCGATCCCTCGCGCAGAGATCGGATTAGATGGGACTTAATCCCGAGTGGCCATTGAATCATCGTCAAGTGCTTTGCTGGATCGAATTAAATTTCAGGAGGCGGAAGTCTCTATCAAATTTCATATCATCGCATTGCGACGAGTTAGTCCCGATGGTGCTTGGGGTATCATTGTCGATTCGAGCCGAGAAAAAAGAGTAACTTAGCCAGGCTAAAATTTTGAAAAACGACTCTCGATGTCTCGAATCATCGATAACTTTTTTTTGAGTTCCGATCTTTTTCTCGGTTTTTAATATTTTTAGTTCGTAAACAACATCTTTTGCGTTTATCGTTAAACAATTCCACGATCGCGAATCGGGGGAATCCCCGCGGTCGATGGTCCGCGAAATTGAATTTTCGTGGATAATGCAAATCGCACGGAGAAAAAGGAAACAAGCTTTCCGAAGGCAATGAAAGATCGAGAGAGAAGTCAAGTTCGTCGAGAAAGCTCAAGAGGCGCGAGAGGGCGAGGGGGAAACGGGGTAAAGGGTAAAGCTTGATTTACGATTCGACGTTTCCCCGCGGGATTCCCCGGTAACGTTGACAGTGCCGCTTCGACGTATTGGCGCGCTATACACGCGTGTCCTTCTTTCTCGGTTGGCCGAGCCTTTCTCTCATCCCCTCGGTCCATCCCCATTCACCCCCTGCTCGGCCCCGACCGCCTTCGTCGACTCACTAATCATCGGAAAGTTTCGAGCGAAGAATAGCTCGTTCGCGGATCGATGAGTGGTAGTCGCGAGTCGGCCGAGATCCTCCCGGACATAAATCACGATGGCGAGATGAGAGTGTGAGGTCCGGGGGGGAGGGGCAGAAGGGGAGGGCACCGCCGGGTTCAGGTCGGTCCGCGGTCGCCCAACGCCCTCTCGTGAAAAGCTCACCGAGTCGTAAAGTATCTCAAGCGTCGAAGGTGGGCGAGAGGCGACGGAGGGAGGCGAGACTAACTTCGAACCCTTTGAATTTTAAATCGTCGTTACGCTATATACAGATATTGGCGCGCCGCGCGGCGACTTCTCCTTTTTCTTCGACTTCTTCGTCAAGAAGAGCGCGGCGGATTGGTCTTCGAACCGAGGTCGTTGTGCCTTCTTGCAGGAAAGCTCGGTCCACAATTGCAAAAAGGAAACACTGTTCCTTTTCCAAACCGACTTCAAACTGTACATCGTCGTTTCGAAATCAGTTTCTTAACTCCTTATTCTTAATTATACACGATAGAACTAATTTTATCCGATGGTGGGTTTTTCTTACCGTCATATTTCAAATTAAATTGAGCCATGAAAAAAATATGCATATTAATTTCGCGCCTCGTTGCCTCGTTCCGTTTCTCCTTCAGGATGCCACTTCCACGAGAGAGCCGAAATTTAGTAGCTCGCTCATGGAGTGCCTTTCGCAACGACGTTAAAACCGGAATCCGAAAAACTGCAAACTTCATCCGCATCGACTTTTTTTTCATCGCGCGAACAGAGCGAAGTTTGGACTCGAGTTAGCAGCGAGTTAACAGGGTTCTTGTTTTCACTCCTCGTAGACTAATTCGTCAATTCGATGCTACAAAAAAATGTGAAAAAAGTATGCGAGAACAAATCCAAGTCGACGGTCTTGATCCTTGTTTCGACGATTCGATACAACTTCCGAAAAAAGAAAATTAACTCACGCGGACGGTTTCGGCGAACGGAATGGAACGAGGACTCCGGGCCGTCTACAACGGGCGCCCACCACCTGGTGCGAGCACGCTAAATTTCGTTCGACAAGGCGTCGGAGCCCGGTAACCTGGAAACTGGAAGCATCGCGAGAATTCGCACGGTGCGCATCGAGAGCGCGAGACGAAGACGGCGAGACGGCGACGAGGACGACGGCGCGCACAGCGTTTGATATTGCGCTCACGTAAAGCTCGCTCGCGCAGTTAATAACATCACGCTTCCCTTACCTTCCCGACGTACCTAACCCTCCCTCTCGGCCCCTTTTTGGGCCACTCTTTCCGAGTTTCTCTCGCGTTTCCTCTCACGGCGGAGGGAAAACTCCGCGGAGTCTTTTGCATGCCTCCGGACTATATCCTCGCGACGCTTCTCACCCCGGTTACACCCTGAGCCGCGGAGAATCTCTCCGCTACCTTTCTCTATTCCAACTGTATTCTTCCCTCGTCGGCTTCTTCTTCTTCCATCTTCCATCTTCGCTCCGCAGTCCTCGCACAACCGGAATCTATGTATATGCATGTGTACACCGCGGAGCGCCGAATAAAAGAGGCGGACGAACGAAATTCGGGTTTATATTACGGGATTTGATTTACTATTCATATCTCTCGTTCATTCCGCAGTCACGGAATAACGATGAAAAAGTTTAGTCGATAAGTCGCCTCGGGAAGGGATCACCAAGGGAACGATGAGGTGACAATCCCGATTGCTTACTCGATGTTTTATTGCGGGTTGAAGGTTATTGAACGAAATTGCGACTCGCGGAGGAAAATGGGTCAATGGACTTGAGAATAGAAAATCTCGTTTTTGAAGCGCTTTGGAATACTGCACGTGCAGCGCGCGCTAGTTTGGGGCTGTTAATAAGTTCCGTGCCGCGTTTTGAATGCATTTTTCCGAATATGAATACAACGGCAATTGTTGTCGAAGCAATATTTATTGAGATGCTTCGTTCGAATGCTTTTAATTGAATCTTTAGTGGACGCGCCAGAAATGTTTGATTCGCCGGAGCCCATTTTGGTCGACTGAGACAAATAAATAATTAATGGCGCAAACTTGAACATGAACCACTAAAATACTCGTTTCAACGTATTTGACTGTCGGCCCTGAGTGCCTCAACCCACTTTCGCAGTTTGTCTGGCGCTCAACTAAATTATTTGCGATTTGTATGAATCCGCGAACAAAAATGCAAGCAAAAAAATGACAAAAATTGTAGGAACAAATGCAAAGCGATAAGGGAGAGTTTATTGACGAAGCAGGATTGTCAGGCTTGTCATGAGATTAAACACAACGCGAAAGAGTAAAGGAAGTCGGGGGTAAACGTCAATGCGGCGAATAAGATAAAAGCTTCTCCGCGACAATCCCGACTTCGCGAATCTCATATGGCTTACATATATCGCGGATAAACAAAAGTATTGATCTATTTTCCAATAGACTGTTAACGAGCTCCAGAAAAGTCACGTTGATCGGAAACATGAGATGCATTGGAAACTAGTGTATAAAACGAAAGAAAAAAAAAACACGAAAAAGAGATGTGGAATGAGGAGAAAAAAAAAAAAATGAAAAATGAATCTGAAGCCGAGAGGGGAAACGAGCGTAACGAGATAGGAGTATAGAGAGCGTGGTGGAGCGGCGATGCAGATGGCCTTTGCGGTCGACTCGAATTCGCGGTCACCGGAGCCCAAAGGCGAACCCCGGTCTGCTATTTCCTTTTGCTCCGGTTCCAAACGTTTCTCTTCTCCCCCCCTCACTCCCTCCCCCACTTCGTCGTTGCCGCGTCTCTCTCGGCTTCGTGGTTTCAATTTTTCGCCACAGTCAACGCGAGTTACGAAACACACTCGTTGACTTCGAAAGAAGGCCCTCCGGGCTCAACACCCGCCACCTCCTCTCCATTCCCGCTTCTCCTCGTCGTCATTCGTCTTTTATTTCACCTCTTTCTTCTTTATTTCACTCTCCTCGCTTTTCGCTCACTTTCAATCTGTTTCTTTCCATCGATCTTTCTATTTTCTTATTTTCTCGCTGTGTTTGCGCGCGCGTCTCTTCGTGTATTTGCCGAACGACGAGAAGACGTTGACAAAACAACGAATCCAACGACGACTTTGTTCTCCTATCGCTTTCGAAAATATCACAATCGGCGGTTTCTTTTTCGTATTCATTTCAACGTTTTTCGTGAACTTTCCGTCCACGGAGTTCCGACAAATATTCAATGGTTTTTCTAGCAATTTATTCCGTGAAAAAAATCGATACTGAAAAGAAAAGTATGCTTAAATTAAGTAGATATTACTTGAATCTACATTGAATATGCTGAAAACACGCGAGATATCCTAATTTCTAGAATATTATGCTTGTTTCAAGCATTCCTTTTTTGAGTATATTCATGGTTTTTTTTTTTCAATTTTTCAAAATAACTAATTCACCGTGTTTGTGAGGTAATTTGCTTTGAAATTAACTGAGATATGATATTCCGCATTCGCGGCGGTAAACAAAAGTGTGAAAAATGAATTCACTCGGCAGAACTTTCATTCCATTAGTCTTCGTTCGCCGGATTCCGAACGCGAAGCTCCATCGAGTGGGAGGCTGTCGGAAAAATTCGGAGCGTCGCAGTTTAACCCGCAGATTTTGGGAGTGAGCGAGAGCTCTCGCTGCTCCGGCGCTACCCGCGGGAATTATAAGTGGGTCACAAGTTTAAACACGCGTTTATAAAGCTCACCGGGTGAAGGGTATATGTACGGCAAGAAATAAAAAAGAATGAAGTAAGAACTCTATTTAGATTGCGAATTAAGGGTGAAGACTCGAAGGAACGTTTCCGATGGCAAATCGAGAGTTCCCGCCGAAGCGTGTGTAACTCGAATCGAAATTGCGTTCGCTCGAATGCTTCTGTAAAATTCCCCTCGCGAATATTCGAACGCTATCTCGCTAAAAACGCTATTTATTTCGTATGAATGATTCGATGAAACGATTCGATGAATACAACAGCTTGCATCGCGATTAAGCGAAACTAGTGCCGAAGGCAGAAAAGGTAATTTGTCTTTCCCGACTAATTCGCGCGAACGCAAGTGAGCCAATGTAAAAATTTCTCCCTCGCAAAAAGAAAAGCCAAGCAACGCGCTGAGTATCAGATTTTTTTATCTCTCCCACCGAGCAAGATTTGTCTCAATGAACATTTTTTATTATTACAAAAATGTTTCCGTTACCTCTCAAAAAAATCGCGTATTCAATTCTACACATGGAAAAAAAAAAGATGCGCATGGAAAAACATTTGGAAACGTGATATCATTTTTGGATGTCCATCAGAGCTTCGCGTACGCACGGAAAGGTATTATTTCGCTTCGAATGAGAGAAACGTTGCAAAAAATTCTATCCCCGAGTTGGAATGAATTTAATGGAAAATGAAATACGGAAAAACGAGGGGTTTGTTTGAGAAAATCTCGTTTTAAAGGGAACGCGAGAGAGTAATGTTTTTCGCGAGGAGAAATTTCGTGTCCCACTGGCGTTGTCGTAGTTTCGATGTCGCGAGTCTCATGCACGAGGATACGAAGGCTGCTCACACATTTATGAGTAATCGGTTGGGTGCCCGTTGTGGGTGCGTGCCGGGCGCGTCGCGGTGCTGATAATCCGTCGAGGCGTGCGCCACCACCGTCGGGACCGACGCCGACGCGCGGCCGCCGTCGACGTCCCCGGCACCTGTACCTCCGGCTGCTCCTCCGCAACGGCGTTTCACTTCAGTCGACCCCGTGCATCGCGGCATGCCGGCCGCCGCGCGAAAGCCCTCGATATTCCACTGTCGAGATACCGAAAGTGTGTGTGCTACGTTGACTCGTCGCGAATCGTCAAGCGGATAATCAAATAGCAAAGTCCTCGCGGAAACGATCGAAAAATGATACACCAAAAAAATTCATAATCATCCGAAGAAACATGTCTCTCGGAATTATTTATAAAAAGATACAACGAGAGAATTCTCGGGGATAGAAACACTGAATAGCGGAAAGCTGGATTGAAAAACAAAAATTTGCTGCACCTCCGACAGATTTCTCCGCATTTTTTTCGTTCGCAAATAACGATATTGTTTCGAGAAATAAAAAAGGAAGCGGAGACGTGACTTTTTTTTCGGCCAAGCGTGAAAGTCTGCCGTTGGATTATACATCTCCCTTGTGTGCCGTTGTTTGGTTTTCCTTTTTTTTTGTCCTTCGTTCCTCGCGAGTGTCCCGCAGTGTGGTATACGACGAGAGGAAAAGTTTTTATTTGCCTCGTTAAACTCGGTTGTTCGCTCGGTTCGTCGCCGTTGAGTTCGCTGAACTCGCGATACGGTATCGTCGGCGTAGCCTTTGATCCGCAGATTGTCATAGGAAAGAGAGTACAGAGCAAAGAAGCTCGGGAAGAAACAAACACCAGCCCGAACAGCGGAGAGAACGCGGAGAGTCAGAGATAAACGTGTATTCGAAGTGGGCGGGGAAGAAAACAGTGGAAGTGGAAAAAGACGAGCCTGGTCAGACGCCCGAGTCAAGGCTTGTCTCAGTGTCTGCGAGATCCGATCGACTCCTTGAGCTCCTTGAGTAGACTTAGAGCCACGGAAAGACAAAAGAGTATAGCAGAAAACACGAGAAAATAAACGAAGAAGCTCTTACCAGCGAAATTTGGGTCCGGAAGATCCCATCGTGTCCTCAGCAATTCGATTTTTCGTTGAAGAGAAGAAAGAATCAAATCCTGAAAGACAACTCGGGGACCGATCGCACAATCTTCTATCGACGTTCAAAATTCATCTAACAGATCTCTGAAGAACCCGAGAATCGCGGAAAATCGGCTATAGCGATAGAGCCGCAAGTCAACGGGCGGCGAGATTGAGCCTGGTCTAACTGGGGTGTCGAGGGAGAGTCGGAGGCCGGTCGAGTAACTTGTTGAGTCGCCGGCACTCGCTGAATCCGAAAGCGCGAATAGTCCCCGCGTGTTCCCGAAGCTTCCTGCGAATCTTCGATTGTAAAGTTCCATTTGCGATCTTACGATTTTCCACGGCTGTAAAACTCTCGCGAGATTCGCCCAGCGGCTTCCGCGTGTGGGGGATAATTTCATTTCACCGGCGGGAGGAACGTCGAGGAAAGTAGAGAGCGCCGAGTCCGGAAGCGAGCTCGTCCGGTCGGAAACTTTTCTATCCGCAATCCGACCGGTTTGTTCTGAATTCAAAAAAGCACCTTCCGAAACTTCCGAAGCGGCAGGAGGTCCTGTGGGTTTTCCATTGTGCGCTTTGTCGGTCGAATCCGCGCGAAACCATTCCATTAGAGGCAACAATTCGTGATCACCGATCTTTGGTCTCCCGACAACCGATCGGCTTCTATTCAACTGAGAAATCCTCCGCAAAGGAATTCGAGAAGACCGAATTCTGGTACGAATCCACCAAACTAATCTGTTGCCGCGGTCATACTGTGGTCACCGATCTTTGATCCCTGACAAGCGTTTGGCAGATTTCGAACGCAGAAAAGGTACCTAAGAAAATCCCCGAAGCGTGGAAACTTTTGGTTCAACCCCAGCAAATCACTTGGTTGACGATAACGTGCTGTGATTACCGATCTTTGATCCCTGACAACCGATCGGCCGTTGATCGGCAAGGAGGTACCGAAACTCACGAAACGGGAACGTGAGTCTCCATTGTGCGTGATCGGCCCGAATCGTCCGACAAGCCACTTACCGATCTTTGGTCTCAAACCGATCGAAGCGGGTTTCACCGATCTGCTATCGACGAGAGCGCAATCATGACTCTGAAGGTCGGTCTAACGTTGATTCTCGCACTGACAACGGCGCGGGCGGGTAGCCGAGTGACCCGTAGCGATCCGTTGATAGTCGAAACGACCTCGGGACTCGTCCGCGGTCTCTCGCGCACGGTCCTCGATCACGAGGTTCACGTTTTCTACGGGATACCATTCGCAAAGCCGCCGATCGGCCCGCTGAGATTTCGGAAACCGCTACCGATCGAGCCGTGGCACGGTGTGCGAAACGCGACGACTTTGCCGAACAGTTGTTATCAGGAGCGCTACGAGTACTTTCCCGGATTCGAGGGCGAAGAGATGTGGAATCCGAATACGAACATATCCGAGGATTGTCTCTATCTGAACGTTTGGGTACCGCAGAAATTGCGTCTGAGGCACAAGGGCAGCGAACCGCCGCTTTCCGACAAGGGCAGAATGCCGATTTTGGTGTGGATTTACGGTGGCGGCTACATGAGCGGCACAGCGACGCTGGATGTTTACGATGCCGACTTGATGGCGGCAACCAGTAACGTGATCGTCGCCTCGATGCAGTATCGGGTCGGTGCGTTTGGTTTTCTGTACCTGAACAAGCACTTCGGCAACAGCGAGGAAGCTCCCGGCAACATGGGCCTCTGGGATCAGGCATTAGCCTTGAGATGGCTCCGGGACAACGCAGCAGCGTTCGGTGGCGATCCCGACGCGATAACGATATTCGGCGAATCGGCCGGAGGCGGATCGGTATCGCTTCATCTCATATCACCGGTGACCCGAGGTCTCGTGCGAAGGGGTATTCTCCAGAGCGGTACGCTGAACGCACCGTGGAGCTTCATGACCGGCGAGAAGGCTCACGAAGTCGGACGAGTACTCGTCGACGATTGCGGCTGCAACTCGACGATGCTGGCCGAGAGCCCCGCCAGGGTAATGGCGTGCATGAGAACGGTTGACGCGAAATCCATATCGGTGCAACAGTGGAACAGTTATTGGGGAATTCTTGGATTTCCATCCGCACCGACGATCGACGGTGTGTTCCTGCCGAAGCATCCGATCGATCTGCTGAAGGAAGCCGATTTCGAGGAAACGGAGATACTCATCGGTAACAATCAGAACGAGGGTAAGTCCTTTTATTGAGTTTTTTTTATCACTGCAACGAAAATCCACGTCGGAATTGATTTCTGAAGACTCGTAGATTTCCGAACAGGCGATTGTTACCGATTTGGCTTATAGTGATCGGTTTTTCAAACATATGAAAAGAAGTTCTTCGATGTGTAATAGAAATTCAGGTAAATTACGGGAATCGGTATCAGTCATATTTAAAAAACTACCGACGGCGATGGCTGAATAGTTTCTAAGTGGCTCGGGCGTTCTCCATAGTTAAGCATTATAATTTGCGGTCAGTACTTGGATGGGTGACCGCCTAATCTTTAATGGCACAATTACAAATTGTGAACCGAGAGCCACTTTTTTTAGGGAACTGAATCATTCTGAACGTATAAAACAATATGTACATAAAAGAAACACAACGACCAGTAAATCTCTGCGTCAAATACGGATTTGACCCTCGGAGTCGCCGAGACCTTGAACTCCGATACACCGAATTGATGATTATTTCGTGCCACACTGCGGCACTATCGGGTTTGTCAGTTTACTTTACGATCCCTCGTGTTCGCAACGGCGACAAATATATACGCAGAGGACGAACGGTGTCGTCACTGTAGACCTGGGTTTAACAGGGAATTGACTGCGTCGTAGACGAGAGTCAGATTAGTATTACCGCGGGGCTCCATTGTGCCACCGAGCCATTAGTTTCACCGATGCTCCATTTAAATTAGCATCGCGTTAGAAATTAATTAATGCCTTGATGCGGAGACGCGCAGGTTCAACCACGGACGACTGTATCCACCTTGCGCTTCCGACCTCCTCTTCGTTCGTGTCTCGAGGTGAAACCTTCCTCGGAATTGCGGTCTTTGTCGATAACGCGTCTATGTTCGCATGAAAGCAATTCGATTGATTATTTCAATTGTACAAATGTTCCACTTTTCGAATTTTTTGAAATGATCAACTTTAAGGATTCTTAAAAAATTGGATTCCTCGATTCTTGTTCGATACGATTTTTTTTCAAAGTTTCGACACTCTGCTTTCATAAAAACGATTCTTCTTGTCCTCTTCTTCATCTTCTTTTGTTTCTCGTTCTTCCATAGCCGACGTTTTATTCTCGCGCAAAGCGCGTCTTGTACTCGCAATTTTTGGATCACACGCTCCTTTATTCGACATTCAGCGCCGTCGCGTTTACACGCTCTTTTCTTCATTTATCTGGCCGGTTCCCCCCCTCGTCGTTGGTTAAGCCCGAAGCTCAGCTTGTTTTGGCTTAACCCAGGCTTACAACGGCAGGGATCGACGGCGGGTAAAGGCACAACGGTATGGCGCACATCAATAACGAAGCTGCCCAAGGTCGCTGGTTGTGTGCGCGAAGCGAAACGCCACACGAGAGCTTTCACGCCGCACCGACCGGAACGAGAGGGATAACAACGCGTCGGGCATCATCCCCTTCGGTTTCTCTCCCCGTTCGGGCTCCTCGTGCCACAATGCGATATCGAATTCAACGTGTTGCAACTCATCGGGACGAAAATTCCACAAAGGGAACGACCGTTTCATCTACGGTCAGGCTCTATTTAGATCATTCATTGTTTTCCTTCTTTTCTTCACATCTTTTTTCGCTCGTGTCTCTTCAATTGTTCGCACTAGAATACGGGCTAATAGGACACATTTTTTTGTCAAGTTCATTCACAAGCTTTTCGATTTTTTTGTATAGTTTCAACGTCAACAAATTCGCGAGTTACGAGCTAAATAAATGTTTAACTACCGTTACATAATTTTGATTGAGGCAAACGCGGCTCGACAGATATTGACTGGACGAAATCGCGCATTACTCGCGCTAATTGAATCTCGCTCGGTCCAACCGAGATTTGATATTGATCAAATATTTATTGCATTGGCACACGACGATAGAGTTGTAAACGATAAATAAAGCACTTTCGAGGCGTAGATTTAATTGGCTCAAATGTGTTATTTGGAAGGCATTGGAATTTCTTGAAAAACTGAAATGATTTTTTGTGCAAGAAAAAGCTGAAATAAGCCGAAAAACGAAGCAAGCGATACAGGTTTATTTTATTTTTTCTCAAAAATAGAAAATCAGTGAAACGTTTGCGAATCGATTTTTCGGTTCGAACCATCGGGAAGGTCGGATGAACGAGAAAAATGTCGTGGGATCGCGTCGCGGGCTATAAAAATACGCAGTTCCGAGTTCGCCGCGGCTGTGTCGCGTGACGTCGACTCGTTCATTTTCCGCTCGCGCTCTCGTCTCACGCACGGGAAGTTGGAATAAATTATGTATCTATAAATATAGATCCGGCCTCCGTGTGTTCGCGTGTCTATTCGAGACATTTTAACGTTGAACAAGCGCCCGCGCGTTATTGAATCATTAGGCGGAATGTGCGTTACAGCGACGGTTCTTCCGGGTCTATCGTGTAAATCGCCGGTTAAACGAGAGGAGCACCTCGGCGCTGAGCGCTCGAAGCGTCGGCTTTTGGTGTGCGGAACTCGTAAGATTAAATTTTACCTCGCCAGACACAAATTTCCGTCGCGTTAGATAAGCGCGGACAAGATAGACGGACGGATAGACGGGAATAATGTGTTGCGCATTGAGGATACTCGAGAATTCGCGTGATTCATTCGCGCACGGGACAGAGTCAGAGACGGGACAATTTTAAGGGCCTATAGCAGCATTTAAGGTTCATACGAGGGGAGGCCGTCGTGGCGTGCTTCGCCACATCTCCGACTGTGCGGGCTCGTAAACATGCTTTATTGTTTTCGAGCCTCGCCGTACGACTCCCAAGTCGAGCTCAGTATTTCGAGCTCGGCCGCGCGAATATGTTTTTGAATTATTCTCGAATGATTCATCAAATTCGAATAGGAGTCGTCAATCAACGAAAAAATCTGATATCGCATACAGCTTACAGAAAAATCTTTAATAATGTCATCGAGCCGGAAAATGGAGAATTTTTTGGTTGAAAAAAAAAATAGACACTTCAGAAAAAAATGAAGTATCGAATCGGATATGATACGTCGAGGACTCCTCAGGATACGACAAACTGCAATCCTGGTTCTCGCAAGCTGCGCTGAATTGCGGTATACCCTGAAGTGAGGGTCGCGGGAACTTACGATCAAAGTTCGCGCGGTTTCAAGATCAAGGGCGCATCTGCGGCTCTCGTAGGAATTCTCCGGCGCGATGTCTTTGGGCGGATGTTCGTGGGGACGGAACCGAACAATAATGAGTGAAAAAAATAAAATTGGAAAATAATTATTTATTAACAAAAAATACACTGAAAAAAATTGAAAAAAAAAAGGAATTAATTTTCGGGTTTTCTTAACCCCCGGCTGGAACCCCGAATGTAATTGCTCGGGGAATTACCAAGGCTTAGCCAGAAACTGTTCGCTTCTTCCCCCCTTTCGCGTCTCTCGATTCTGGAGATTTCAGTAATCTCCGCTCTCGCCAATCGAACTCGTTCCCCTCCTCTCTCAATCTGTGACTCCGTCTATTTCCACTCTGCGGACCTACGCTTTTTTTTCTTCCGACGCTGCATTCGATAACTCACCCTGCATCTTTCCACTTCTTCGAAGATTAAACGTCGTGGCGGTTGCGATCGGCTCCTTCCGGTTGTCCATCGCGCTCGATGCTCAATTCCATTCCACACGTTCTCCCGCCAGCGAAGAAATATCATAACTTTTTCTATTTCCCTTAGGGATTCAATATCGTTGTATGAATATTCTATCGTACGGAAGATATCTTCGGACTCGTTGATACATCCCGACGCTTTTACATTTGTCGCTCGCGCCGGAGAAAAATTCAGCGAAATTCTTGTCTCGCCGTCGTTCGTCGAATTCGATTGCTGTGGACGGTGTGGAAGAATTCTTTTTATCGACTCCAGAAGAACTCTTTTTTTCGGCAAAGAGTAAAACTATCGAATTTCTTTTAATGCGAAAAATATAATATTTATAATAATAATAATAACATTTCAATAATAAAATAATTAAGTACCATCGAATGATTTTTCTATTGTCTCCAATGCAATTTTTTTCGTTCGATTGAGAAATATGAAAGTTCATCGATGGAAATTTCGTCGGGCGATTTCCGTTTATTTTCCGGAGATCGTCAGAGTTTCGTAGAGAAATATTGATTCGTTTCCGATGTGAGAATAACACTCTGGCTCCGGTCGTCGGTTGTTTCTGATGTTCCGGCGCGTTTATTTTCCGTCGGGCTAACGAACGAAATTAGAATTCCGACCGGTAAAGTAAGCATCGGATGAAACTGCGCTATTGGAGCATTTCGATCGGTATGGATTCTGCTTATCTCTCCACTCTCTCTCGCTGTTTGCCGCGAGCCTCCCCAGTTAGAGATGAGATGGGCGGCGGAGGCGGGCGAATAGCGGAGTCGCATTCCACGAAAGCAATTACGTACTTTGGTGCTAGTTCACCTTTAGATTGGTTCTACTCGTTGCGCTCCTCGATCGGCAGAGGATCCATCGCTCTCCCCCTCCTCTTCCTCTCTCCTCGATGGATCGGAAATTTTGAAATAGGATTCCATTGCTTAACTGCGTCATTCCTCACGGGGAAACATTCCCGCGTGTCCCACACCGATTCTCGCCATTTCGATATTTGCGGTCTTTTCGAGAGCTCTGGAAAATCTGAGAGTCAACGCATTTCCGTTTGTCAGCAAATTTCCCGATTCGACAGCTGTAAAAATATCGATGGTCAAAAACCAAATAGAATGGTAAAAAATATCTTTTTTTTTACTCAAAAGTAATTATACAATTTTTAATAAAAAAAAGTTACTGGCGAGTCTTCGCAAGGAACTAGACAGACGATCCATTTCACCTGCATGAAAAAAACGGGGTTTTCTTGCCTAAAAACGCCATTTCCTCCCCTTTAAAAGGAATGAAAATATATATGTATACGTTCGTTCGGTAATGGAAGCACGAAACATGAAAATCCCTTTTATTGATTCCCGTGCGAGCTTATGCCGCGAGGATTCGCAAAGGATAAATCGATCATCCAACTCAGCTTCCACCGTTCTCGCAGAAAGCTTCCGAGGCTCTTTCGTCGGTAGCTCCGACTGACTGACTGTGCGGAGCTCGGGTACAGCTCGGACGAGGCGTAAAAACGTTCGCGATATGCCCCCTTGAAATATATATTTTGCCCTCGCCTACCCCTCGATCCACTTGTTCGTATTCTTCGCCGGAGAATCGCGAACTTTTCTTTTACGAGCTTCCCTCGCATCGGCGAAGGCCACCCGGAGACAAGAGAGCCGCGAAGTTGAGTCGCGCCAGCGAAGACGAATTTCTCCGATTTTTCTCTCCTCTCTTTTCATACTCGACAATTTTAATATCTCGCTCTCGGGAGCATTCGGTTCCTCGCTTTACAAACGCGACGTCGAAGAAATGAATTTTATGAATAATGTATTTTAATATCGTTACAAAAAACGATCCGGCGAGTGGCAACCCTTCAACCTTTAACGTTTCGTCTCTCGGTTGATTCATCCGTAGCTTTTAGTAGCCGAAGTTTGATAGTTTTGTCTTTATAAACGAAAAAATCGCAAAAAAATCTTCATTATCGTTTTTTCTCGAAAATGTTGAACAATTTTTTTTTAGAAATCTTGGTATTTTTTGCAATAATATGACTGTGTATCTGACTCTTGATAGACACCACTTTATTTTTAGTAGAAAAAAAAGTTCCAAGATTCTTATGCCTTTCCCTGAATTATTTTCGCAATCATAACGCGCATTTACATTTACCGTGTCTTTCATTCTCTCCGGTGTGACTTATAGCCCCGGACGACCGTGACTCCGCGACGTTTTACAAGGGTTACATGGAGTCCGGGGCTTTCCGTAAGAGGTCGTAAAGTGTGCGGAGACTCGGTAGTTTCCACCAATCCGTGGATTTACCTTCTGGTCCGGTGATTTTGAAGATGTGCCCGAGTGGTCACGTACGTAGGTAATGGTCCATGATTTAGGGGTCTCTGTTTGCCCGCGATACCGCATCCATGAATTTGGAAACCCGAAGATTTCCTGGTCTCCCTGCGCAAACGACAATTACCCACGGAATCATTTCAGTCCCGATTGGTGCTCCGAAATTTGTCATAAATACGAGTGAGGAACGACTACGATTTTTTGGTCATTTTCATTCGAGGCGTTTTCGAGATAAGACCCAATGCGGAATTCAGAGCCGTTCTTTGAAACCGCGGATCGATCAATTATCGATCGTCCGTCAACGATTTGAGCTTCCGGTTCTCTTTTTCCAATGGAGAAGAAGAAGCCTTGAATGGCTTACGACAATTACCCACGGAATCATTTCAGTCCCGATTGGTGCTCCGAAATTTGTCATAAATACGAGTGAGGAACGACTACGATTTTTTGGTCATTTTCATTCGAGGCGTTTTCGAGATAAGACCCAATGCGGAATTCAGAGCCGTTCTTTGAAACCGCGGATCGATCAATTATCGATCGTCCGTCAACGATTTGAGCTTCCGGTTCTCTTTTTCCAATGGAGAAGAAGAAGCCTTGAATGGCTTTCGGCAATTTGCTTCGAAGCGCCGGCGGGGCCACGACCTAACGTTGATCAACCGACGACCGTCGAGGCGTCGAAACGCCCCCGAATCTTCTTTTCCTCGTCGATGCCGGCCTCGATAGAAAGACGAATGTGTCTGGCTTGCGAAAAGCCACTGATGAAAGGTCTCTTCTTCGCATGTTGAGGTGTGTGTCGGTGTGTGTGCGTGGGCGAAGTACAGCCAGACCAATGCCCTCCTTTGATCGGCTAGAACGGATATCCTTGCCCGTCTGCCCTCACTCATCCTTTTGCTCCTTTTTCTTCCCGCCTCCAATGTGGTCAGACCCTCGATCTTCTTTTCCCTGGAATTGAGAAACAACACTTTGCTCAGCTATTCCCAAGACGCGGACTTTATTGGCCGTCTCATCGAAAGCCACGGAGCGTGACGGTTTATTCGAATTTGTATTTTCATTCAAGAGACATTTTGCGACTATTCGTAAATGCCGAATCTTATTAGGGAGATCGGGTCAATTGTATGATGTCGATAATCGAAACTGAAAACATCGGAAGCTGGCTTCTAAGTTGATTGATAGACTTTTTACAGACTTTAGTTTCGGCTTAAATAAAAGTCAAAATTTGACAAACATCGTCGTATCGAATTCCGTTACGGATCGTTCTTATCTTAGGACATGTGAAAGATGGATGAGCCAATTTGGCTACCGACTGATCAAAGAGTTGATTCTCCGTCCAAGCCATATTCGGTTCGACATCCCAACTTAGTTGTCGAGTAGTTTCGTCATTTTGATCATGTCGAAGATAAAACTACTGTATAAGCTAAATTCGGCTTCTGTGAAGTCCTCCCTTCTCGCGACTTGCCAACTTTCGACCCGTGAAATCCGTCAGATTTACGATAGAACTTTCACAATAACAAGCTTGTGCGGGTTTTAGCACACCTGTAGGGCCATTCTTGGTTAGACGGGGTACAGCAGGTACTTTCACGAGTAGTGAAGGGACTATTAGTCAGACCACCGTGATGGCTGACTCAATCCTGTGGCGGTTTCTCTTTGCTGACTTATTTCAACCCCTGCCGTTACCTTTGCCGCTGTACCTCACGAAATCCCTCACGAATCCCACCACGATTGTTCGCATCTGTTGAATCTTGGCCCAGTGCCAACTCTCGCGCCTGAGTAATAACGTTTCGGCTACGGTTGGATCACATTCACCGCCAGCGAACGTACTAACCAGCCGCGCACATCGTTCCCAAACCTTTGTCGATTCATTTCACTCAAGACGCGAGATTCCGGGTCATGGTTTTTGTTTTTCAAGATTAGTCGAAGCTTTTGGTAGTTTCAAATAATCCGTGAATGAATAATCAATCAATCGTTACACGGAAGTTCCGAGGGTGGCTTCTTTTTGTATCCTTTCTTTTGCTATTCATGATTCCGCAGATCCATTAGCGAGCGCACCGTACAGCGGTTATGTTTTTTCTTCTTTTTTTTGCCTTCGATAGAGTAAGAAAGGAGGCCGTGCGAGGGTTCGCGGCGTCCGTTCGTTAGAAAAACGGCAACAGGTTGCCGGGGGTTGGGGTTACGAGAATCGTGGTATTAGGGTGATGCTGTCGGCGGATCTACGGGGAAAAACGCGAGGGTGTCATCCTGCGGAACCAGCGTCAAGGGGTTTCCAACCGACGACCAAACCCGGCTTGTCAGTGAAATCAAGCGTGAATCCATCAATCTGGAAATAATTTGATCGTTCCTCTTGTGCGCCTCGTGTCGGACGATTATTCGGTGAACCCTGAGTCGCGATCACGTGCAAGCTTATTTAAAATGTAGATTGTACTAATTTCGGCCATTTTTGGCAATAGCATTGATGTCCTTCACATGGCTTTATCCCAACAAATAATTATCATAATTAGTGTTATTTTTTTTGAGTGGTGATAATTAAAATCCGACCTTTGCCATTCTCGGAAAAATCGTTAAGATTAGGTTATTTTCTTTCGGCAAGAGCCAATCATCTCGGAAAGATTTCATTGACACGCAAGGCAGTGTAAATGACTGCTGAGGGTACGCGCACAAGACAGGGGTAAAAGGGGGGTGACGCGCGGGGGTGTAAGTGAAATAAGAAATATCAAAGTATTGATGCAGCGACGCGGAGGCGGCAAGTAAAACGGCATACCCATACCAGGTCATCACTCAGTTCAGAGTGAAGCGAAGTCGTTAAACAAACTCGACCCAGATTGCCGGAATGCTTGAGAAACGTTTGAGAAACTCGGATCCCTGCCATCCACAGCTGATTGGAAGAACTGAATAATTCAAAGTAGTTTCGCTTTATCCCTGTATCAACTCATTTGCACTTTCATCTCGTCTGTAATTCTCTCGTTTCCGATGGAATACAGAATTCGGTGCTTTCGCCGTTGATGCATCTCGTCGGCGCAATTCAATATGGTCGTCCGATTCGTTGAAATCTGCATTTAGTCCGTTTAACACTTGGAAATGTGCCTACGGAAATCTAGGTCTCCACAATTGTTCATTGCTATTGCCCGCGTTGAGCTCGAAATTGGATTTGCTGTCGGTCCAATAGCCACGAAAAACCTTCGATCGTCTAGCTATTCGATTCCTCCTTTACAAACTCGATAGGATTTGATTCAAAGCCGTGCGGAGGTCATGACGAAATAGTCCATGAGAAAACAAAAGCCACAAAGTTAAACGAGCCAGATGTAGAGGGGCCACTTTGAGATTTCTTCTGGCAAGTTTTCCAGACGTCTAAACTGCAACAACGCGACGAAGAGAAATAAAAGAAAGAAAAATGGAAACAAAGAAGCCCGTATGAATTGATAGTTCTCCAACAGTTCGTGAGTTACGTAAAGAGTTTTCTCTTGAAACCCGTGGACGAGCCGAACTATATTCCAATGCGATATACATATATCCATGTGTGTATGTATGAGACATAAACGGTGGAATATAAGAACAAGAAAATCCGAGGGATAAGAGAAAAGAAAAATATGAATGTAAAACGAGATGCTCCGAACATTGTCGGAAACAGCTTTGCTTCCTTTCGTGAGCGTTTAATCTTTCCGCTCATTCGAATAACGCTGGTGCAACAAGAGCCATCGCGAAGTTATAACTTCGCAACCGATGAACTTCAATTCTCGTTACCAATAAGCAAGATTGCGACCTGGAAACTCCAACAGAGCTGAATAAGAAAACAGCTTCCAAAGACGGGGCTGACGGCGACAGCCAAGGTATGTACTCCAAAGGGAAACTGCCTTTCGGTTCGTCAATACATGTGCCTTTGCCTGGAAACTGCTTAGCTTGCAAATTGCCGTCTATAGGAGACGAGAAACATGAGGTAGGTACACCTACACTAGACAGGTATACCTACATCATGTTCGATCATTACCTCCATCTCTCCTTCGAGAGCTTCCCAGTTTCCTCTGTAACCTTCTGACCTGTAATTGCGGCTCTTGGACGGGCATCAGTTTCGGGCGCTGACAGCAATAAAGAAAAAATATCGAGCAGAATCTCTGGAATAGGTAGAAAATGGCTGAAGTCCTAAGACCACAGAGAAATCTGCTTCTGGAGTTGAAACCAACATTGAGCTTGGTGAATCTCAAAGAGGCTTTCGCGTCGTAGAATAGCATAGCGGAAACTCCTATTACCTGCGTAATGCATAATTCCGCCTGCCAGCTAGCAATTTGTAACGTTATTATTGCTACTTCAGGCTCGACGTCTTCCAATCTCAATCTGCCTTGGGTAGAATTTCAATGTATGCGTAACTCCTGTTACTTTTGCCTTTCAACCCAAAACTTAAACTGTGTATCTTCGTCGCCATTCGTTCATCTTGATTCTGGATTTTACGATCCAGTGCCACTCACGCTTCGAAGACAATAAATAAACTGGATAACAACTCGAAACCCATAAAACAAGTTAAATAACACGGCAAGTGTTGACGGAATGAATGCCGGTCGTGCCTCGCCTAAGCGGTCGCAAATTGTCGTGGACCAAAGCAAAGCTTCGTCTTGGTTTGCGGCCAGTTTAAACTTTGCCGAGCAATTCCCAGGGTTACTACTGTCGTGTAATGTCTTGTACAACATCCCTTAATGGCTTCTACGTTTACGGTCTATGGCTGCGTTCGTTCCCTTCTGCACCGCGCATCCTTTAGCCATAGATTCTGAGTTTGTGTCAGTGATCCGTGCGATCGGTAAGGAATCTGCGAAAGCATTTCATCCTTTGCTCACCTCTTTTGTTATGGAGCCAATACTATCCGCTTCACTGTTTCCCTACAGCCTTCATCATCATCATCATCACGATCGTGTTGTAGGTAAGTTTCTTCCACCTTGGCAGTCGTTACCTCCTCTCTCTACCTTATACCTTCCGCGTTCCTACGTCTCAACCTACCAACCTTTCGCTCGATAACTGCCTCCCCGCGTCTCAACCGAGCGACTCGGGTGCCGCTGCCCCAGTTGCCGGAACTTCAACATCGTTGCCACACCGCTGCAATGCTTCAACGGGTGTGTATACGGGTACTTTGTTCGCAGACACGTGCCAGTTCGTAAGCCTCGCGTTAGCTGGAATGTCTGATGAACCCTTGCTATAGATTCGACAGTCCCGCCGTGCCCCTTAGAATTTTCCATGATACAAAGTTTACGTAACTTTACACTACTGTAATGCGTTACGAACTTACACGCGCTACGGTATTCCATAGTTCATGAGCTGGTAGGGTATTCACTGTTGAAAAACATGCCATACCGGAAGCGGAAAACGTGTAAACCGATACGGAGGATTGGATCGTATGTTGAGGAACGCTTGAACTTTCAAACTCGTGACGATACTACTGATGGCAAATTAATGTGGATGGTTCTTGGGATGTTGTAAGAAAGTTTGAACTGCCTATGGCCAGACTAGTTTTACAATGCTTGGTCGCGGATGAGAGAACAATAACGAAAGGTCGTGTACGAGAATGCGAGAATAGTTGGGGCAAGTTACTGTCCAGTTTCAGTATAGTTATTATCTAGTTTCCGTCTAATCATCGACTTGATACTGTCTAACTATCGTACAGTCACTGTCCGCTTACTGTCCGGGACCCGTTCAATTTCTGTCTAGTTTGTCCTTTTCGGCGCGTCTTTGATTCTCGATTGTACTGCATTGTCGATTCTTCGGCCTGGTAATGAACTGTGTAGAGGAAGAGGAGTTATTGGACCGATTGACTGTTGGTATCGAACCAATTTTGTATACGTCTAGCAGGTCATTGTCATAATAATATAAGCAAATATAAACAATGATTGTTAACTTTAATAATTCGGAATACAGTCAAAGGACAGATACAATTCTTTTCATTTGCCATTTCAGGACTTGCTTCCAATTGTAGCTTCGTCACTTATTTATATTCTGGCCGAATATTTGCCATAGGAATTTTCAATCAGAAACAAAAAGTTCAGTTTAAAAAAAGTTTATGAATATCTCGGGTACGGGTAAAAAAATGACGTGGAAATTTCCGTATTCCGGTCAAATGCGTCACTGCACGGCTGAATCTGATCGAACTTTAACATTTGAAATGGAAACTATTCGGGCTTTTGTGGATATAAATACGCCAGCCCCGTAGAAGAATCTATAATTGTCGATACAGCGTCTGCGGCTCTGTGCTCCGGCGCTTCTAAAATTGTTTTGCGTCCGATATGAAAATAATAATTTGACCTATGGCGTACGGCTGAGCACCCGGAATGTCCGACGTCAACGCAGGGGAGAGTGGGGCAAAACGGCATACCGAGGCAAAATGGTATTCACGCACAATGGGACCATGCGTAGAATGGTATTAGGGCAAAATGGGATGGCAAACAAATCTACGTCGATGGGGCTTTCTCTTGTCCCATTTTGCCCTAATTCTATCATACGGCGGACTTCATTTGACCATTTCGGACCATTTTGCCCCCATATGCCATTCTGCCCCGCTCTCCCCTATAAGTGACGACTTAAATGACATTCGTATTCATTCTGGAAATTCACTCGTGCAAATGGAGAATTATGAGTACCGATGTAAATTGCAGACGTTTTTGTCTCCTTTATTCTTAATGAGGTGTACACGTCGAATCGAAGTTATTCGGAAAAAAATATAATTGATGCTGGCTGAACGAGAACGAATTTTCATCTACGTAATTGTAGAGCTCGTGTCGATTGCCCGACAGCCATTACCGCGCATCGAAAAATAACAAATATTTTACAGAATAAAACATCGCAAAATCAGCAAAGAACATTGATTGATCAAAACTTTTCCAATAACCGCGAGTAATCAGCAAAATTACCTCGACGCTTGAAACTCGATTGTTTCGAATAATCATAAAAACGAAAAAGAATCTCAAGTTCTGGGAACGAAAGTTAACCGCGTAAAAAAATATCTGTTTCACGGGGGGAATTTTTTTTCCAGTTTGGAAAAGTCATGAGCAATGCGCGTACAACGAAAAATAAATAACAAAATGTAACGCAATTCTACGATGTTTTAAACTTTTTTATTCGCGGTTAAAATTTTTATATTTTACATTATTAAACGCCTGCATAGCCTCGAGCAATCAACCCTTGTGTTGAGTTGGACAAAAACAATTTCAAAGGCAGTAAAATATACAATAAATAATAGATACAAAATGAACAATAAATATTACAAAGGTATAAAAAATGAAAATACTGAATTTCTGTATTCCAAATACTGAAAATACTGAAAATTAAAATTCGCAAGTTTCTTTGCATCAATTTTTCTTTACAGTTTCATTTTTTTTCAAATGCAACATAGAAGAACTGTGTTAGATGCGCGACAGATAAACGATTCTCGAATGGGTGGGCGTATTCAATTCAATTCGATTCTGCGTTTCCGCGGAGTTCTTAAAGACGTGGGCGTCGCGTGATTCGTCGTCGAAACGTCTCTCGCCATTCTCCCCTCCCCCGAAACGATTTTCGTTTCGCGGCTGCAAATCTTCGAGAAAAAGTTTGCGAATCGATTAGCGATGATTAATGTTTTTACGATGTGTTTTCTCCTCTATGGTTATTCGTTCACGCTTCGACGATTCCTTCGCCGTTATATCGAATTTCGTTTTACGCTCCATTCGCGATAGCAAATTTATTTTTCCATTGTTTTCCAGCAATAAAAAAAAATATAATACAAAATGTTACACCAAAAAATCCAATTGCAACCTTTCGACATGGCTTCGAAATAAACAATATTGCACAAGAAAAAAGAAGAGAGCTGCATAGATTAAAATAGTGCTCATTTGATTAACCCAAGGAAAACGAGAACATGCTCGTGTGACGAGAAACAGCATCGGCGCACTCTGCAGACTCGATAATACGTAGCTAACCCCCTCGCTCCTCTCCTTCGCCCTCCGCAGACAGGCAAGGAGTACTCGGTTAAAGTTTAACTCGCCGTTAACCCAATAAAGTCGCGAATATCGTGGTAACGAGTTTCCTTCCCCGACTACTACGCCCCGAACAAGTATAGAAGACGAGGAAGAAGAACAACAAGAAACAAGTGAAGAAGAAGGACGCCCCTAGGAAACTAAGGAAATTGCGCAATAACGGGCCGTCCAGCTTTGGCGGAAGGCCAAGTTTTCACCCAAAAAACGATCAGATGTGAGCAACAATGTACAAGTGCGTACAAATTCCGAATACCGAGTGCGCAATAAATCCATCCATTCATCTATTACAAAAAATTATAATACAGTAATTTAATGAGTACATGAATTAATTTATACTATCTGTAATAATAATAATAATAACAACAATAATAAATTAGTTTAAAAAATGAATGAAGTAACTTCGGTAATGAATTCGGAGAAAGCGAATATTTTGGCGTTGATCGGATCGCCGATTTTCGACTCGCGCGAGCAATTGTTCCCCGAAATATCGTCGGGGGTGGTGCCGAGTTTGCGTAGAAAATGGGAGAGTGGGGTTTGTCGTACGGTTTTTAGGTTGAAATCTCATTAGTCACAGAGTCGTAGGCGAGAGAAGGAATGCTTCTCCACCCAGTCGCGTCTTTGGCCGGAATTGTTCGAATGCTACGTGAAGATAAGTAAGCCGTGCTTCTGGCGCTTCAGCTCTTGCTGATGGAACAATGGGAAGCAATTCCCGGAACCGGCGAACTCACCCGTACTCCTTTTCCCGGCCCCGACGCTCCCCACCGTCGGGGCTCGCGTACGGACAACATTTCCGAGAGTGCCACCCCTTTCGGGTGGCCCCGAGACCCCGACCTCGTCACGCTCGTACGAACGTTATTACAATGCGGTGCCAGCTGGGAGCTTCGCTCTCCACTAAGGAGGACGAGGTGGGGGGGCAGGGGGTGAAAACTTGGTCCTGGGCTGAGGCTTCCGGACAAGAGTAGCGAGATTGCGGCAAGTTGAATGGGCGAACGAAGGAAAGATTATTATTTCAGATTAGATTCAAGTACAGTGGGAATGGAAGTTTCCTCGAGCGGAGATAAACAATAGCCTCATGTTAGAAGGAAAAAAGAGAGAAAAAATAATTTCAGAGAAGGTCGGAGCAAATCAAGAAACAGCGGATCTGCAAAGCTCTTTAGGGGTCATTTCTGCGGATCTATTTGGAACTGTGACCCTGATAACTCGTTTCCTTGATTATTATTATTAGCCGGATATTTTGCAAAGTTCGATAACTCCAAACGCAGAGTAATGGTTGTAATTTACATCTCGTCTTGTTTTTTATCAACCTGCTCTCGAAATTGATCGTAACGGGTTGATTAATGAGAGGGTATGTAAAATGAAATGGGAAAAAAAATGTTAAGGCCTAAACTTTGAACAGAGGTAAAGATTAAAATAGTGGATTAAATTGCGAGTATTCGACGGAGGCGGGGGAGTTATCGGTAGGTCGCGTGGGTGCCATCGCGTTCTCGGGACAGCGACTAATGCGATCAACAGGATCAGAACCTATCGCCAGCAGGTGCTGGTATCTCCGAGAATTCCCCGACTGCGCCTCCCTCCCGTATCCGCTGCTATCGCAATTGTTTTCCCACGCGAGTATTATCTACTTCACCGGCTGAAATGCAATAGCCTGGTAAATTACGCGACGGTAAACATTTTTTAGTCTCATACCTTTTTTTTTTATTCAACTTAATTTTCTCGAGAAGAATACAGTTCATTATGGATTTGAATATCTATTCGTATGATATTTTTTTCGGTTTCATTTCAATTGTCTTCGAAAATAGACCCAAAAAATTTCACTCAATTGCTTTATTCTTATAAATTATTGTTTCGAATTATCTAAATTTTTCCGAGCGCACAGTTTATTAAATTAATATGACTCTTCATACGATTGATTATTCTCATTCTTTTAAACCTTAATTAAATTTTCATAAGAAAAATTATTTAAAAATGTTATTTGATATACATTTTTTTATTAGTCTTTATTCTTATCAAACTACAGTTTGATGCTATCGCTCGGGCGTTCATGGAATGGAAAAGAAATTCTATCGTCTCTCGACCCTCTTTTTTTCTCGTTGACAAGAGAAATGTCATTTTTTCGAAAAATGAAATCCCCGCGCATGGAAACTCGAGAAGAAAAATAAGGAGGAAAACTCGCGTAACGCGAGACGAAACAGGAAACTCTGCTAATTGTGAATACACCCGACGACTTTGTTTCATTCATTCAAAGCGCGAACAAGACGGCAGGCTAGGAACAGAGAAAAGGAAGTAAAACAAATATTTTTCTTACATACACTTGGCCTAGTGGCGCCTTCATCCTTTCGGGCCATTAATCGCCAAGTGAGTTTTGTTCCGCGCCGGGAAAGAATATAGAGTGTCCCCTTCCCGTTCCCTCGTGTTATAGCAGAAGTGACTGCCTATTCCATATTTCCCGGAACGCGAAGGAGGTCTCCGACGGGTTGTGAGAAATTCCCAGCGCCGAGCTGAAGGCGAGTGTGCTAGTGGAATTTTTGGTCCGTCTTTTTCAAGTATTTCGTGCCTTCGAGCCGCGCGAGTTGAAGCAGCCCCCGGGTCTAGTGGGTTATGAAGGAAGAAGAGGAGAGACGTCCGCGAAAGCGGACGGGTAGGGAAACAAACGCGAATGCAAAAAACACAGAGTCAAGCCAACCCACTCGACGCCTCTCGTCCTCGTCGTCGTTGTCGTGCTTTACTCCTTTTGCATAAATAACGAAAATCCCCGAGGCGTACGCGAAGCACGCAAACTCATTTACACAAAGACACCGTGCGCGCGCCCGCGCTCTTGCGTAAACAAAAATATTCATTCGTAAAGACGCGTGCACGGCGCATACGCCGAGTGCATACCTTGAGAAAAAAAAAGGCTGTGGACTTGAAAACTGGGTTGAAATTTCTTTACATCTTTTTCCGCGCAATTATTAAACTGACCTTTTGGCGTGTTCGGGACGAAATTTACTTTTTTGGTCAATGGCGTGAGTCGAATTCACTTTGACCTTGAAATTTTTTTTTTTTCGTCATCGAAACGAGGGAAAATTAACGCGACATGCGAAAAGATCGGACACGATAGGAGAGAGAATCTACAACTCGTAGAACGAACGTGGGGCGAATGGGTTATGGAGTGAGCGATGAAGAGATTTCGAGGAGGACTTCGAGGACCGCTTTTGGTGGCTTCGAAAACTCGGGCATTTTCCACTGTGGGTGGGCCGTTCGTGAATATCGCCACTGAGGAAACTCGCGCTAACGAACGGTACGAGAGAACGATCGAGGCGCGGAACGTGTCTCGTCCAACCGGGTCGCGGCGCAGACATCCGAACGACGAAGGAACGTGATCAAAGTCTCGCGGAAATCCCGATTGCAGAATAACGATGCGCGTATCGCAGTGATTTCTTAACGCGATAGAATGCTAAAAAAATATTTTTATCAATTCATTTCTTGCTTTTATTCTCAACGTCAATATGATTATTCTTATAATTTCGGTTCTCGATTTTCTTTCTAATTCACAGTCACGTAATTTTTGTTAAAAGCTTCAACAAGCTTTAGCGGAACGAAAGCCGCAAAAGAACGTATTTGCAGATACAATTTAACATGGAGAATAACAAAAGCGAAGTTACTTTGAGTAATTTTTCTTTTTTCGAAAAAGTGGCTGTTTCTTCCTTTTGCGGGACGAAATTTGAAAAAAATTACGAGCTCGTTATCGTCGAGCGCAAAGCGAAGAAAAGCAAATTATGTGAAACTCTCTTAATTGGAAGATGCAAAAAAAGATCGTCGCCACCGTTGGAAAAACTTCACACGTCGTCGGTTGCAAACTAGGTGTTTTTTTTCCGAGCGAAATTGCAAAAAAAAAATATATATATATAGTATAAACCGCTGTATGCCAAAATAATTTTTGAGAATAATTCAACGATCTATTCAAATAAATTTTCAAACATTCGAACATTTTATTTACACCCGTTTTCGTAGTAATTTATATCCAACGATCCTTGCGTTAGTGAAAGTAATGTGAGGCGACGTAAAATTAAGGGTTTCGTCAGGAAATTGACTCTCCTCGAGGTTGCACGTGACGAGACTGGTGGCTACAGGTGCGCTAACTCTGTGTATTTTCGAGGCCCTTCTCCTCTCTCGCGAGATTCTCTCTCCCCTATCTCTCGCGATGGTTTTATAAATCGATGCGTCGCTAAAGCGGTTTGTCGAACGCAAGCGCGCCCCCGTGCGACCCTTTGTAACCACCCTCGAACATGCACAATTATGGCTCGTAGCCTAGGATAAAAATAGAACGAACCCCGCTAGGGGGAATTCAAAAAATAAATAAATTAAAAGAGGTGAAAAAAAATAATTAAAGGTGAGAAAATAAAATAGAAAAAATGTCTGCGGATGCAGAAACTATCATAAAAATGATTATTTATTACACAAATGAATAATTAATAATACTAAGTGATGGACATTTTAAAAGCAAATAAGAAAATGGTGAAAAATAAATTGAGGGGATGAAAAAAATATAAAAAAATTACGGCTCTGCTGCATATGCTCAGGTGATGAGATACGTTTTGCGAACGGAGATGGGGACTATACAGTTAGTGGATATTACAGGAGGAGCGTAACCGATCTTGCTTGCGGAACACTCGAGCGCACGGAAACATCGTGCAAGTTTAATAGCGCCGGGACACCGACGGAAATGACGTTCTGAATTGTTAACTACTAGACGCGGCGCGGTTCTTCTCCAAGCCGCCCCCGCCCCACCCCCCTCACCACCCACGCCCGCCCCCGTCCCAGGCTGCACCTCTGCCTTCTGTCGGATAAGTTACGAGAGACTGTGCGTGCCCCAGAATCCTCAGGCGGTCGTTAAATTTCGAGCACGACTCCGAGTCTTTTGCTCGGAATGAATTTCCGCACGAATTACGTCGCTACCACGCGAATCATTATTAATGCGAGATAATTCGACTTCATGGATATATTAACGACAAATGTAGATTACTTCTCAATCCTTTCGGCGAATTATTCGCAACTACCTCGGCGGAAACTGTTTCTTCATTTTCTCGTGAACGGAAATACATTTTTTCGATGAATTTCCGCAGTCACAGCTTGCTATGGATTCGAGAAGTGAGAACAATAAATTATAAGATGTTGTGTCTGTTTCTTTTCGATGTTTCAATTTTAAATAATCGAATTATTGATTAATTGTATTTAAAAAAAAATTCACGATTACTGAAAAAAATTAATAAAAAATTTGATTCGGATTTCGAACCATCAGGCGACAACGAGAAATTCTGTGATCAGTTTGGAATTTCATCTAAATCGCATGACTTATGAAAATAAATGAAACAATATAAAAGGAAGAAAAAAAACCAAGGAATAGACAATTTTGTCCGACAGTTATTTCGTGTTCCAAAGCTATTTCGCTTTAACAGCGTTGGTCGCGCTTTCGAGAAAATGATAACGACGATAATAAGGCGCATAGGCGGAGAGGAGAAAAAAAAAGAAGCGAGGAATCGAGCCGGGTCTTGCGCGCGTAGTAAATGAAGGGGCTTCTCTATAGTACGCTGGAGTGTGCCAAGTTGAGTGTGAATTTTCCGCAATAAAAGTTTCTCCTCCCTGCTCCACGCATTTATAACCGGCGCACACAACGGCGTCGACCACCGATGCGAGGGCGGCGGTTATTATTACATTACACAGCGCTCCCATAATTATAACGCTCCGTAGATAGATACAACTTTGCGATAACTCACGGCGCGTAGTACCGAGCGAAAAGCCAGATGCAACTCGACGCCGAAATTTGTTTTTCAATGCCGATTCGCGAGAATCGTAATTTCCGAACGGTTAATTAATCGACAACCGTATTTTTTGTTTACTCACCTATAATCGAATTTAAATGGATAAAATGTCGATTCAATTTTTTTTATCTTTATCATGGCGAATATCAATGTCCAAACCCAAACGATAGCTTCGAGCTGTTCCCCCCCGGTTGGCGAAATGTTCGACACATGTAAAATTCATTGCGCACTCTCCGCGATGCCCGAACGAGCCCTCTGCGGGCTCGAACCTTCGCCTCTCGGAGGGCCCTCCTCGCTCGCCGAAACGTCCTCCCCCCCGAAAAACCGTTAAGTTAAAGTACGAGGGTCGTAGGCAGCAGGGAGAGAGCGTTGCCTCGCGGCGATTTCACTTCATCCTAATAAAAAAGAATGAAGCAACAGCCTCGGTACGGTGCACGCTCGAAAGTTTCGTCTGACTACACGCGGGCCGCAACCCCTGTACAACGCCTACACCCTGCCAGCGACTACCCGGTGTCTGGGCATAAATACGGGGAGCGAAAAAAAGAAGGAAAAATAGGGCTGAGGGTCAGGCGATGGCCCGTTGCAATTTTAATCCGCAAACTCTCCGCTTTACGAGATTCAACCCTCATTGCCTACGCAAACAGCGAAAACACCCCCATGCACACACACCCGCATACACCAATGAGGTTAAAACTTTGCCATATCAATATTTCATTCAATTTACTTGTCTAGGGTTCTGGAGTTTACAAAAAAAAAACCGAAAAACTCCCGTGTCCGGACTACGGATTAATTCTACGTTGGGAATTTTTATTTTATTTTAGATAATCAATGAGCCCTTCGGGACTCGCTTCGAGAAAAATTGTGTGGCAAACGATCGCGAGGATCAATTTGCATTGAGTGGAGATTCGTCCGAATGCGGAAAATATCCTCAGCTTTCTTCATATACGTGTTTGTACATCGCACTGAGAAGAAAAATCGGTTGAAACAACTAAATCGACGCTTGCGGGCGGCGAAACTAATATCTTGTTATTAAAAAAAAAAAAATACTTTGTCAATTATACTAACTGTTGGTCAAATTGACGATTTCTTTCCTTACGATAATGATTACTCTGTTTAATGAATCGTGGATTCATTTCGCCACCCGCAAGCGCCGATTTGGTTGATTCAACCGATCTTTTTTCTCAGTGCGACAAATCAACGTAAAAACAATGATATTATAAGAATCAGTTTCAATGTTTTTTGCGTCTAACATTTTTTTTTGTCCTTTTCGGCCGATGTTAGATCATTTTCCAATGGATTCATACAATCAGGTTATACGGGAAAATGTTTATTTAATCCAATGAATCTTGAATCTTTTTTGGTGGACTTTGAGAAGGTTTTTTTGCACCACACAAAGTGTCTTTGAAACGAATAAATTGTTGGCTGGGCCTACATCGCGAAGATCGAAAGTGTTAATCATGAATGAGCGATGAAAGTGGCTGCGGAGCGAGTTCTGGATTCGAGGAAATTTAGATAGCGGGAGTTCGTACATGTTAAACTGGACGAGAGTGGAGGCGCGGGGTGGGTTTAATCAGATGCGGTTGCCCTTTGGGTACCGAGAGCCGCAGCGCGGGCTCCGCGCGTTGTGTATTTATACGCGAATCTCGGACAACGGCGCCGAGCGAGCTCGCAAACTATACGCTCTGCCCGTGAGGCAACCCGGACACCGGACGAATTTCGGGCGCAGAAATTTGCGAATGTCATTATACGCGGGTGCGAGGTAAACGACGAAACATGCTTGCATGTCCAACGATATATACGCTGCCAACTCGCGTACCTCACTCACGCTTCAATCACCGCACGAGCTACCAGCCCGACCAATGGTCACACTAACACGCCTCCTTCCTTTGGGAATCCCCTAAGATACGCGAGACCATTAATTTGAATATTTATTGAAGGGCTGCGCAACCCTGACGGTCCGCAATCCGACTGAAGTTTCGAACTTTACCCTTAGCAGGAAAAAACATAAAATAAACGAATGAATTGCCGGATAAAAAAAACTGGGGGTTAATTCTTTTTTTCATGCCTACAAGTATTTGAAAAAAGTCTTTTTTGTCAGATAATATAAAAAAAACGATGTTATGAGCTCGCGAAGAGACTGGCATCAATCTGATTTTCATTCTCACGCATCCACGTGGAATCATTTTTTTTGTTTCCGACAAGATATTCAACAAACCAATTCCGCGAGCGTTTCGCGCGTTATATTCGTACAGGCCGGATACGGAATTATAACGACCGACCTTTCTCATCGAACGATTTCTGGCAACGATTTCCGTCTCACCCTCTTTTTCGCAACCCCTCGATGTTAACGTCTGAGCAAACAGTCGTGGCGCACGCCAATCCAGTCGAGTCGGTCGGTAAACGAGCGATTCGGCCGCGATAACGTTACACTTCGGTTTCTCTGTTCCAGCAATCGGAACCCTCGCCACTGTTCTCGCGGGGGGGGGGGGGGGGGGGGGGGCCACGATCACGCCAACAGACCGAACCTTGTACGGATCTGAAACCTTCCCAATCCGCGTCTCGGCCCTTTCGCCCGCTTCCCCCCTTAAATCTCCTTAGGGATCTCATTCCAGACACGAAATCTTTCGTGTAAAAATTCTCCCCGATGTCTGTTTGACATGTAAATAAATAGTCATCGCGTGTCCGCACGCCTAGTCGCGACAATCGATAATCATATTAGGAAATGTTAATTACGAGAAAGAAAAGAACGGGCTTCCCATCCGTACGTGGCGTGTAATTTTCTGGAATTAATCGATAAATCTTCCAATCCTTCAAATCACGCGAGCTGATAAAGACAATGATGAATCGGGGCAAAAGTGCCGGTTTTATGCTTTGGGACCATTTTTGGTCATTTTAGGCAGTTTTTGGCCATTTTGTTCGGATGCACAGAATTCGGAATGAAAGCAAATGAAGTTTACGACTGTTCGGCCATTTTGTACGTTTATATGAATCCATCCGAAGGATCGATATCGGAGTGTAGGGGAGAGCGGGGCAAAACGGCATACCAGGGCAGAATGGTATTGGGGCAAAATGGGACAGCAAAGAAATCTACTTCGATGGGACTTTCTCTTGTCCCATTTTGTCCTAATTCTATCATACGGGGGACTTTATTTGACCATTTCGTACCATTTTGCCCCGGTGTGCCATTTTGACCCGCTCTCCCCTAGGCAAACACCGACCCGACAACACTTTCTAGCAGAAATGGTCACGACCTGGTAAAAATCGAACTCACTCGTGACGCTCTCGATGTTCAAATGTGCAGTGTTCTATGAAAGCGAGACTTCGACGACGCGCACGATCTATCACACTAAAATTGTCGAATGTTCGACACTCGTGAAGTGCGGAGTTAAAATGTATATATAAAGGGAACAATGGAGTGTCGCGCGAAAGAGAAACGCAAAGCGTGTCCAGCCGGAGCCGGTTTCGAGCGGTTACTAACATTTCACGGGCAACCGGACGAGCTTGGATATCGCGTTCTTCCATTACACTCAATTTGATGCCGGATATTGAACAAGTGGCTCGCCGCAATGCACCTCGCGATCAAATCACGTGCTGGGGCCACTTCCGCGTCGACATTTCAAGTTCTCGGTCGTGGGGCACTCCACTTAGGACGAATAAACGTGGGCGTCGCATCTACGAAGCCAGGGCAAGTCTCACGTTGCTGCCGTTTCGTTGGCATTCATTTGAAACCCTTGAACTTACCAATTTTAACTTAACATTTTCCGAAAAATCAATTTTTTCCGTCCTTCAACACTTCAGAAAATACGTCGTTTTCCATTAACTTCAAATTAGAAAAAAAATCATTTTTTGTTCTTTTGTTTGAGGGTTTCAAATATTGAATTTTTCATGATAACATCTTTGGAGAAAAAGTATTGTTTATCACATTTTTTTTAATGTACTTTCCTGTTTTCGTATTTTCACATACATTTATTTACGCGGGGGCGATTATCGATTTTGCCCCTTCGACTATATATAAAGAATAGAACAAGGTGGGGGGAGGAAAAAAGAGGGACCGAAGCGACATAGTGCTCCAGGATTTCATTCCGCTCGTTCTGATAATCGAATTTCGTTCGACCCAACCACGGATTAGGTGGTACATGTGCGAGACTACGAGAAACCTGCTCCTCGGGGCTTCGGGGTCCTCGAGGACATCCCTTGGGAAGCTTCCCCGCTTCGCAACGGCACTCGGTTCTGTCCGAAAAATCCCAAATGCTGCACGTTTTTTTTATCTTGCTATTCTTTTTTTTCTCTCCATTTCTTAATATTTGCACACTTAACAAAAAAAATTACCTCTAATCCGCAATTGTAAAATCTTAAAAATTGACGATATCTTTTGTCGAAATATTGCCTTCGGTTTTTGCAATTTACATTACTAATAACAATTTTTTCTGATTTTACCGCGTATTTGTGTGCGGGCCTTTTGTCATCAGCCGAAACCAGAACAAAATACCCGATTTTTCGATTCACTTTTTTTTTCGTCATCACAATCGCGATTATTAATCAATTACTTAGATTCATTAGAATAGTAAGCGGACGAAAAATATTTTTGAACTCTTATTCGAATGCACGATTGATCATGCGAGCGAGAAAAAAATAATATCTTTTCATCTCCAGTTTTTTTGTGCTTTTTTCTTCTCGTTCCATACTCGGAAAAAAAATTCTTCAACTCAATTGCGAAGCTATCTTGACAAGCTTATCGCTTATTCAGTTCAATGTTCCTTGTTGTTATAATATTTCACCGAAATTTACTCTCTCTTTATCCAGAGTCGCCGATATATCTCGGGTACGAAAATTCGTCGAGGCTAATTTATTGTCTTAATATCCATTTGAGATAGGATCGCTCGACATTAGTTTCAATGTGACATTTATTGCTGTGTTACTACAGTTGTAGAATTTTCATGAATTCCACGAAGCGATCGTAGCGAGAGCATGACCGGCATTAATACTATTCGGAACAGCGACGTATTTCCTGTTCGCGTCGACGACGAGCGTTTACCAGTTCCAAACACGAACGACCTCGTTCGGACACACAACAGCGTGAAATTGATAAAATATCGCATCAAACTAAAAAAATCGTTCGTCTCCATTTTTTTCCTGCTTTGACTGAAAAAAATTAATAAAAATGTGGGAATAAAAAAAAAGGAATTCTACATTTTTTTTCAGAACAAAATAGGGTAAAAAATTCTCTCTTTAAACTCTTTTTTCTTAATTTCGTATTCTAAATGTTGACGAAATTAGCTTATTGCTTATGTTGATTGAAAATAAAGGAGTCCACAAGAAACGTAGAGAAATATATTGAAGTCTTCGGATAAGAGAATTCTTTTCACCGAGCGTTAATTGCCTCTCGTGCTCGTACGGCAGCGCAACATCGGCTGGGATTGCCTGAGCAAATAGTCAACTCTCGCTATTGTTTCTGATTAAATAAACGAGCTACTCTCCCTCTCTCTCCCTCTTTTGCTTCCCCCCGTCAGTTTCCATCTCTCGACATTTGCACCAAAATAAACACGCTGCATTCAATCGGGTTTGCCGTGTCCAGAGAAAATTGTAGTTTCGAACAACGGAGCTTTCTATTTTTCGAATCAACGATTTTCATTACGTTTCATCGATACGTTTCCGTGTATGATGCTCAGCCGATCCTTTCTCAGCGCATCCTCGGAGTGTTGCGAAAAATGTGCAAACAAAAATAAAAACCATTTTTTTAACCCCTGGAAGAGCAAAAAAATGTTTCCGAATCAACGATTCGTCACGCGATGTGAAATAAACGGTGGGAAAGTAAAATTAAGATATTTTCAAAAAAAGAGCGCTTCTTGTGTTTTTCATTCTCTCGAAGAGGATCGTTCATTTTTGAAGACACGAATTTTGATACACTTAATGGCTCGATTGTCGTTTCGACCGACACGCTGTATCTCAGGGATCTTTTGATTGAGAGTTTCCTGCCGGGCGCTGATAGCCTCGCTGTTGTGGCCCAGCATGACGAGATTGCTGCCTTGCGGGAGGGTTACCCGCTTTCTTCCGTTCGGAAATTGATCGGCGATGACGGATTTTATTAATATCTTAATCGCAAGAAATTACATAGTTTTTGGGAGACCTCATGGCTTTCTGTTGTTGGATTTGTACAGCTTTCTTTTCACACATGCTTTCGATCAGTAAATAACGCGTGGATACTGTCCGGAATCTCCATAATGATTTTCTACAGTGGAACCCCGATTAACCGGGAAGTGGATTAACCATGCGTCTTCCTAGGCTTTTTTTACCCACCCGAGAAGCAAACCAGTCACTGAGTACTTCCGAAAAAAAGACCAGCTCACGTGTTGTTAATTAAAAAAATCCACAAGTTTTATACTGCGGTTCGCACTATTTAACAATTGCAAGTTGTACCAAATGCGATTGCAACTGGTCAAAACAGAGTTGGATCA
Source organism: Ischnus inquisitorius (assembly GCA_963924025.1). Lineage (NCBI taxonomy): Eukaryota > Metazoa > Arthropoda > Insecta > Hymenoptera > Ichneumonidae > Ischnus > Ischnus inquisitorius. The sequence continues at coordinate 1,543,216 of OZ001243.1, read as the reverse complement.
TTTGCCATTATTGGGTTGTATACTTTTGATGTCGAGTTCGGATTAACCAGGATTTCGATTATTCTCGAACTTTTTGAACCCGAGCAGCTTGGTTACTCGGGGTTCTACTGTACGAGTCATTGTCCGTCTATCCCTTCGTCTTTTGGTCCAATGAAATGATCGGTCAATAATTCATCTTTACGGAGCGCAAAGACGGCAATTCCATTTGAGAAAATGGTTCGCGAAACAACAACCAAGCTAAAGCGAATCAACGACTCTTGACACGAAGTTTCTCGAGTTCTCTTCGAGCATTCGCAAACGCTACTATTCATAGCCGTATCTCGAATAATGAAGATATCGCGTCCAGTGAGCTGATTGCAGAAGCTAATTGGATCACCTGTGCGCGCATTGGCGAGACAGTAGCTTCATCACAGCCTCGCTGTTCATCAGTGTTTCCTCTCAGACATTCGCCTGGTCTCGAGCGCGACGTTGCTCATTTGTGTCTCCAATAATCCGTCCCTAACCTACGAAGTGTGGAGTTTGATAAGCTGCGACATTCTGAGCCGTTTCGCCGGTTCACAACCGACGCGAAATTCCATACCGTAGGAACATCGGGACACGTTGTATTCTGTCAAGTTCACCGAGCGACGAAAACCGAATGTGCGAATGTTCCGCTCAGGGCCAAAATTTATGGATTAACTGATCAATTTTAAACTGAACCCAATAAAAAATCAACTTCGAGATACAAAACATCCGGAGAGAGGAGACCGGGGCCAATTGAAACAGAGGGCAAAGGGAAACAGATTTTATGCGGATCAATTGTAAATTCGAAGAGCAACTTTCGATGACTTATGCGCCACATCGAGCAATGTTCGATTCAATTACCAGAGCCGTCGACAGCTCGGGTTTCGGATCGGATCGAAAAATTTGCGATGCGAGGACGCGTCGTCGTCGTCAATGAGTAATGCGACGGGCGTTACGCTAATCCGATTCTGTAATTTCTTCGGTGATATATTTCCCGTGTCTCTCCCCTGACATTCGTTAATTGTTAATCGCCAGACCGAGGATAGGCGATCGATCAATTTTTCACTGGCTCGCGTCAAGTCCTCGCCGATGCTTTCTCATCAGACCGCATCAATGAAACTTCGAAGTCTTCCATCTTTCTTAGAAAATTGCGAATCGAAGGAACTGGGAAGGAAGTAAATTGGATAACGAAGACGGGCTAAATTTCAAAAGTAACCAAAGAGGTGCTGATCACTCTAAATTCATTATCGTGGTGGAAAATAAGCCTTCTGGATGTGAGAAAAAAAAATCGGGGTCAAAATAACTCGCAGTTTCGATATGTAAAGTGCTTTTAAAAAGACCCCTGAAAAAGTTGACCGACGCGGCGCGGTTGGAGGGTCTAATTGACCTTCCCCTTCGGGGTCCGCTCGGTGACCCTGTCGTCTATGACCCTTAACTTTTCGCCCGTTTTTTTTTTTTTTTTTTCAAGTTCTATTTCTACCCTCTGCGCCACACGAATTCGCAACACGTCGCGAAGCTCCGACGAAGAATATGCCGAGATTTCAGGGTTCAAATTCAGCACTGAATGTTTCAAGCCGGACGATACGCTTTATTTTTTAACGCTTTCTTTAGTTTTTTTTATTTAAAAAATCTCGTAACTAAAAATGAATTTTCCCGGCATTCGTTCGTCCGGATACGTTTCCATACTATCGTCTTTCTCTTCGTTCGCTGCCGTCACTTCGGTTCGCCCAATTAGCGAAGATCGCGCGAGCTCTTTGGCGAAAGTATATGTATCCGTAGACAGCGTCGTTCTCGCATTCGCGAACAGACTTTAAGCTTCCCGGTCACGTTGCATTATTCAACGGTTAATTTCGCCCGTCGGATGTTCGAATGTCTTCTCTATTTCTCCTTACCGGTTCCGCACTCTCCGCGACTCGGCGTTACTTAGGCGCCCCGTGCGAGCGAGATTTAATGATACCTCATGTCCCTCGCGCACAAACACTCCGGCGAGAACTTTAATGCACGCTCGGAGAAAGAATTTACGAACGTTTCCAAGTATTCCTCGTTATATTCATTGCAATTGTTATCTTTTCGTAAATTCAAAACTGGCGTTGGTTTCAAATTATTTACGCGTGTCGCAAACTAATTACAAAATGCTAACAAAGCTTCAACGTTTTTTCATTTCTTTCGGTGATTTATGAACAAATAAACATTTGTATGGAAACGCACATTGACCAATTTCGATTAGGAACTCTGCCAAACGTGAAGTACAAAAAATTTAAAAGAAACAGTCTTTCTGGCTATTTGTCTTATTTATACATTGACATTTATCAGAGATTTTTTTTAATTTTCTGGCCTCCTTTTTTTCACCGTTTTTTTCTTTACTTCAGTCAGGAATTTTTGTATTTTTCTACAATTTTGTTTTGACGAAGGACGATGACAAAAAAAGGAGAAAAGCAGTGGCAGAGTTTCGACTTCATCTGTTTCTTTCATTGTTGAAGTTACGGACAACGGATCCGTTGGCATCCGCTTCCGCCTCGGATCATTGGACAAAAAAAACACACAATCAAAAGCTCGAGACCCAGTTCTTTATTTTTCATCCTCCGATATTGCGAGACTTCGAATTTAGGAACGAGCGAAACAAAAAAAAGACGCTCCGGGACGAATAAGAAATTTCTGCAGGATGTCATATGGACGAATGGCAGAGCCGCGATAGTAGCGAAAAGTAAAATCGGGAAATGCCCGGATGGGGTGATTCGGAGAGCGAGGAAGGTAAATTCACGGTTCCATTGTCGGGATGAATGCCCCCGGGAATGATACGTAGCGGTAAGAGGTCAGAGATTCGAGCAGATGGGGAGAGAGAGGGAGAGGGCCGGGCAAAAGGCCTTTCCGCTTGGACAATCGAAAACGAGCTAAAGCTACTGCGAACGCGTCGGATGCGAAGAGCGAATCTCGGAGGTGCCCGGGATACGGCTCTTTGGGTGTCGCTATTGGACCGTCCCCGGTGCGGACTCACGACGCGGCAAAGTGGCCAACTTCGGTTATTGTCAAAGGGAAAGCCCGTTCGCTGTATTGTCGCAGTTTCGAAGTCGGCCCGTTGTCAAAATCCTCGAACGACCACGGTGCACCGTTCGCTACTCGTACGGGTTCTCACATTTTGCGGTAGTCCTTTCGTTACTGTTTCCCAAACTCAACAATGATTTTTCGTAATTTATTCGGTCGTTTTCTTGTTCCCGACAATTAGAAGAAAAATAATAAATTCGATTCGCTGAATGTCGTATTTCGTGATATGGAAGCGAATTTTTTCACCAAAAGACCTTCAGAAAAGCGAGATTAGCTCCGCGCGTTCCATCCAAGGATTAGATGCACCAAATTGAAGCCACAGTCCACTTCCGTTGGTGGTGTACTCGACCGGTCTGGCTACAACCGCGCCTGATAGATAGTGGACTGTGTTGCTACAGTAAACTAATGAAGAACAGGATTATCGGAGAACCCGATGGAACAATGGGATCGCAAGTTCAGTGGACCGAGGCTGTACTAGTCTCGGATGCACACCGGCGAGCCCTGCAGATGCCGTGGGACACATCCGTTAGTTCTACCGAGTCTCCTACGCTAAGTTACAGCAATCCTCTATATAGCACTCCCGAGCAATCGACCCGGTACTCTCTGTACGTGTCTGAAGCCCTCTCTCTCTCCGCCTCCCTCTCGTCCCCTTCCGTTCTCGCCCTCTCTCAACCTACATTTCAAATCGTTCGGAAAACTCGCTTCACCGGGAACCCTACCGCAGATATCGCCAGGCTTATTCACTGATCAGATCATTTTATTTCGCGAATTATCGATGCTTCGGTTTTCACAATAGTAATCGTCGAATCTATTGTGAAGCCGCGAGGTGATTAGCTCGTTATTTTACGAGTGAGAGTGGCGAATTGGGCTACGGAACGCGTTTGTAGCGCGGGAAAGACTCGGTTAACACGTAATCGAACAGCTCAAGACGTTGATTGAGGTACAAAACTGCCAGCAGTGTCGCGCAGAGTTTCGGTGTCTTCTTCGCCGCGTTTTTCGCAAACTCATCCGGGATACGGTTGAATTTTTTTTCATCTTCTCGTATCCGATTGAACGCAGCAAGTCGGTACATACAGTGGATCTATGTGCACCATTCCGGGGCGTCGACGGTGCGAGCTTTAGCAGAGAGAAAAAAAAGGGGCAACGGCGAAAAAAATATAAATAAATAGAAGCAAACGGGCAAAAGAGGCAAGCTTGCGAGGCGCGGGATTGGCTTCGGAGGGTTCGCGGAAGCGGCAGAAAAGTTTCTTAACGCTCCGACGCTCGGGGCGATTCTGGGACGCGTTCTCCGGACCGGAAGGACTCTCGGACTCTTCGAATTCTCACCGCGGTCATATATACCCGTCTGGCGTTCAACGGCGCCGAGATAACGAGCTCGGAAACTCGACGGCACGAACTTCCGGTTAACATCAGCTCGCTCCGCCTCGGAGGATGTCGTCGCCCTTTTATATGCGTCGCTCGAAAAAAAAAGAGAACTACCCTCGAACTTCCTGATTAAACGAATTTTCATCTAATAATCATTCGTCCGAGCAACTCTTTCGCTGGATCATTAAAAATTGTAGTAAAAGGCGGCTTCCGCGTGACGAAATAAAATACAATGGATACTCGAAAAAAAATTGCTAATGGAATGAAAACAAGAGCGCTCCTCGAAAACTCTTCGCGCGGGCGCGCGAAGGAGCGCGGTCGGAAAATCCTTCGGCGAAGGGGATCGTCGCGCGAAGTGTTGCGATCCATCGCGGTGCTCAAAAACTTTTTTCACCCTCCGGTGGCGAGGCTCAAAGAGCGCGGAAGTGGAGCGTGGTGAGAAAAGGGGAGACTGGTGCGAGGGATGCGAAGGCTTCGAAGGGGTTTTCATGTTCCATCGCCTCTTGAACTTTCGTTCGATCTCTCGCGCGCGCCACGACGTGGCTCGCAGCGGCTCTCTTCGCCTGGTCTCGCGCTCGCTCGAGGTAGTCCTTTCGGTACAGTCCGGCCAACTGTGAGATCGAAAAAGAATTTCCGACACTTCAAAAACCTACTTCAGTGGCACGAAAATCTGGGAATATCAGAAATACGGAAGGTGCGAAACGATCGATTTTGCTCAACGATAACACCAAAATGTGATCAGAATATGAATAAAAAAATGTAGTGATCGACGAATGACCCGGTGGTGCGAATTTTATTTCAAATAGAAATAATTTGTTAATTTTTAGAATACGTAAGAACTTTTTCCGAAATATGTCCGATTTAAAATAACATTCTCATCCATTTATTTTGTGTAAAAACCCACCAATTTTAAGTAACCACTGGAAATTCTGAAAAAATGTATACCTGTTTAGAAAAATGAACAAATTATTTTTATTGGCAATCTTTGCAGCACCTTCCGGATGCCTGATTTTTCAAAGATTTTTATCCCATCGAGAAGTTTTCGAAATTCCCCGTGAATCTTACGTTGGGTCGGACTGTACCGCAGGTAGTACTTTGAGAGTCTCGAATGGCGTGAAAGGCAAGTCGAAAAGACATCGAGAACGTTACGTGCTCCTTGAGAGAAGCGGAGACGAGCGAGCGTGCGATACACGCGACGATATAGCTGTTCGATTTTTTCGAATTTTCCGAATGCACGCGATACGCAGTGTGTGCATTCGATGCAGAGTCAATATATTTGTACGTGCATGCGCACGGTTCGGCGACTCAGCCACCTTTATGCTGTCCGTGCACACAGCCATAGATCACTCGCAACGAATTTCCGGGCGCGCGTAAAATTCGATTCGCGTTCTTTTTAAACGTTCGTACAAACGTTTATGTGACAAATGGCAGAATTATGAATCGATACCACTCAGAACGATAAATAACGGGAGAAAACAAGAAATAAAAAATGATCCGAACCACATTTCGAGGTGTTCGATGTTGAGCTTTGCTGATTTCGAAATTTTCATAGAACGTAAGAACAAAAAAGGTGAAAAATGTATTGCGGAAAGTTTTTTTTTCAAAGAAATTGAATTTCGTGGATATACTGAAAAATATGGTATATTAAAGTATAATTTTACTATTCAAGTACTTCAAATATAATAATTTACTTCAATTTCAATGCAACAGAAAATTGATCCATCCAATCGCGAAAGCTAGGACGTTAAAAATCGTTCAAGTGAAATATTCGTCAATTGAAAAAAAAATTTATTGCAAATCTACGACTCTATTTTTATTTGCAATAAAAATCCGTTAAATCCAATCGTCCACTTTGACTGCAAAAGTACATCAGTATCTCGTATCTCGGAGACTGATAGATCGTCAAAAATTGTCGAGACGGAATAATTGTCAATTAAAAAAAAATTCTGCCGCGAAGCCCCAACTGTTTAAACATTTTTTTATTATTCACGACGACCTTTTGCATGTTGTCTATAGTCGGTCTTGGGCATCGATGTGCAGCACGCGAAACAGCGTTTACATTGGCAACGCTGCGGCCGCGTGCGGTGTGTCGGTATAATACTGAAACAAGCATACAGACCATTATTTTCTGGATGCGCACCTGTGTTCGCGAGCGTAGTAACGTTCCAGCACACACATCGGAACCGTTCGCGTTTGCATTGCACGCTCGGGCGTTGCGCGTTATGCTCCGCTCGGTGCTTCTATTTCTACCGATTCTCCCGTTGAATTTTCAACCGTGAGAGCAACCCACTCTCGCTCTCGCGGCTTCCGTTTCTCGCATTCTTCGACATTATTTACAGCTGGTGGCGCGTTTCATCGATCTGTCTCGCTCGCCGCCGGCCTCGCACCGTACGAGCCCTCGTCCCTTTCCATATTTCGGTCTCGATATTCGAGTCCCGTCTTGCCAATCATCGCGCGGCTTTTGCGGATCGTCAAAGTTTCTCGCTGTATATATATCTTTTTTTATATATCAAAACGAAAAACGAATGAAAGATAAACGACCGGCAGCTTTTCATGTTCCGTCTTTCACATTTATAAAAATCTCAGTATTTTTTGCCATTCGCGAGTTTAGTATTTGTTAGTTTGTCTTTGCGCTGTGAAAAAAAATACTCAATTTAGAGCACTCTTAGCCGAAGTTTTTGTGTACTAAATCGCAAGGATTATCCTAAAATAGGCGTGAAACATGTGAGTTTTGTCTGAAGCGAAATTTGCCAGAAATATGAGTTGCGTTATGAAAGAAATGAGAAAAAAAATGTGTATCTCTTTTTAAGGCTTTTGAGGAAACTCCGTAGATTCGTATCTCCGGAATATCATCGAGAACAAAGCACGTAATGAGGAAAACTTTTCTCGAACAACGTGTAGCAACGATTTTCTTTCTACCTTCGTATCTGCGTTTTTGCGGAATCCGTACGCGAGCGCGAATGCGTATGAGAGAAGCGTGCATGGAAAACGAGGAAAAAGCGAGCGGGATATCGAGCTTCCGAGCTGCGAAATTATATTCCCATGTGCCGTTCGCGAGTACAACGAGATATGCTCGTGCATATTATTCGCGGAAATATCCGAAATCCGGATGTTGCCGGACATTGGTTACGAGCCCCGGGGCCTCTGCGGCCGAGCGCGCGTACTCGCGTGTATTCGAGCCCCCGTGGGTGCTCGCACTGTGCACCTCTACCTGTCCATCGTATTCTGGAATTAACGAAAAAAAAAAAATCTCCCGAGTCGCATTCGCTATTCGTAACGAAACAAACTATTGCGTTAGAAAAATTCATTATATCGGAGAGTTCTTGAATTACGAAATGTCGAAGATGTGATCAATCATGCAACGCGATACGGGAGAGCGGGGCAAAACGGCATACCGGGGCAAAATGGCATTGAGGCACAATGGGACCAGAACAGAATGGTATTGGGGCAAAACGGCCTACCGGGGTAGAATGATTTGAAATGGTAAAATAGAGTCCCCTGTATGACAGAATTGGGGCAAAATGGGACAAGGGAAAGGCCCGTCGAAGCCGACTTTTTCGCGGTCCCATATTGCCCCAATACTTTCTTATCAGTGAAAATCCCATAGGTTGAAGAACGCACCGTGTACTCGTTGCAGTCGGTAAATCACGGAATTGATGTTAGGTCTTCCCGTCCCTCGAAGCACCGCGGAATTATGTTAAGCATCGGTATACACGATGTTATAGAGTACGAAATGCCGGTGTAGCGAAATGATAGACATTTGTTATTCACGAGAGTCGATTCGACCTCGAACGTAAAGAGACTCGCGCAGTCCGTCAATCGAACCGTCGGTTTGTCAGTGGCTCTCGCTAATACCCGATCGATAATAACGTTGGTATAGCGCGCGTAAACGCCGGTCATTCCTCGCTCGGCCTTTCCCTCTCGTTCACTTCGCTTTAACGCGCGACTATCTCTTTTTTTTTCTTTTTTTCTTTTTTCATTACGCTACATCCTTTTCGCGTTCACGGTGGGCTCGATAATAAATTGTTGCAAAGCTCGGCTGGCCTGGCCCTCGTGTGTGTCACGACCGATGACCCCGAGACCTCGACGAGGGTTGACCCCCGAGCTTTACACCCCAACCATCTGTACAACTTAACGAGGACGACACATACGCGTTAGCCGAAGATCGTGAGCGACCCGCCAACCAATTGGTCGCGCTTCAAACGAACCAAGACCTCTGCGAATTGACCTTCTCTTTTTTTTTCTAGCGATCCAAGAAAATTTTGGTAGGTACTTAAATCCGATTGAAAAACAGCGAAAGAAGGTAGTTTTATAGCATTTTTTTTGTTAAATATCATTTTTACGTTAATAATTTTTTGTTGCATTCGGAATGTAACTTTCGATGATAAAAATTGATAACTTCGTAACACTCTCAATACATGCGGCTTACATAAAAATTGCAATGTCGATGCGCGGAAAAAAAAATGCAGTCTCCGCAAAAAACTAAACGTATCGCCGCCCCCAAATCTCCGGAGGCTCGTACAAAAACGCGCTTTATTGTTCCACGATGAATCACCGTACGGCTGTCGCGACTGTCGAGGCTCGCGCGAACGTCTCGTGGCACACCTGTTACCGATGTTCCACACTGGCGCCTAAACGAAATTCACGGTCCCGAGACTTGTTACCCGTATATGGGCTTGCGACACAAAAAATAGACGTCGTCAGCGGAGCCACGTTTTTTCCGCGATAAGCGACTGCAATAACGCCACTGTGTATGACAGACATGAATATATTTACCATAGTACTGTAAATAATAATATGAATTATAACTAATAATAATAATAATAATTATTCTTTATATTTTTAAAACTGATGTAGGGGAGAGCGGGGCAGAATGGCATAGGGGAAAATGGAACGAAATGGTCAAATAAAGTCCCCCGTATGATAGAATTGGGGCAAAATGGGACAAGAAAAAGTCCCATCGCCGTAGATTTTTTTGCCGTCCCATTTTGCTCTAATACCATTCTGCCCACGGTCCCATCGTGCGTGAATACCATTTTGCCCCGGTATGCCGTTTTGCCCCGCTCTCCCCTTTTTTCAAATATATCTATCATAGTTAATAATTAATAATAATAATAATTATTATTAATAATAATTATTATTAATTATTATTAATAATAATAATTATTATTATTAATTATTAATATGTCGTTAAGTTTGGAACACGAATTTTTTACACGAAACATGTTTCGGCGCTTCGAACAAATTCGCGAGCGCAACATGGAACATGAACGCGAGAATAACAGGGAGTGGTTAGTCTTCGGATACAAGCTCACCGTGTACTGTATACGTGCGATCGTGTTTCCGAACGTTCAACACAAAGCCAAGCTCGAAACTCCGGGCTCCCTCGCACACTTGCTTGTGCACTCGATCGTAGGTGTTCGCGGTGCATTGAAACTGCGCATTTATGTAACTACTGCGGGGCTCAAGGGGAGGGGGAGATGCTGTCTGCGGTGAACAGTGCCAGGTGCGAGACCGAGAGCAAACCCAACCCTTCCCTCGCAATTTCCTCATTATCCACTCAAACTCCGCGCTGGCGCCTTGGCCATTTTACTTACTAACCGTTGAGCGGGAGATAGTTTCGACTGCGATCTATACGTCGTGCATAGATTATTGAGTTTCCTCCCGCCCCAAACGGCACCCATAACTGACACTACTTTAAACACAATTGCCTTAACGAGCCCTCTGAAAACCGAGTCAAATGTTTGATTTTTCGACCCAGCACTACAAGCGGAATAATAATAATAATAATAATAATAATAATTGTCCACCATCTGCACCGTCAAAGAATGAATAGAAAAAGAAGTTGCTTCGAAGACCATTTTTTTTTTTTACATATATTTTTCACGAGATAATTTTTTTTTAAATGCATACTTTGTCTGGAAAAATGAAAGACTGGAAAAAATGAATGTTTGATTTTGTCAGGATACCGTTTTTATCGTAATGTGGACATTTTTTTTATTTAAAAAAAATTATGCAAATATCTTCAATACATCGTCGATCGTCTGTGGAAGCCGAAAATGGTGGAGGTCTTGTTTGTCGAAGGATCTCGCGATTGACCATTGTCATTTGGGTCGCGTGATCGCGTGAGTGAAAGATCTAACGAGCGCGACTTATGATACAATAATATTGTTTGCGTGGACCGCCCCCATCAGCGAGACACATCGAAGGGAGCACGTAATGGATATGATTATCCTGTCAAATATCGATTTCAACAGGACTGTCGTCGAGACGGTTATTACCGATTTTTATTTCATTTTTTTTTTTTTTTTTGAAATAATTCTCAACCAGCCACGAAAATAACTCGTCATTCGAGAACACATGTCCAGCTCCCAGAGAAACTCGACATGCACACACAATTCGCAACGTTTCCGTGGGCGGGTCTTCCGTATTTTATCGTCGTTCTATAATGCACTCGACAGCAACAGGCCCGACGGAACCGCACATATTGCGTAGCAACTTGCCCCCGCCAAATTGTAATCGATATCAGGCTCAACAGACAGTTCCTAACGGCGTTGGAACTCGTAACAATTAAAGAGGGTTCATCACGACCCTTCCAGGCCGAAAGGGAGATTCCGACCGAATTTCGATCAATTTCCAATGGAATAAAAATCAGCAAAAAAATCAACCACACCGACCCTAGGAAGATCAATTTTGCACTATAATGATGTCGAAAAATCATCGAACAATTAGTTTGAAAATAATTATTCATCGAATCATTTGACAAATCAACTATTCGTCTTTACAGATATTGATTCGATGATTTTTCGAATTTTTTTTACGTTGAATCTCTGTCTCATGAACGAGGAACGATTAGAGATAATCGAACGAAGATAAATCAATGGCAATATTGAACAACAAAAAAATCGTTAATGAATACCATAGAAAAATGCGGCAAGAAATCAAAATAGAAGAATAAAAAAATTGCAATTATCGAGATGCGTCTCAATTGTTGTTTCGTCTCGACTCTCATTCAACAAATGATATAATAAGCAATATTCAAATTAACGAACCTTGCTTTGTACTTTATCGGAATGGAAGCCGTGCTTATTGTAACATTTCCATTGCGCATACAATTTCAAAGTTTCTTTGGTGGTGGGCGGGCTGTTTGTCAATATTTCACCAAGCCTGAATGGCCAACATTGTGAAAAGAGCGTTGGCGTTGCGAAAAAAGAAAAACTAATGGGCGTTGCGCCGGCGTGGGCGGGAATTTATTGACCACCGCTGAGCCCGGTGGGTTTTTGGCGAAAATGTTTCTCATTTGTATCGCCGCGCAAGCGAGAGTCGGGGAAGTTGAATTTGGGTGGGTGGCTAATGCGTGGGAGTGAATAGAAACCCCAGGCGACTCTTGACCCAGTAAGCGAGCTTCCCTTGTCTGAAGATGGTCCGCATATAGCGCATAGAGAGTTAAATAGTGGAACGAAGTCATTACAGTTAAGCAGGAAGGATCGTTTTCCCACGTGGCTTGATACACTTCCCCTCGGATCCAACATAGACTGCATATCCTTACCTGACCGAGCTAATTGCAAACGGCGATGGTAAAGCTTCCGTACACGTTAGCCAACGGTCAAACGTTTTATCTACCGATTATTGCTATTTTTTAATCGCCTCATTGTTTATTTTTCGATTCTTCATTCTGGTCATCAGAAATAAGAAATCACAATTCGAATATTTTATCGAAAAAAATTATTATTTAAATAATTATAACTTATTTTTTTAATAATTAGAACGATAATTTCTCTTTGTAACTTTTCTGATATCTTTACTCGATACAAACCACGGTTTACGGTGAGATAATATTTTTTTTTCCTTCTTCATGTTAGCAACGATTTACTCTCGCTTTTTATCTTTTATTTTTAACAACGAGTGAATCGTCGATTGGTGTATATTTTTTTAGTATTTTTTTTTTTTTTGATCCTTTGTCATTCTATCTTCCGAGTCGATTAACGACGGCGTGAGTGACGAACGAAAAACACACAGAGCCTCGATATAGTGTATGCCTCGTTTTATTCTATATAGCCGTCTATCCCGCATCGAATATAGGGTACGCGCGGTTGAGGTTTGCGAAAAAAAATCGACGGTGTGTACAGACGAAAAAAAAAGAAAATCCTCGAGCACCGTATCGGTGCTTTCGTTAATTTCGATAACCGCACCGTTTTATACGAATTTTTTTTTTATTATTAAAAACTAAAAATGCGCGATATTCCCGCATTTGTGGCAACGTACTAATTGGGTACAAATATTCATAAAAAAAAAAAAAAAAAATTCATATGAAAAAAAAAAAAATGATGATTACCGCCCCAAGTCTCTTCCGCATTAGAATTTCGCCGAGAGCATTAAAAAAAACTCGTCCTAAAATTTTTTTCTCGCGAGTCTCGAATCCGTCTGTCTCGAGCCGAGAGGTGGACTGTGCGAAAAAGGCGCCGGGGCTTGCGGGGCGAGTCGTCGACGTCGTTATAAAGTGAGAGATAAAGAAAACGTGGAAACGATAGAGCCGGACCCGGCGACGTTGTGGCCGAAAAAAAAAGAAGATACAAAAGCGTAAAATGAGCGAAAAGAATGAGAAGCAAAGAAGCGAAGAAAGGAATAAAGCGGGAAAGGGACGAGAGATGTTGAGGAAGAACAGTAAAATAATACGTCTGCGGGAAGCTCGCGGAGAGCCCGAGAGAGCCCGCGGACGACCTCCTCTCTACTTCCCTAGCGTAGCCAACAAGTTGCCGGTGTCGAATCGATAGAGGCCGGTGAGCCTGGGGCTCTTGTAGGCAGGTCACCTTCTCTTGCCTTCCGCCCTTTATCTATCTCGCTTTTTTCATTCTGTATATGCATTTTTCATTCCGCTTCTCCCGCTTCTTTCTCCCGTCTTTAACTCGTATTCCGTTACTTAAGCCATAACAATATGTGCGTCATTCGTTAAACGACTTCTCGGCAAATGCTAATCAACAACATAAGTAATAAATTTAAAAATAATATAAATAATATTAACGATACTGATACTATCACACAATTATTTATCAATACAAATAATCATCGATAAATAAGAAAATGTTTTTCTTATAATTTTTATGATTATGAAATTGAAACAATACATTTTTTGTTGATGATAAAAAATAATTGTTAATAGATCTATTTTTCTATTTATTTATTTATTGATTTATTGATGATGATAATTTCTAAAAATTGTTTATTAATATTTCAATTTTATTCGATGAATTTTTCATCATTGTGGATGTGACTTTAAGGTTAATTTACTTTGGTACTTTCCAATGTACCGTCTTACTTTTCTCGTCCCTCTTCTTTCCTGCGGTTTCGTCGCTCTTTCTCACCAGCGCGTCTCGCAGTGACCCGGCCCACTCGAGTCAGACCGCGTCTGAGCCAGCGCCCCGACTATCTCTCCTTTCGTGTCTACTAACCCGACTAACCCCGGTGACCACAGGGTCGATAGGGTTTCTCTCCTTCGTTCTATTTCTTCTTTGTGGCATTCCGCTATCCGATACCCACCCGTGTTGCTGCACTCCACTCCGCTTGTACCCGCGCCGAGTACACATTCACTTTCTCTCGATTGGCTCTTAACACGACAGTCCCTATGATTTGTCCGTACGATACGAGCTGTTACTACTCGAACGCTCCAAAGACCTGCCCTGCTTTCTCTCGCCTCTAAGCTAAATCTCTTACATTTCTATTTATTTATAAATTATTCTTATTCGTTTTTTTCCTTTTTTTGTACCGATTATGACAAACTTTAGTGCGTTGGACAGAATTCCTGGTTTTTCGTTTCTTTATGTTCGCATTTGGTTTGCCCGGCGAAAAATGTTATTTTTCGACCGATGGCTAACGAGCTCGTTCGTTCTTTCCATTATTCTCCACGAGCGGCCCATCGGTCACTCTTTTGTATCCCGGATGGCTTCGACCTCTCGAGTCTGCGCCAAGTTCATCCGCTTCCCGAGTTCTCGGACGTCTGCTCTGTGTATATTTCTACTTGACTCTTCCACTAACCACGTCGACCATCCTCTTCTATGCTCTCGAGATTCTTTTCAGTTTTTCTGCTATTTTCTTTGGGGGTTTTTTTTCTCCCCGAAGACACCGAAGGCGAATAGAACCAGGAATTGAATGACTTTATAAGTTTATGCTTTGCCGCATTTTATGGCAATAAAAAAATGTAATATCGAAAAAAGAAATTTGCGATTATTTTTCAACTTGAACGCGATAAAATTTTTATTTAAAAAAACGAAACCACAATTTCGTGATGGAATTTAGTTTTAGTGTATTGGTTTTTTTTTTTTTTTGTTTTCCGCTGAAGGAACGAGTCATTGTTACAGTGCGAATCGGATCCCGTCGCGGCGTGCGATGGGAAATGAAATTGCGGTGAAATAAAAGACGGATATAAAGTCGTCGAATGGGAAAGTGAAGAATAAGAAGTCTCATGCAAACGCGAGCTGCTCCGCGACATTGTGAAAGTTTGAGGCCGTAAAGTTTGCGCATTTCTCGTAAACGTCCTGACCGACGTGGAGACAATAAAAGCGTTAGGGAGGAGAGAATGAGAGATGAAGAGCGCCGTCTCGGGTTCGAAACGGCGCGGAGGGACATTCGGAACCGGGCTAACTCGTTGTCGTCGGAATCGAAATTGGAAAACAGATTCCGACGGTGTAAGTACATCCCACTCGGGCGAATGCGGCGAGAAAATTGGAATCTCCGAGGTTATTCGTGTAAAAAAAGACACTGAAAACGGGTGCATCTTGCCCAGCAAAAAATAAGATTCAGGCGTGAAAAAAAAAATTCTATGATTTGACAAAAAATAAATCTATCACATAGAAGATGCAAAAAATGTTAATAAGAAAGAATGAAAAATATATAAATATATAGAAACTAATGAATTAATAAGTTATGCGTTAAAAACGAACTAACAAGTTATTACTTATTACTATTATTTTTGAAATATTTTCATTATTATTAGTTCGACGATAATTGAATTAAAAATCAACTTTAGGTTGTGAAAAATTAAATGGAAATAAATAACATAGTGATATGAATTATCTCTCCTTTGAATTCTGAAGAACGACATCCCAGAGAACTGCGCAAAGTAAAAATGCAATTTTGTACTTCATTGCATACGGTTTTCCGGTTGCCGAGCTTTCTTGAGCTTTCACTTGTGCGCCTTGCCGCGACTATATTGACGTCAATTTCCTCGACACCCCCGGCGAAAAGCTGTGCATCTCGCCTAACCCCGCGACACAGCGCACATAAAGAGGTCCGCCTCGCGCGCAGAAACGCTCCGGGGCAAAACTCCATAATAAAATATAGTATTCCCATCTTGGTGGGTAATGGAAAATTGAATTCGTGAAAAAATATTATTACCACCCTCATCTCGCTCCGTCGATGCACATAACAACTCGGAGTTCCTTTCTGTGCCATTTTTGCCCACTCGTCGCAGCGCTCGAGGGTGCGATTGGAAGGGGCACGTTGAAGTGCGCCGGAGAACGATGGTGCTCGAAGTTAAAACGGGTCGGACTGTTTCTCGGCGTTTGAGTGTTATCGACGAGAATGCGCACGGGCGCTGCTCACTTGTGATAAAAAAAAAATTATGCGACACTTGCAAGTATCGTTAACGTTTAAATGAATTAAATTCACGCGATTATTTTTTTTTCTAATGAAAATATTGAATAATAAAATTATGATATTGTGTAATTATGACAACAAAAGCAGGGAATTAAAGTTCGGAATTGAAAAATAAATAATTGAATATTATTTACGATGAAAAAGCGTGTGCGTTGTAAAATTTAATTGCGAAAATGAAGATAAAAACAATTTATCGCTTCTGAATTCGTCTCCGGGGCGGATACGGGTTTCGTTTCGGATCAATTATAAATTCGCTCGAATACGGAGCCGCCGAGCGGCTCGCGCCATTATAACGTCGGCATAAGCAATTTGTGACGGATAATAATGTAGCCAACATTGGGCCGTTGGGTAAACGCTGATAACGCGAAATATCGCGCGAAAACGTACACATATTTCGCTTGAAATATAATTACAGAGACAGATGCGATCGTTTTACCAGAATTTTGATCGGAGCATCGTTTTTGGATTAAAAACAAAAAGAACGTGACATTCCCGTGGCAGGCTTTGCGAGGATCCGTCGCCTCTGCTAACAACATTAATAACCAAGCGAGTCAATTAATCGAATAATTTCACATCAATTACACATATCGAATATAAAATTACTTCCTTCCCATACTCGTATTCGTATCAGATATTCCGTTTATTTAATTATATCCTTATTTCCGTTATTACACAAAAATAAATATAGATCTTTTTCACTTCGCAATTTTCGTTTGGCAACACAAGTTTCTACCAATTGTTGATTCGGAAGTTGTTTGGAAAAAGAAAAAAAAATGAAAAAAAATTCGAATTTTTTCGATTTTTAGTGATATCGGAATTTTTTTTTTTTTTTCACCACGAGACAAAAAACAGGGTAGTTTGAAAAAGGCGCAATGAAAGGTTCGCAACGGTGCGATTTGATTTTCAGGGTATAATCTCACCGCGTTTCGAGGCACGGCGGCAGCCACGCACGACCTACTTAATTGGAGTGGCAGCTCTAATTGGGCCTCGAAATACCTCGGCAGTCTATCCTCGTGTAAAATTCATTTCTATCCCACCGGCCCAGCATCGCCGACACCCTTCGTCTGCCGTCGAGCGTGCGGGTTAATCCCGCACATCGGTACAAAATAATGGGTCCCGGCACAAAAGGACACCCAGCGGCAAACTAGTTTTGGGATCTTGGGACTCTCGATATAACTAACCGCACACGTTTCATCCCGCCGTTTCTGGGGCGCGAAGCCCCGTATGAACGCTTTCACCTTTATTAATCCATGCCGGCTCATCCAATGTTGATAAAAATATTCTCGCCACAAAAAGAAACAGTGCCAATGTGACAATTTTTTTTAAAATAATTTATTTATTTATTTATAACTATATCATAACTATATACTTTATAAACTAAACTCGTATCAATTTTTTTGCGTGTATCGCGTTACTTTAGCTCTTCGAAATCGGAGTGTCTGTTCAACTATTGATGAGGGACTAGTGTCGATAATCCAATTGCTAGAAACCCCGGGCGGGCCTGAATCTTTAAAGCCCCATTGACCTTCGCACGTGCGACGAGAAATTCATGGGTTTCACTGCGTAAATTGAATAATTAAAAGCGGCAATAATTAATGCTTGTAGATTCAGCCGCATAATTGACTCAAACAAGTTATATTTAATTCTCGTTTTGGGTTTACTACAATTTTATTCGACGATAAATTGAAACATTCGAGAGTGAGTTTCAATGTTAATTTCGGAGGTTCAGATCGAAGTCGATCTCGTGCTTCGGTGCACGAAGTGCGCATTCCGAAAGCGCTTATCGCAATCTGTCGTCGTTGGTGTTCCGGTCTCGGTGCCGTACGTGCCGACGACGACGACGACGACGGGTATCGCTCGTAACGAGCCGTTCTCACGTTATTGTGTGTCGGTTCGTTGAGTCCTTCAAATACAAACTATGCAACTCCGGCGAGTTGAGCTCTCCCGGTCTCGGGCCATGCCACGGCTCTCGGACTTATCGCCGTGGGATACTCGACTCCCCCTAACCCCACGATTAGCCGGAAGCACCGGATCTATACGTACGCGACTCTATATTAAGAGTGGGTAGGAAATCGGGAGTTGCAGAAAATTGGACGAAAGGAAGCTTCTCGATTGCGCGGATTCGAATCGTGTTCCCGGAAAATTTCTTCCTCCAACAAAATTCTTGTTTCTATATGAACAATTACGTCTATAAACAATTTGAAAATGATAAAATAAATATTCAATGGGATAAAAATCGGAAAAAATCGGAATGATTGAAATAAAATTATTCACCGAATCATCGGGCGAACTTATTTTTCTTTGGACAGAAGCTCATCCGGTATTTTTTCGTGTGCTTGCAAACGTGTGAATAATCTTTTCAATTATTCGAAAATATAACGCAACATTTTATAACTTGACTGTAATTTTTTATTTTTAAGCATATTTTACAAATTTAAGAGCCAGAGTATTTTAGTATTTGGTCAATTCACGCTCGACCGTAGTGAATGAAATTCGATATTTTTTCAACATTCCCGTGCGCTTCGACCAAAAATAAAGATCGACACGGTTAATGAAAATCCGTCGTTCGTCGAGAATATTAATGACGAACAAAGTGGCGTTAAAATTGTCGATTCACGAGTGTCACGATACCGATAGTGCTCTGATTATGGTAATAGTGAGAAATGGGAGGAGCGACGTGAGCATGGAAATAAAGAAGAAAGAGAAAAAAAAATAGAGTAGAAGAGATAGGGATCGTGATACGAGCGATGAAAGCGAGGGGTTGAGGGGACCAAACAAGAGATAATGCAGCGGCGTAGAATGACGCACCGGTTTGTTTACGTTCGATTGAAACATCGGGGCTTCCCTACTTGACCCAGGCGGATGATCGATGAACGGAGAACACGGCGAGCCGCGTCCCACCGCACGCACGCACACGTACCAACGTCGCGTCGCGCAGTTACGTATTTATATAACTACATATTCATACCATTGTAAAATATGGATGTGCGAACACAATGAAGTAAACACCGTTGCGCAAACACAAATGAGCCATCGCGCGGAAGTACGGAGAAAGATATACGTAGCGCCGCTGTTGGGTTACAGCATTAATTTCAATTTACCCTCATAAAGGAAACAGGATCTCACGGGTGAAAGCTTGAGAGGCGGGGGATTGAGAATTAATTGATTAAGTGGCAGTTGCATTATTTGGCCTCGACGCACGAAACGTCCTCGTCCTAAACATTTTTCCAAGAAACAGCCTTTTTTCGAAATTTCTCGCAACAGTTACAAATTCTTTTTTGTAATAATAATAATAATAATAATTATTATTATTATTATTATATAATAATTATATAATAATTATATATATAATAATAATAATAATTATTATTATTATAATAATTAATTAATTATTATTTATTATTATTTTATTTATTATTATTTATTTATTATTATTAATTATTATAATAATAATAATAATAATAATAATTATTATTATTATTATTATTATTATTATTATTTCCAAGGAGTTCCGAAATCCTTTTTACGGATTCACCCGGCTGCAGCGTAGAATTGTCCAAAATCGGGTGAAAAATGATAGTCACTTCGGGTAATATTTTCTTTTAGTATCGAGGGGCTTGCTGGTCGTTCAATTCCCTCTTAATCCTCGCTCAATCCTCTCCGGTGCGCTCGCGACTTTTTCCCCTTTTACCGCTCTGACGAGCCGGCCCAATCGGAATTTTCTTTCTTCATATTCTTTTTACATTTTTTTTTTTCGGGACTGGAAAACCAGACGCGAATTGCTGCAAGTTTGATCCCCGTTCCAGCGCACATTTATACTTAATCCCGTAGCGCGACCTATCTTCGCGACTTCTTTTCAAAGCTCCTTTTTCAACGTCTCGAGATACTCGGTCGTGACTTCAACGAATTTCTCCTTTCTGGGTTCCCGGATCGAGTCAAACCTCGCGACGGTTGTGCAATCTGCGTCTAATTAAACGACGGTATTCGCGGACGGCTTTCTTCGATGCGCAACGCGGTTCTTTTTTTTTTTTTTTTTGGAATAATTTTTTTCGGACAAAAATGCTCTTTAATTGGAAACGGTAAAATGCAACAGGTTTGCTTTTTTGAAGGTTTTGTGCCTGATCTTATCCGCGACGATTGTACGAAGATTGAGAGTCGATGTTTTTTTTTCAACTTTGATTTACCCAGCATTCTTTTTCTGTTTCTATCCGTTCCAATTTATTTTGTCGTTTTTTGCTCGACATTGAGAGTTACCGGCGTGTGTTCGACGATAGTAATTAGTGATGACGGTGGTAATGAAATAATGATGATAATTTCGCTTCATTTATCGATACGACCTCGTTACGCTCGTTCGCCGACAGCTTTCAAGCTCTTGCAAGGCATAAACGAGAGCCGAAGGATCGATACGACGGATAATAGGTAAAAAAAGAAGAGAGGAATAAAAAAAACATCGAATGCACATAGTTTTTCCCGCTCGGCGGCGGTTACAGTCGTTGACGAGACAAGAGTCCAGCCCCGACCTTCGCTCTTTCTCGGGCAAGATTGACGGAGAGAACTTTTTTGCTTCCACTCTCGACCTAACCAATGCGAAATCTATTGATTAACGAGGCGACACAATGAGCGCTGTGCCACTCGTCGAATACGATGGAACCCGCGTCGCGCCGGCCTTTTCTCTCGTTGCACGGGCAATTCTGACGCGCGCCTATAAATCGCCTCTCGGATATTCGGATCGTCGTTTTCATCCCAAAGGACCACTTTTTGTTTTTCTTCAATGTCATTTCTGCCCACAATATTTTTTTTCGTCTTGTTTCACGTGAAAATCGACGAAACAGACTGCGAGCAACAAGTTTTTCGGTACCGCACAATACTGCACGAATTAATCGGAAATTAAACCAACCCAGCCTGCAAAATTACGATTTTATAGAAATAAATTGTTAAGATTAATCAATTAATTTTTACGAATATTACCGTTCCTCGACGTATCTTTTTAAACAATGCACAATTCAAAATAGCGACGGATCTACGGACGAACGTTCACTCAAAGATTTTAATCGACGGAATATTCGATAATTATTATCGTTACTGATAGCGGTGAAAAAATGTCTCTCTGTCGGAACGGAGATTAAATTTTCGATAATCCCCTAGTTAATACGTCCGATGTAATCCTTTCAAAGGACATTTATATATTACACGCGTTGATGGCATTTTACTCCATTAAAGTTGCCCTCATGCACTATCAAGAGGAGCCATCTGCCGTTACGAGAAACGCCCTTGAGTTACGAACTTTGTTTGAAATTAATATTCGCGGGAGAGAAATTAAACCGGACGAGAACGAGCGCCTTCCGGAACTCTCGGTTTCGGCATCGTCGCTTCGAGAAATAATTAGGAGTTCCCCCTTCGTTTTTCCTATCCCTCAATCTCGCAATCCAATTAAGCTATCCAGTACTTTTTTTTCTTCTTATTATCAAATTTTACGATTTTTCGTCGCCCTCGAATTTTCGAATGGATGAAACTCAATGATCGTGGATGGGAGCGAAGGAGAAGCGAGATAAAAAGTAGTTCAGGGGCCTCGCATCCGTGAACTCTAAAAATATGGAGTGCAAGTGGCGGCTGAGTGTAAAGTTTCGCGGGGGAACGAGGACAGGCGTGATTTCGAGGTCGAGTCGAAAATCTATAAGTCCGTAAGTACCTTTGAAGAAGTAACGCGAGGGAGGGGGTGAAAGGGTTAAAAGGAAGAAGGAAAAAAAAGGAAAAAAGTTAAAAAAAGGTACGACTAAAAGCTTCTTTTTTTGGGTCCCTCGGAGCGGAGAACGCGAGTGCGGCGAGCCGGGATGGAGGTTGCCGGCGGAGAGCAGCTTCAAAGCTATTCCGACCTCGAAAGACATTCCATCTCAATTCCTTTTTCATTCGCACGTATGTATAGCGGTATACCCAATGCCCGCCTCTCGCTCGCTCTCCTCTCTCCGACACACTTCTCTTAACATTTCAATCTTTTGATCCGAAATACGAGGTTTATCCCTTTAGGATCGCTTTGCCAAAGATGGGATGGATAGACGCGAGAAATGCTATCCACGACAAAGTTTGTCTTCAGGTTGTTTAAAAAATTCAATTGATAGCAAAATATTTGAGACCTGACATTTTTGTCATCGAACATTTTTCATTTGTTTGCCTGTTCGTTTTTTGAGTAACCCAAAATACATTTTATTCGACAATAACTCCATCGACTTTATGCGCGATTACGACGCGTTGCGCATTTGCTCAGGGAGAGGAAGAGGAAGAAGAAAAATTGGGAAGTAAAGAAAAGACTTGAGTTATAGTGCCCGGAGGGTCCGCCTCGGTGAGGAAGAAATATTGAGAGATTAAAGAAAAATGTGCGTGCAAAAGGGAATTATTAGCAGAGCATACAGTCGTGGCGCCAGTAATATTCGTTTGCCACCCTCGGAATTCCATCTCCGCGTTCTCTCCGGCATTCGGTCTCCCGCGCCTCCGTCTCGCCTCTCCCGCCCCTTCCCCCGTTGTTATCTTCCCCTTTACGGCGCAGCAACTCATTCAATTATCGTTAATTGTTTATTATCGTAATTTCCGACCGATTCGAACGATTATAAGCCATTCGCGATATCACCCTCTCGGCCGACGTGAACTTCTCTGTTCCTCTTATCCGCCTTCCCCTGCCTCGTGGTTAATCTGCTTTCGATCCTCCCCTTCTCGTCGGCGACGTCTCTCCCTCGCGCACGACCTTTTCAGGCCTCGTTATCGGCGCACCAGCGACGAACGAAACTTGCGTGGAATTTTTATTTTTTTCGCTACCCCGCCGAGCTTCGGATTTTCAACACGCGAGACTCAAACAACGACGAAACTCACTTAACTATAATTATTACTCCTAACCTACCAATTAATTCTGCGACGATATTGGTGAAGCGATTTTTTTACTTTTCTTCCCCCCCATTAACATAATTCAGGTATTTCGCGAATAAATTGGCAATTTTTTGTGTTTAGCGTACAGTTTAATAAACTCGAAGGAAAGCGAAGAAAAACTCTTTTTCAGAAATGAGTGAACGGCTCTGCTTTCGCTACAAATATAATAACCATAATAATTTGTTATTTATTTTTAAAAAATTTCATTTATTCATAAAATTTATAACATTAGAGATAATATTCGTAATAATTTTTTTTCCAAAAAATCTCCAGAGCAAATGAGAAATTCAATGCGACCGGGGTCGGAATTTCACGAATTTGTGAGAGGGCAAAGATCGTGCAGGCTGAAATTGGCCGCGGCGTTTGGGGGTTGGACAATCAAGATGGGTGTGGAGAGGCCAATAACGAGGTCACGACTTAATTGCCAGTCGCGGTGTTGGTCAATCCGTACGAGATCGGAATGGTTCGGGGGTTTGACGAGACTGCACCCCGTCCAAAGCCAAGTTGCCACGTTCGATTCGGCAGAGTCCACGAATCGGTAGATTATATGTAACCGGCTGGAACGACCGCCGCGAGAAGGGTGTCGTCGTTTGGTCGTGTCTTGTTTGTCGAGTGATTCGAGCCGTTCGATCGGGTCAATCGGTCGCGGCGAGGGTGGGTTAGAACCGGGGGTGATGGGGTTGGGGGGGCGAGCAATCCGATCGAGCGATCGACGGCCCCTTGTTGAACGAAGAGCTCAACCACGTTTCCGCATCCACTTGCTAACAAAACCCACTCTGCGGCAGTTGGAAACAGTCGAGTGCACTATCGCTGAGGGGCCGAGCCGACGGGGTAGTGTGTCGTTTCGGGTCTCCCTATCAAAAAGCGAACACGACGAATTAGACGCTCGCTATTTCATCGCCCCGTCGTCAAAGCGCTGTTTAGCCAACTAAACTTCGTCGATAAACAGAGCGGGTGCTAAACAAGCTCGGGCGAAACGAGCGCAACGACGATTGCAGAGGTAGATTAATTGAATAACCATCCGCTCGCTCGTTTCGTCTCTGGGTTTCGGTTGCCGCAATTTTTTTCTCTATTCTTCTCACCGAAAGCATTCATTCGGATTTAATTTTTTTTGTGAATTAATGAGTAGAAAATGAAATCAAATTGATAATTATTGAATGAATTCCATAACAATTTCACAGTATATTCATCATTATAAGTAAATGAATATATTAAATTTAATAATTATCAATAGAAAGGATTATCGACAAATTGCCGTAGGAGCAATGAAAAATATTGTTCTCGTCAAGCCGGTCGTGTGCGATTATTTTTCCTTCGGACGTTGCGTCCAAGCTATCGTCTGCATTTTTTTTCACGTCAAACTCGATACATTTTTCAAATATTGTCCATTAACGAATCTATCGCGGTAGATAAAATATCGCGGGGACTTCCTCGCGGGTCACCGAAGATTTTTCCTCGACGGAGATTTGAGCTGACGTTTTATGAAAAATTCTCCGCCCGCCCATATGCGCGTATAATAGATGCGAGATACCGGATAGAGGGTTTCCACCTGGTATACCTGTATCTCGCCGAACGTAGAGAGATAGCGTATTGAAGAGGGTGAACGCCGGGGTAAGGTTAGAACGATGGAGGAAGGGGTGGGGGAGGGGAGGGGGAGGAGGGTGAGCTGAAGAGACTCGATATCTTTCAGGAATAATGTCCCTCCCTGGCTGTTCCCTCAATGGCAACATGGGGCGCCATCCAGCAGGACACAAAATCCTTTTCCTATGAACGAGAGAGCACTTCTTCTTCTCTCGCTTTTCCTGCTTGCTGGCGGTGGATGCTGCGACCGCTTCTCGTTTTTTTTTTTTTTTTTTTTGCATCGTCTCCATCGATTCCCGAAGCTTCCATCCGTTCCCTTCTTTCTTATACAATTTTTCTTTTTTTCGTTACCATTTTCTTATTTTTATTCCCCGCGTCTTTTCTACATCCTCGGGTTGTGCACTTTACCGAGTCGACGTTCTTGACTCGCGGATATTCACGCAACCAACGTGGCATTCAATCCCATGCGGAGAAGAGAATTTATTTCTTTCAAAGAATTTACATTTTTTTTAAATCAAATGCCAATAGGTAAAAATTTGAAAAATGGAAAAACTTGATTTTTCACGACTTTGTTGTTATTTTCTTCTTACACCTTTACAACGTTGTTTCTACTTGACCGCGGAAAATACATTCTGCCCCGGTGGTTTTTTTTTTCTCATTTGTTTCATTGAGACAAAGTTTCAACGATCGAAGCTCTGATCCAAACGCGAGCGGGAATAAACAAGTTCTGGGACGAGTTACGAACGGGCAAAGTGGTTCGAAGTATCGAGTTTAGTAATAATTTAATGAGGCGCAAGAGCGAAGGGGCGGCAGGAGAGAACGTCCTGTTGAAAGGTCGAAGAAGGGTGGAAAAAGAAAGAACACGACGAAAAAAGGAAAATTAGAAGCGCGGATAGCCCGAACAGGGCTGTCCGGGTTTTTGGCGCCGGAGGAATCGAGAAAGTAAAGGCGATCGAAGAGTTTCGGAGCAATTTCGTAACGAGGAGTTTACTAAAAGCTTTTCTTTTTTGTTTATCGTGTTGCAGGAACTTACTTCATCCTGTACGACTTCATCGACTACTTCGAGAAGGATAAACCGGTGTTTCTACCGCGCGACAAGTTTCTCGGGATCGTCAACAACATATTCAAAAACATGTCGGAGATCGAGAGGGAAGCCATCGCCTTTCAGGTAATTTCTGTTCGAAAACCAATTATCCAAAAAAAAAAAAAAAAAAAACATTACGACAGTGCTAAAGTAATTAAAATTGATAACGATACAATAATGAAACGGAATATTACTCCACAAGTTTTATCCCGTTATGATTTATTAATAGATTAATGTTGATTAATTTTCACATTGTAAAATGTTGAACAATTTTTCACTCTCCCGATACCGATCTCTATATTTATGGCACAATCTATCACTTTCCATGACCCAAATAATGTGATTGAATGGAAAAGTCTCTCGCCAAGAGAATAAAAAAAGCCACTCCGGTCATTCCGTTTTTATTCGATAATTTTATTCCATTAAATATATTCTCACCCCGGTTTATTAAAGGTTTTTAACGCAATCCAATTTATATTTCCTGAATCCAAAAAGCGTCATGGCAAAGAAATATGTGCATAAAAGTGCGCGTAAATTTGTATTAAGCGTGAAAAAAGAAAATGACGAATCAACAATTCGGTTAACTACGCGCGCGCTTTATAAATCATAACGATGTGCATACGTTCGAATGAGCAAAAAAAAATATACAAAATGTTGAATCAACAGTTTGACTCCGCGCCACCGGTGAAAATAACTGGTTAGTTCGTTCTCTCCGCCTTTCGTCCATTATAACGTTATTATTGTTGTTCATTCGTGCGTGTACATTCGAGGGATTATGATACATTTTCATTTTCGAATCGTATAATATAATATTCGCGTTTCGATAAATCCCCAGTAGTATTTCTTCGTCAAGAAAGTCATCTGCATAAATACATAAACAGACGAATACATGCATAGATTTAAGGTACATGGGCACAAAAGGCCCAAAGTGCTGGCATAGGTGACCCCATAAATATTTATGGAGCTCGCGAACGTATCGCATCATCGATGTTACAGTCGTTGGCCATTCGCGAAAGATGTCTCATTTTTTTTTATACGTAAGAAAAAAAAGAGTTCTTTTTCCAACGATGTACCGGAAGTAAAAAAATCGATACGAAGAAACACGATTTCTTTTTCTCCTAAAACACGAGCTAAGTTCATTACCACGGTGTACACATAGCCAGTGGTTAAGCTTCGTACAAGGCAGACTGGAGGCACTCGGCGAACAATTTCCAGGGGTTAAGGAGGGAAAGTATGAGGTTGGAGGGGGTGTTGCACGAGCGTGGCGAATCGGAGCAGGAGGGTTGAAACAACCCTCCGCGGGCTTCGGCGGTCGGAAAAGTTTTCTCCGCATTCGCGCTCGCCCAACCCCGCGCAAAGTCCGAACATCTCCAAGCCCTACACGCTCACTCTTCGCCCTCTCGTGCGCCATTTGCGCTGCAATATTTACGTCTGACGAAATTCGAATGTGCCAACTTTGCGGCGAGACTCGAAGTCCACGAGCTCGGGTATATTCGCGGACTCGAAGTCGTTCATCAACGCGACGGACAAACTTTTATCCACGTATCGCAACGGCAACTACATTTACTTCGACGATATATGAATTAAGTAATTTTGAAATGAACCTTAAAAGAAGGCTTATTAGAATAATTACGCCCATAATCATTTATTATTCAACTATTTTATCATTATTAGATTTATTTATTTATTATTTGTTCAGAATGATTCGCGACGATTAACAATATAATTTTGTTCTGTGCTAAAAACAAAAGAAAAGGAAACGAGATTTAATACGCGATCTAGACGCATCGTCGGGAAGCGATTCGTCGCGACGGTCGTTTTTCATAAACGCGCGGGAGTCGCGAAATCGCCCGAAACTGTTATAATATCGTTCTCCCATTCTCAACGAGCGACGCGCCACCATCATAGTATAATGCCCTGTCTGTCTCCTTTATGGCGTACAAGCCGCTACTATATCTACTCTCCCTCATTCGTTCATACATACGTTTGCACGAACGGACTCTCGCGTGTCGTTTTCCACCCGACGATTTAACCGCGAAAGTACTGCGTATAAATCATCTCTCCGCCCTCCCCTCGCCCTTAAAGCTCCCCGGGTAGTCCGCGGCACGGTTTGGAGAAAATTTATTCGCGAACCGTCGGAGTCGAGTATAGAAACGTTCTCTCTTCCTTTCGAATCTTCCGGAAATTTTCGAGGATAAATGTTCTCCGGGAATACGAAATGAGCGATAGTACGAGTTTCTCCGTCTGTCTGTTTATCATTGGGTATTCTCCTTAAACCCTCGGCGGCGGATCGCGATTGCGCTGGATCGTCGCCGGATAATTTAGGTACCGATCGCGAGATAAACTGCGGTAGCGACGGGCCACGACGATTTTTCAGGAACTGCCGATAAGACACACGTGAGAAGCTGATCAATCGGAAGCTAGAAATGTTCTTTACATTGGGCAGACAATTCGTTAGGCTTCAAGGCTAGAATGTTGAATGCCATTCATCATTGGCGCATAACTTTGACAATTTTTTTTTTGCGCGATTATAGCGAAAGCGATGAGTCAGAATGGGAGCAATGTGTTTTTAGAGATTGCATGCCGATTCAGGAAATTGTTTGAAAGTCGTAGAGTTAATCTTACGACGTCGACCAGACTCGCCTCGACTCTCGGAGTTCGCAGCTTTCGGCTGTGGCGCGCACGTGAAGATGACTGAGAAGAAATTCGAAAAAATTCAAGAATGAACCTCAAGGATGAAACTGCTTGTTGGAATTTTTTCAGATTTTTTTGTACTCGCAATCCCCTTAATTTACGGTCCGAATCGCTGCTCCAATCCTAATAGGTCGTTAATAGCATGCTATTACAGTGCTTATTTGATTCGCGCGCTTTAAAGTTTCTGAAATCAAGGTCTCATTTGTGTTGAGAGCGTTAAACGAAGCCGAGGTCAGTGGGAAAAGCTATCGACGAGCTCAACAGTGCCCGTTTCGGTTTCCGTTCCGGCGGCGCGTTGCGCGGCGCAGAGCCGTAAGTGGAACATACCAACGTTGGTCAGACCGGCGGTCGCTGAGCCGTCTAGTTGTAAAAGCGTAATTAGCCCGACGCCGGGCTCTTTCTCCTCGTCGTTCAGAGACTTTGAGGCACAAAGGAACGTGTGTTTTGCATTCCAATTTTCTCCGACGTGTTACATACCGGATGAAAAGGCCCTTCTAGCCTCATGGCAATGCGAGTTATGCTTTCGTTTATGATTTCATTATTTATGTTTCGCTTCGCAAGTGCACGATAACGATTTTCGAATCGTCTTAATGGCAATAAAAAAAAATTCAAAAATTATTCGAAAAGCTAAGCTAAAACAAGCGAAATATTCCTTCATCGTCCAGAAGTGGGACTTTGTTTTTCACCGTCGGAGTTCGAAGCTCTTCATCCGATTGTTACCGCACAGGTGGTCCGACTTTGAACGGTGTTTTCTCTACTCGGCAACGCCCCGTTGGCGCGCGAGACACGCCGGACAAAAGGTGAAGTCGAGCGTTAAACTAGCGAACCGCGCCGAAGTGGCCGGATTCGACGAAGTTGGATGAAAAGTCGTGAAATTGATTTCAACGACAATCCAACCGAACCTTTTCCTCGCGTAGCTCGTGTACCCACGAGGGCCCCGCGGAATACACGATTTTACGGATAAATCGCGGAACTTGCATTGAATCTTTAGGATAGAATGTCGTATCTTCATTTTCATAAACAAAACGTAAATAAATTAATAACTTAATATATTTTGTTTATGAAGATCTATATCGTTTTAATTAAATGTAATGTCATTTTTTCAATTATTTTATTAATAACCCCGTTGCCTAACTCCTTTTTCTCGGCAGCGCAAAAATCGTGTGTATATAAAAAAAATATAGGAATTAAAATAGCACCGTTTGCATCTGTTGATGGATTGCATGTTTTTTTTTTTCACCTTCCGTTCGCGTAGAGCTTCAAAGCCCAAAAAAAAAAACGCGCTAATTGAATTTCTAGATTGTTTCTCCTGTTTTTTAAGCATGGTTTGTCAATTTTCCTCTGCAGAGAAACCTTTGTAATGGATGAAAAAAAAATCCCCATCACAGAGCTTGGCGCACCGTGAGGCGGAAGCTGAAAAAGCAAAAAGCATCCGGTAGGCAGAAAAGGGAAGAAAAAGTATCGAAGCGGCTCGCAACGATTGCGAGACAAATTAGTCGAAAACTTTTCGCGAACAACGACATCCCTTTGTTTTCACAACGGTCTAGACGGAACCGCGTGCGACGAGAAATATTACATTTTTGAAGATTCTTTTTTTTCGCTTCTTCTCGAACCTGTTGTTTATTTTCGCGACAGACACGGCCGGCAGATCTCGCGTCCGAGCTTTTTTTCACGTACTTTTCTTTTCTTGCAAACTGCGGTTTTTTTTTCTTTGCGGTTTTACTTCGGTCCCGGAGAATCACGGTGTTTCGCGCTCGCCTCTGGCGAGAGGGGGACGCAAGGGAGAGAAAGGAAAGGAGAATAGATATGACGGCGGGCCAAAGGGATGCGGCCAAGTTCCATTGGGAAAAAGAGCTGAGCCAAAAGTTTTTATCCGCGTTTTAATTAAGCTTATATCCCTGAGCGTTATGGCTGTTTTTTTTTTGTTTTTTTTTTGAGTCTGTTGGCGCGCGGTTGCTCGCGGTACAGAGGTTCTTGGTATTTCGTTCTGTTCAGCTTTTTTTTTCGTTCATTTCCGAATAACGGGACGAGCGGCCCGAAGAGAAAACGATACGAGGAACGGCTGGTATACGGAAACAAAAAAATGAAATAGGCAGACAAACTAATCAATGCTAAAATGCGGTGTGTTCGGAGCAATCACAAAATTGATATTCTCCATGAAAATATTTTTATTTACCACTACTATTATTATTGTTATTATTATTATTGATTTGAAAGTAGGGCAACCGCGCGCGAAATTCTCGCCCAGCTTACTGAACCGTGTCATGTCTCGTCTTAAGCTTCTTCCTGTTTCTAGATCGGACGAGACTATTCCTTCTCGAATGTTGGGGTTGATCTTTGGTCCCCGAATTGCGAGCGTGGAAGAAATCAGAGAATCAAATTCCTTCCTCGCTACTCGCGATTTTTTCCCTGAGACTAAAGAGGGTCTAAAAAAGCCTGAGTTTAATAAATCCCCTTTATTGAAATCTCGAAACGTTGTAATATATATATTTTTTTACGATAGTAAGTGAAAAACAGAAGGTATTACAGAATGTGCATGCCTCGTTGGCTATAAATGAACTAGACACCGGTATCAACCCTCTCGAAGAATTATGATCCCTTCCACTCCCCTCTTCGTTGCGTGGCACGAGATTTGATTTCCTTTTTGCCCCCGAAGTCGTGCTGTGACTGCCAACGTATAAATTATGAAAGCCTACTCCTCTTACTTAATGCCTTATTCCTAAGGGGGTGGGAGACGAGGGGGGCGCCCTGCATATTTTTTTCCCCAGGTCGGACGGATATATAGCGAAAAGCTGATTGGCATTAAGAAACATAAGGGAGGCGGAAGGTATTACAAGATTAACAGAGAATGAAGGGAAGAAAAAACAAGGAAAAAAAAAAAAAAAAACAACAACAAGAAAAACTTGAAAAAAGTTTTTTATCCCGACAGAACGGCTCGATTCTTGTTCCAAGCAAAGATAATTTATATATATTGTTTTTTTCCATAAATATTGTCCAGAATACTTTTGAAAAGCGAATTACCTCCGAGTGAAACGGAAATAAATAAAATGAACTTGGCCAATAATGCGTGTCTACTCGCAGAGAAATAGGAGGCAATACTGCAACCGAGGACTTCGGTTCGTTACCGAGTTTTAATAACTTTATTTTGTTTCCGAAGGAGACGAGAAGAGGCGAAAGACGACATCGACGTACATATCAACGTCGACAGGTTAGGCGGGGCGGCGTACGGGAGGAGAGTTTCAAAGGGGCGAGGCAGTAGAAAACGACAATCAAAGTTCCAGTCGGGGGAAAATACTCGAGCACGCGCTCGAGCTTTACTTGCAAACTCACTTTACCCGACACAAGTCTCGAACTTGTTTCCCGCATCGATTGCTCGGCGCTGCACGAACGTCGTGCAAAACGAAAGCAACATTGAAACAGATTATCGAGGCGAAAATTTCCGAATATACGGGCTCGAAAATAGATCATTGTATTTATCGCGATTTCTAACGGAAAAAAAAGCGCAAAAGAACCGCGTTACAAAATGTTCGATCTTCGGTAAATTTATTTTACTGTTCTGTTTTCTCAAATCGCAAAAAAAATACTTACAAGTAAAAGAAAAGTTTTTCACCGCGTGCCAGAAAAAGAATCGAGGCTCGCGAGAGCGCAGAAACGGAGTCACTAAAGCGAGGAAATAATAGAATTTCAATTAATCGTTGAAAATTGCTTTCTTTTTTTTTTTTTGTTCATGAAATTTATGATAAATTTTTTGAAGTTTTTGAAGTTGAAGTGAGCGATTATCTAAGCTTTTTATATTTGCAGTTTCACTGTGATAATAATAATCTGCATTGGAACTTTGATAATAATTCAAATGTAAACTTCAATAACAATAATAGTATAAAGTGTTAGTGATGTACACGGACAACGCGAAAGGAGTGCAAGTTGGTACTTTATGTGCGGCGAGAGTTTCGCTCGCGAGATGATAAACCGAGCGGAGAGCGGAGACCCGATGGGACGTTCGATTAACTCGCCAGTCGTGTTGGTTTACGGCTCATCCGAGTCTCCGTCATCGCTCTCGTCGTCCGAAACGTTTCAACGGCAACGTCGCCGAGGACGCTCCTTAATTAAATTCATTAAACTCGACGGTAACGCGGATATACGATGGGAAGTGATACGAAATGGGACTGCCGCTACGTTACCCAAGAAAATACCTTTTTCGTCAGCGTCATAACATCCGACGTACGTCGCAGGAAGAATGCATTAGTTATCAGTTCGTCGGGAGAAAATTAAGAAAAAAATTGTTCGTCCGCTCGAAATTCTACCTTTTTATTCCATTTTTTTTTATCGTTCATCGTAACTCATGCAATTTTTTCAAAATTCAGCTTTTTTCGAGGAATAAAAAAAAATTGAATTCAGAAAGAATATTTATAAATATATCATTAATTTATTCATTATATTAAATTTATTTAGCTGTTAAAAAAAGATTGAGGTAAATTTGATATATGACTCCGATTCGGATCGCGCAAAATCACGAAGGTTATTCCAGCGAACTTTGTACTTGAGTTTTCTGTGAGCCTCGACGAGAGATCCGTCCGGATTCATCCTCGGTTGAGTCATTGAGCTGAAATATACTCTTCCCGAGCGAGTAGAGGGCCGAAGATATTCCTTCGCGAATTGTTTTCCAAGAAAATTGAAGGATTCGATCGACTTACGAGTCACGAAATCCAATAAATGCTTTCAAGACTCTTCTCCCGCTCGTGGAACGGCATGGACGTTATTATTGGGTGTATCAATAGTGAACCACCATAAACCCATCGAACTGATTGAACGGCGATGAAGTTGCGGGACGTTACAACTTCCACAGGGAAGTTTATCGTGCTACTCGAGATGTAATGAACTAAGTTCGAGCCACGATTTCCGTCTGGCATTGATGGAACGTGAACCCTTTATCGTTTTAATAATTTTTTTTTTTCCTTCCATTTCGTCCAAAAGCTTTTCGTTCCTTCGAGAAAGTCCACTGAAAGTCGCCACAATGGAAAAAATCTATCAAACTTCTAATGGTTTTTTACGCGCGCTTTTCTTATTTACTGTACGCTGACGATATTTTTCAAGGATTGGTTTTTTTTTTGTCCCGTCGTTTTGCTTCGAGAATGGAGATATAGGTAATTTTATTAAAAATTCTAGCTCTCCCCGAAGCCGTCCAAGAGTACACAGTAGAAAAGCAGTAGGCGAGATTCCACGAGGGAACCAGCCCGAACTAGGGAAATTACCATAAAGCTATTTCCCGCGACACTGATACGCAATATCTTTCCCTCTCGTTTACCCGGGACCCTTCAACTGTTTCCTCCGTTCCCATCTAGAGACAATATCCTCCAAAAATAAATCGTTTATAAAATAAACAATTCTCAAAAATACTCATTCAAGCCCTTATTATTGAATTTTTGTCTCAACCAATTCTGAATAACAATTTCGGATAATTTGCTCGACCCTGAGCGAGTCGTATGAGACCATAAATTTTACTAATGTTATTAATTAATTTTTTCAAAAATTATTAGTGCATTAATAATTGCTGTTTGAAAATTTCGAAAATCGACAGTTCTCGCCGATCGAACCGCCGATTCCTGAAATTCTAATAACAATGTTAACTGATAATAATATTTGCCGCTGACGTCTCTGAAAAATCAGGAATATCCAAATATCGCCGAAACTCGACGATGTTCGAATCTCGGACGAGAATGTCGAAAAAAACGAAATCTAATACTATTAATAAAATTCAGCTTGTAAAAGATTGATGGGAGCATAATGTGCTTATCATGACACCAGTACGGTCGAGACTTTCTCGATTCTCCGCGTCGTTTTTGCCCGGATATATAAAGCTTAGCCGTGAGGCAACGTCGCGACGGCGCCGGGGACGCTCGAGCTTCGGAATAAATCTCGAGTACCCTTTACGAATGATCCTTCAAACTATTCTGCAGTTTGAAGGATCATCGAGGAAGGGTACGACGCAGGGGCGGTCTGGAAGTTCGTGTCTAATCGTCGTCGAGTACCGTACAAAGTTGGGGCGATTTTTTTTTATTTTTTTTTATTGGTACAAAAAACAAAAGAAAAACATAACGTTCGCTCAACGAGCCATTATCTAGATTTTTTTTGTTCAACAGCGTATTTTTTCGATTCGTGTGAAAAGTCTTCATTGCGGAACAGTCGACGAACCTTCGAGACGCAAAACAGTGCGAAGACGAAGAACGGTAATGGGGTGCGGTGCGCGAGGGTGGGAAGGGGAAGAGGCATTCGATCGTCCATGAATGCATAATAAATCAGAGCCCATCATTAACGCACAAACATGAACATATTGACCCGGCTACACCTGGGGGGCTTTGCAAACACGCGGAAGGGAGAGTGGCGGGGGTGGATTTGGCGCGCACACAAGGAGGTACAAACAGGAACGATGAACCAACACCGAGGAATTAACAGAGTCACAGAGGAAGGCTGGATGCGGATGGCGAGAGCGAGATACAACGGAGTTCGAAATCGAGATTCGATAATCTTCATATGATTTCGTGGGGGGGGGGGGGGGCCAGACCGTCGGCCATGGAGCAGGGGTGGAGCTGGAGGAGAGAAGATAGAACGAGGATGGCGCATAGTTGTATTTCAGGAAGATACGACAGCGCCAGCGAGCGACGCCATTGGCGCTG
Organism: Ischnus inquisitorius; assembly: GCA_963924025.1. Lineage (NCBI taxonomy): Eukaryota > Metazoa > Arthropoda > Insecta > Hymenoptera > Ichneumonidae > Ischnus > Ischnus inquisitorius. Next base: position 1,508,209 of record OZ001243.1, on the reverse strand, counting down.
GTATTGTGCGCCGGTTCAGTTCGTTATTTAGCCCCGGGACACGGAATATCTACGGAATAGTACCCGCGATTTACGTATTCATAATTCAACCGCGGCGCCCTTTGTGATTCTCGAGCGAACTCGATCGCGAACGACCGATTGTTTATTTTTTTTACTCCTTCTCACCATCCACCGATGTTCGATCACCGCGATAATAACGATAATAATAATAACAAGAATAATTTATTCGCGCTGCAAGTAAACCGGTGACATTGGTTTTCAACCGGGTGAAAAATTCTACGCACTATCTCTGAGATTATAGAATTTTTTGAATTTTTTTTTTTTTAATTTTTTTCCACCCTTTTTCTTTTCAGCGACGTTTTGAATTTTTCGTCGAGTCTCAACTAATTCGAAATAGATACTACCTTTCCTTTTACTTGTTTTTTGTTTGATTAAATTTTTTGTCCTCTCCACTTTTCGCGAGTCACAGGTAACGAGATTACCTTGAATTGCTTAGCCCGCGGCCATTCCAAGAGGGTAAGGTATACCTTGCTCTTATTTTCTTTTTTTTTTTTTTTTCGGGACGCAAGTTGAGAAGCCGACGCTGTTTCTTCACTCGTCTCGAGGACTCTTGACGGAAGGTCTAATGTTATTTACTACACTTCGAGACCTGACCCCCATAAATATGAACGTAAAGCTTCGCCCCCGCCCCCGTTCGACTTTTCTGTACCCACTCGCTCGAGGACTCGAAAGACTCCGCATCGTTTTTATGATCTTCCTTTACAGCTTCGTTGTCAAATCTTCTTTTTTTCATTTATTATGCCTCTTTTCGTCAGACCCGCGGCTTTGTGAATTTATATTTATCGACAAATCATTTCTCATTGAAAGAAAACAAAAATGTTAATATTATCGAAGCATCAATAATGGGAATCATTTTTCTTGCGGAAGTTATTAATTCGTTATTATTATTCATCGTAACTCTTTTTTATCAAAGGAAATTGAAGAAAATAAGTATTCTATTCTTTCTATTACCATTTTTTCCGTAAGGAAAAAGAGGATCTAAAAAATCCTGAGGTCGAGATTTTAATGAATCCTCTTTATTGAAACCTCGAAACGTTTCAGAGGGAATTTGCTTTATCGACAATAACTGTATCGTGTCGTCTATGCCCGATTTGGAAATTAAATTGAAACAAAAATCGTAGCGTTCGTTGTCATTTGATGGGATTCGTTGAATAATATTGGAATGACTGACCAACCGAGAAGCGCGTCGTTGCACAATGGAAAACGTATCCGTGCCGTAACGTCGCGCGTTTATATATCGTACCGCACGCTTGATTCGTCCTATCAACGAGATTAATTAACCGTGCAAGTCTCGACGCGTGAACGTCGATCGCACGAAAATCCAACGGCAATTTGCGCTTGACCGATGAACAAGCCATTCACTAAACGCTTCGACCGAAATTAAACGCCGAATTATCGACGAATACATTTCGGGGAAGGGATTGGTTTAAAACCGTCCCGAGGAGGTCGAACGAAAAACTTTAATAAATTTTATTGTGCAACTCTTTTTTTTTTTTGAAAAATGAGAATCATTCGCGATATTTTTATTTTTATCTTGCAGTACACAGACTGGGAGAGGCCAAAGGATGGCTACATGTATCAAGACGCGGTTGCCGACGTCGTTGGCGACTATTTTTTCATCTGTCCGTCGACGCATTTCGCCCAATTGTTCGCCGACAGAGGCATGAAGGTCTACTACTACTTCTTCACTCAGGTGAGTTTCGAGTATACCGAGAAAAGAAGACTGTTTCGATCCTTGAAGTGGATATAAAAATACGTCTCTGAACCATAATCAAAAAAGAAGCTTCGAGATTAGGATGACATCGATTACAGAAATTAATCGGACTTCGGCTAATTAATTCGGTTAATTAATCGGTCCTGGTGCAGTCGCGTTTAGTTGCTGGCGATGGCTGATCAGGCCCATAAAAAATTACTGCGCTACTTGAGAAAAAAAATCTCATAAATCTGATCGATTTCCTTTAAAAGAAACTTTAATTGGACTAAATTAATTAGATCAAGACTAAAAGAATCGTATCGATTTTCATGCAGCCTTTAGACAATAAATGCTTCTGTGTCAGTGTCTAGAACAGAGAATAGCGCGGAGGAGAAAGTAGAAATGACCGAGAAGATGGGAGATAATTCAAGTATACCACGTTGGCCGAGCAACGAGTGAACGAGGCCAAGATCATGCTTAAATGTCGTCGTTCCCGGCTTTTTCTTGCTTCGTTTTATACCGCTACATTCTGTTTCTTCTAGTCTCGTCGCGATGAGTTTTCTCCCCGTCGTTTCATCTCTTTGATAGCGTCAATTCTTTCGCAGGTAAAACAAACGCGAATCACCTTGAACTCGTTCCGGCGGCGTTCGTTTGTGTTCGTTTCTTCTGCCCGGCCTTCGAGTTTTATTACCCAAATGCGAATTAACTTTGACGTTGAAAGTGCAGGCTATACTTTTACGATAAAAGCTAGTGAAAAAATTAAAACAAACGCTTGCCATCCGGATAGGTCAATCATTATTTATTTTTTCATTTTAAAGATGACCTTGTCTTATTGACTGGCATTGGCAAAATAATAAAAATGCCCCTTTCCGAGCTCAAGTCATTTTTTTTCCTTTCCCTGTTCTTATCGACGTTCTTGTCCCCTCAAAAGAATTCACGTTCCGTGCCCCTGAACGGTTCATCTTTGATCGGTCGCTTCTCGTTACCTAGAAATTTTGTCGAGCGTAGCCCCGAGTCAGTTGCACGCTCGAATGATTAGTAAAATCGCGAAGGGCCGAGGCTTTTTTTCAACGGATTAAACGTCGCTCTAACGAAGCGAATAAATGCCTCGATTGCGGTTGAACAAATACGTTTCATCCAATTGACGATTAATTCGGTAAGACGTCGATTAAATTTTGTAAAAAAATATCATTATTGATTAATTATCTATTTTATTTTTCCAATAAAACAATTACTTCCCAATTGTTCTGTATTATTATTAGTATTATTATTTATACATTACTTTTTTAAAGTTCGACCGATAATGTTAAGACGAAAATTGAACGCGAAAAAAAAATACGACTTCGTCACGATTACCCAAGCAAATGCATGTAATTGCAAATGGCCAAAGCCTAGAACGAGAATAAGACGACGAGGAAGATAAATTGCGCTCGCTCCCTTTCCCCGACGTACTTACACCATCCTCTGGCGTTGATTATCCTTTGCCAAGCGCAATCTAATTAGCGAGGAGCTCAAAGTGCAGAGCAAAGAAAACCCTCGGGCGCGAATTTTTTGCAATTCTTTTTTTCGTCAATTCGTCTTCTATCCGGCGAGTTTGCCGAGTCAAAGAGGATCGGAGCCAATCGAGAAACGACTTTCACGATTCTCCTATATCGACTATTCGTCGTCTGGCGCGAAAATCCTCGCCAAACAATTTTTTTTCCAATTTTTTCGCCACTCTGATTCTCTCGGTCTCATTTTCGGCTTAGTTTATTTTTTTGAATCATCGTTTTTATTATGTTTTCTCCGGAATCATGATCATAAACAGTAATCATAATTAATAATAAATTACTTTCGAAAAGATGAAAACCTGTTAATCATTTTTTTATTCTTTTTCGAGAGCCAATCGAGAATAACAGCGCGTTTTTTTATTCGCTGCACTCAAATATGCTCGCGGGTGGAAACTTTATTGCTCGCAGCTAATGAATAACGAAAGCTCACGAGGTCGAGCAGCGTTGCGCAGGGGACGCGAAAGGCGAGGGAAGTGCAAAGGAGACGCGGTTTCCCGTTAACCAAAGCGGGCTGCTATGCGCGACTGATGTGCAAGTTCCTTGCTTGTTTTCGGTTCTGAAAGCGAACCTGGCGCGCTCTCGTTCGACGAGTGGCTCATTACCTCGTTCCATACCTCCCGAGGAGGCTCGACGAGCGCGTGAACTTATCTATCCGGGTACTGCATTAGTGTAGATTTTGCGCCCTCGGTTTGTTATAGGGGAGAGCGGGGCAAAACGGCATACCGGGGCAAAATGGTATTCACGCACAATGGGACCGGGGCAGAATGGTATTGGGGCAAAATGAGACAGCAAAAAAATCTACTTCGATGGGACTTTCTCTTGTCCCATTTCGCCCTAATTCTATTATACGGGGGACTTTATTTGACCATTTGGTACCATTTTGCCCCGGTATGCCATTTGGCCCCGCTCTCCCCTACGCTCGTCACCGCGCCAGCGCGAAACAACCGAGAAACCTTGGCGATACTTTCATCATTTTCCTTCCTTATCTTCTATCGCCAAACAATTTTCTTACAATTTTTTTTCGCAACCCTCGCAGGCTTCCGGAATTCTCAGAGACTCGGAAAGCTTCTTTTTGACGATCGTTCGATAGCAATTTGAAAGAAAAAAAAAAAAAATTCTTTGCATCGTTGATTTTGAGTTACGAAGACAAGATGGAGCATTGAATTATTAACCATCCCAGCTGCAAAATTCCTCTCCTCGATCTTGTGCTCCTCCTCGAGTCCTCTTCTTTTTTTCTCGACTAAACCGCGAGGAATTTCGGAGTTTCGACGTTGCTCCACTTTTTATCTCGCGCCGAAACAGGCAGGATGAAAAAAAAAAAGTTTCGCTCCTTTTTTTCTTCCCTCTTTCCTTCGCTCCGCTACTTTTTCTTTCTCTCGTGCGAGTAACGAGTGTTTAACGAGCCAGCATCTCGTCTTCCACGACTCCGGGACTCCGACGCATACAGTGTCTCGCCCGGTACACTCGTTTATTTCCTCCTCTCTTCTTACTTCGCCGTGGCTCTTTCGCGGAAAAACTTTTCGAGCAGCCCACCCACACACCGGCGAAGGGGCCACTGTGAAAAAGTTTGCATTACATGATTTTCCAGATGAGGAAAATAAAAGGTAAACGACGACGCTTGCCTTCGGCTTCTTTGCCGGTCGGAAAAAAAAAAATAATAATAATAACTTGTTCACTCGCGACTTTGCGCAGCATCCTCTCATCTATAACCGTCTGTCCGCACTCGAAAGAAAACGGAAATTCCGTAATTCTGAGCTACATTTTTTAATTATTTTGTAATAATAATTTATAATAATTTATATTATAAATTTTATAATAATAATAATAAATAAGATGAATAGTTTTTTTTCTTTTAAAGTGACTCCTTTTTTTTCATTCAATTTTTTAATTGCTGCAACTTAGCATCAGAATATTTTTTCGATATCAAGCAGAGCAGAGAATTGGAGGATCGAGGCTTTTGTGTAGCTTCAACGGTGAGACATTACAGTCATTACGTTACGAAGCCCGGAACGCCCGCCGGGGGAGGAGAAGCGACAAGCTGCGAAGAAATATCGATGACGTTAGGTCGCGCGTCGCGATGGGAATCGAGTTTCGATGGTCGAACGATTTCTCACGATCGACACTCTTCTCGCGCTATGCACACACACCGGCTGTACCGGTAACGGCCGCGTTACGTGACTCCGAGAAGCCGCGAGCTTGCGAGCTTTGCAGAAAATAGTCGTCAACGACTCACCGGTGAGTCGTACGAAACTTTCCAGCGCTTCGGGAAACGCGACATTTTATACGAGAGACGAAGAAAAAAACGATCTTGGTAATAAATTCAAGAATTGGAATAAAGAAAAATTCTGATATAAAAAGCAAAATTGAGATATAAATCAAGGAATCAATATCAGTGCTTACTTTTTTTCAAATCCGCTATTTCGGCGGAAGGCCAAAATGTTGGTGTTTGAGAATCCCGAAAATCGACAGATTTCGTGAATCGGAACGGGAAGAAAAAATATATTTCGCGGAAAAATACATAAAAATGTGCGGTAAGAAAATTTCAGCCCGGAACCTACTCGCTTTTGGATAAAATTGTTACTGCCATTGTGATTACAATATTGATATCGAATTTTTTAGAAAGAGGTGGTTTCCGCAGACTCGGAAACGAAAGATAAAAATATAAATTGAGACAGAGGAAAATATGCGATACAATGTACGAAGCAGGCGTCCGCATAGTCACGTCGGGACTGTAGTTTATACGGCGAGAGGAAAAAAAAAAAAGAATAATAAAGTAACTTATGAGCCTTCCGTGGGTGGTCAGACGTTCAGTGGAAAAAGACGAGGAGCGCGAAGCAGAGTCGTGGCTTTGTGTACACACGAGCGGAGCTTTCAGGCTTTCGAACCGTCGTAAAGCTCGCTTATGAAATACGAATGCCCGTGACACGGCATCCCGAAGATGCCCCGGGCGAAGCGCGGAGAGTGCGCTTTACGACTGTAATGAGACCGTCGCGACCGACAAAGGGGCTTCCCGGTAAAAAAAAGAAAAGATGAGCGGGCATCGCGGCGTGAAAAAATAGAGATTAGATATAAAAAAATGAATAAGGAATCTTATTTTTTATATTACAATTTATAATTTTTTTTATATTATAATGTTTATAATTTTCTATAAACAAATTAGTGAGAAACAAAAAGAGTAGAAAACACTAAACAATTATGGTAATTTTTTTAAATCAACAATTTCGTGAAAAACAAAAACAAATTTTTCTCGCAACAAAAAAAATATACCAAATTCGACAGTTTGTTTGGTCGTACGAACGAATTTTGATGAAAATTGAAAAAACATTTTTTTGAAAGTAATTCAGATGGTTCTTATTGGGATTTCGCGGAGGAGTGCGAAGGGTCGTTGTTCGGACAATCAAAGAGGTTCCGTGGATCGGCGTATCGGTGAGCGTTCGGTCGGTTCCACTCGACGCGGCTGCACTAACAAGCCTCGCAACTTCCAATAACTCGATGGCTGCTGTTGCTCTTCCTATTCCAACCCCTCCCCCTCGCATGCACCCCCTGCCCGATAATCCGATAATTCGAATTTTCCCGACCGCTGAAATTCTCGCGACTTGCCTCGAAAATAGAGCTATCGCCATCGATATATACTGGTTATAGTCTATAATCCACCAGCGGCAACACCGGCAGTGCCCGAAAGTGCTTTTCCCAGGATTAATGCGCGCAGCGTGTGTGTCTCGGCGAGTCGCGAGAAACTAACGCCAGTAGAGACGACACTTCCGTTGACGGAAATCGCTTCGGAGTTTTGTCGGTGATAAAATAACTATCCGACGGGACGCAAGCGAATGGAAACGCATTAGTGACCCGGAGTGGTGTTTGTAACATATCAAATTGAATCGGCATGTAAATTGCAGCTGATGCTGCTTTAATCTTGTATTATACGGATCCGATCCGTCCCCCGCTGGGAACGAACGAAATTGGCCTTGCCGAAATTTCAAAACCACGCGAATGTTTTCGCAATCAATTTGTTTTGTATCATTGAAGTGACTGCCCTTCGAGCGCTTCGCGAATTCCCCATTTTTGCTACGAATTTCGTTTTTAACACCGAGGCAATTTTTTTAATACAAAAAAATATTTGAATTCACAATTTTTCATCGACCATTTTAGTGATTATTAAAATACAATGTCATCAATAAAATAATTAACCGATATTAAAATGAATTCTTATCGATAAACATATTCAATTGAAATGCGTTACTACTGTTTATTCCCTTCATGTAATTAAAATGTTATTTATAGAAATTAGATAAACAAGTTTACGTTGAAGACTACGGTAATAGCAGTCAAGATGCGCCCCCGTTTTCGTGACACGAAAGTACCGGAACGAAAATCTCGCGGAGGCGTGGGCGGGGTGCGCGGAGGGAACGAGCGAGCGTACACAGCCTTCGAGAGTACAGAGAGAAACGAGTGGTGCACAGCCCTCGACGCGGTAGCATTATTACCCTGCGCGAGACTGGGAACGAGGCCGTATGGCACGTCGTGTTGCCCCGAAACGAATGGCAAAGTTCAGTCGCCCTAAGGAGCTCTCGTCATTCACGTGCAATTCAGTTCTCTCTATAATGCAGATCGGCTCTACAGGGTGCTCAAAAAAAAGGAGCATTATAAAAGTGTATCATTATTTTTTTGTTTTTTATAAACCGTTGCATCAATAAATAAATAATTAAATGAATAAATAAATGAATAAATAAATGAATAAATAAATAAATAAATAAATAAATAAATAAATAAATAAATAAATAAAATAAATAAAATAAATAAAATAAATAAAATAAATAGAATAAATAAAATAAATAAAATAAATAAAATAAATAAAATAAATAAATAAAAATGGGCCTTCTTTGTCATTCTTATGTGTTTCTTCGTGACTTCTTTCCGCCGTTTCTTTTTTTCTCTCCTTTCGTTTCGTCGGGCCTGCCGCCTCGTTACGGATATAGAAACGAAGCTTGAGCCCAACAAGATATAACGATGCGATACCGCAGACTTCCGACACGTGAGCCATGCCCGATTATATCACGCGGACGTTGGCCGAGGCCTCAACGACGCGCGTTGTTCGCAACGTGTACCGGGGCATCTAACGTACGAGTTAGTACGAAACGAATTGTGAACCCGATACTTCTGCATAATGTGTTTCAGAGTTCCATAGCGAGTTACACCTGTGCTCGCGTGATGCTGATACGCGATTGCCGCACCTGGCTAAACCGCGCGGAATCTCCGCGCCCGGTTATAATAGACCGAAGATCCGATTCCGAGACATTGCTGCACTTTGAAAATACCTCGCGCATGCCCAACACTGTCTTTAAGATTCACCGCTAATCTAATAGACACATCTTCACTCCGCATGCATCAAGTTCTTTTTTTTTTTTATATGCATCGAGAGTCATTATTTATGTAAGGATAATTGAAAGTAAAACAGCGCAGCAAATTACGAATGGTTCCTATTTCTTCGCTACCAATTTGAATTTAAATTACGCCCAATTTGAAACACTGAAAAAAAATATACATGAAGAGAACAAAATTTCAATAACAAAGAAAATGGTAATTCATTCATTTATTTTAACGCAACTGTTATTATTTTTTATATTAAAGAAAAATGTTTACATTCAAAACTTGTTCTCATTATCGCAATTTGGGAATGTGATTCAAATTCATTTAATCTATGTTAAAAAAAAATAGATGAGATGCATTGTAATTCAGGGCGCTGTTTTACATTAGAATGCAATTAATAGAACGGCCGCGCGAATAAAAAAAATTGCTCCAAGTTCAACTACTCGAAAAACGGTTTCGAAAAATAACAACAAAATAAATAAAATAAAATAATGCTTAGTCGATGTTAAAAAAATTATAAAAACTCATGCGCGTATCGGAAAATCGTTCAAAATTTTATTTAACAGCATTTAATAGTAATTTTGATGTTGCTATTCGACGAACTCGTGACGTTTATTCAATTTTTTGTCTCTGGGAAGGGAAGAAAAAAATTTGTTCGCAATGTAATGACAAATTATTTCTGTAAAACCCCTCTCCCCGCAAATAGATTAATAAATTCAGATTCTTAATCTAATTTATTCGTCGTTGCCCTCGCCATCTAGGATTTCTGTGCTGCGCGCTCGCTCGCTCGCTCGCTCGCTCAACTAACTGGAACGTGAAATTCGCGTAAACGAAAAGCCGTCTCAGCCGAGCGAAACGAGGCAGGGGGGGTTGAAGTAGGGTGGCCTCGGCGAGTAATTAGCGCAGGAGGTAATTTATCAGAGCTCGAGCGAAAGAGCCAACTGATGGGTGGTTTGCCAGCCGGTGGGCTAGTCCTCACAATCGCAACTCTACTCGTACCGAGCGATACGATCATTTTCTTTATTACTTTACCCACAATACTCGAATTAACGAGCGTTGTAACGATTTCTCAGCCATTTACATGAATCACAGATAAACAAAGAAACTATATTTAAAAAAATCTATTTCCTGTAAATTTTTTTTATCGTTTTTGAAAAAGTTGTTTGAATTATCGTCCCAATTTTTTTTGCACAAAATGATTATGTAAATGATCGTACAATACCATTTTTTAAAAATGGTATTCTTCAGTTTTCATACATTTTTGTCTTTTTTTAAAATTTTTTATTTGTTTACTTTTTATTATTAATTATGTTGACCGATATGCTGATTCTCGGCGTCGAATTTTACAACTAAATGTACCACACCGAATATAGTATATCTTCGGCGGAGTTTCGTTGGGCCTTATCGACTTCCGCGAAACGACTTCCGCCAACGAGTTTACTCCGTATAGTCAACCTCGCTATCTTGGCATACACACCTTCACTTTCTACCCCCTTCAACCCTTCACTCTTCCGCGTCCTCTATTTTCCCGTCGCTATTCCCTCCCTCACTCCCTTCGTCCCTCTCGCTCCGTAGCTTCTCTGTACACAAGTTTCGTTACGTAATCGCACACACTGTTGACACAGTAACTGTTTGCACCTCTATCACACACCTCCAACCCCGCCCGTCGTCACACACAGTTTCGTTTTATCGTCTGACAATAAAGGTCGCCGAGACTCATATTTTCATTTTTCTGCATCGAATGAAGGAAAAAAAAATTCGGTCGAATCCGAATTCAAAGACTCGTTTCATTAGGGTGAGAATCAAAACGTCTGCATCGAATGAAGAAAAAAAAATCGGTTGAATCCGAATTCAAAGACCCGTTTCATCAGGGTGAGAATTAAAACTGCAATGATGAATTTACCGAAAATCGAGTCAATTTCGAGAAATAAATCAAGAATGAATAAACATTGATTTCACGCTCAGCTCAGTTCCCTCCGCGATTCCACGCAAACAAAACTTGTCTCCGGCATTTTTTTCTTCTCTCCAGAGTTTCGATACGGAACGCAGAAAAGCACAAACACTCGTCGCGTTGTTGAAACTCCGAGAACTCTTCGCACTTCGAATGCCAGTCGCTGAAAGTTTACGATGAAAGAAAAACTACGTCGAAGAATCCGAGACATCTTCGCGCCGACTATCTCCCCCAGAGAGATACAAAATATTGTATCTTTCTGCTTTCGAAAACTTGTTCATTTTTTTTAAATACAACTCAGAGAATTCTCGATGCACCATTTTTTTTTTCTTGAGAATAAGAACTCGGAAGCTATGCGAGGACGAAAAAGTCGATGAAATTCCAGCGCATAGATCGGTCGAGGAATTTATTCGTTCTCGGGATATTCCAATTATTTCGTCGTCTCATCGACTTTTAACTTTTTTTTTCCTCTCCGAAGGCTTCGACGATCAAATATTCAATATCATCGGAATACACTTTTTCATTAATTTTTATACAATCATTGATTTCTGGAAATATTAATAATATATTATTATTATTATATCAAATTATTAACTTATTATTATTATTATAGAATTATAAGTATAATAATTTTTTACGTATCGAACAATGACCGGTCTTCCCGTGCTTCAATCAGAAAAACTGATTGTTCTTATAAAAATAACGCAGCTCCATCTCGTACTTCATTTCCTTTTTTTTTTACGCAGTTCATAACGTTTGTGCGAATGGTAAAAAAAAAGGGGGACAGTTGGACAGAATGGAGAAAGTGGGAGTCACAGTGAGCCCGAGAGCCATGAATTTGCTCCGCGTACATCCCCCTTGCACTGCTATTTGTCTTCTGTTCGCGGTCACGCCCCTATCTGACCTCAACCATTCGGACAGCAGCCGGGGAGCCTCGAAAGCCCGAAAAATGTACCTTCATCATCTTTTAATACCGTAAATAAAATAGCGCACCGGGAAAATTTACGCCGACTGACCCGAGTCGGTATATTAATTTTATTATTTCGATCGTCATGGTTAAAAACTGTTGCGACTCTTTTTTTTTTCTTGCATTGTTTTTTTCATTCTACTCGGAATTGTCACGGTTTTTTTTAACGATTTATCGTTATAATTCTCGTTGAACCGCTCGCAGTTAACGACGACGAGAGTGAGTTTGAGCGTGAAAACAGATGAAGATAAAAGCGCTGGAAAAAAATCACTCGTAAACACCGAAATGAATTGTCCGACCAAGCACTGTATGATTTTACTGCGAACAGAGTCGCAACATCGTGTCGGTCGCGTACTTCGATGCCGGGCATCAGATTTCGCTTTAGCGCTTTTCGAGAACCCGGATTCCACTGTTTTTTTTCGCTCTCATCGTTGCTCGAAACATTTTAGTTCCACAATATCGTTCTCTTTCGTTGTTGTCACGACGGCATCGTTTTCCACATTTGTCCGCGACCTTTTACATTTATTCCATCATTTATATGAAACAATTCAATCTAGAGTGAAATTTTAAAAAATACTGAAAATAATAATTGTACTAAATTTGAATAACTTTATCGAATATTATTTATTGAATGACCTGCCTTTTGTTTTATTCATCTAAATTGAAAGATAAATTATTTCTTTACCTTGTGAATTTTGCACGATATTTGTTTTTCCGATATTCATCCCATTAGTTGATTCTTTATTATTTTATGATAATTTTCTCGAATTTAATTTGCATAAACAAAGATTTTAATTTTTTTTTTCCCGAACGGTAAAGAAAAATGATGGAAGGCATCGGTGCGTGTGTGCAAAACAGGGAAATAATTAATAAATATACTCGAGCGAAAGCATCCATAACGTCCAGTCATCGAATTTACATATTTCATTACGGCGAACTGGTTGCGTCGGATCCGGCGCACATTTATGATTTATTAATTAACCGCGGCTATTATTATAAATCGTCGTGAACGAGCGGGTTGTTGTTGATACACGAGAATCGTTGTTACGTCGTTCTCGACTCTCGAAAGGGAACGCAAATGATGAAAATTATTGTTTTTCTCGCCGGCTCGACGAGTCCCCGCTACGTGAATGTGTTCTGCGCGATTAAATCATCCGGATTTCCCGGCTCTCGGTGGCGAGCGTGCGTTGCGTCTGACCTAACGCGGACACAACCTACTGGGAGATTGCTCACACGGTCCAGACGCAGCTTGACCGCACTGTACACGACTGGAGACGCGCGCGTCGTCGCTTTGAAACTTCGGCCCACGAAGCTTACCCACAGCTGCGTCTGACACTGCCAGTGGTTTAGCAGTAACGTACGGCAGAGGATTTCCGTGATTAATCATATAAACTAATTTATCGAGTCCAGAAGTTTCCAGCTTGGAACAAAATTTCCTGCATTGTCCATCAAATTTGCATTACGATTTTCTTTTTTTTTGTAAAATGCAAATTACGATTCGACATGATGATCCATGAATATTTATTAATATTGATTATTATTATTATTATTATTATTATTATTATTTAGCGATGGCAAAAAAAAAAATTATAGAAAATCGACACATATTTTTTTCTGTTTTCAACGTACTCGACAAAACTGATTTATTATGTTTTGTTTATCGCAGAATAAAGTTTTAGTTTATAGCGAGAAAATCTTATTTTGCCGTATTATGGGAGAGTCATAGCGTGCCGTAACTACTTGGGCCGCGAAGTTTGGCCGCGCGTTCCGATCGCATAGCCGAGGGTCGCGAAATATCGGCACGAGGAACTTTCGATTGTTCTTTATTATGTCGATTCAACGAGACGAAAAGAAAACAATCCGTGTGTTAACGTGGTTCGGGTATTACGAGTAACCCAACCGCAGGATTTCCAGAGCCCGGAGCAAGGCGGCATCGTCTCGCCACACCGGTGGCTCGGGGCCTCGTCCCTTTGTGCGAAACTTTTCTCAGGAATTTCAATTTCGCAGTCTCGCATGCGCAAGTTTTCATACACCCTTTATGACCCCAGTCGCTTCACCGTCTCGGAGCATTCCTCCTTCCGTTCCGTTTCTTTCTTTTTTTTTTTATCCTGTTTTCACTTTGTTTCTTTCGTCGAAAGAACGTGTGCGTATAACACCGACCCTCGAGGGCACGGGAAGACCTTTGGGTCTTTTTTTTTTCTTTTTTTTTGTCTCGCTGCCGTGATATAAGAACAAAGTAAGGCTTCAACATCGCCCGGAGCTAAAACGATGCTCGGTATTAAGAAAAAGTCTAAACTGATGGAATAACAAAAACTGTAACGTTTTATTACGATTTTTAAAAATTAATTGTGTAATATCTTTTTGGTAAATGAATAAATCGTAAAATAAAATCAAGGTATCAATGACGAGGAATTGAGTTACAATAATATTCTTGGACGCGCGAGGGTAATCCATTAACCCGGTTAGAGCGACGATCGAATTGTCGAGAGAGAGAGCCTAACCTTGGCACGAAAGTTTTCAGGAAATTGAATTTCCTTGGTCCCCGTTGTTGAATGGCGTTTAATAGGCACGCGAGGGGGAGGAGGTAGAAGGGGGGGGGGATAACAACTGTTCGTCGAGTCTTTGCATAGTAGTACGAACTAATCAACGGAGTGACCAGTTAGACATTTAATGACTTGGTACAATAGGAACGCATTGAAGGATGATTCTATTAATCGCTCGTCCGATCGATCGAGGTTGTCGAGAAAGAGAGCCTTAAAACGGCGGAATGTTCTGAAAAAACATAATTTTTTTCATCCTTAAGGCGATGCGAAGAGACTCAGTCGGTAATGAAAATAAAAATAAAACTACCCTTCACGAAACCATGAATATAATTTTTCCCCAAATGTCGATCGATTCCAAATGAAATTCCTTACAGTTTTTTTTACCGACAGAGATAATTCGCATCACCTTAATCGCCGTATCGTAGCTTAATAGAAAGGAATCGCAAAATAAATCCTCGTTTATCAAAATCCCACACTTCGGTTTGTCGTCCGCCATCTCGACTCAACGATCTCGTATCAATTACTCTTCTTTCGCGCAACGTTACGTCGTCATTTATTAAGTCCAACGTGCAAGGCCACCTCTTAACGTTGGCAGGGCGTTACACACACGGGTGTAATGCGCGTCGGCCGCGAAGGGGTGGAAGAAAAGAAAAGGGGGACTGTTACGAACGCGAAGGGAAGAATGCAATAACGTGAGCAAGGGCGGTGTGTGCTCGGCAAGCCGCCCAGAGGTGTGGATAAGCCGCGTCGGGTCTCGCGCGATGCAAGACGGATAAGACTGCAAACGTTTTTCTTTTACCCACTGGGTTATATACAATCCATATATAGCTTGTATCGTGCCTCCGCACCTCGCGTTACGTAAAGTACGCCGACTTTCGAGCACATAATTCATCCGTACGTGCGCGAGTTTCTTCCTCAAATTCTTTGTGTTTCCTTTCATCGCGCCGTAAAAAAAAGATCCAATTTTGCGGCAAAATGAAAAAGTTAATAACTTTTTTCCATCAGACACATGATTTCGAATAATACTTCGAATAATGATAATAATATATGTTCAATTCGAATGATAAAGAAATTATTGAACTCAATTTTTTTTCCGGAAAACGAAGCTTTTCCGTGCCCCAACGCCGAAAGGGATTTGTCCAAACGTTTCCATTCCCGATGCCGCGTTTGTCGACGTCGATGGATCGTTTCGCAGTATAAATATTATCTGCAATTTACAACGATTTCGCCCGCGCGAGCAGAGAACAGTAGGCATCGCAGTCACGACACGTGAACGTTGCAGGTGCATATGTTGAGAAAGCGAGCAACCCGACGGGGATGGCGGGGCCAGCGGTGGGCTCGGTGGTGTATCCACCGCGCCAGTCGTAAATTCAACGGCGTATCTTTGCCAGCAGGCTCGGTGAGCGCCTCGCCGTTCTCCTGACGGTGGTGTGCTCGCTCCGGCCGGCAAAAGCCTGACCCAGATATCCTTCCGCGCATTCGCCTGCGTTCAGAAATTAACCAAACGGGTTTATCGCAATTACGCCGCACTCAACTGTCCGGCCCTCCCGTGCATGTTATTCAATTTTACTGACTTCCAGCTAATATTCTTTTTCTCTTTACGATTCCGACTATTTGCTCCCTACGGAAATATTAAAGGGCTCGTTTTTTTTCGCTTCGCGACGATACCGAGACAAATGGATAATGCAATGTCGAATTTTTCGTTTCACCGTACTCC
Organism: Ischnus inquisitorius; assembly: GCA_963924025.1. Taxonomy (NCBI): domain Eukaryota; kingdom Metazoa; phylum Arthropoda; class Insecta; order Hymenoptera; family Ichneumonidae; genus Ischnus; species Ischnus inquisitorius. The sequence continues at coordinate 1,492,361 of OZ001243.1, read as the reverse complement.
AATGATTAACCTACTTTTATTCGCATAGCGCGCGAGTAGCGAAGGGATCGGGGCCAGTTGCAACGCGAGGCAAGTCAAAACGAACGAAAATTTGATTAGATTTTGGCCAGAGAGCGCGAAGGTCTAAAATCTCTCACTGGATCTATAATTTCCTCGTGTTTCAATTGGCCCCGGTCTCCAATCCGATTTTTTTCAGAATTTACACGAAAACCGAGTCCACAGTCCTGAACTATGGTAATGTTGGTTGAAAGTACTTCACCAAAGAACTTCGCGTATGATACTCCAGTCGAGATTAAAGAGGAGCTTTCGGTATTCGGGCGCTACGACCCAACGTCATTGTGATTCGGAGCACGACGCTGAAATGAAATCTATCGGCGCGCACCGGAGTATTTACATAGATGGCACTCGTGCGTTAAACGATTGCGGCGCTATATCAAGTGCCGAATGCACGTGCTCGCCGCATCGAAGAGTCGTACATTTTTTCCGAGAGCCATCTTCGCCACGTGCTACAAGGCAATTAAAGCTCCTCGTTCCTGCATTGTTTCGTAATTGATGCGTTCAACACAATATCGCGGACAGAAAGGAACGCTGCATTGTTTCGATGCCGGAGTCGAATCTTCGGTGAATGCCCACTTTTCGCGAATTACGTTCATGCTCAGACATCGCTACTCGTGCCTGTCGCCGATGAAGCCCTTTCGCGCTTTTGTTTCTCGCGACGAGGCACTCTCGCGCGGATCGCACACGACGGCCCCGCCGTTCGTTGCGAAAGTTTCGATCGTCTCTCGCGAATACATTTTTTCTTTCGAGTGCATTCGAGCCGATTCGCGTTTACTTTTATTTACACATTCAACCCGAGTGAATCGGGGCGGCAATTAGTGCGAAGTTCGCGAACCCGTTAACGGGCTTTTTTGTAGTTTTTTTTTATTTCTCGCTAGGATTCTTTCGTATCATCCTACTCTCTGCTATCCACCACTGTGTAATGTGCTATGCGCTGAGGTGTTCTCGCAGCGTTTTCGACTATAAAATCGTATTTCGATGCTCCGTTGTAACTTTTATAAATAAAACCTTTGTATTTTTCTTTCAGCGATAAGAGATGGTAACGAAGCGTAACTTTGAATAGAGAAAACCTTATAGTTCAGACGCAAATAAAATAGAAATTAGGATTGTAATGTGGAGACCGGGGCGAATTGAGACATGTTATAAAAACATAAAAAATTCCCAAAAGAGTGTCCCTGAGACATTAATTATTATTATTATTATCATTGTTGTTATTATTTTTCTTATCCTACTCTCCAATTTCGTGGTGTAAAATAATCACTGTGTTACAATCTTCGATTAATTTCTTTTTTAGTGTTTCAACTACCCCCGGTGTGTCCCGCGTTTCGACAAGCTCTGGTCGCCCCGCAGACCGTGTTAGTTCGGGTAAAAAATATCTGTCGGATTTTGTAGGTCAATATGAATGGAATATCTCGCGATTTTTTTTTTCACGATTGCCGGCCAAACGAACTCGCAGCACGTGCTCTATTGCGAAGTCATCATAGAGGACCTTTGCCCGCGAGCAGCGAAAAAAAGAGAAAAACGGGCTATGGACATCGACGAGAAATCGAAGTCATTAATGCCGATTCAAAAGGTACCGGCGTACGTGTATCGTGGCACTATCCATAATGAAACATTTCAGATCTTTAATTAGTCGCCTTTCATTAAGAATTCGCTGCTCAACGACTGCTGCCGATTCGCTGCTGTTCGCTGCTCACTTTTGCGAATGTTTTTCAAAATGAGTACAAAGTGTTTTTATTTTCTTTTGAAGGACGATAAAATACCTATATTTTTGGTGAAAAAAATAAAAATGGCCGAAAGTGCGGTAAACGCATTCAAATTAGGCAACGCCACTAGACGAGAATGCAAAATACGGATGAGGTACTTGAAAATACTTCCATCGCTCGGGTCGCTCCCCTTTTTGGTGGCTCCGCGCTTTACCGCCAACTTCGTAATCCCATTAGATGTCGGCGGAGTGAACCATGGAGCGAATGAAACGGGGCGAAAGTTCACTACACCTACGGGGGCCTTTGAATCTCTATGGAACTCTGCTTCTCGTATTTACTTATCCATCTCCTCTGTATCACGCAACGATTCTTCAACCGTGCGCCAGTTCAGCTTCGCTCTTGGAACTCAATATTTCAAATTATCGGATATTAAATACGGCAAAGGAACCGCAGAAATCGCGGCACTTTTGTAATAATCTCGCATATTTCACAACGTTCTACGATCTTTCGCGAAAAAATGAATGGCACCAAAAAGCTATTTTTCTTATTTATTTTCAGGGGCCGAGTCAATTAAATTATGGCCCGGTTCTTTAATTTTTACCCTTTTTTCCAACACAGCCAAAAATGTATAATGAATGTATCGAGTCGAAAAATGTTCGAAGAATTTTTCTGAAAACCCAAAATATTCGACCGGTTTCCGTAGAAATCAGTTTTAAGTTTTTTCACTTTTGGATTCTGATGAAACGGTGGAAAAAGATGATTCGTATAAAAACAGAATAAAAAAAAATCGTCTGTGATTGAGAAGAGGTTTCGCGATGGAGTGAAGTCTGAACAAAAGAGATTGAAGCTGAGATATTGCGAGGAATCTCGCGTCGTCGGAAGAATGGAGAAGAAAACTTAGAAGAAGAAGAAGAGGAAAAAAAAGAAAACAAGAAGTGGTATGAAAATAGAATGTCTCAGACTCTCTTTCTCGCTCCATTCTTCCTCTTTGCCTCGAGAGTGTACTCCCACGAATTTGCATGGATAAACCCAATGCAATCGAGGAGGAGCTCCGGTTTCATCGAGGCTATGACTACGGCTCCGTCGTCATAGCGGGAAGAGAAGAAGACAGCGCGGACGACGACGACAATCCGATAATCCCTCGACGATTACTTCGCCTCCGTGCGCCACCGTACACACTGTACAGCTTCCTTTCTTATAAAAAAAAACCTCTCATATTTCACCCGAACAACGAAAATGAAAAGAACATTCTCCCCTTTTTTTTTCAGTCTTCTCCTTGCTTTGTATCTTCATCATTCATGCCAGTAACAATAAGATCAAGATACATTTTTTGCCTCTTATTCAAATGCTTTTAAATATTCATTTTATCGATTGAAGTTAAGTAAATATCACTTTGCAGCAGAGTTCGTATTCTTTTCAAAGAGATTTTGTTCGAAGAACCATTTTTTCAACATTTATTCATTTATTATCAATAATCATAACTGTAGAAAAAATGTTTTATCAATCGACACCGTTTGATATTAAATTATTTAACTACAATTCATGAACCGAATGTGTTTAAAAGTTCGAAGAAAGGAATTAAAAAAAGGTAAAAAAAAAGATGAGAATTTCTTAATTCGATGATAAGATTTTTTTTAATGCGATACGAGCGGGAAGGGACTGTAAGTATGACCGGAGGCTAAATACTTTCTTTTGAAACCAGGAGCAGCCTCGTGAATGACAGTATCCGGGAATAGCGAAACGGACGGCGAGAGCTGTAAGAGACGGCGGCGGTGCGAGGCGTTACAACCCGAAGGGAAAACAGCGATTAATTTGCTGATAAGCAGGAGAAGCGAGACCATCGAGCGCGGCGCACCGTCGAGCTTTCACTAGCGCGGATAGTGAGCGTTGATGAAACTAACGCGCCTTGGGATATGAGTTTGCGTTTCGTGTGTTTCGCGCTCTACGAGTTATTCGATTAAAACTCTCGTCCACATCGTTACATCTTCCCTCTTGAGCTGAAATTTCATTTTGCCACCCCCCTCCCTTATTATTCGCTTATCCGGGTTTCGCGAAATTACAAAAAATTTGCATAAACTTTATTAACAACTTCATTTTGTTGACGAATTTCTCGGCGATTCTCGAAACAGTACGAAAAACTGTTACCAATTATTGAAATATTGTTCTTGGATCTGCATAAAAATCCGGTGATTATTGAGAATATTACTTTTTTTATAATTGGGTTTTCGATTTAAAAAATACGTTTTTATACGAATAGTATCGAAAAAATAGTTTGCCTCTAAAACTGGTTATTCTTCGATAATGTCAATGTTTTTTTTAATGTGGTTTGCAAACAAGACCCTCGTATGTTCGGTCGAACTTAATTAACCACCTCGGAAATATCATGCAAATTTGCGAAATGTTTTATTCAACTGTTTGGAGTTCAAACTTCGAACGGTTCGATATTTGAACGATACGTGGTGGGAAGACGGAGCAAAATTGGGCAACGAGGCAAAATCGAACAGTCTTGAAGCTGGAGTTTTGGGGCAAAATGAATCTCTAAGATTTATGAAATTTCGAAACAGTTCGATTTTCGAGTTTAGCGGTGATTACTTATAGGGCAGATCGCTGCTTCCTGAACGAACATGAATGATATTCAATAAAATTCTACGAAACGTTTATTGTCCAAGCTAAAATGAACAACGTGAAAAAATCGGAATGCAAACAAATGAAATCGTCGTTATAATAATGTTTTTAAAAAGTCTTTCGATTTAATACGGTGGTAAATAATTTATATTTTCTTATGCGCTTGCATGTCGCTCGTCGATAACAAATTAATTGGAATTAATAAATTAATCAACTAATTACTACTTTGAAGGATAGTGAAAAATCTACATATCATTTTAAAAGCAAGAATGGCCGAATTGTTAAAGTGGTCCATTTTGCCCCGGTCGCCCGTTCAGTAGAGATACGCGCTTCGGAGCGTTAATGGGTTATAAAAACACTGGCGGGGAAGCTTCTCTCGAGAAATGATTATTAATAAACCTTTCGTTGACCCTACACTACAAAAAAAAATACACACACGGCTTATACCATTGCACACCCGAAGTGGTCGAAAAACGAGGATTAAAAGAAATGCAAATAAAAAGAACTCACATACCGAAAGAGATGTGAGCGCATGGAAGAAATAAAACGAAAAACGAAACATAGCGAAAAAAATAAACGGATAATACAACGTTCGTTTCACACCGCGGTAATGGTAACGAGATAGTATTCCGGGGAGTGTCGTTAGTTAAATCCCGCGCCGTGAGCAATCGTCTATTTTTTATTTTATTTTCTCCTCGCGCAGTGGTACCCTCGGCTGCTATGTTCATTCTTCTGTTTTTTGTTTTGTTTTAATTTTGTTGCGCATCGTTGCTAGCGAGCATTATACCCAGAAATGTATGAGAATCCGCGAGAAACGGAGGATGTTCCCGATGCCTCTGGCATTGTATTTCACGCGCTCGTAAAAGCTCGCTCAAGCTGCCCCTCCCGAGCATCCCCACCAGCGGCTTTGAACTTTTCGAGGGCGCGTTGCATGCACCGATGGAAAGAGCGGGAGCAACGGAAAATCTTCGCCCAAGGCGTTTTCACGCTTGCACCGGGCGTTAAACCGTCCGGTTTTCGCGGTTCAATTCGCTTCCTTCGCACCTTTCACTTCCTTCGGACTAACATTTTTTTTTCCCTTTCTTTCCTTCCTTTTTGTTTTCTAGTCGAGCTAATTATGAAATTGAGCGCACTGAGCGGAAACAGCGAGAATCGAGATAAAACGGGGATAAGCAAAGTTGAGTGCCTATTTGCGAGTGTGTGGGAGAACCAACAATCTCTCTGGAGGAAAGTTGAAGATAAGGACTATTAGAAAGTTTAGCCTCGGGCTCGCTTTTACATTATAATAACGAGGTTGTTCGAGCATCGGCGGAGCCTTCAACGAACCCTTGATGGATTATTCAGTCTAAGGAGGAATTCCGCGGTTCTGTTAAACGTTTCACCCAAATATTTCTCGGCCCATCTTTCGTAGCTTTCCAAATATGCATGAAAACGTCGGGTTAGCCGAGGCACAAACCCGAGTGGATTGAACGTTGAAAAGGAAAATTGGCAAATGCGTATTTAAGTCCATCAGCCATGATCTATAAATATTTCCCAAAGATTCCCCGGATGAAAATTAACAGACGTAATAATTATTAAGATTATGAAATTACTTCAATTATGAAAAAAATTCCCAAAGAATAATGATTGGTCATTTTAAGTTCGTAATTTTCAATGAATATGCGACTGAAATAATTTCATAATTTTTTTATTTGATAAAGAAGGGATTTCTTTGATCGCCGGTGAAATGTCCCACGGCCCTTAGGTCCGCATTGGGTACTCGGTGCGATGGTTCCCAGGATAATCAAGTTTTTATCTCATAGGTCCCTCGAGATTTGCGCGATATTGAGATTTCAACTGGTCTCCCGCCGAAGTCGTACTCGATCCATATTCTCCCCCAAAAGTGGGTCAAGCTTCGGTTCAACGATGCTGAAGGCACTCATATTAATTAAACTTATTTTTCAAAAATCAAATTTTCTCGCAGAAAATTCTCGAGCTCCTTCGTACAACAGACTAGTGACGAACCAGCTCCCAAAAAAAAAGAAAATGAAAAGAACGCTCACTTGTTCATATTGCTATTGAAACAACATTGGGTTTGAAAATAGGAGAAAATTGCTCCTCTTCCATTATTCCCGGCGATAAAAACAATTCCACAAAAATCCCGACGATAAAAATAGTATAAAATTCCATACATTTTTTTTTAGCGTTTATTCTTGAAGCACAAACACATCTCCGTGAAAATGCTCAGCGGGCTTTTCTAACCGAGAAAATCCGGAGCTCGATACATCAATTAGATGAAAAATTGAATTAAGCGCAAAGCGATTCGAAGGGATACTCCGATATCGTTAAAATTATATCCAATTGGTGTTTGTCATGATACGGAAGCTTCCGTTCGTCTTGATCTTTCGTTATTGATCTCCGGAGAGATTCCCCCCCCCCCCCCCCCCCCCCCCCCCCCCCCATTACCCTCGCCGTCCCTCTTTCGTTCCGCGGTTACCTCGAGCACCGGAGTGTCCACAAAGTCGGAAAGTCGCGGAAGAGACAATGGTGTCTCGGCAAAGGGGGCCACCGAGGCAGGTACAATGTTTTCATCGAGTTTTCATCGGATAAGAGGCCATGGTAGAATAAACATTGACGCAAAGGAGAACGAATCGTGTCCTCTGGGAGGAAGCATTGCGCCCCGACCGTGAGATCCCCGCCGAGCGACCGTGCAGCCGGGAGAGTACCTTATCGGAAAGTGAATTTTTCTACCTTAACGTCGTTTTTTCTCATGTTGCCGCACACGCGGATCTTTTAGGATCTAAAATGAAGGAACGTAAAGAAACGGTAAGAGGTATTTCAAGCTCAGGATTTTAACCCCGCCCCGACCCGCTGAAATAGATCGATAAAAGTGTCCTCCGAGGTATTACGGCCGAAGGACTTTTTCCCTTTCGCTTTACGAGACTCCTGACTCTAAAGTTATCAATGAAATTACAGAAAATAAGTATGCCGATGTCCCCGTTCGTTCGCGTTCCTCTCTCCGAGGGATAAAACTCAGGGGTTGGGAGAAAAAAAGGAATAAAAATCGATAATTATTGGCCAATTAAACTTTTCGCATTATCGCCGTTCTACTTTCCGCGACGATATTGACGTGCCGGATTATTTTTGGACATTTTTCGTCTCCGTCGATCGTCGCAAAAACGAACTAAACCGCGGCAAATGATGTGGAAGGAAATTCGAGTATCGATTCTGTCGTTGAGTTGAAGCTGTTCCGATTGAAAAACGGATTGAAAAATAAGCCATTTATTTATTTAATTATTTATTTCTTGAATCGCGATTACTGTTAAATCATATAAGGCGCGTTGGATTTTATGTTTCCTTTTTAAAGGATTCCCTGGTTTGGGTCAATTAAAAATTGTCCTATAAATTGTGAGCTTACTTGTTTTTCTTTTTTGCTTTCTCATCTTTTTTTTTCTGAAATAATGGCCGGATATATGGGCAGAGCGATTAGTTCCGGTGCTCACCGTTGACCAACTTCGTCGATAATCCAAGCTCGTAAATCCTTGTCCGACCATTTCGCGGCTCGTACTACTGACCACCGAGGAATATCGCTTTTTTCTTCCTCAGCGCCGAAGCTCCGCGAGATTCCGTGCGCTTTCGCGACTTTAACGACCGCCACCGGGAGAGAATGCTACTATCCTTAGCATATTGCCTTCGGCTTGCGTTACCTCCGAGCGAACGAGAGATAGACGGACGGAGATACGGAGAAGGATCTTAACGCAACCTTCCATGCACTTATTTCTCCCAGATCGGCAAACAGCGATTAGATTCGAGATAACCGGTGGAAAAAGATTTCTCGCTCTGAATTCTCGAGCGGAACTTAAGTCTTTGGTGCCTGATTTATTTTTAAAAAATTGAAAATTGATACGTTAATCTTATACAATTGAATTCTTAAACACGTTCCACTGTTTCGATATTTACCGGGGAATTGTTTTGTCAGTAGAAAAAAAGAATGAACGTATATTCGATATTTAATGTCCGTCTGAACAACCGATGGTTTTACTTCGTACTATTATTTCCAATTGCCAAAAAAAATTGGCAAATTTACCAATTCTTCGACCGCGGTCTGACCATTCGTGGGCTTTACTACTCAATGCGTTCCCATCGCTTCAAGATTTTGTTATCGTAATCAAATTTACCGCTTCTTTAAGCGCGGTCTGACTATTCGTGGCTTTTACTACTCGAGGCTTCGTCAACGTGTAAAGTTTCGTCTTCTCGTAATTATTAATTTCTCAAGGAAAAAAAAAAGTGTATTGTTGTATTACTATTTAACGAGAAGGTTAGTTTCGAGTGGGCTCCGCCAGGCTCGGACACAACCTCTCGTTGCGCTCGACATCTTCGTGGTATTGGAGTGTCGCGAGCAACTCGGTGAACTCGAGTAGCCCGCTAACGACATTAATAACTTCGGGTGAAGTTTTCCTGGCGGTGGGTCTCTCGCCTTGCCGAGAAACCCCGAGGAGTCAAGTTCCCTACTTACTTATATTGCTTTAAAGGAAAATAAGTATAAAAATACATGAAAATGTTGTCCGTCCTCCGTCAGCGAGTTGTAATACTAAATAAAGAAAAATATTGAATTTTCCTGCCCCCGACAACTCTGAGCGACGTCCGGATTATTTTTATATCAACGAGGCCATGAATTGCATATCGTCGAGCCTCGGAGTTACTCGGAGTGAGTTGCGGATCAATGGAATCAATTTAAATCACTCCGAATTGCATTTTCGAGACATTTTACTTATTTACTGGAATAAATGTAATATTAGAAGAATTAAACTTTCAGTATTATTCAGTAGAAGTATTGTTTAATGTAAGAAAATGTATTAATTCATTAATTCATTATATGAATTGAATTTTTCATAGTTTTTCGAGTTTATAAAATGAAAACGACTTTTCTCGTCCAGAAAGCCGGATGTGGCGACCCAAACGCATTTGTTTTCTTTCCTATTCCCGACAATGCCGTTTCTCGTTACCTCATTTATGTTTTTTTTTTATTTCTTCAATTTTTTTTCTTCCTTCGCACCACCTCAAGATCGCGAGCAGCCTGCTCGTAAAATTCTCGAGAGCATTAAACTCAGCTGTATACCAAGAGTGGAAGCCTTAACGCGCGCTATCTTTACGAGAGCTTTGCGCGAGAGGCTGCCCCGGAGAGCGAGAGCGGACGGAAGGTAAAGCGACTCCGACGGAGTACGGAAGGGCTGAGTGGCGAAGAATGTACGGAGATTTTGTAGGACTAACCGGGGCGGCGGCAATACTTTCCTCTCCTTATACTTTCTTTTCCTCTCGAAACTAACAATTGAAGCTGTTCCCTTAAGGGTTCGAGAGAGAAAGCTTCCGCAAGGTTTCTTCCTCTTCACAGTGTGTAATCTTTGTGTAATTTTTGAGTCAACAAGAAAAATTTTCGAGATATGTTAAGAGGAATAAAACGAAACGAACGTCGAAAGAACAATCTTGTTATCTTATGTTGTTAAACATTGAAAGACGTTCGTAATGTCGGAGCCTTTTTTCCAGTATTTCTCGGGTTGTATCGAACTTCTGTTTTTCTTTTTTACCGTCGAACATTTTTTTTTTTTTTTTCGTAACCCGCCATTTGGTTCCATCTTCCTTTGCCGTTACACGGAGCACACAGCCGACTCTCCGTTCTATAAGTTGAATTTCGTTCCCGTGGGATGCAGAGGGAACTGGTAGAGACGGCTGATCTCTGCTTCCAACCAACGGCGAGGAATAACGAGTATGCAAATGGGAAAGTCGTCCATCCCACGATCCTGGCGAGTCCCGGGCAGTTCTGGCCGACTTCTCGCTCTCTCGCTCTTTCTATTTCTCTTGCTCTCCCGTCCCACCCAGAATCCTCCTTTCTTCATTCTCTATTTTCTTCGTCGTTCTCGTGCCTTTCCTACATTTTTGTAAACAGGTAACGGCCCCTCCCGCCCCCTCCGGAAAGCCCGCATTTCAAATATCCATGAAATGAAGCATTCGCAGAAAGAAAAAAAATATATACGTTTCGTTACAGAAGTAGGAAATTAAATGCAACCGCTGCGAGAGCAAACCTGCAAGAGCTCTGATTCGAATACTGGAGGATTATTGTAGCGAAAAACATGAAGAAAGTAAAGGAAATATTGTTTGCGGAAAAAACACGGGATGCGCCGTGTTCAGTTCCGACAAAAATGGAAACAGTGGGATTGTTATACTTCTAATCGTCTTGTTATAATTCTTAAATAATAATGTTTGAATAATAATTTTGAATAATAATTTTCAAATAATTTGTAAATAATTTTCTATCTAAAAACGATGTTACAATTTCTTACAAAACAGTATTTTTAATGATTTTTTTGAAAACTTTTGTGATTGCAGAGAACGAGCACGAATTTGTGGGGAAAGTGGATGGGGGTGATGCACGGCGACGAGGTCGAGTACGTGTTCGGACATCCGCTCAACATGTCGCTGAAGTACACCGATAAAGAACGCGAACTATCGACAAGAATGATACGTGCCTACTCGCATTTTGCATACACGGGGTGAGTCTCAACTGCGAGAAGCTTACTCGAACTTCGAGTTTTAGACCATTTTAAGGCGATGTGAAAAACTCTGCGGTAACAAAGTGAAACGTAAAACCTTTGTTCACGCGTCGGATTTACCGAAATCGTCCCATCGTCGAAATCGTCCCATCGCCGGATTCACGAGAGTAACGATCGCTCCAAAAAAGTCAAGAGTTGCCAAGCGCCGGAGGCAACTGCTTCGTGCTCAATTTTTTTATTCCCCCGAAAGAACGTCCCGAGGGCCGAGCAGTTGACGAAACGCCGAAGAGCGGATTCGGGACATGAGCGCAAATGACATAAATAATACATAGGAGGTCGAAACACTTGCGACGACGAACCGATTCGACCGAGCTCGTTATTTCCATTTGGTTTTGAACAGTCCCCGAAAAAAAAAAAAAAAAAAAAAAAAAATGAAAACAAAAAAAAAAACGCCGGAATCTCGTAAAACCTCCGGAGAAAACGAAAATCCAAGCAGGCCCGAGCATACGGACTTTCGGGGGAAATTGAATTTTTTTTTTATCAGGGTAAAAAAAAGCCCACCCCCAAAAAAATAGAGACTGTATCTCTGAAAGAAAAAAAAAAGAAAGAAAATAGCCCTCTGAAATTTTTATCAATCGCACGCACCCAAAGTTTTCATCGGGGAGCGAACGCGGGAAAAAGGAAAGAAGCGAAAGAAAAAAAAAAAAAGAACACGAACTTTGATGAGGTCAGAAGAAGCGAATTCGTTCCTCGTAGGACGAGAAGATTCCATTTGGGGTTCGAGTTTTTCTTCCGGGCCTCGAGCCGCTTGCCCGGTCTCTCGACGATGCGATAGGTCTGGGATTCGCGGATGGGGAAGAGAAAAAAGAAAGGAGAGAGAACAAGAAACATTGGGGGAGCTTCGTGTCCCGGGGGACGCGCACAGGTGTCGGACGAATGTTTCCCCCAAGCTGGGGAGGACTGCGCTCTCATTTTTTATACTATAACTATGTAGTTACCGCGTTACTGACTCTCGTAGCACGAAAGAAAAAAAAAAAAAAATTTAAGTTACATATATTTCTCGCTTCGCTGCTCGAGAATTCTCCTGATCACCCGGCGAAACGACTCGAGAATCGGATTCTAATGGGTATTCGACGAAAGTCTCGCGAAGCATTTGTGTAAATTTCAATGCGTAACGTTGCCGATGTGTAAATTTCCCAACCGATAGGAAATCGATAAACTCGCTCGTTCACTTCGGCTCCGTCATGGAGGTCGAGGGGCGAGATTGTAGCGTTAGTGGTTTGTTGGTACGAGCTCGGGCTCGTGGAGAACGTTGACGGGTGAATCAGTCTCGTGGTTTCCCGCTCCTAATGCGTGGGATCTATAAATGAATACTGGATACGCGAGCGTATTGATGCATCGGAAACACAACGGGCTCCTCTACGCATTCTACGCGAATCACTCGTCGAAAATCACCATACCATCGGAAACACAATAGAAAGTACCACATTCACGCAATCACGAATTATGGAACTGCTATCGTGCATAGATTAAAAAATTTAATTTTTAGTGTTTTTCCAATTGGATTTCGTATTTTATTTTCAACAACAATAATAATAATAATATGTTGATTATTATTATTATTATTAATTATGTTAATGTAATAATAATAATATATTGATAATAATGTGTTCATTATTATCATTATAATTATCATTACGAACTTGTTTAACGTAATTAATATCCAGACAGTGATATAGTTAAATTGTCGGCATTTTGCCATAACCGTGCATTGTATGCGATAACCAACGAATTTATATTAACGTCGATTATTGCGTGGTTCAACTCAATTACGAAAAACGTACTAGCGTCAAATAGAACAGCAAACGGCTTCGGAACGCGTGCGCTATGCATGAGGGGGGGAGGGGAGGGGTCGAGGGGCTTTGAGCACCGACACGCGTAAGTGAGGACCGCTGCGGGGGGGCTTGCAATATCGACGACGATTGTAAATTATTCTGCATCATGATCGCGCAAAGCCGGTCGATTCTACGCGTCCCGAACGTTCCCTTCGCGGGCCAAGCCGCGTTATCCGCCTCGATTGCAACGTATGCCACGGAGATTAATCTTCCCGGTTTACAGTTTTCGGGAGAGCGCGTTTACGTTACAGATTGGCACGAAACCGCATGGCTGCGGATCACTCGATGGGGATTCTCGCGTTACGTAACCTCGCGCGGCGCAGTGAATTAGGTTTAAGGATAATTTTAATAAATTTTTTTTTAAATAAAGTCTAGTGCAGAAATTGAAGCTCATTTCTCGAGGCTAACGAAAGAATTTGCATGCGAAATTGTCGGTGAAATACTAAACTGAGGAGATCAATGAATTACTCCGTTTTTTCAAGGGCGATACGCGAAAAAACGGAAAAGAAAGGGATTGGCGACACTCACTATTTGCGATGTTCTCGATGAATCGTTTGCTCCGCGATATTTGGTTCCATCGTAATGTATTCACAACGCACTCCGAACATCTTATTAATTGGCCACATGTTTCTCACTACACTCAAGACTTAAGATAATAAACAGTTCAGCACTCGATGAAACCAACGCACGATACAAGAGAATGATTTTTCTCCTCTATCGAAGACCACGTGTTTTTGTCGCGAAGCACTGACGAAAAACACAAATAACAACGCGGCAAAGCAGAAAACCCGGATTATTCGGTGTGACTCGACGAAGCCTCCGTCAGCGGAATTTACTCGCGACAGAACAGTATGAACCCTTTCCCTTTCTCGCCGAAAACTTTTCTCGCGGACCTCGCGCGGCATCGCGTAAACACCCCGTGAACGCGGCGGCGCGACACTGTCGCGAGAACGCGCGAAACTATCGGCGAGAACGCGCGAAAGTATCGGCGAGAATCGAAGATGAATGAAACAGCACTTAAGCGGGAGAGTCGAAAAATTCGATGCAATATCGCGAAGTTATCGTTAAGGAACGAATTATCACTCGACAGAACGGTATAAACACTTTTTTTCGCAACGGAAACGCGACACGAAGCGTCAACGACACCGCGAGCGCGTGCGACTGTTGGTGCAACATCCGACCGCGGCGCTCGAGTGTCGCGACGATCGCCCTCCGGGCCCCGCGCGAGCCCTCGGCGTCAGCTGTGCTCGACGGAACGCAAAACACGTGACCCGTTCGATGACGGTTAACGCCGGCAGCCTAATCGTGGCGTCGTGTTTTATTCCTTGCATAAACGTCGCGTCCAAACGTGTAATTAAATAGTGTAGTGAAATTCGCTCGTGCGCGTGCAAAGTGCCGTTCATAAATGTTGGAACGACCGGACGAGAAATGATCGAATCGCGAAGTTAATCGTCGTTGACGCGCGTGCGTTTCTCGATGTATTCCGACGTTTTTTCTTCTTTTCTATTACCTTCACGAGCTCGGTTACACGTGTACGTGAAATAAGGTGACGTTATCGTCGTGTAATACGAGTGAATTTACGGTATCCGTGGATCTAAGCCGCGTTACGGTGAATATCGCGGAATGTCGAGAGGGACATCGGATCTGACCTTGAGGAGGAACCAGCGAAATTAGTGAGCTGAACAAAAACTTCATTACCCAATTTCTATAGGAAATTTGAGAATCGAACACAAAAAAGAACGATCGAATGAAAATCGAATTCCTTTTCGTAAAACTCGAAAAATTCTGGAAAAAATCGATTGGCCTGAGTTGTGAAAGATTTTTCTATTTCATACATTCCGAACGCTTTTTCATGCTATCGCGTTATTCGCGGTGAATTCGTTTTCTTCGTAACGACAAATTGTACTGCGAGGAACGAGTTCATTAATAAAAATGAATGGAAGGGACGCGTCGCGAGGTCAGACGAGTCATATAGGTTTTTTTTTTTTTTTTCAAAGTTTTATTGCCAAAGTTTTTCGCCCGAAACGAACGTTCTCTCGCCGTGTAATTTCCCGGATTCTCTCGCTTGTATTGCATCCGGAGAATTATCGCCTCGATTGCCGCGGTGTGCGGATCTACGGTGTGCAGAAACGAATTGAGATTTCCTTGCGGACGAAAATTCACGGGGGATTTGCATTCGATTTGCGTCGGTACGGTATGTCACGCGCAGCGACACAGCGCACGCACGCGCTGCGGTGGTTAACTTCGCTGGCGCGGTGTAAATAAGAGTCTTACGGGGATCCGCCGGCACAGGGGAACGGCGAGCGGGTGGGGCGGGCGAGCGGGAGAGAGAAAGATTCGAGGGCCTCGGTGGCTCAGTGACTCGGCGCTTGGGCCGGAGAGAAATTGTCGGAGGAGTTCAGTGGATCCCGGAAAGGAAAGAGCTCGGTCGAATCTTCGGGTAAGGGCACCCTCGGGATTGCAACGATTCGTCCAACTGATTCGCACCGTATTTGTCCAATGGATTAAGACCTTCTCTCCAATCTGCTCTCTACTCTACCAACATTTTTCCTCTTCCGACGTACCTATTTCTGTTACACATTATTATTCGTTTTTTAATTTTCTTTTTAACTCTCCCAAAAAAACCTTTTTCGCGGGACTTGTTCCGAAAATAGTTGAAAGTCGTCGGCAGTTGAAAAAAAAAATATGCATTTAGATTTTCGATCGGGGGACAAAAATCCGAGGATAAAATTCTTTCAACGATGCTGTATGGCAATTATATCGAGAGACGGCGAGAATCGGAAAGCGGAACGCGGGATAAGAGGGGCGTGAGAGAATAACAAAGCCGTATAAGTGGAAGTCGGGCGATGAAGCGCCGCGATAAAGTCAACCTGAATAGCACGATCTCCCGGGTACTTATCGTTAGTCGACCTTCCCGAATAAGCTTTCGATGGTTATAACGTAGCGAGGTTATAGATCGCGGAAGAAAAGAAAAATCCCTATCCATAGTCGGGTGTAACCACGGCAAATGGCGAGGGGGAGGAAGCCCGAAGACAGTCGGAAGACGGAGAAAAGCTGGATATTAGATAGATAGATGTTGGCTTACAGCAACTCCGTCCCGAAATGACACGGGTGAGCACGAGATAAAAAAAAATGAAGCTCCCTCGAGTCCCTTATAAGAAATTTATATTTCTTCAATATCTCGTCTCTTTACGATCATTTTATACGGAAGCACTTTCCACTGATCCATTTCTATACGCGGGGGCTTTTTTTTTATTGGAACCGTATTGAACGATAGGAATAATGAGTATATGGGGCATTCCAAATCAAATGAACCAATTTATTTTATTAAAGGAACAATTCGAATTTTAAGAATGAATTTATAAAAAAAAAAAAATTCTTTTTTTCGTCACTAATGATTATTTACGGCAGTACCGCTTTTTTTAAATCTTCACACAGCTCATTGAACTTGCGGAAAAAATCGAACCGAATGAATCGTCGCTGATTAACACCAATTCGCTAAATTCAATTGTTATTGTTGATCGGTGCGTTCGCGGGCACCGAGCAATGAGAATCCAGCGAGCTACAATGACACGCATAAATATACGCCGCGGGCAATCCCGACAGTGAAAACAATCGAAATAACGACTGTGCCTGGGCAAACATTGACTGTTTTCACTGGTTGACGCCTGGAGCGTTACGTTTATGCCTTCATTCACTGATCAATCAAATATTCTTCGACGTCGCTCGCGCATTATTCACAGTCATTAATAAAAGTTTCGTTCGGAATCAGACCGAAATTATGCAGATTTTTTGTTTTTGGAAATTGTTTAAAAAAATAATGAAATCATACATTTGGTTGGTAAAACTGAAATTACTTTCTCTAACATGCTTTGCGAACATTTGAAACAATTTCGTTTATAAAACAAAGGAGAATCCGTGAAAAATATATTTTTATGTTTCATAATAATGTTTATAATAATTTTTATAACGATAACCAATATTCGTGTTTTTATATTTTTTACGACGTTACGATTTCGTAGTCCGACAATTTACCGTTAGTTTCTCACTGGGTCAAAGTTGTTGCGGTCGTTGCGTCGTGTAATTCAGAGAACAATCGATTTCGTTGCGTGAGACCGTGGTAGTTTGAAAAGCAAATATACCGGCGGTGTATTTGATAGTAATGATATGCCATGGTAACACATTTGTCGCTAAAATGTCACAGCGTCGACGGGCAAGAGCGAGCTTACCCATACTTTTCGAACGAGCGCATCAGCCGCTAATACTAAAATCGTCAACAATTATTTGGACGCATTCCGACGTGAAAAGTCTGCAATATTTCATTCATAAACAGCGAATAATGTTCAACAGGCGTTGATAATTTTGATATTGGGAATCGTATCGGCAAATCCATTGAACTTTCTACTTTATAAAAATGCCCCTACCGGGTACTTCAAAAATGGAGTAAAAGATTTTTTTCTCAAAAACTATTGGAAATAAATTGATTTAAAAAATGTATACTGTAAGCTACAGGTATTGAGAAACTCACAAAAAAAAGTGTCACGATATATTGAAAAATAAAAAAATTGCGATTTTCGGGAAGAATTTTGGAACGGACTTTCTAGAAGTTGAAGCGACTTCTCGTCTATTTTTTGCTACTGCGGTGCCGACAATCGCGAACAGGCGACTGCGATATCGGAGACCGAAGAAACCTCAGAAGCAAATGGGTACTACAGGTCTGTACGAGAGCCACGGGGCAAAGCACAGAGTACACGTGACGCGAGCGATGCTGGTTCG
The DNA here is from genome assembly GCA_963924025.1 of Ischnus inquisitorius. Taxonomy (NCBI): domain Eukaryota; kingdom Metazoa; phylum Arthropoda; class Insecta; order Hymenoptera; family Ichneumonidae; genus Ischnus; species Ischnus inquisitorius. Next base: position 1,474,775 of record OZ001243.1, on the reverse strand, counting down.
ATCGTTCGCGAATGCCGAAGAAGAGCCTGGAAATCGCACGTTCCTCGTTATCGTTTTTTCCCTCCTTCTTCGAGGGCCCCGAAGACCACCGCGACGCTTCGCGACGACCTGAAAGCGTTCTCCAGGGATCCACCTGCACAGTCGACCTTTCATTCGCTCGACTTGGCTCTCTCCCTCTCTCTCCTCTGTAACCTTGTGCGTATCTTCGTAACTCCTTCCTTTTACCTTTTCATGTCTTTTTCTTATCGAAGTCGCGCCGGTACCGGCGAAAGAAAGTGCAGTTTTCTTACCGTCGACTGGGGACCCGCTGCAAACAAAAATCCTCCGCGTTCCCTCGGCAGAGACATTTATCTCCTTTTTTGTTGTTGTCTTTCCCGTCGTACACGAGATACAATCTTAAAACAATTCCGCCGAGTGTAGAATCGATTGAAAAGTCGATTTACAACTCGAGAACTTCTCGTCTCGACTTTTCTTCCTTGATCTGGATTCTTTTTTGTTCTCGTCGATATCGCTGGTTTCTTGCGAGGCTGGCAAAATTCTTTGTTTCCAAATTCGCAAGAAGTACTCCCTCAATTCCCGTATATTTGGGGGGATAATCGGACAGACAACTGTACAGAATATTATTATACTTAATTAAATTGGAAAAATGATTATATATTTCGTTATCAGTATCTTATACTCTTTATATTTACCATTTAGTTTAATAGAATTTTTCTATTTTACACTAATTATTTATTTATTCCGAAAAATAAAAAAAATCATTGCGCTTTTTTTACAGTATTTTAATAGTGGATGATTTTCGTGAAGAGTGAAGGGCGAAAAAAGAATGGATTCTCTTTGAGACATTCGTCCTTGGCTTGTTAAAGTTGCAGACACTTGGCCGACCCTAGGACAGGAATAACCTTATATCGATGGAACGCCGATCGTTTCGTTGGGGTTTTTTTTCTCCCTCGTGCCATCTCGATCGGCCAATCTTACCGTTGCTGCGTGCGCCTTGCCCGGAATCCCAAGGGAGTCTTTTGGGGGGGATACACCCGAATCTTCGCATCTCTGAGGCTCGGACACTGCTTCTTCGATGTCCCCTTCCGCATTATTAAGTCACGCGCTGCTTCTTCCGATTGTTCGGGGCTTCTTCCGTTTACCAACGAAAAAAGGACGGCTTAATCGCTTCTTACATTCGTCGTATTAGATTAGATCAGCCATAAAAATTCAGTTCTTTTCCTTTCGGTTTCCACGAAAAAAAAAAAAAAAAAATTCGATATCACTTGCCAATTTTTATTGTCCAATGGGAAAATTGCACGAGTACATTGAGAAAAGTGTTAATTTACATTTAACGATTGTATATCCGGATAGACAGATGAAATATTATTAACAAAATCTCGAGCTTTTCTTACCAAACCTAAATTGAGCCGAAAAAGATTCCTTTATTTCTAAAAAAAAATGAAAAAATGAAATAAAAATTAAAAATTAGAATAAATTCGATAAGCCTATGCTTTTATATATTTTTTTACATCGCTAGAAGAGATCCTTAACTGAGAAAACTCGCGAAGCGTATTTTCGTCTTCGAGTTCCCAAAATTCCGTGAACCCATCACATCCCCTCGGCCAACCCTTGCTTATCGCTCGCGCTGCGTTAAGCCGAATCGTTGACAAGTGGTTCGACGGCGGAGGCTCTCGTACGTACAAGACCTCACGTACCGAAAAGACCCTAAACCGATTCTTCCACCCCTCGGATTCCCTTGGACATTTTTTCTTTCTTTCGTTCGCTCATCCCGCACGTTTCTTACTTTGCCCCTCCGACACTCGCCTTGACGTATGGTTCACACGCGCACGATGCCCGGAGAATTCACACGTACCGGAAAATCTTGCCCTCACGCTCGTTTCCCTCATTTGTCCCTGTCCTCTCATTCCGTTGGTTATTATTATCGTTGTTGACGTTATTATTATATATCCAACGGCGCCCGCGTGCTCGTGGTCGAGAAAGTTGGGCGATTTCGAATTCCAAGACTGCGACTCGACGATTTATTCTGATGCCTGAATCTTTTTTTTACCATTTATTTACGCAGCAATATTTACTTTAAATAAAAAGAAATATAACAATTAATAATAGATTCAATCTTTATATCAATCGAGTACAATTCTCTTTTGAACCGGAAATCTAATGAAATCGAACGAGCAAAATCAGATTCATGAAAGTAAATAATAGATTATGCAAGGATATTCCAAAAAGTGGAAATTGATCATATCCGCGACTGAGAAATCGGGCGATGAATCGAACAACCCGAGCATCGCGCATGCACGATCGAACCGATGGGCATGTAGAATGATTTCTCCTCAGCCTCGGCGGATGAAATAAGACGAGCGTTATAGAGTTTCTTTCGACGGAAGAAAAGGAGGAATCTTCTCCAGACTCTTCTTTTCTTCGTACAGGCTCGCCCCATTACCCTTCGCCTGCTTTTTACCTTTTTATCCCGCAGTCTCAAGTTGTTCGCGAGGCTCTTTGTATTCCGACTTCCAAACAATCGCATGATCACTGGTTTCACGGGGTTTACAGTTTCAAAGGGAGTTAACAGTGCCCATTCCGGGCAAAAGCTTCCGGGCTGCGAGAATGTTGAGCCTGCAAATTGGAAAAGTTGTTCGAGAATGCGACTCGATTCTCCCAACGATGCATAATGCAACGATCAATCGCGTACTAAAAACCAAATAGTGAAGAGTTAAGACTGAAGACTGAAGACTGAAGATTGAAGACTGAAGACTGAAGATTGATGACTGAAGACTGAAGACTGGGGACTGAAGATTCATGACCGAAGAATGATAACTAAAGACTAAAGTCTGCAGACTAAATAAGGACTAGAGACTGGAGACTAAAAACTAAATAAGGACGAAGGACTAAAAACTAAAAACTGAAAACTACGAACGAAGAAACTAAAGACCAACTAAATCCCTCGCGGCAAAATCGTATTCCCGCTTCAAAGGTTCAACATAATTGATCACAACCGCTTCCTGAAGACTGGGGACTGAAGATTCATGACCGAAGAAGGATAACTGGAGACTAAAGTCTAAAGACTAAATAAGGACTAGAGGCTGGAGACTAAAGACTAAATAAGGACGAAGGACTAAAAACTAAAAACTGAAGACTACGAACGAAGAACTAAAGACCAATCCTTCGCGGTAAAATCGTATTCCCACTTCAAAGGTTCAACATAATTGATCACAACCGCTTCATCGATATACTCGCGACGAGCCAAACTTTCCGTCGCCCTTGGTAACTTTGCGTCGTCAATATGGGGGAAAACTTCCTTTCGCAACCCGTAAACCCATCGTGTTTTACCGCCGTATGCGATAGATGGCACTGTATTGTATCGCGTGTACCTTACAAAGTACTCGGGGCAAACTGAATACAAACCCAACCATCGTTTCTCTTGCGGTCTTGCCGAGCTTCCCGCGCAACCAACACGATTCTCAACTCTGTTAACGACGTCCGACCGAGCGCGGACCAAATTTCACTTGTATCAAACTTACCACCGACGGTGCCACTTGATATACTTCAACGTTACCTAACCGCGGCCCTCAAAGCACCCGATTCGGCGGATGTACACGAGGGAATGATTTATTAGATAGATTATTGTGATAAGTAAGTCGCGAAACATGCATCAGTATTCCTGAAGATTACTGCATCGGGACGTCCGACTAAGAGATTGAGTTACCTGCAATTTTATCACGTTTACAACATTTTCAGGTCTTTTAGTTCTACTTCTAGTAAACTATGAAGAGCAGTTCTATTTCTGAGCCAACGCAGTAAAAAAAATGTTTCAGTTCAATGAGATTATTTTGGCATCGTTTTTGGAGATTTCCTTTGATTGTTCTACATTCTTGTTTCGTTCTCATTCCAGAAAACCATCGGAAGGGGACGACTGGCCGCCGTACACGAGGGACGAGCCGCAACATTATATCTTCAATGCCGAACAGCACGGCCTCGGCAGAGGGCTACGCACGACTTCCTGCGCGTTCTGGAACGAGTTTGTACCGCGCCTAGAAGGAATTCTCGGTACGTAGACACGCTATTGTGCTCGAACTTTCCGGGCAATTTTGTCACCCGGTCCGAATAATCGTAGATTCAATTGAACAACTTTTTTTGGATCGTTGAACTGAGAAAAATGATTAGTCGTAACCCAATCTTAAGACCAATTTCTATCCGATGATCGTTAATAATCATTTTTTTACGAACTCTAGTTGAAAAAAGCAAACCCTAAAACAACAACATTGGGCGAAGATACCCGGACTTTTCTGCAGACCGCGGATGACGTAGATTCGGAGACGGAAGAACGGACGGGTATATCACGTAGTTCATTCGAGGATATCGTAATTCTCATACAATATCCAATTTCGTCGTTGCTCAACGTTCGGGCTCGAGTTCGCGCGATAAATAATTCAGATATCCACATTCGCGAGGCGACTTTTCGCAGTCCGTGGCTCTCCCGGAATCGTCCACATGTTTCGTCAGTCGCCGGGCTGCCGCCGCTGTTGCCTCTCGTCTTCTCCGGGCTGGACGAAAAAAATCGATTATCGAACACCGATCGACGACACACCGCGCCCGACTTTATTATCCACTCTCGTGACGGCCGCCGCTCCAATTCTCGTTCCTATCCACACCCCCATCGCATCTTGGTTCCGGTCCTGTTGCTCTAGGTGAAAACCACCCTCTCCTCCCTCGATCCCCGCTGACGTTGCTATTTTTCACAATTTCGTCGACTTGCCCGTCCAAGACACCAGCTCCGGTCTCGCGCGATTTTTCAATCTCGAAGTTTTACTTGCGCATTTCGTGCCGTGACGTTCCGGCGTGATTGGCACGAAAAAGAGTCGTAAAGGAAAAATTTTAAATGAAAATAAGAAGCAAATAAAATTTGGTGTTCGCCCGTTGCTGAAAAAAGATTTTCACAAATTAGCCCGTTGACCAACTCGCCATTTAAAGGGCGTTAAAGGTGTCTTCGTTCAAAATAATTGGATTAATAAAATATTAGAATTGTAACCTGATTATATATTTTTTCAAATCTGGTTCAAATATTAAAGATTCAACGACAAGTTTAATTTTTTACACGATGGGAATATCCAAAGGATTTTTTTCAGTCATGAGAAAAAATAAGACACCCTCTTTGACCTGGAATTGTGACATTTCTGCCTTAAACAGCTTTTGAGGAGAAGCTTAGAGAAGACGTTTTCCGAGAGTTTTCGACTTTTTTCTCAAAAGTCTAGAAATTCACTGAAAGGGAAGAATTTTCTTTTTTGGTTTTTTCTTGAACAACTAAAGTATCAAAGAAAGTGTAAAACATCCGAGAGCGCGACCCTGTCAACCTGCGACAACGGCCGAGGCACTTGATGTAAAAAGAGAGAGAAGAAAAAAGAAGTATAACGAGTTCGTGGTCGTCGGTCACCGGCGTAGGTGCCGGTGGCTCGTTCTAATTAATGCTGAAACTCGCTTGGCCCCGCAGCGGCTCCGTAACGAGGTCCTCTCTCTCTCTCTTCCTCTCCGGTGTCTATTATTATTTCTTGTTACGTATATCCGTCTCAAGCATGACACGTTTGCCCAGCGTTTTGAGGCTCTGTGAAAATAATTTGCATTTTCCGCACTCGATGGTTCGGCTCCAATTCCGTAGAAATAAAAATATTTCGACAAATTGAAACAGATCTTTTTTTATCAGCCCATTTTAAAGTTTTGCATTGTCCTTTTTTTTATTGTCTCTAATTAGTTTATTTATTTCAATTCAATTTGAAAATAATTCGCAGAAAAAGAAAATATTCAGACATACATTTTGTGAATTTTTTTTTTATTCAATTAATTTATGGTGATCAATCAAATAAATATTGGTTTGGATTAACGACAATTTTATCGTTTGCGTGTTTTTTTGTTATTTTTCAGATCCCGCACCAGAGGCTTGCAACAGCGCCGTAGCGTCGAGCGTGTCGGCCGGAGCGGAGGAAGTTCGCAGCGCTCTGATACTCCTGATACTTCCCATTCTAATATTCACCGAGATAATCTAGGCGCACGGGGAGGTCCTACTGCTTAGGTGGTTGGTAGAGTGACCGTCGTCGAGTGCCCGTTCGCACGTCGCAGAATTCTCGCGCGCGCTCGGGGGCCCCGGGGGAATAAAGCAACGACTCGCGAGACGAGCAAGAACGGAGAGAAGTCGCGAGAGAAGAGCTCAAAGAGGGAGAGGAAAGCGAGAAAAGTAGAAAAATATCGAGAGAGCGAAGCTCACCCCCAAGTGCGGCGAGAGAATCGCGCGGGTAAGTTCGAAATTATGATAATAACGGCAACGGAAATTCCGTCGTTTGGACCGGAAGTTAACGCGAGCGAGACGGAAGTGGACTGCGAATTCGTAAAATCACTCCGGGAATCAAATTCCTCGTTGAGTAGCCGAAAGAGAAGTCTCGAAGAAGAAAAAATCAAGGATTTTCTTAACATTGAAGAAAGACGAAGAACCGAAAGAAATTCAGGATATTCTCGCCACGCGAACGAGAACGGAAACCGAGAAACGGAAAGTCTCGAGGAAATCGTTGCGCAGGAGAAAAAAAATTCTGTTTCAATTGATAAAACGTGAAAAATTTGTAACGAAAGATATTTGTGAGAAGGGGGCGCGACGATAATCGACAGTTTAGCAGATAGTTACGAGCGAAAGAATAATAAAAGAAAAAACGATAACAGATCCAATTTTAAAAATGAGAGATCGAGAAGAGAAATCAGATTTTAAAAAAATGGTTTAGGCGTTAAGCGGCACCGTGCAAGTTGTGTTATATATTCTCTACGTGATGTGTAGGATAGGCCAGAATATACATAAAACAGACAAAAAAAATGAATAAAAAAAACAAAAAAAATTGCTGCGGCTCGTGGACGTTGCGCCAACGGATATTTTTAAGGGATGCCTAATATTACATATAAATACAAAGAGATAAATATACATTTTTTTCTAGAACGTGGCGCGTCGTTCCAAGAAAAAAAAAAAAAAGAATTCATTTAACTCGACGGAAATCTCGTTCAAGTAGTGATCAATTTTATTTCAGCGCTCGTCGATCAAAGCGTTTATTCAAAAAAATCATTACACATTCGTACTGTTCAAAAGAATTGAATGAAAAATCATTGAATCAATAATTTTGACGATGCTTTCGTTGTTCAAAGAGTTGAATTGAAAAAAAAAAAGAGGATTGAAAAAAAAAAAGGAATCATTGAATCAATAGTTTTAACGATGCTTTCGCTGATCGAAGAATGAAGTTGAAAAAAAAACAATTGAACCGAGAGTAAATGAAATCGACGAAAAGCACGAAACGCGTCCAACGTGAATCTTCCATTTGGTACATATCACCTATACATACACGATGCATATTGATATTTATAGAGTTAATTGATGAGACGAAAATTAATGAGGAGAAATGAAGAAATATATATATATACATGAATACATATATATATATAAAATGTAATTATACACACGTATACATAAATTGGATAGAATTAACGATTAGTGTATCGATTAATGAACTAATTAATAAATTAAGTTGATAAAGATCGTGTTACGAGGTCGCGCGATATCGAGAAAAAAAGAAAAACTTTTTTTTGTTCGAAAACTCCGACCGACTTATCTCTGCATTAAACGAAACGGGCATAAATAAACAAAGGCTTGATTAACGAAGAAAAATTAATTCATTGCCGTTCGCAACGGGACTAGACCAAAAAAAGTATCGGCTTTTTTTCTAGCCAAAAAATAACTCGAATTTGCATTTTGCCAATTTTCATCGGGCAACGAAAGATCGAGTTATTTATTCGCTAAATTATTCTCCGATAGAAAGCGAAGAAAATTAATAGCTATAGTCGAAAAATTTTTTTTTTTTTTTTTTCGTCGCTTGTGCAACGAAGCGCTTCGAGTTTTATTGGGAGCGAAAGAATCCGCGCGTGCAGTGAGAATACGAATGAGAATTAAAGATAAGATACAATGCGAGGCTTTTGCATAATAGCTTTAGTGGCTTACGGCACAAAAAAGAATAGACGAACTAAAAATTGTCGTTTAGTTTTTCTTATCTTTTTCGTGATTTTCGAAACTTCGAAGTTTTCAGCTTGTAAGTAATTTTTAAGAGGAAAGAATGCCGATGGAGAGTAAGAAAAACGAACAAGAAAAGGATCACCACCACCGTCATAACTTTACCATGCGCGAAGGTGCAATTATTTCCCCTCCCGAATCACATATCATTAATCATTAATTAGTGTAAAGATGTAAACAGTAATCGGCCGATGCTGCACCGGATATTTGTAGTGCCTCGAGTAAGAGAGAGAATTAATGACAGAGACGTTTTGCGCGTTTGTTGCTGTAGTGCTGGTGTGGTTTCAGTTTGCGTAGTTGCATAGTCTCCAATTTTTATCCGCATATTCGCTCGATACATTTACGTAAGCTCCAAATCGTTTCGCCATAATGAATAATATTTTTTTATTAATCCTCACATTTCGATTCAACCGAATTGAGTTTGTTTTTAATTATTTCTACCGTCGTATTGTTTATACAAATAATATATCGTTACGGAATTTGTAAAATCGGACCACGATTAAATAATAAATAAGTATACGTAAAAAAAATGCATAACAATAACGATTTTCGTTTTATAACAATAATTATTTATTTTATCGTAATTCGATTTTATAGTTTTCATTTTTTTGCTTTCTTGTCGATCATTAAATATGCCTAATACGAATGAAACGCTTTTCTCGCGGCAATGAAAGGTTCTGATACTTTGTAGAGCAACGAAGTGCGGTTTCATCCGTGGTCCAAAAAAAAAAAAGAATAAAAAAATCCTTTCTCGTCAATCGCGATAGTTATTTCCCCATTTATCTCCTAATGTAATACGCTCTCGAAACAACTCTCCCGCGCGTGTACCGCAAACTATCCTCAAAGGACAATCATTTGGCTATATGTATTTGCTTTGTAGTTGTTACAGTCGAATCGCGAGTGCTCGTGGCAAACGGCGGCGAAAAGTTAAACGATTCCGTAATTGTTCGCTCTTTGGCCTCCGTTTCAACAATTAACGGCATCAAAAGTGTACAATTTTTTTCTTTGTATTTTTTTTTGTAATGCGAGATTTACAAAGAACCTTTGAGCTGGATTTATGAGGAAAAAATATCGATTTTTCTCGTATCGAGTTTGAAGCTACGAGCATTTTCGTCTTGGACAGTTAAACGAAGGCGCACACACGATCGTCACCTGAAATCCTAATCGCACCGGAACGGCAGTAAACGCGAGAAAAAAATACAAATGAAATCGAGTCGATGAAAAATATTTACAAAATAAAGAAAAAGCTTTCCGTAAATATTATTTAAAAATTTGATAGATCGCTGAACAAAGAGAAACAGAAAGAAGAGAGAGAAATTTTAAAAAAGGGTAAGGAGGGTAACGGTTGACGATCTTTCGTATTCTTATACAATTCTTAAATTCTTGTGGAAGAGTGTTTGATTACACTTCTCGCCAAAAGTGAGACTCGGAGAGAATTTCGGAGATTTTCAATCGGATGAAAATCTGAACAAGAAATCAACTTTGAAGAATGTGCCAAGAACATTAATTTAGCATCATAATAATGAAAAAATTTGATAACAAATCGCTTGGAAAATAAAATTATTTAACGAATCATTCGCTAACCAAACGTTTTTCGCCGCAAAAGTTGATTCGTTATTTAAAAAAAATAAATGTAACATCATTTCTAATTTTTAAAAGTTTTATTTTTTATTGATATTTCTCTAGATTCTGTTATTTTTTTAATAGATCTTATTTTATAATTTTTTTAATACACGTATTGTTTATTTGTAATTTTTTCAAATAATTTTCCTGACGTTGGAAAATATTCGGACTTTTTTCGAGATATCAATTTTGGCAGGAAATGTAACGACATGCTCTTCTTAAATCCATCGAGCTTGTGAACTTGGCACCCCGAATTCAAGACAAAAATCTTACACTAACGCTCTCACATTCACACACACACACACACACAGACACGATTTACCAGTTAAAACGGAGACGTAGAATGGAGAAATCTCTATATAAATTTTGTATTTTCGTGTAGTTCGATAAAGGTTGTCTGAAACGCGGCTGTTTAGCGATTAATGATTAAAGAAAATAATAATGATAATATAATAATTATAATAAAAATATATAAAAGTGCAACACAGAATTATTACATATTATAAATATATATATATGAGAAAAAAAAAATTAAACAGAATAAAGCGCCCAAATAATCGAATCGCGATTTCGTGTCCTTCACCCCAAAACTTCCCCACTACCGATACATCCCGATCCGATCGATCGACGACTACTGCGAGTCGAAGATTCCACGCGTCCTCCCAAATCTTGCCTTTTCTATTACTCAATTGTTTGGAAGAACTAAAAAAAAAATTCCTCATTTTTTTTCGCAAATCGAGTCGTTTTAATTCAATTATTCGACAATTTATTGTTAGCATTCGAAGTATCCGAACGGGCACTAGATTTGACTGTATTTAAAGAATAAATAAATAATTGAAGAAAAAAAAAATCATAGAAATGTAGACTGCTGAGGAATGAAGTAGTGGCTGACGATGCGGTTTTCGGGGAGCGAAAGTTCAACGAGCAAGAGAATCCGGATAATTTGTTCGTTGCGCAAAGGAAAAATGGAATTTTTCGCTGAAAAATTGAAAAAACGGTGCACGAAGCTCGGCAAAATTTCGGCGAAGCGGGTCAAAGCGTGAATTATTTCTCCGGCCGACAAAGCGACAAGAGAATTCTTCGAACATTTTGCGATACGATGGAATTTTTTTAGTTCATTTGTCGTCCGAAGAAAAATGTTGGTGACCCGAGTCCCTTAAAAATGAGAAGATATCACAATTATTCTCGTATCATGTCGATAAAAACTAGCGACAATGACCAAACGAATCGAGTTTAAAATTAAAAAAAAAAAAAAAAAAAAAAAAAAAACAGTAACACATTGGGACGAAGATGTGGCGCGTGGTCCGACGGTGTAATGGGATTGCTGCAGTGTCTAGTGTTCCTCACGACTCCTTCTGTACGAAGTCAATGTAGCTAATAGACGTTTAACCTGTAATGTATATCGTACCGATTCTGTAACTTGAACAAAACAAAAAAAAAAAAACAAAAAAATGTACCGAAACAGAGAGACAAAATACGATCGAAAAGTTCGTATATACGAAGGTTAATTCAATGAAATATAAATGACGAGTGTGTTGTAAATAAATAAAAAAACATTAAAATAAACGAAGGAAGGAAAAAGGGAAACGTAAATTACGACTATGACCTACGACTATAAAAATGTACCTATACATACCTGTCGCATAGAGTTATAAATATGTACGTGCGTGCGCGTGTGCGTGTGCGTGTGTGGTAACAATATGATGATGAGAAAAAAAAAAAAAAAAAATCGGGCGTGTATTCCTGTCGAGCTTGCATCCTCATGCGGCTATATTTACCGCATATGTATTCCTATCATCGTCATTATCCTATCAGCTTCATCACCATCGTCGTTAACGAAAGCTCAGCTATGTCTCGCGCCCCCTCAATCCAATTCCCGGCCACGTTTATTCAATTTCGACAAATCAACGTGTCGTCGACCACGCAATTCACGATGGGGGGAGAGATTTTTTTCGTTTCTCTTTTTTTTTTTTTTTATTATTAATACAAAATACTGATTCGTGATTCCTATTTGCTCCAGGTTTGAAAACAAATGATTCGTTTTTTTTAACGCAAAATAGTATTCATTTATAAAGTGATAAATAAAAAAACGTATAGTATTCTTGTTCGCAAGAAGTAAATATAACACAAATAAATCGCTATTTTTTTTTGGACCTCAAATTAACGTCTTTGCATTTTTTTTTCAATCATTTCTTTGTTTTTGCAATAAAAGCCGAAAGGACACTCCAAATATCAATGATTTTTGGATTCATTCGAGTTTTGAAAAATGAGAATAAACCTTTTTCTTCGATGGGTCGAAAAAGCATATTTTTGAATATTATTATCGGAAGTGAGCGCGACTTTTGCGAGGCGAAAAAAGAATGGAATCGGAAATGGCGAGGGGCTGGCCAATACGTTTGTTCGTGTTCGATATTCGCCCGGATAAGGCGAGAGACTCTCGACCTACAGATTCGTCAGCTCGTCACTCGGCAGCAATGCAGATCGTCGCTTGGACAATTTATGCTATATGCATATGCATATTGTTCGCGACCTACGTAATCAGCCTGCCTGCCCAATTCCTTTCGTTCTATTTTTCCTTCGACCATCCACTCGCCCCGCACCCTTCGCGACCTGACGTCTCGACGACCCCGACGAAAACGTCGATGTAGGTCGAGCTTTATCGGTCAAACTCGAGCATGCACATACCTCACTCACTTCCACAGAAATATAAATCGATGACGTTTTTTCAAATTTCCTTCAACCTTTTTCCTTCAATAAACATTCTCGATAATTTTCTTTGCACGATTCCTCGATTGTTGTTGCGAAGAAATGTTTTTTTAACTTAAATTTATTAATTTTTTATATTCCATTTCTATTTGAATCCAATGGCAAATAAGAAATTAAAATAAATTTCGTTTTTTTTTCGTAAATTAATACATATTTTCAATTTATTTGGTTTTGTTTTGTTGCCGATGAAAAGTAACGATTCATTCATTTTTGAATAAATGCAAAACGAGCCCCCCCCAAATGACACATTGGTCTGACTACAAATTCGCGCAAGCGCGAATAATGTCCTCGTGATTGTTCGACGAGTAAAACGTTTGGGACCATATTCTTCCTCGCGTCACTCACGCCACGTACAATACTTAGTCAATTAACGATAATGACGCTGATTAATTGAATGCTCGTGAAACGAAAATTGAAGCAAAACGACGAACATGACAAAAATCTCCCACTTACTCAGAGCAATTAGGATTCAGCAAAAAAAAAATATATATAAAATTGTGGCACTCAACAATTCTCCTCGCGAACGTGCTTCGTTATTCGATAGTTGAATAAACATAAATTTTTCGGCCATGACGAATGATAAACGAAATTCCTACTTCGAGCCTCATTTGTCGTTATCAATTCTCATCGTGTGACCCCTTCACTTTTTCACTTTTCATCCCAAAAAAAAAAAAAAAAACCTGGCGCCAACTCCGAAACAAAAAAAAAGTAATAATAATTTCAAAACCCACGAATGACTTTTTCAACGAGACGAGGGCAACGCTTATTTAATTATCCGAGTGATTGCGAGGCGAACGACAGAGGATTGACAATAATCGAAATAAAAAAAATATACATACATATAATTTAAATGAATTGTTCGATTAGAATTAATTAAACATATTGTCGATCCTCGTATAATATTTATAAGGTATTGCTGAACGGTCTCAATATAGCCATCCTCGCTCGAAAGGAGAAAAAAAAAAAACGAAGAAAACAATTTGCTTGTTATCAACTGTCTCAACTTTTCGTTCTTTACCGTTTAATTCTGTTTTTTTCTTTCCTTTTTTGCTTTACGATACTGAAGCGACGAGAGATGCGACGTATATTATGTTTAATGTTGTTAGGTTATATATAAATATTATGAATGTTAACGTTGTACGTAATTATTATACATAAATAATATATATATATATACACACACATATATATATATTATATATATAACTGGAGCTATGTAACAGAAAAATTAATGTAGTTAAATAAAGATAAACGAATTACACGAGAAGATTCTTAAAAGCAATTGCATTCCCGCAAATGAATATGCGACAAAAATAACGTTCTATTTTCAGGCGCGATAAATATAATTCTGCACTGAAACATTTCGAGATTTTAATAAAGGGGATTTATTGGAATCCGATCTAGGAACAGGAAGAAGCTTAAGACGAGACATAATCCAGGTAACGTTCAACGTTACCGTACAATCTTGGCGAACCAAACGATGAATATGCCGAACAAGACGTAATTATTCACAATTTTTTTTTTTTGCAAGACTCGACGCGAGTACCTTTTAGAAAAAAAATGTTTATTTTTCGTAGTTTGTGCGGAAAAAATATTCAAGGTCACTCCTTCATTACCAATCCCCGGGTATGTCCATCCCCTTCAATCTAAATTTATTGATCGTCCTCTGTATTACAACAAAAAACTTTAACAATAATAAAAAGCGAATTTTATTGTTTGCCCGGAAAAACTGCGCCGTCTGGCCGAGGTTGTTTTTCGGGGAGCGCAGCGCTATAAATAAATACGAATAATTAATCGCTATTTGACTGTCGAATCGTCGGCGCGCACAAGAACAATGCAAAATCCATTAGCACGTCCGAGGAACAATCAGCGTTTAATTATAATTGGAAATTTATCGAATATCGCGAAAGCCGCGTCGTTAATTGTTTCGAATAACAAATTCGTTCCCGATAAAATGTAATTTATACCATTTACGTTTTTCCCTCTGATCGTTGGAAGAAAAATGTGGGAAAAAAAAGAAATTCCTCGACAAAAATTGCTTTATAGGAAAATGCCGAAGACGACGAAAGGGAGAAGCTGAGGATATCGTATTTATGAACTCGGAATGAATAATTCGGCGAGGTCGAGCCCGAAGTCTCGACTGGCGGGTGAACATCGGAAAGGACGTCGCTTATTTTACACGAGACTATTTTCGTCCAGTCCTTCTCCGCGACGGCAAAGCTTCCATTGTCTCATCTCGTTAGCCCGTCTGACTGCGACAGCGAGCCGGTCACTCCTCTTCTCATTTATTTACCTTTCTCTCCCCATTTTTCCCAACAAAACAAGCGTTGCATTTAATCATAAAAAAATTCGAATTACTCTAGCATAAAAATCCGACATTCGCAACGTTTCGCAAATTTTTTCCGCTCATCCCCAGCGACACGTGATACGCGTATACATTATTTTTTCATTATTTTAACATTTCCGCGATGAAGAAAAAAAAACATTTTAGCTCTGGGAAAAGAAAAAAATACATTCGGTTCAGAATTAAAAAATTGCGAAACGAAATTCTCGCCGAATTAATAACCCGGCAGAATTTGATCATCGTCGTTTCAACTTCGCGAACGAATAAAAATAATTCGTTAATAAACGAAACATTATTGTTATTTGGTTAATCAATTTATTGTCGGAATTTTATGCTTCCTTTTTGTTATCAACTTTTGAAATTAAATTTTTCCGCTCAATCTGAATTATACGAATGGGAAAGGAAAATATTCGAATAATGAAGGGGATTCAATTGCGTTGCATTAATTAAGTGATTGGCGATTAAATGCGCGATTGCGTATTTGCTTGGACCAGCCTTGTTTGAAGAGGGAACAGACCCGAGGCATGCGGCGGACGAGTAGGCCGATAGCAGATTTCCGGCTCAAAGACTTCGTCGCAGTTACAGGCGAGAGCCGAAGGTGGGTCACTCCGAGCGCGGTCAGATGCAGGCTGACCGCTAACGTCCGAATCTACTGGCTGCGTTTGACTGTAGCCTCGCCGGCGATCTACCTCACCGGCGTCTCGCGCAAGACCGAGAGGTCGACCGCAGGAATCCTACCGGTTCCGGAACTCGTTAGATTCAAAGATTTCGCAAAACATGCACACTTTTCGGCGCCTAATGAATCCCTAATATTTCAAGGTCGCTCCGAAAAAAATTGCTAAAAAGATTTGTCTGGAAGTGCAGTTATTTGCGGCGTGAATGAAACGTTCCTCTCCGCTCATCGCTGTATGCTAATCCACCCAAATAACTCAACGGAATGCTCGTATATCTCGAAATTCATATGGCCAAAAAATCCATTTAAAATTCTGTGAAAAAAAAAAAAAAAAGAAATAAGCCCGATCCATTCATAATTCATAACACACGGCATTTTCAGGGGCAAAAGTAGAAACTGACCTAGGCAACGAATATTTATAAACGCTCCGGGTCCGCCCGGTTCCGGATATGGTCATTCGTTGCAGACGAGAGTTTCGAATATTGTTTTCGCCGTGAAAAATACACGAAGCCTTTATTTGAATGGTGTCCGATATGAGTGGAAAATTGGAGTCGAACGAGGGAAGGAGGGCGAGCCGGCGGCGGATACAACGGGCGGGCACCGGTAGAGCCGAAAAACAGTCACGAGGACAGGCTAGGCGGAAGCTGGATCGATCGAACGCTATTTCCGGCATGCGCATCAGACTCGCCCGAGTGGCGGTATAATCGCGACCCGGTAATACGGAATTCAAAAAAAATGTATTATCTACTAAAAAATTGTCGTGATCATTTTTTCATTGACATACCGATCAGGGATTTGTGGGAAGGTCGTCTAAAACAATTTGTCTAGAACGATTCTTAACAAATTTCCAAAAAATAGTCCCGTCGAATGGGCCACGTCGATTTTGCCAAATGGATATGAAACAAGTTCTCTGCATCAGCGTATCCATTATTTCTATAAATATATCGCGGTATTGTCATGTTCGCGCAACGATGCTCGATTGTCATAATGCATGTAGCAAAAAGAAAAATGAGCAAGCAAACTAGACGCGACCTTTGCAAACAGCGATTTTGTATGCTGGAAGCGCGCCGATAGGCGACGATTCCGTGTAACGATCAGTCCGTCATAGCGATAATGGTCAGGTGTGACCAAAGGCCATCGACGGTAATGCCCGCGGATAATCCACGCCCGCTCAAGCCGTCACTCACATTTGTCATTCCGCTTATTTACAGCGCAATCCACTGGAAGATTCACCGGTAGATTATGATATGACTGTCGAAAGGCCAAGCTCGCTCGACGCGAGATAAACTATGCATCGCGCCAACAAGAAGGTCATTCGGTTCGGACGAATATTTTATGACGATAAAGCCGCGATATACTTTCGCAAATGTCCGAGACGGGTCGGAATTGGATATCAGGTAAACGAGACAAATGCCGATGTATTTCGGAGCGAGCTCTTTCGAAATCTCGTCGCAAAATTGCATCGGGAATCATTTATCGTTCGGTCAATGTTGATCGTAGGTTCGCACCTCTTCGCGATTTGCGGAGAATCCATCTCATAAAAATTCGTCTGAAACAATTTGTCTAAAACAATTCATCGAAAATAGTTTGTCCAGAAGACGATTCGTCTTAAACAACAGATCTAACTTTTGTCCTTTTGCCGAGACTTTTTATACAGTACTGGTAGTAATTTCGAAACATACCCACAGCGTTTGGAAACTATAGCGTAGATATCTATAGAGTTTTCTCAACTATTGCAGAAACGTCGATAATGTTTGTCAACTATAGACGGATTAGTATTTAGATGAGATGTCTTTTAGACGAATCGTTTTTAGACGAACTGTTTTAGACGAGTTTTCCGCAGACGGTCCATGAAATAATAATCTGGACAAGATTCTTTCCACCAAAGCAAAGCTTCCTTACAAGAAAGCAGAATCAATTATTTGAATTTCAACTGTACTGGATTTCTGAATTTCAATAAAACCAAGAGCTAAGAAAAATTGCCTTTAAGGCTCTGTATAGCAAATTATACAGCACAAATGATATAAATCTCACTATTTCGACATCTAAAACGGGAAATGTTGAAAAAATTAGATTGCCTCGAAATTAACTCGGGACGCACAGATCCATTGTGTGACGTTTTAGGATTGACTGCGAAGGAGCCTGGTAGGGGTGGAACGTTCGGAGGTTCGGCAACAGAACTTTGTCACGTGCCGAGTCCACAATGAGGGAAGTCTATCGAAACAACTCGCCGCAATAATAACTCCGTGTCGTGACGTGCCGCTCAGAATCGAGCTTTGTCGAGTAACTAACTACCGAGCGACTTCTCTGGAAGGGTTCGGGCCTGTCGCGATATCTCTCACGCGATACACAACCGTGTTACAGATCTCAACCGCGTCGAGTTGAGTTAATTAATTTACATTATTTCGTGCCACTATCGATCAACTTGGCTTTTCTCTTTTTTTTTTTCTTATACATTGAAAAGCGGATTTCCATTTTTGGACAATTTCGACACGTGGATATTTTTGCGACGAATGAGATTCGATCCGCGGCCGGAAGGTTCAAGGTCAAAGCCCTTGCCGAAGTGTCTCATTTATTTTGAATAAATTTTTATATGACGCAAACACGTATCGCTCGATCATTAACGAGACTGTAACACTGCGCTTCGATGTTACTGCATTCTTCTGTTTCGTGGCTGTTTTTTTTTTTTTTTTTTTTTTTTTCAATCTTTTTTCTCCCGCCGCGATCAATTAATCAGATCGTAACCTCGGCCTCGTTTTTTCGATTCATTATTCAAATCAATCGCAGGCGAATTTTAATGGACGTGAGTCATCGGAGGATGCCTCAATTCTGTATCGAAATTTTCATGCGCCACTCGATTATTCCTGGTGTAGTTGCGTCACGGGTTATATTTTTAAAAAACATGCCTTGCAAAATGTTTTTTAATGGGTTCCTTTTTTTTTTTTTTTGAGTTCAACTATCGAGTTTGAAGTGTCGTCTTTTTAAAATATTTCAACATCGATCGATAGTGGAAACAATTTTCCGTCTCTTCTTCGCGAACTGTTGTCACTCGAACTCGCGAAGCAGCCGGTCGCGAAGCGCGAAAATCCTAGTTTGTTACTTCTCTAATTGACAACTCTGAACGGAGTTCGAGAGCGCGAGTCACTCCCCGGTGATGTTCGGGAAAGTTTCCCCGTCGCCGACAATCTCATCTTCCCAGACCCGCTTCTCTTCTTACCTCGGGACACACAAAACGCACCGGATCTTTAGCGAAGTAAATTCGCTGGCGAAACTTTATTTCGGAACTGCGCAGCAACGGGGCGCTTCGCGACTCGCCTCGAAGACCCGCGAAGAGTCGCGGAATTCCGGGAATTCGCAAATAAATCAGGAAAATGTTCAAACGATAGATTTTTCGTACCAGTTCGAGTAACTCTCCGCAATTTATGTTAACTAATACACACGCTTGACAATATAATTAATAGATCTTTATGAATAAATTGATAAATTGCGAATTTAATTAATATGCGAAATAAAAAGTAAAAGTTTTGAATGAAATTATCCAAAATGACTTTTTAATTACAATGGAATAATAATAAATAATCCATGGGTATTTGTTTCGGACGAATTGTTTTTAGATCGATTGTTTTTACACGAACTGTTTTCGACGAACTTGCCGCAAATCCGAATTACACATGTTTGTTGAGTATGGATTTTTTTTTATTTGAATGATTTGAATGATTTTTTATTTTTTTTTATGATTTTTTTTTACTGTAGCAAATATGCTACATTGGCAAAAAAAGCTTTTTGTCTCTAAATTGTCCTAAATTCTCGTGAAAAATTCTGAAAAAATTTGACGACTAGCAGTGCATACAAATGAAAGTTTTTCCACCAGAATATCAATTGAAAAATTATTTGTTTAAGCGAAAAAATTGAAAAACCCAATTTTTCAAAAGTGCCATTTTTTACATATTTTGATACAAAAATGTCTCGAGCAGTAGAGAAAAATTGTTTTTCTCAATGGGAAAGAGGCTTGGCCGTTAAAGGGTTAATCGGATGGTTTAGCTTATCAGTTTTTTAATAAAAATCGACGCAGCCTAATCATACGCTGATCTCGAGATCGAAATTTCCAGAAAAAAAAGCTGCTTTTTCGACAGAAGGAAGTTCGGATTAAAGATATACTCGCGGGAATGCAAAGTTCAGCTATCCCGCGGGAAATTATAGTTTCCAGGAATATCTTTGGCTATCGGTAAGGGCTTCGAATTCTGTATAATTCTGCGTGCAGCGCTTCCAGTTCTCACTCAGTCGTCGCACCTGTCGCATCGTTTCGCACGATACGCCGTCAAATTTAGCGAAATATCACCGAATATTCAAATATCGATGTTCGGATGAAAAAACAATAATTCATCATGTTTCGTTTTGCAATAAAAATCTTGAGTCTCTTGGTCGCGATTGTTACACTCATTGTCGCAGTAATCGCCATTCAAATCCGTTTCGAGTTCGAGATTCGCGCATCTCTCGAACTCGGTAACACCGAGAATGCTGTTCGCCACGTTTAGTACTCTCAATCGGGTGTGATTAGCGTTTAAATCCGCCGCTGTCCGAGAGAGACACGAAAGTGAAGACGCTAAAAAGTTTCTGGATGCATCGAATCCGAAAAAAAAAAAAAAAAAAAAAAACGGCAAAGAAGAAACTGGAATTAAGAAGTAATTCGTAATTCCAGAAAAACCAGACATTGTTTTTTCCTCTATTTTATATTATTTTCAACCTAAAAATAGTTCGTTTCATAATACGCCATCCTAAACGCATGTTCCGCGACGGCATTTCGAATGAGCGAAAGAAACAATAAAAAACGTGGATATATTATCGGAAGATTTTTATATCGAATTTAGATCGCATCGTTTCCCGATCAACGCTCGAAACGACCGTTTCGGGCAAGGATCAGGATTTGAACACAACGAAAGCTTCCTTATTGCCAATTTGGTCGGGATTGAAAAAAATCTTTAACTGCCGTATAAATATCGAGTCTCGAAATAGCTGACGAAAAAAGATGATCCTGTAACGTCCCGCGTGCCGGCGAAGCGCAGCATAGCAACCCGTCCGTTCGGTCCGGATATTGTTACGGAAAAAAAGAAGGTAATGCAACTGTGATCTCATAGGAGGCTCCAGCCGTGCACAAATCACATTTATCGTATGGACCATATGGGAAATTTGAATAAAGGGGGACATCGATGGTGATGACATCGCGAAGGGATCGAAGGGCGGAGATGATGCTTCAGAGATACGAGGCAATCGAAAGATATTGGATTCAACAAGAAACCGAACGATTATATCTTTTTTTTGAACTGCCGATTAAAAATCGAATTATGAAAAAGTGATCATTTTATGGCACAGCAGATTAAAAAAAAAAATTAATTCTTTTAAAAATAAAAAAAAAAAAAAATCTTTTAAAAAAATGTAATTCATTAACATTTTTTTTTTAAAGAATTAAAATGTTAAAAGGAGTGTAATTTTCTCGGATAAATCACGACAATCAGCGTGAAAAAATAAAATAATAGGGAAAAATCGTGGCGGAGAGGGAAAGAATATCGGCAGGAATTCGATCGAAAAATCGTCTCGCCTTGACATCGAACAGCGCGGTCCAGCGGAGGGGCCCGTAGCCCCCCGCGCGGGCACTTTTAAACGCTCACTCGGGATCTACGGTCTTGATTGACTCCTTGATAGTGTTCGTGCTCGTGTGTGACACAGCCCCGCGAATATATAAAACCATGGGAGCCCGGCGTGACCGACTATTAGTTCGGATCGAGCGCGTTGTCCACCGTTCGTCGTTCCGAGGAACACCTGTTCGCGATTTCCTCGTGTCGAAATTTCAAACAAAAAAGTACACATTTTTCCACTCTTCGGAACCGATTTGAAAAGAAATTCATTACTTCGCGGGAATCGAAATTTTTTTAAAACTCTTCCAATCGCACTCAGTCTTTATCTATTCGGATCTTTTTATGTAGCTTTTGGAATTTATTTTTATCGCCGAGTGAAGTTCGGATAGTCGATATTGATTTTTATTTCAATACAACGATACGACGAAAAAAAAAAAAAATACGATGGATCTTAATGCGAATAGCAGCGTGTGGCTCCGAACGTTGACCATTTTATGGCTTTGTGGTTCCATTATCGCGAGATCGACCACCTGTCTCGGGAAAACTATTCTACGTAAGTATATCCTCAACGAGTCATGCAATCGTTCGCCTAATTAATGAGTTAATTTTATTTATTGGACTCCGTGAATTTTTAACGATGTCGACTTTATGGCCCCGAGATTCCTATCGGTTCTGAAATCGTGAAAATCTTATTTATCGTTCCGTGTCATCGAAAAAAAGGAAGATTGACGAAATTTCGGTTCCTTTTTTTGATTCCCATAAGATCAGATTTCAAATTCGAATTATACGAATGCAAAGTAACATTTTTTAAAATAATAATAATAATAATTGTTATTATGAATTATTATTCATTATTATTTATTATTATTTATTATTATTTATTATTATTTATTATTATTTATTCTATACAAACTTCTATGCTCGTAAAAATCGGGCATTAGTCCTTCGATTGACCGCAAGGCGTTTTTGTATGCAGTGTTAATATATTTGTATTTACACTTTGTTGACATTGTCACGAAAGGAACGGGATTTATACTACTTTTCTCGATGTTTCACCGTCGCGCAGCAACGACGTTGAGACACCGACGCTAAACCGGCAAAACTCGTTTCGATCTTCGTTTCATCCTCGATTCTCGTTCTTCGCCTCTTTTTCCCTTTGAATCATTAAATTCGATTGATTCTCGATCGTGTCAGACGGACTTTCCACAAACGGCGACACGTGTTCCCGACCACCGTTACGACGAGGCAACGTTACAATGTAGCAAAAGCATTGATATGCGAATAATTCTCGTCGGATCGTCGAATCGTTGAATTCAAACGATCGTTTAACGAATCGTGAGCTCCGAGATCGGCAATCTTTTATTTATTTATCATTTTCCTTTGATCTGCCATTTTCAATTTTTTATCACAATATTTACAATATTTTGCATAAAAAATATTGTTAATAATAATAATTGAATAAATAAATATTATCATCAATATTTTCGTTAAACAAAAAAAAAAAAAAAAAAAAAAAACGTGTTCCGATAGTCTCGACAAAGAACTGACACATTTTTTCAAATACAGATAGGAGAAAAAAAAACGCAGAGTGTTTTACACGTGTTCTCCACTTTACTTTTATACTTTGGGATTGTCGGTGTTAGTGATGGCGCGTTCGGTGGCTCGCGTCATTAGTTTGAGGTACTTTGTTCTAGTCGTACAATCCATTTTCCTGTTCCGGGACGGGGGGGGGGGGGGGGGCGAAGCGTGGGAACCGAGGGCTGGTTTAAAGAGGGTTGCGCGACCTCGCCGAGAGGGGTACGAGGTCAAGGGGATCTCGAGGGTTTATACTGTATCCAGAAACCCGAGGCGCGTTTCCACCTTCACGTGCCTCTTTCTCCCTGTCCTTCTCTCGCTCTGCTATTTATATATTTATATCTCTCTGCCCTCGCGCTCATCTCAGCTGTTTTGCCTCAAAATCGCGTAACGATGACGAGAAAAAAATGTTGCTCCCAAAAATCTACAATTCATTCCTACCCATTTCAATTTACCGCGAAACAAGTAACGGAATATTTTTCGTATGCAAAAGTAAAACATATTCCTCATTTTTGCAAATTAAACGACAGAAGAAAAAATTAATCGACATTTTTTTTTGTAGCAGATCATTTTTCTTTTCACAACTAAGAATGTATCTTCTGGGACTTACTATTTAATTTGATTTTTTTTTATTGATAAATTTAATTATTGTTTTTATGGGCGAATTTTTTTTGTAGCAGATCATTTTTTTTTTGACAATTAGGAATTTAATTTCTGGGCCGTAACATTTAATTTGATTTAATTTTTTTATTATTTTATTTATTGTAAATTTAATTATTGTTTTTGGGCGTATTTTTTTTTTCTTTGGAACACTAGTAACAGTCGGAAGGGATCAGACGAGTTAGCTCGTGAATTATCTGTCGATTTGTGCCAGTGTAGTTTCTCGCGTTTATAGGTGGGTTTGTAATACTATTGAATAGTATCTGGCACGGGTTCTCTCGGCCACTGGTCCCATTCTATTCATTGACTCGCTACGCGGCACATATAGACGCCGGGGCTTGCTTCTCGGGCGCGTTACACTCCGCGAGCGAACGGATGAATGAATGGACCAAACTGCCGTCGCTGTGCCTCGCTGCGGGTAACAGCGAAGAACAGCGTTGTAGTTAATGGTAGCGCGCGCCGATTCGTCGATAAGAAAAAAAATCGCAACATAAATACATTTAAAAAATCCTATAAATTAATTGCGTATATAAAATCAATAACCAACGAAAATATGAAAGAAACATCCCAAAAAAAACCATGATACGCGTTTTAAAAATTATTTACATCTTGATTTAGCTAACAATTATCATTAAGCTTTATACGAGGAATAAAAAATTTCTGTGGGGAACGTAATTTGTTGTTTTGGTTTTTTTTTTTTTTTTTTTTTTTCATTGGTACAAATGAACCGGAAATGAGATAGGCGCGGCTCGCGTTATGCTACTTTTCTCTATTGGACGAGAGTACACACAAGCGTGCGGCAAAAAACTACCGAGAGTCAGCCGATCATTCGCTATTATTGCGACGAGGCTAATCATTTCGTGGGAAAGAACACGCTCGAGTGACTCGCTCGAGCTAATGGAACGGCACTGATTGACTATTCACACTCGGTCATTTTATTCTGCATATTGTGCCCCGTCGTAGAGTCAAATAAAAAATCGAATCGGATCAAATTTGTTAATGTTAATGATATAAAAAATAAAAATAAATAACAATAATTAATAAATAATATGAATAGAAAAACAAAAACAAATTAAAAAAAAAAAAAAAACTTTTAATCAATTGAAAAAAAAATTATTTTTACCCAAAAATAAAAACTTAAAAAAATTCTAGCGAAGAAGAAAAAAAGGATTTCATTGATACAAATTGCTCGTATAATTACCGCATGATTTAATCGCGATTAACAAGTGCGAAAAGCCGGTTATAGTAAAAGACAAAAAAAAAAGAGCGACTCGTCCTCTCGTTCAAGGCGCGCATCACATCAGTCCCATTAGCATATACGTACGCGAGCGCGGTATGAACGACGAGTCTGCAGAAAGAAAAAAAAAAAATGACCACGCGAATATATAGTCCAGACCTTGGTTTACCTTTGTCCCAAGGTAAATTTGTCGATTCTCGTCCATAGCCGGGTGAGTAAGTCACCTGGCGCGATCGGTTCCCTTCACGTTTCGCACGTTCTATCTGCTCACACGCGCGTGACACACATATTCACGCCGATGACTGACGATTCGCTTCCGCACGAGGTTAACCCCTCCCCCCGGAGGGGCTCAACCGAGCCACGGACCATTAACGAAATAAAATTGATTTTTATCCACGTTACAGATACGGATATCAAATCGGATTTTCGATCGTGACAATAATTATTATTATTATTATTTAAGATAAAAATTTAAATAATTATTTGTAAGCGAGAAATTATATTATTTATAATAATTATTTATTAATATAATAATAATAATAATAATTATTATTATTATTAATAATAATAATAATTATTATTAATAATAATAATAATTATTATTAATAATAATTATTATTATTATTATTATTATTATTATTATTATTATTAATAATATAATTTCTCGCTTACAAATAATTATTTTAGGTTTTCAAAAAAATTCGCGACGACCTGCAATGTTTTTTTAAGTCTCATCGGAACGAAGTGCAAATGTGGTTTGTTGCACGAACAAACGTGCGCGCGTATGTAAATTTGCCTCGCGCTTCAAGGAACAATTGATTTATCATTTTAACTCTCGGCGCGGCGGGCGCGAAGTATCGAAAAGTCTCGAAGCCCGCGCTCGAGTCCGGCTCTCGTCAAGGTGTAACTCAGCCTCGTCGTTTCCTCGAAGGATCCCCGCGCTGTTATGATTATTATCGGTTTTTGCGAGGAGTCAAGGAGCCCGAAAAACGGTCGCGGCAGACGGCGCGGCGTGCCAGTAATTCGAGACCAACGACTCACGTTCGCGAATTAATTATTAATTTAAATCCTCGAGCCTTGGAGGCCAAGTTCGAGACACTTTGCTTTCTCTTCGGCTGATATACTACGCGAGCCTCCGGAGGCGAACCGAGCTCAGACACCGTTTAGTCGCGTGATTTATCTTTATTTACGTTTTCATTCTCATCGATTTTTTTCTCAATCAATTATTGTTCTTTTTTGTCATTGACACTTTTTGCAACGCTCGTCGCACTTTTGGTACTTTTTATCGGTTCATTTCTCGCGACACGAATAAAAATGTTAATTTTTTTTGCCAAAACTTGGAGAAAGAGTGTTTTATTTATTACGATTGTTTATATCTTTTTTGTTGAAATGTTTAATTTATTTTATAACGCAGGACCGGGGGGACTCTCTTGCCAGGACAAACAGACGATTCTCGACGAGCACAACAGACTTCGACAATTGGTCGCCCTCGGACAAATAAATGGACAGCCCGGAGCGGCTAACATGATGGAGCTGGTGAGCAAATTAATTTTTCGTTCATTCAATCTTTTTTCAATTAATGCAACTAATTCCGATCTGGGAGAAAAATTAGTCTCAATTGAATAATAGAATCTTAATAATTTTTTCGTCACTCATTTTTTTTACTGATAACGAGAAAAAGAATAGGGGAGAGCGGGGCAAAACGGCATACCGGGGCAAAATGGTATTCACGGACAATGGGACCAGAGCAGAATGGTATTGGGGCAAAATGGGACAGCAAAAAAATCTACTCCGTTGGGATCTTCTCTTGTCCCATTTTGCACTAATTCTATCATACGGGGGTCTTTATGTGACCATTTCGTACTATTTTGCCCCGGTATGCCATTTTGCCCCGCTCTCCCCTATAAATCCCAAAGTGAATTTATGGAAACTTACTTTTTCTACGATTATTTTTTCGAGTGTTATTTTTTGTTGCTTTGCCTGCAACGCCGACGAGGAACGAACGATTCGGGCGTTTCTCGATTGTTCCGCGACGGACGTTAAATCCGTCGAATTTTTCGCGTACCGATGAAACGCTCGCTGACGGCGATATAGACCGAGAGCGAGCGGGTTTACGGCATAAATGCATCGAGCGACGAATTTGTATAGACCGAATGAAATTGGAGAGAGGCAATTTTATCGTCGATTCACGGGCAAGCGAGAGACGAGTTGGTAATCGAGTTCGATAGTGGACTTTGCTAACGGTCTCGGCCAGGCGTCGAACTTCGAAGCTTCATTGTACTTCGTCGCCGTTCCGCTCGGCTATCGCTCGAGTGTACGAAAACGAAAGCTTTTATAACGCGCGACAAAGACCGAGAAAAGTGTGCGCGACAGTTTGATTTCGAATTTTGTGCTCGATTGGAATCGAAAAAAAAAAATCCATATTATTTATTTTATTTTAACAATTTCCAGCGAAATATAAAAAATATTGACAACCTCGCTCGCGCGAGATTTTGTTATAAAAATTTTTTTGCAAATGAAAAAAAAAGTTATATAATATACTTTTTTATTTTGATGGATTTTTCGTGCAATTTTTTGGAGTAAATTTACTGCGACAAAAGGGACGAGTTTTGAGTCCGTGGAATCGGATTGAAAATCGAAGTGGCGGGTACAGAGTCGTGAGCGAAAGGGATTTTCCGGAGGTACGTCGTCGTTTCGAGCTTAGAGAATCGTTAATGGATTGCCGTGTAATCCAAGCGAAAGCCGTGAGCGGATCGACGAGAGGGGAGGCGGACGCTCTCGAAACGGTTTTCATAGATAGATGGACGGTGATCGATCCCGTAACTGGGTAAAATTTTTATGCTTCCCCGCTTCGGATGCTGATCCTTTGCTACTTCGATCCTTTCAGGTGTGGGACGACGAGCTCGCTGCAGCTGCCCAAAGATGGGCCGACAATTGCGCCGAGTCTCACGACACTTCGCGACATGTTCGTAAGTAAAAAAAAAAAAATCGTACTTCCACACAATGCAGTTAGTTAAATTGTGAAAACTATAAAACATATCTAAAAATTATTAAGAACAATAATAATAATAAATTTATGAAAAATAATTTTTAAAAAATTATTTATTAGTTTAACAAATTTTATCGGCGCAACGATCGCAACGATTTTCAATTACTTTTTATTTGGTCGATATCGATCAACTGGATTTGCAATTTTACGGCATGGAGGGCACTTTTTTTTTTCTTGGGCTCGTCTTTTCATTAAGGTCACTCGCTTTAACACCGATAGAAACGAAATCGTCGGGCTCATTGTCTTTTTATCGTCGTATATAGTGGCCACGAAAACCGCAATTAAGTCACCGCTCGTTTGCTTTAGTCTCGGATTCTCCACGGCGCTTAACCTTCCTGGCTCGACTTCGCCGTCGCGTTTGCCATCCCGCCGGATTGTTCAAAGTGACTCTCGTCTTCTCTATTTTTTTTCTCTCCGTTTTTTCCCTCCCATTCGTACCACCTGACGAGCCTCTTCGTTCCGCGAAGTGAATTTTTGCTCCAAACAAAAAAAAAACACATTAGATCTTTTATCGAATCTCGTTTTCCGATGACATTAATTCTTTTTTATCTCGCGTCGAGAAGCGCAAAAAAAAAAAGAATACCGTGTCGTTTCGCCTGGCGGTGTATCCAATAATGGCTCTATCGATGCTCGATGGGACACGTTATTTTTTATTTATTTGTTTTTGCGAAAAATCGCAGTCTAGACACTGACCTTTGCGATTTGTCAAATTTTATGAACCACTAAGTCAGGCGTGACTAATCCCGTCAACAAGCCGGATTCGGGACAAACAAAACGGCTGTGGAAGCCGCTGATACGGAATTTCGCGTCGGGCCGGAAACGATTTTTTTTTTTTCGGGTTTATCAGTGTCCCCTTCGACTTTGAGGCAAAAACCGGTCGGTTTAGCGTTTGGCACGAGCGGAATGAATACCAGAAAATATGTAACTCGGGACGTTTTTTTTACAGATTGAATTTATTCTCGATTTTTGATTTTTCCATATTTCGAAAAATATCGTCCGGTGCGATAAGAAAATGGGATTAAATGAAGATTATCGTAATTATTATCAACATTACAATGATTATTTGATAGAACATTATTATTTACTCAATATTTATTTATTGTATTAAATATTTTTATTATTGTTTTTATCAACTTTTTATGAATTTTTTTTATGGAAAAGCATTTTTTTTAATTCTGGATAATCGTACCCTTCAGGTAGGTTCACCGTAGGACAAAACATCGCTCGTACGTGGACGACGAGACCTCCGGGTCCTTACGACTCCGAGCCCAATTGGAGGCGACAAATATCCGGCTGGTTCAACGAAGTCCAACACTATAGCGCCGGCTACAGCAGAACTACGGGCCATTACACGCAGGTACTCAATTTCTTACTCATTTTCTCTATCCCCATTAAAAAACCTCTCTTGTTTCACCCTATCGCCGCTGCGACACTGGAAAATCGAGTCGAATAACCATTCCGACCTTACCACTCTTTCTTCTCGCTTTCGTAGATGCGATATTCTCGAGTCCCACGAAACTTCAGAAATCGCCTCGGTTTGCAGATTCCACTT
The DNA here is from genome assembly GCA_963924025.1 of Ischnus inquisitorius. Taxonomy (NCBI): domain Eukaryota; kingdom Metazoa; phylum Arthropoda; class Insecta; order Hymenoptera; family Ichneumonidae; genus Ischnus; species Ischnus inquisitorius. Next base: position 1,445,574 of record OZ001243.1, on the reverse strand, counting down.
TAACCGACATTTTTTTAAAGATTTCCCGAGCGGATATTTTTTTTTCTCCTACTTTCGACGTTATATAAAAAAAAAACGGTATTCTACGTTCATTATTATTAAATAATATAAATGTTCATAAATTATTCCTTGCAAAAAAGTGTTTGTAATAAAAGATTTATAATTATTTAAAATGTATCCGGCGAGTTATTAGAATTTATTTTATGTTCTAATTATAACATTTTTTATGTATCGTTTTTTTTTGTTTTACCCGTTATATTATTTGTTTAACAAGATTTCCATTCTGCTGAATTATTCAATCCAATTATCCAAATCCAGATTACAGAAATATCGATTGATATTTATTTTCTGAAGGGGAAAAAATTCGGACGTAATTTGATCGACTGTTTTCTTTTTTTCAAGATCGTCTGGGGCGATACTTTTTTACTGGGTTGCGGTTACTCCTTCTACTACGACCCTGCGCATGGATACACGAAGAACTACGTCTGTAACTACGGACCCAGGTGAGTGCAAGCCATAAGACGGTGGGTGGGTGGGTGGGAGGGAAGGGGGCAATGAGAATCAAGCTGGTAAGCCAGACTTCTCTTTCTCGGTCTTTTCCGCGACTCCCACCGCTGCTGTCTGAATTCTATGGCACTATCGTTCTCGATTACTGGTAATCGACCATTCGACTCGATCACGTATCTCGTTTCTCACAGCGGAAACGTGCTTGGCTATCAACCCTATCAATCTGGGCAGCCTTCGTGCAACAGTTACGGCGTGTCGTACTCCAACAAATATTCCGGCCTCTGCTGTAAGTGCAACAACGCTTATTTTTATTTTCATAATTTAAAAAAAAACTATATTTCCGTAAAAAATATATGGATAAAAAAAAGTTAATTATGAAACAATGATAATTAACATTTTTATAAGTATTATTTAATTCTAAAATACTTTTGAAAATCTACTTGTTAACAATCAAGCCGAGCAGTTCGACGTACATATTTTTATTAATTGCCCTAATTTCACCGACAAAAAAATATTTTTAGGACTCGAATTTAATTAGGATTTTTTTATTTTTCGCGACACAACGAGGCAAAAATGGAATAAATAATAAAATTGTCGATCTAAACTTTCGCCAACGAGATGAAAATATACGAGTATAATACATAAAATATAAATATATAACTGGCGCCACTAAAAAATACGCATTAAGATGTAAATACGAGATTTTTACTCGTGTAAGCATCAGATAAGTTTAGTTTAATTGAGCGGGCGAGAGACACAAAAAAAATCGGAAATTTCCTTATTGAAGAGGACGTAATTTATTGGCCGGTCGGACCATGTTTCAGCGGTTAATGAATGAAGCCTTCCGGCATTGAGTCTTCGATCGCGAAAGTAGCGCTACCCGAGATCCACTTTGACGAGTTTTTGGACATTTTTATTTTTTATTTTATCGATTCCCCGAACCGCGATCGTCGAATGAAAACCGGTTTCTTTCATCAGCGTCGCGGAATACGAAATTTGTCACGCGCGCTCGCTCGCCGGATATATTTCCCACGTTTTAATACAGAAATTTCGGGTAAATAATCGATTATACGAATAATCCGAGGCGTTCAATGTCAAGATCGTCGATAAACGATAACTGACCTATTGAACGAACGATCGGAACTAAACGCGGTAGCTGCGCGGATATATCATCGCGCGGACAGAAAGGTTTATGGATTATTAATTCAAAGGCGTTGCGATGGAGAAAAAAAAATCGTCGAATGAAAAAATTCAAGAGAATCGCATTCTCTATAAGGAAATTTCTATTTCGTGGAAGTGCTCATTTTTTCCCTAACATTGGTCCACTTTTGATCCTCATGGTCAAAGGAACTAAACTCTGAAAACAATTGAATTTAAATGACAGATTTTTATTTGAATTCATTGAGCTGATTATTGATTTAAATGGTTCTAAATAAAAATACAAAATTATTTAAAAACAAATAATAATAACAATAATAAATAATATAATAATCCGAAAACAAACAATTTCAAAGTTAGCATCGAATTAAAAAAAAGAAATTATAAGACTATAAAATCGACATTTATTTTTGCATAAAGCGCGACGGCTGATTATTTCACCCCCAATATTGTCGTCTGTTCGCAGCTCGGGGCGGCTACTACCATCTTGGAGCGTTGTGCGCCTATGGTTAGATAATTAAACGTCTAATTGGCGCCGCGTAGTCTACGGGCATTCGGGGGTGTTCATCGGCGTGGATAACAGCGTCAACGTTAGAGACGAGACGACGACGGAAGCTCACCGAGCTCCAAAGGAATTTTGCCACTTCATCGAGCCGTCCGTGTGCGTGGACGCGTGATCATTACCGAATGCGTCGTTCAATATTAGGTCCGCCAATTTTGTTATAATCCAATTATCGGTATCAATCAGTAGCAAGACAATTCAACGCGGTGCGAAAATTCGAAGAAACGAAAGGAAGTCGTTGGCGCGGAGCGTTAATTGGAAGTCTTTAATAATGTCCAAAAGTAATTTAGCGACAGCTTTCATGTTGGTCCGCGGAAGTTGAACGTAAAAAAATCCAAAAAAAATAAGAACATAAACGACGGGATGGATTCTCGACCGATGAGAAACTCAGAAGGGTTTGTATCGATCGTCGAATTCTGAGAGTTAGCAATTAGTGGCGAACCAGCCGGCAATCGGGTAATCGCAGTTTCCGAAGCTCTTGGCACTTCACCCGAGAGCATCGAAGTTTCGATGTGGCCTCTCGCGCAAAGCGCCGCGAATCTTTTGTCTCCGATAAATTTAAGAGTCTAAGATACCGGAATCTCCGAGCATCCAATTATTCTCGCGCTCGTTGCGATGTATTGAGATCCCTTTCATTTGTTACCGGCAGAGCAAGCCCGTTGGGTGGCTCCGAGCAGACTCGGTCGGTAACGGTTGATTACTCGTTTGGTTTTTAAGATCGGTGTCTCAACCGGACAATCGGGTAATCGCAGTTTCCGAAGCTCTTGGCACTTCACCCGAAAGCATCGACGTTTCGATGTGGCCTCTCGCGCAAAGCGCCTTAAATCTTTTACCTTCGATAAATTTAAGAGTCTAAGATACCGGAATCTCCGAGCATCCAATTATTCTCGCGCTCGTTGCGATGTATTGGGATCGTTTTCTTTTGTTACCGACGGAGCAAGCCCGTTGAGTGGCTCTGAGCAGACTCGGTCGGTAACGGTTGATTACAATTGCATTCTATCGGTAACGCGGCAATCACTCGTTTGGTTTTTAACATCGGTGTCTTCACGTTCCCGGAAATAATGGCGAAGGCGAATTGTTATCGGACTCGAGTCTCTTTCGCGTGACCTTAAATGATAGTAATTACAAGATGTCGAGAAACTGCGTTATAGACTTCGACGGGAAGTTATACACACCCCCGTCCCTTCGGCTTCTGGTTCACCCGATCGTTCGTCGTTTTGGCCCCCGAAACTTAGCGCCGTCGAGACTAAACGCGAAGGGTAACTAAAGCCGATAGCGCTCGAGACTCGCGCTGTGGCATTAGCCTCCCCCGTTGTCGCTGGCAAGTTAACTTTTGTGTTCGAGGCGTCGTGCAACACACCGCGGTGTTTATACCTATATATAGTACATAAATACGTATAGCTGGCCGTAATACACTATGGCGTAAAAGCTTCTAGTCCATTAGCTTAGTGTCCAGCTTCGTTAAGCACCGAACCGTTGCTTAAGCGTCTTTAATATAAATCTGTTGATTAGAACGCCTGCAATCAATTCCTCCTCGGCTGTCCTTCGCAGTAAAAATTGCGGTGAATGAAAAAAAAAAAAAAAAATACACGACAGTCGAGATATCGAAAAGAAACATCATGTTCTAATTAAGATAATTCCTGAAACGTTCGAAAAAAAAATTATAGACGATAGATTAGATTTTCTATAGGAATCACACAAAATCTTTATCGTAAAGAGAGAATTGAAATGTAAGAAATTATATCATACGAATGAAATTTTTATGAATAAATGAAATAAAAATAGATTTTCTCTTCGGAACTGCGGCGATTCTTGAATGATGTTATTAAAATAACCTTCGATTGGGCTCGACTGTTAATTGCGATAAACAAAATAATCAACAATTGCTCCGTGTGTCGTCGCAATAAAGATAACGTTAATCGAGCAGCAATGAAAATATATTGTAACAGAAAAGAAGGAGAATTCGTCACGAATTTCGTCGACGAGGGTACGGCGCGGCTAATAAATCTTATCGCGATTATTAGTCGTGATTTACGAACAGCTCCGACGGCGACGCACACACAAGTGTATTTTTCGATACTGTAAAGCGCGCCGAGTCGTTGATACGCGAGTCACGGATCGGGACGTTCGAGTGGACGAGAGAGACGATAATGAAAAATTCTATTAGCATAAACGAGAGAAAAAGGCACCGACGACTCGTTCATTATAATATTCAAAGTTTCCCTCGCGCGCTCGCGCCAGATCGTAGATTAATCCTCGATCATCCGCGATATCGGGCTATCGCTTAACCGTTATAACGAAATTTCTAATCGCGTTAGTCGCGTCCCACGCGAGTTATAACATCGACGATTTTCCGTTTGCGCAAAAACATCTTCGAGAGTTCATTGATAACTTAATTTTAAATTTAAAAAATTATTATTATTATTATTATTATTATCATTATAAAAAAAAATTTCGAATATTTATTCACCGCTAAAATATTTTTGAGAATGGATCAAAAAATAAAATTCGATTCGAGATAAAAAAAAAATCGGTAACTATTAATAGTTATCTCGTATCGTATCTAACGACGTATTTTTATTATCATTATTTTCTACACGCTCGATCGTGCCTGGAAAATAATTTACTCACACCGATCGGGATTATCCGGACATAAAGACGAACGTTTTTTTTTTCTTTTCTCTCGTCCCGACGATAAGCCGGTATGGACAAACCAACTGCGGGTGCCCATAAAAGCGATAATCGATAGAAACGAGACGTTGAAGCGTACTCGTGACAATTATTCGCTCCGCGAACGGTGGAAAATCGCTCGAGACTCTCGACGAGGCTGACGCGCGCGCGCCGCGTTCTTTCGCGCTCTCGACACACGCGAAACGGACGGAACATCTGGCACTCCAGTTCAGGAGCATCGGTCGACATGAGTTCGTTACACGCTTGTCGCGTTGTTTTCCGAACGCGACGGGGCAAATCGATACTCAATTTTTTTCTCGTACTCGGAGCAATGACGGCTCGATCGATTCTCGTCGACGCTGATTGCGGCAACATGCAAGTACTCGGTAGGCTCGATTGATAATCACAAAATGAATAACATTCTTTTCCCGATCGAAAAAAACAAAAATTATCATACAAAAACTTCAAATCCGAACCAAACCGATTGAAATTGCTGTTTTTTTATCGCGACGGAAAAATAGATTTTTTTCATGGTTCGTTACAGAGACTGGCGGTGTGTCTTGCGATTTGATAAAAGAAATCGTCGATTCGCACAACGAGCTACGCCAAAGAGTCGCCGAGGGCTCGATAAAGAATCAACCGATCGCTGCGAGCATGCGCGAATTTGTACGTTTTCATTCAACAGTAAACTCGTGTTTATCCGTTTAGCGTTGTTCTGACGATTTTAATCGAAATTATTTCAATTTTTCGAAAAATGAACCCAAACCGCTTATATTTCCAATTTTTTTTTCAAAATCTTCTTATTTTCCCCACTCGCCCATTATTATTATTATTTATATATTTTTTCAATGCTAATCAATTCACCGAGCTCTCGTCTCTTAAATATAATCATATCTCGAATGAACGTTTGACGCTTCGTTGTCGCGTTGAGCCGATCGAAATGCGCAAAACGCGTAAATAATTGCACGTTATAATTCGAAATGCGGTCGCGTTGCGAACGCCAAACGCGAGCGAATGGGGGTTGAGTAAATGTATCGGTTTGCTGTGCACCCCGCGACGGCAGCGCCCCCGCCCCCTCGAAATCTCGTTACGCTCAGAGACGTCACGGCGGTTTGTAGCCCGCGCGATTTTGTCGGTGTACACAAGTCGTTATTGTTATCATTGCATCATACCCCGCGGTGATCGGACATCCGATTGCGTCATCGGGCGAGCGCGACTGCATCCGCGGAATTCTCACCGAGCCGGCAACGACCGAACTTACCTCGGCTCGCGTTACTTTCGTCGAGCGTTAACGCTCATTGTCGCGACGCTCACCGTATCGATGCGGAGACTATAATCCGATTTCCGCTGCACGAAACTCTTCACTCTTCGAAAATAACCCCGTCGATCGTTTCGTCGATAATCCCGTTAACGAATATCAAACGAATCATCTAATCGCGCGCGAATAGCGAAGATTAATCTTGCGGTGTTTTTATTTTGCACCGATGTCGAGGAAACACTTTCGCGAATATCCGTCGCGATTCACTCGATGAAACTCGCAACACGGAAAAAAATCGAGTTTTGCAAGCCTAGCCACGGTTTCTTGTTCTCGAGACAAAGAAAACTCGAAGAAAAGCGACACGGGGCACCGCGCGACGGACGCCGCGAAAGACTGCCAGCGACATGGCGTCCGTTGAACAGCTGACGAGCGCGCACTGCATCATGGGTAGAGTCGCGTTCGCTCGGTCTTTGGGGCTCGCGGATCGGGTCAGTTCGGCTCCGCGAGGGGTCCGCGTTGCGTCGCTGCCGCGAGACCCGAGTTTTTCGGAAATTTTCACGTCTTAAACTCAATGTCGCGTCGTTAACGCTCGCGCGGGGTGCGTAGTGAATCGACAGTGTCGCGAAGAGATTCGACTCATCGTAATGCGAGTGTGAATATCGTGCAGTTTTTCTGGTGTTAGGTTAAGTCGCGAACGCGACGGCTGTCGATACGTCGAAACAATGGAAAAAGGCGCGTTTGGCGTAGCTTTGGCAATTATTCTCTTTTACCGCGTTTCGTCGATGTTCCGAAAGAAAATTCACGCCGTCGAAATTCTCGCGCGAAAGCGGGGGTATTGATCTTGTTTTCGTGTTCCCATGGCTTTTTCACCATCGAGTACTGGGACGAGGAATTGGCAAACGGAGCGCAAGACTGGGCAAACCGATGCACGTTCGCCCACAACGAAGATAAGGACCGCGAGGTCGGTATGTAAATGATCACGTTCGTTTATGCGGCGGAAGCGTGTATGGATATGTATCGGTAGAACTCGTGCGCTCCGCGAAGCGCGACATGTGCCAATTCGCTCATTAGTCGATCGTTAATTGGCGCTCGTTGGCTTTCGACTGGACGGCATCGCGTTTTGACGGTAATCAATGTCGGCGCGTCGTACGTACCCCGAACGCCCGTCGAACGTCAACACAGCGACGATTTCTGTTATCAGTCGTTCGATGCATATTATCAAAGTTGTTTTTTGTTTCTGCAAAAACGATTTTTCTATTTGTCCATTTTTCATTCATCGTTTTTGTAACGATATCGAATTATGTCGTGGGATTCGCGCGTGAAAATGTTTTTCGTCGTCATTCGCGTCGCGTGTTGAAGAAAATCGGAAATTCAAGTGAGAGGAACAAAAAATTTATAACGATTCAGCGAGATTTCGAGTCGGACAAAATCTCGCGCTGACGAAGAGCAAACACGAGCGTCCCTCGGCGAAAAAGGAATTTCGTCGACAGATAACCAACTGGTTCAAGGAGCACGAAGTCTTCAAGTTCGGACCCATTCTCAAGGTCGAGGATCTTCAAGATGTCGGCCATTACACGCAGGTGTGCCATTTTTACTCATTTCTGTTTCGCTTTCATTGGCAGCTTTATCGTCATTGTTTTTTATTAGGTCGTTTGGGCGAAAACGTACCTCGTCGGATGCGGTTACTCGAGATACAAATCTTCGAGTAACGTCACCTATCGGCTCTACGTTTGCCACTACGGACCAACGTGAGTTGCAAAAAAATTCGTCAATAATTTGTTCGATAAATTAATTGATTTTTACGGTTAAATTATTCGATAATTCAATAAATTTCCATAATTAATTTATTATTAATAAATGAATAATAATAATATATATTCATATTATTTTATAATTGTTTACTATATTTATCATTTTATTTATTTATTTAATTTGGAAATTTTTGAAGATGGGTTCGTCGACCGATAGGAACGAAAAATGATTTAGTTTTAAACGTTTCATTGCAGGGGAAACGAAATTGAGAAGAAACCTTACGAGCCGGGACGCCAAAAGTGTCCGAAGGATTTGATCCGTTCGAAAAAGTATCCAAAGCTCTGCAGTGAGTCTCGAATTTATCAAACGGGTATATCTTTCATTCTGTGTCGTTCATAAGCTCGGATTTGGCGCCTCGCGTGTGTGCCATCGTTAATTCGTTGGTCACGAAATCGTCAAACTCGGCGAATTACCGTACGAATGAATCTGCCCCCGAAGAAACAACAAAAAACGGAGCCAATAATTACATTGTATTCGTGTCAGGCTTGAAAGAATCACCGGCTAATCCTTGCGGAGTGGAAGCTAAGCGGACGAGCACGCACGTCCACGCGAACACGAAACTCGACACGGAAAGGACGATTTTTCGTGACGGACGCAAATTTCTCAGCAGGCCGACGAAGAAAATTGAAACTCGCGACAATCGCGATGAATTTGCGATGAAAGTCGCAACGAAACGTTTCGCCGAAACACGAAGCGAATATAACGTTATTTTCAATATATTCTTCAATTTTTGGCCACCGATTCGATTCGCCGATGACCGTGAAAAAAACGAGAATTGCATCAAATCGAATACGGCCAAATGAGAGAAGATTAATAAATTATTAACTCGAATTATTTCTTGAATAAATAAAAATGTCCAACAATCGAGAGAACAAAAAATTGAAATATTCAATTAAGCGTTTTTATTTTGTTCAGGGCGATTAGAACTCGAATAAATCGTTTATCGTCGTTGAAAAATTGTCAGATCCTTCAGTGTGTATTTAAGTAATGAATATTGCTCTAAATTGATGTTGAATTTTTTTTTATTCACGATCAAATACATTTTTCATCGTATTACAATGGCACTCGATTAGATTTATCTCGTACGCCGCCCGGCGTGCAACAAGTGTCGGATTTAATTAAGTTATTGTTGTGGAATAAATGCATCGCTGATTGGGATTTAACGTTCGGCGCATCTGTCGGGAAATTCGACAAATCGCGCGAATTATCGCAATGTCGCGCGCTCTTGTCTGCCGACGCGTTCGAGGGTAAATTAGGTCTCTCTCGTTCGAAATTTAAGCCAACCCATCGTTTGCCGGTTCCGTTAGCTTTTCCTTTACCAACGTCTCGCCAATTTATCAAATTTAGTTGCGGGTTTTTCGAAATCGAATTTCTGAAAAAATCTCGGTAACAAAAATCGCCAAACCCCGATACCGAAAAAATTAATTCGGATATTAAAACTCGAAGGTTTGAAACAACTCGGAAATTTGTAGGTATCGATGCAATTTGCGACCCAGAATATAATTTTGAACAAATATAAAATAGCATTATTTTTTATAAATAATAACAATGATAATTTTGTTGTTTAAATATTGTTTATTCAGATTTTTAAAATATATTCGTAGAGGCATCAGTGATACTGTGTTATTGACGAGTACAGGCGATTGTATTTCTTTTTTCTTTTTGATTTACACATTTCGATCTATTACGATTTCTTCGAATCCTAGGCAAACCAAAACGGAGTACAAGTCTGAGAGTAATTTGATGAGGACCGATGAGAAATAACGCTAATTAACTAGGTCGGCGAATGCCCTGTGTTTGAGCTTTTGAGAATCGAATTTAGGAAATAACTTATTAATCTAGCAATATCACGTTAATAATCAAAATCGATGGGTTTGTATTCGTCTATCTACGATCACACATTCGATAATTCTTCGTCACTGAACATCCTTTCCCGATCGATCCACAGATCGCGATCTCTCAATTCCCTGGTTCTAGAAATTTCCGAATTAATTTGCAAAATTTTCGAGTTAAGCGTCTCGTTGTTGCGATGCTTGCGACGTTTGTTCGCTATATTTATTTTATTTCTATACTCGATATTTCGGAGTAGGTGCATTAGCGAGAAAAAGAAAAAAAATTCATTATCGAAAATTGAACTTTAACTATCGACGATGACGCGTTAATTGTTTGGTCAGCCGAACGGCGAGGGGAAGTCGATACATGCGAATAAACAAATTAGATAAATGAAAATAAATAATTGGCAACTATAATGAATATAATGATTATTTGTTCATCCAAATACTCTATTTCATGATAATCAATTTATCTTAAAGAATGTTCGAAGACGAAAATTTGCTTCCGCAATTTCGACTTTCCGGACATTTGTGCAGTCAAATTTTTCAAGAATATCAGTGCGAAATAAATTGTTTAATGTTCCTCGATATTACATTTTTCGATATGAATTTGTACGATTTGAGTCTCGACTCCCTCGTCCCTCGCCGCGGCATTTCGAAAACGTCGGCAACGCTTTTTTTTGTTTGTTATCGATTGAGTAAATAGCAGAATTCAAAAGAGCAATTGAATTTCATTTCTTCCGTTATTACACAAGTGTGTCAGAAAAATTGAGATGTCGGGTTCGTGTATTTTTACTAATTCTCGTTTTCTTTATTCGTTTTTTTTTTATCTACGTTCAAAAAGAAACGACGAGTGTGGCCGTGTTCGATGAATTTTTCACGCCGACGACGAATATTGTTGATTTTTTTTTCTAATACATTATATAATAATAATAATAATAATAGCATGTAGAATTGATAATAATATATTACATATTTCAACTGTATGCTCTTTTTATTTACACATTTAGCTAAGGATAAGGAAAAATCTCGAGTAAATTATCTATTCCGAACTGAGAAGAAAAAAAACGTCTAATGGTCATCGAGACCCCTTCGTGCGACATGCTCTCGTTTATCCACTGGAATTTTTTTCCCCCTTTTTTTTTCTTCTGTGACGAGTTCGAGATTTTTCGATAAATTCCGATCGATAATCACCGTATTTACAGGACAATTGTAATTTTACTAGAAATTAAAAACAAATGACCTCCTACCTCGTTCTCTAATAATGTCGTTATTTCTTTTAAAACAAAGAGACGTTATCTCGACGAATGCACGGTGGCCGGACTGATTTTTTTCTTAAATTTTTTTGCTTTAATTTTCGGATCATAATAATCTCCACGAACTCGTGGATTATTGAGAATTGCGCTTTAAGGAAACATGTTATGAAGTTCAAAGAAAATGGGCCAATAATGCGGCTCGCTTGAAATGCGGTCCGTTGTGTCCAATGAAATTGATTAATCGTCGAGATTCGATTTCTCGATACCTTTCTTCTATTTCGATTCTTTTCTATTCGGCGTCCGGCTGCTTTTACAGAATTTCGTGAATTGCTCGAGCGCAAAAGAGCGAAAACGGATCAAGCTAAAACCGTTCGATAACCGAGCAGCCGCGCGAGTCGTCACTTTCTTCCATAAACATGTTTTTTTTTTAGAAAAACCGTAGACAGTTCGGTAATCGAAGTTAAAAATATGTTTCTCTTTGTTAGATTCGGTAAACCGTGTGGGAACTAACGTAACAGTTTGATCCCCTCATTGACCGAGAATTTTTCCCGCATTCCATTGCGATTCCAATCTTGAGAAGCGAAAGAAGAAAAAAGTATCTAAGTACAAGTTACGATTTCGAAGAAAATTGTGTATGACAATAACTTTGATGCAACAAGTCGATAGGGCAGAGGATTCTTTTCCAATATACAATGATTTCCGCGCTTCAAATGTTACTCGAAATAGTAAATCAAAAAAAGAAGAAAAAGAGACTTTCTGGGATCGTGGCAGGGAATGGCGACGAAGAGCCCTTTTTTAACATTGTATAATAATTCTTTTTTTTAATCTTCACCAAACACGCTTCGCGGAACAACGCGAGATAGAACGATGAACACTTTTCCGCTTTTTTTTCCGCGCTAACCTACAGCCGCATCGATTGGCCGATAAACGCATCGATCGATGCAATTAATCGATCAATCGATACACATATATTCTGTATATATACATATATATTATGTATGTATATATATATATCTCAATAATCGATGACTCGAACGTTTTGTATCGAAGATCGTGTGAGCTTTTGAACAAAAAGCTAAGAGTATTGTTTTTCTTCTGCGTCGTTATCGTGGGGATTGCGATGATATTATAATTAATCTTGTTGGAATTTGTTGAGCTCTCGAGCGACGACGGGGGGCCGTCGTTACTTGCGCGGCGCCGCTTGGAACCTCGGCAAGCAGAGACCGAATTTCGTCTCGATACCGGTGAATATCGGCAGTGCTACCTCGTAGCCGCCTATGTGATCGGGATTCGTCGAGCGAACCTCGTCCGCCATTCCGGTGGACGGTACCTTCAACTCGGAGCCCCTTGGACGGCTGAAAAAAATTATTTTACGATTTAACACTTCACCTTTTTGCAGTTGGCAAATGCAAACCATTGTTTTCAATGATAACTCTAAAATTGTATTTTTCGAACGCGAATTACGTATTTTAGATGTTTTTATGCGAATAGTAAGAATTTTGAGGCTTAAAAGCTTGGGGTGTCCCTTGAGTGTTCTTTCGATGTGTGATTTAGTGGGCTACTCACGATCCTCCGAAGTCGACGACGAAGAGTCTTTGAAGCAGCTCGTAAGTGAAAAGCGTAACACCGAACTGGGGCGATGATCTGAACACTCGAGCTATAGGGGAAAAAATTGTTTTAATTTTAGTTCTGGAATAGAGGTTGCATCGCTACATTTTTAGCCAAAAGTAAAATTTGGAGAGAATTTCAAAGACGTCCCGATAAGATAAAAATCTGGAAAAATCAGCACTACCGGAGGTCCTAAAAACACTGATTTTGCACAATAATCTCGATAAATTATAAACAAATGCGTTTGGAGAAAAAGGTTTATTATCCTTTTTTTTGGAACTTCTTAGGACCTTCTTTAGGGATTATTTTATTCGGATTTTTATTTCATAAAAAAATATTGGAAATTCGCTCGGAATCACTTTTCGGTGAAACTGTAGCGATGCACCCTACTTAATTTTTTCTCATCATCGCACTCTCTGAAAAGTTTCGTGTGTTAAGCCCTTTCTTGTTGGGGGTTATTCGATATATATACATTTTTGAGCTTTCGTCGCAGGAATCGAACGGATATTGTGAAAAACGACACTCGTAACGAATTATTGAAAGTGAAAAATCCTCAAACCACACGGTTATTGAGACATGATGAATATCGCGAACGATAACGGTAGTTAGGGAACGAAATTACGATTTGGATGATTTTCGGATGCTGATCCGCGTTGAGTTTTCTTGGTTATTGACGAAATTGCGATCGTGGCGAATGATTCATGAAATGCACGAAAACATTTTCAATGACAACAAAAATTATACACTGGTCGTTCTCAAATTTTTTTACAAATAGAAAAAAAATAACAACAACGATGCGCGAGCAGAGAGCGAAGACGTTTTTTTACTTACTGATCAGTAAGTCGCCGGGTCATATAGGGAGGAAAATACGGCCGAATTGAGTGCGCGCAGGGCCGTGGAAAAAACATAACCCGGCGCGAAAGTTCGACCATATCAGAATATATTACTAACTCTTCTAAACTCTCTTATTCGATTTTTCTTCCTTTTCCAACCGAATGGACAAGTTGCACAAAAATGTTTCGTAAACTTGGCAGCATTTTACTTTAGATTCCCGTTGTTTTAGCAACGGAAGAAAATTATGAAGTCGTACCAAAAAAAGGAAAAGCTACGAAAACATTTCGTGCCCGTGGATTTTTTTAAATCTCCAAAATAGAACGAATGTCTGACCCACTTGAATTTCATGAACCGCCAAGAAGATAAAAGTCTGCTGCAAAGTTTACTAAAATTTTTGCAACGCGATAAAAGAAATTTGCGTATTCGTACCAGTGGCTCCCTTCCAGAAGGCCCGAGCCCCTTCTTCACGGTAAATTTTCCTCGCGCAATCGACGAGTCCGTTGTACGTTGTCTGTCCTTCTCTCGCGACGACCTGAGGGCGCGAGAAAAAAATCACAGTTTATTTTATAACGCCTGTTAGTTATTGCATTTGAGAATATTGGAATACAGAAAGGTCGGAGCTGTCGATAATCGAGAGAGGATGGACAATAGAGCGACGCGTGTAGCGAAACTCGGCGCAGATTAAGAGGAACTCACCTGCAACCTGGTCTTGATGACGTCAGCAGGCGTGACCAATGCAGCGGCTGGAACTCCGGCGATGGCGCCGGATATGAGCAACGACAGTGGCGTGTTATAACCACCCTCGTCGGCCATTTTTCCCTTCACGTGAGCGTACATTGGAAAGTATATAGCGCTGAATGGCACGTCTCTCAAGAAGCAAGCTCTCGCGCCCTGACGACAGAAAAATAAACATTATTGTTCCATAGAAAATGTGGATCACGTTCATTCATCGGTACAATGAAAGCCTAAGTCCTCGGGTACGCGAAACTTTCAAGGAGCTTTGCTCAACTCTTTCTTTTCTTCATAACAACAATGCGAAACTGCGCGAAAAAAAAATTCTTTTTGTACCGCTAAAGAAAGTAGGCTTCAAAGTAACTGTACCATTTTTTTAAAGAATTTTTTCACGATCAATTATACGCAAACGGAGCAATTTCTAGGTAAGACCAGATAAAAAATGCCAATGGGCTTTACGTTGGTTGGGTCAATTGTTGAGATGAATGCTTACTTTGTACAAGCCAAAGAGACCCAATTCTTTGACGACTGCCCAAGCGCGAACTTTCTGACCTCCAGCTATTTCGCCCGCGACTTGAAGTCTTATTTTCACGATTTCCAGCGGATTCGTGAAAATAACTTGCGATCCTCCGGCCTGTTTTTTTTTTCAAACAAAAAAATCATTATAGTTTTCAATATTCACTTTCGTTGCTGGAATCTTCGTAGATTTCGCAAGATATTTTTCGTTTTTGTTGACTCACACATGCGCCGGAAAGAATTTCCGCGGCTAGTGGCAAGTTTCCATTCTTGTCCATCATCTTGTCGCGAACGAAGTCGTTGACGGTCAGTTTAATCGCCTTCTCAGGGGCGACACCCATCAGTTGGGGCAACAAGCCTCGATAGAGACCGAACACACCCTCGTGTCGTACGACCTGTCAAACCGCCGACGGAAACTTCATATCATTAACGATGTAGTCATTATTGATTCTGGGGACTTATCGATTCAAACCTTTTTGAAACAGTCGAAGCTATTCTTGTACATTAATTCGCCGATGAACGAGCCCGTGCGTTGGTTCTGCATCCGCGTCTTTACGAGATCGATCGGATAGACCGCCGTTGCTCCGACAGCTGCACAAAATTAGAAAAAAAAAATCATTAATAAGGCTCGGTTTTATCGGATAAAATTACTGGAGACAATCGTCGATTGAAAAATTCTACATTTTTCCACATCGCTTCCTCATTCATTTCTCTCCCATCGAAAAAAAATAAGGAAACGGAGAAGAAACAGAAAAAACCGAGTATGAAAACGATTGAAAATGTTGCTTTTTAATTCTAGTAATAGGTAAGGAAAGAAAAAGACAAACCTCCACCGATTGAACCGAGAACAAAACGATATCCGCTCTCGAGTATTTGTACGACGACGCCGCGCTCGTCGGGACTCTGAAAAATGTTCATTAGCCTCCGTCATCCATTACGTTCGTCCGTCTTCTGGGGCCACAAATCAAGAAAGAGGATCTTGAAATATTCTTCAAGACCGGTGATAGATGTTTTTTCTTTTTTTTATACACAAAGATCGATCCGATTGTTATTGTTTCTTGAGAAACTTACCGAAACGGCTTTGATCTCGGCGAGACGTCGGGTTATGTGTTTGAAATACTGTTCGGGCGTTATTGCGACGAGATCGTTGTAGACGATCTTTCCGTTCTGATGAATGAGGTCGCAGAGATGGAATAGTATATCGACCTCGAGGGGAGTTATCTGGGACATCATTTGGGCGGAGTGCAAAAATTCCTCTGCAAAAAAATGCGTTTTAACAATTTTTCAATAATTTTCATTTATTATTTTTTCAAAACGATAATTACCTTTCGTCACTTCTTGGTATCTGTGGCCATTAGTCGCATTCAAATAGATACGTTTTATAAGCTCCATGTTGTTTAAAAGTGAGTTGAATGCCATGAAGTAAGGGAAACTGACTTTTCTCGAACCCTGTCCCGTGCTCACGGCCTGAAACATAGATATTGCTAATTCCGAGACAAAATTCGTCGAGAATTCTGATTAAAGGGCAAACAAAGGTGCGAGATCTGGAACTTACGCCTATAAGATTGTCTTTTACTCCTTTCGTGAGCAGGTGACTTTTTATGCTCTTCATTATGTCTTGAAAATCGTGGGCCGATATGAAACCCGCGCCGTCTTTGTCGAATTTCTTGAAGGCCTCGGTTGCGTACTCTTCGTGAAAATCCTATGGAGCGTCGGAACCGATTATTAGTATTATCGATAATTAATTATCGAACTAGCCTCTGTCACTGGGTCATTTACAGAGTCACTGTAAATAACTTTTTTAATTTGAATTTAATTTGAATGGATTTTTTTTTATTTACTGCTTTCTACATACGTGCAAAAATTGACTGAATTCGGCATAACTGATGAGCCTCTTTTTGTCTTTGCCGAAATAGAGCTTGATGAAACTGCTGTCCATGTCGAAAGGCATTTTTTGATGAAGCTCCGTCTTTTTCATCACCTCAGCGAACTCTTCTGTAAATTCGATATTCCATACATTAACAATTATTGCCATATAATTAAAAGAACATTTTTGAGAATTATCATCGAATACGCACCAAACGCAACCATTCCATTTCCGTTAGTGTCGAAGAGCTGGAAGGCCGTTTTGTAAAGGGCATCCGGCACGCAGAGGAGCCCTTCAAATGCGTGAAACTCATCGAACGAGATGAGTCTGTAAACAATATCAAGCACGATAACAATAATAATAATAATAATAATAGTAATAGACAAACATTTAAGCAATATCGTACCAATGAATTTCTTGCAAATTGCGGAAAAAAAAAGAAAGGAGGAGATTAAAAAAAACTGACCCATCTTTGCCGGTATCGACGATGCCGGCGAGAAGAGCGACCGAGTCAGGGTTGTAGTCGGCATCGGTGTAGAGGCCAAGGTAACTCCGCACGAAGTCAGCCGGGGTCATGAACCGTTCGCCATTCTTCTCTTGCGTCGCATACTGCAATGCCGAAAAGGTCAGAATCGAACTCTTTTCGTTTCACTCTCTCATGCAAATCGTAGACGAGAAAGAATTTGCACCTTTTGTTTCGCGTGCGTTATTCAAATACTAATAATATAAGTAAATTCGGTCTTCTTCGATAAACGAAATTGATTTTTTTTTTTTATCAAGAATTATATAATCAAATAATGAAAGAACTTCGTTTGAGGCGTCTTGCCGACGTATATAGTCAGATAATCGAAGTTATCGTCGCAGGACCCCCAATGACCTTCCCGCATGGCATGCGTTCGCGAGACCCGATTACGTATCGGTTCTTATCGTCGATGACGCGGCTACGCGCGAATCGCGAATTAATTCGAGGTCGTCTCGTCGTGATTTATATTCTCGTCAACAAGTTGCAATTATCGGTTTGCGCAAAAATGTCCGAAAAAAAAGAAACGGCAAATACGTTTATATCAGTAATGTTTACCTGGTTGAAGATTTCATGAAGGCGTTCGTTGTTCGCCCGCTTCAGATATCCGGAACCCTCGAATGAGGGAAGGAAAACATATTTTTAATACGATTGTTCGATTCCACATTTTTTTCCTTAACAAATATCGCAATTTACAAACATGAATAAGCATTTTTTCAAGTAACAGAATATTTAAGGTTCGCGATGAAAAATTGATTGTCTTGAAAATCGTATATTTAATTGTATTATGTAAGCAATTTGAATTCAATAATGTAATAAAATTGCACTATAAAAGAGCATGAATTTTTCATCGCTTTGTTATCTTTACTTTAATTTTTTTTCACATTGAAATTAATTTATCATGTGAATATTTCCATGATATACAGACGCCCTAATGTGAATCGTTTGTTTATTAAATTATCATCGATTTTCGCGGCGATCGATTACAACGAGGGAATTAACTTCCCCGTTGTGCACGGATGAATGAATTTTCTAAATATAGTCCCGCTGACAACTCGCGTTTCGCGCCGGTTCGTTCTCTGAGGCCACGATCTTATTCCATGACTGTTTAACCTCGATGGACCCGCGAGCGAAGCTCGTGGCGGGAGCGCGTGGAGTCGCGCCGATTGACGTAACCCCCCATCGCGAAACCTTCGTCCATTAAAGTTCGCGGTCAATCATATAGCTATCGCGCGGATCAACTTCCGATTAAATTTCCGTCTTTTATTCGACTAATCATTCATTTTTCAGTTTATTCTATTACATTATGATTATTCTTTTTTTTAATATCACTAATCGCGATATAAATAAAAGGATATCTTTTTTATTCGATCATAAAACAAAACGATAAAAATAATAATTTGTATTGTTATTTTTATGACCGATCATTTCGCGTTGTCAATGTTTTTCAAACAAATTTTGATTGCTAATAAATAATCAATTGTGGGGTTGAAAGGATAAGATTATTTATTATTATTATTGTTTTTTTTTCACTTTTTGTTCAAATCTCGTTTTGAAGAAAAATCGCCGTCACGGTGCGAGAGCCTAGTTCCCACGAATCTAACGAATCATCGATTCGGTGCGATTGTTAAATACCCAGGACCCCCTCGGGAAAGGGGAGAGGGGGGAGTTGACCTTGAAGTAGCAGGTATTGTGAGCGGGCCAAGTCTTCTGCTAACGCAGCGCCGGCGGCTTGTGTGTAACATATATCGTCTGTATTATACGGATAGCTGGACTACGTGCAGCAGACATGAATCTACTTTCCCGACGACGAGAGCACAACCCGCCCGAGCAGCGTCAACACGACACGCGCGCACGTTATATTCACGCAATCACGTGGCAGTCCCGTGTTTCACGATCGCCCGACTCGTCGTATCAACGTATCAACGACTCTCGTTCTCGTACGTTCGGCCTTTTTTCTATCGTTTTTTCGGTTTTTATCTTCGAGAAGAAAAATCGTTTTTATTTTCACAGCGATCGTCGTTATTAACCGAGCGTCGCGCGGCTCGCGTTCGCATTCGAGCGACAAATTGCTTTTAAATTAATGAATAAATTGTCTTCCAAAGGTCGCATCGTTATACCGGAAAATAAAATGTTCTCGCGGAAACAATTTCAATTTCCAGCGAGCTTTTACTTCGAGAGTTTTGTCTTAAAAAAAAAACGATTGTTTTTTTATTATTCGGATGTTTCTGGGAATGCTTATCCGGCCTTTCGGCGAACTCTCCTTCGTTCCGCTATTGTCGCGCGTTCGTGTCTCGAATAGTCTCCAAGCGCGGATAGTGCACACAGGCACGAGGAAGGAAGAGCGCTCTAACGCTTGCGGTATTGTAGGTCTAGGCTATCAGTGTGCCGGCGGCACCAGCGGCGCTCAATTTTTTTTTTTTCATCTTTCTACAAACGGTGTCCCGGAAAGAAAAACGTGAATAACTACGAATATATTATTATTATAATTATTATATTATTTTTTAAACGATATACTTTTCTTGAAACATAAGATATTTATTTTCAAGAAAAATTTATTTTTCTGGTCGGGTCGACCGGTCAACCGGGGACAGCCTGTATGCTGGCCCACCGCGGTTCCGCTGCTCGTGTATGTTGCAGTAGGGCATAAACAACAGAGGGCAAGCACAAAGGAAGTACGTACTTTGGATGTAGGCATTTTCGTTTGTGTATCTTCGGCGATACTTCTCGAACGACTTAAGAAAAGAAAAAGCCCCCGTTTCGTATTTTTCACCTTCGAATAAAAAATAGAATAGATAATCGATAAATGCTCGAAAGGAACCTCTCGTAAATAGACACGTTTGACTCGTCCGTGCGCGAAGAATATTCTTTTCGATGTTACGAGAGTTCGTCCGAAGTTTAAAATATTACGGATAAATGTTAATTTCGTCACTGGCCACTCGTGTTATTTGGTGTTACGATTATTGCGCGTGAATGTTATAAATACAAAGCGCGCACAGCCGCGATTCGCGGTTCCGCGCGACACGAACGCCACAACGAGACTGAAGAGATTTCAGCGGTGGTCGGCCCGCGGCTCGCGATGAGCAAGGAGAGTAGGGATAAAACGGCGAGCGATCGTACGACGGGCACGAGAGGAGAAGCGCCGAGCGCGAGAGAAGGATGATCGCGAGACAGATATCTCGCTATAACGACTCGCCGACGGGACTGCGAAGCCCAAAGTCGTCTTCGCGCTTCGAGCTCTGTAGCTCTCGCGCGGCGCCCGCACACGACTCGCCCGAGTTCCCGCATTCCGTATTCTCATTGACACGAGATTGATACGCTCAGAACTCAATGAAAATCGAGTTAAGAACTTCGGTGCCGAAGACTGCTTTCGGACGAGGTAATATTGCGAGGGAGTTGAGTTATGATAAAGTTACGGAGACTTGCCAAATCTGGGAACAGTTTGAAAGATTTAAAAAAAAATCACAAATCTATCGCACGCGAAGCCGACTCTACTGAAAACCTGAATGTTCATTTCATTCGTGTTTCGCATGGCCATTGATAGTAAATTTATATAGTGTATTTATTTGCAACATCTGTGTAGTTATCGAAAATAGCGAGCCAATTTTTAGCTCTCCGTGAAAAACGTTTCTTGATGATACGAAACTCGAATATCCACTGTAATTGAGTCATTGTTTTTGCTACTGACTTATTGTCACGTTTGCCGGATCAATGTAAGTCATTTTAATGCGATTCATGAACGACTAGCGCAAGATCATCGAGAATCTTTCGTTTTTTTCGCTCCTCGTCAGATATGAAATGGAAGATCGAGTTGTAGGAAGGTTGCACAATTGCACGTGGCCGAGAACGAGGATACCGACGGTCGCTGGTTCACGGGCACGCCGTGCGACCTTCGACTCGTGTCTTCGATTGTCTTTGTCGACGCGCACGGTAAGATACGAACCGTGCGAGAGGCAGATATCGAGTCGTAACGGGCCGAAAGAGAGAATAGCAATTAGATGCAGAAGTATCAAGTGCTTGTTAGAATAACGATGCTAATCTTGAGAATTAACATTATCCGTTGTGCAGCTGTTACATGGCAATGATAGAAGAAGAAAAAAAGAGAATGTTTTGTCAAATCATGTTTTCTACATGTAAAAGATAATTCGAATATGGCATCAAAAATATTAATGTTCCAACCTTAGAATTTTTTTTTTATAAGAAAATAAATAATTTTTTTTAATAAAAAAATGAATAATTTTTTTAAATACAAAAAATGAATAATTTTTTTAAATACAAAAAATGAATAATTTTTTTAAATACAAAAAATGAATAATTTTTTTTAAATAAAAAAAATGAATAATTTTTTTTAAATAAAAAAATGAATCATTTTTTTTAAATAAAAAAATGAATCATTTTTTTTATAAAAAAATGACATTTTTTTTTTAATAAAAAAATGACATTTTTTTTTTAATAAAAAAATGAATAAAAAAAAATTCGCTATAATTCACGGGGATGCCATTCGATCGAAGAATCACAAGAACGCACGAACGCGTGCGTGCAATACAATCACAGTCGCGCTATTGGACATTTCTGACGCAATGATAACGATAAATTCTTATCGCACGTGTTGTCACAGTCTTTCGTTCTCGCTTGGCCGTTATCTTGATAGTCCTCGTGACTCGGATTTCGCGGGGGGTCCGTGTATCCCCCGATGTCGCGTCGGGTCAGTTCCTCGCGTCCGTCACACACGAACCACTATTAAACCGAAGCGATAATAACCGAGGCGCGTTGAGTAGAGGCCCGCTGACAAATATTTCGTAAGTTTCCGTACTTGCGTCAATATCTTCGAAGACAACAGAGACCCCCCAAGTCCCGGATTAAATGCGTCACGGAAAAACTTTCCAATGTCATTTAGACTTTTGTTTATCGCAAACAAATGGAAAAGACGCATAAAACCGAATCGACAGTTGCGCGAACGAAGCGAAAAATAAGGGAAGATTTTTTTGAAAGATTCCAACGTCGACGACCCGATTCGGGTTTAGCGAGAAAAATACTCAAAAGTCCTTGGAACAAAATATTTTCGAGGTAAAAAAAATTATTACTTTTGAAATAATTATTAGAAATAAGAATAATGATGAATATTCTTGTGAATAATTGTTGTTGAGATTTTTCGATACGTCGATTCAGCAAATAATTTAATAATTACGATTTCAAAAAGATATGGAATTTTCGAATGATTTTATGTAAAACAAAAAATTAATTATCAATAATTTACGTTGAAACTGACCTCCTGACCGGAAGTTTTCTTAGCCACCATGCTTGCGCCTCTTCGATTGTTTTCACAACAACAATTAAACTCAAACACCGCGATTCGTTTCGAGAATCAAGCTAGTCTCACTTTCATTTCTTATCGAATTCGCTGAATTGCACAACGTATTCCGCCGTTAAGTTTCGTTGCTTCGAAGATCAGCATCGCCCGCCCTCTCTATTTAAGGCTCGGTCAGCTGAGCTCCAACAACCTCACTTTGCCCAGAGGAATCTCAACATAAATAGTACTTTATAACGATTCAATCGGATAGACCAAAATTTGCACCAAATTATTTTTTACATTTATTTTTCGTCCGAAAAAATTCGAGATCGTTGATTTTTCGCGTTTCAATAAATGAACACCATAAAATAAATTTGATTTATCGATAATTATCGACACGTTTATCATCAGCACAATTATCTACAAACTTTTCTTCGCGAGTTAAAAAAATGTTATTATTCGATTAATTATTTACCATTAAGAACTTTTATATCTAATTTTTTCGACAAAAAGAAAGTTAAGTCAATGCTATCGAACGATAGTAATTGGATTGAGTCGAAATAATAAAAATGTGATGCAACGACAATTCGTGGAAGTGTAAACGAGAAAGTTATGAGAACCGCGTCCGCGGAGTTTCCACGAGTGACTGCACGCTGGTGAACAGAGGCGAGCAGTTCCGAGCCCAACGTAGTGTTTATACCTCTTCGCATCGGAACTCCCGAGAGATTCCCGCGGTGGAACGGGGGTCCCCGACCCGAGGCCGAGGAAGTACGACACTGGGGATCGCTTACACCAGCGGCAATAACAGTTGCATCAGGACAGTGGTGTGCATTGGATCATACAGGAAGGCTCGATATAGAAACTCGACCGTCGACCAGAGTGCGAAATGATCCGAGATTTTTTTTTTTCAAAGCAACGTTCGTGGAGATTGAGAAAAATCTTTTTTTTTGCCAAAAAAACCACGCGAATCTAGTTAGAATTTTTTTCGAAATTTCGAAATTTCAAAAAACCGACAACTCCGAAAAAATATTTTTTACAATATTTTTTAGAAAAGATCAAAAAGACAAAAAACAATTAATAAATAATAATAATAATTTAACAATAAATAATTAGTTATTATTATAATTAATGATAATAATCACGAGTAATGTAATTAATAATTATATAATTGATAATTTATTCGTCTGATACGCTCGCTGGATTTTATTCGGTCCATTGAAAATCGAAGGAGTGAAGTATGAAAAACGTTTGTTGCTTGTTTTTCCGCGCTGGTGTTCGACGGAAAAGATCGCGAATAGGCGATAAAACAGGGATAGGCGCGTTCGATGGAAACAAACAAGCTCGCGCTTATCCGATCGGATATAGGAAGACGGAGAGGCAGCGCAAAAACGAGATAATATTCTCCGCGGGGAGCTAATTAGTTGACCAATGGACGAGCTCTCGGCCGAGTCGCGAGTTGCTCCAGATAACCCGAGTCCGCCTCGTACGATCGTTGCATTGCGTGTGCAATTTTTTTCTCTCTCTCTCTCTCCACGAGCCTACGTTTCGTCTGTCGCTGAAAAGACTGAAACAATAAACGTCGCTCGCTTGCAATGTGGAAACGATTGCAAAAAATTTCTCAATCCACGAATTACCGAAAAAAAAATCTTTTTTCGCGACGAATCGTCGCCACTTGCAACAACATTCGAGACTTCCTGCACAGATTACTTTTTGTTTTTCGAACGGCGCTGCATCGACGAGAAAGAACAACAGATTTCGAGCAAATAAAAAAACAGAATTGTGTTTGCACGAGAACGCGCGCCCGATGAATCGATAAGATAGGAGAATCGTCGGATGATCGACGAAAAATTTAACGCGCGAGGCTGTCGCCTTGTCCGACGACGAATATCGACTCGAAAGATCTGACATTGACCGGGACATAGTCGAACCGAACGATAATACGAAGATCCGAGATAGCTCTGAGAATGCGCTAAAACAATCGACTCATCGAGCTTTTCGAATCGTCGAATCGATCTAGAAATTCAAAACAGAGGGTCGATGAACTGATAAAATTCGAAGAACGAACTGCTACTGCACTTAAAAAAAAAAAAACTAAATATAATAAACAATAATTATTATGGTAACTCATTAAAATTACCATTCTGTATTTTAAATTTATCAAAAAAAATTGCAAAATTGCGTTATCTTAGTGTATTAAAAAGCAAACTAAAAAGAGTTCTTTTTAAAAGTGAATTCTTTTTAATTGATAACAATAATAGAGTGAATTGAAAAGAATTCACTAGTTACACTAGTGAATTATACCCCCTTAATTTTTTGACTTTTGATAATTTTTTTTAAAATCTTTTCTATTTACTGGCCAATGCATTTTTTTTATTGGCCACTCCCGCTACTTCTCGAAATTGTGCGAACGAGTTCGATCCAACGCGCGGGCTTTCCGTTTAGCTGTCCTGGCGAACCTTGCTCGACGATCTCTCTCGACCGCATTGCGGAGCCAACATTTTACACAAGGTCGGAAAGTTACATAATTCAAAACAACGGTGTGCCGACGTGCGACACTTTGTCACAAACTTTGCGCCTCAATGATTCAGATAGAAATATGTGTATTGTTGTATTAGTCCAAAGTGAAAACCTGGCTCGTTTGATACACTTCGTATTTTTTATTTTCCTCTTTAATTTTTATCGTATGACGAAAATAAATTTTACTTCGTTTATGAAAAAAAAAACCACTTTAGCATTTTTTTTTCTATTAGTAGAAGACATATTTTTGAAAGGACTTTTCTTTCGTAGTTCTATTAACAATATATCCATACAAACGAGTCAATGAATTAGAGAGTGAAAATACGTTTGCGCGTTATAATGTTTAGCTACCGCAAGATTCGTGGCATTACGCGTGCGACGACTCGCTACGTTCGACGATGCGATATACATATTTGCGTCGTTGTTTTAATTTTGGCATCGACCGCGAGCCGTCTCCGCACGCGAAAGTATCGGCTATTGACTTCGCGAAACGACGCGGGATGACGAGAAAGCGCGTGCCATTGCCTCGAGTCATTTATTTTTATTTTACACGTGGCGCCGATTTATTATTGATGAAATGCATGGCGTTGCGATTGCTCGAACTGCGACTGATAAAAAATAATAATAGAACTGGCCGGTAAAATATAAAAAATCGTCGACCACGAAAAAAGTGGGTGGAAAAAATGAACGAAAAAGATCCGATCTCGCGTTCAGAAAATAGTCGCGATGAAAATTAATCTAAAAATAACATAATGGTCAGTAAAGTATGAAAATTTATCAAACGGTGTAAAAATTGATTTAAAAAAACTAAAACTAGGGAACGGAAGCCAATCGTAAAAAAAAGCAATCTTGCGGCAGACCATTGAGTCCACAATTCTATAAAAACTCATCGTTATCCCAAGGTCAAGGTTTCGCTGTCGTAGAGTTTCGTAATATCGTTACGGTTTCTACTATCGATTCGCTGCATTGGAATTTCCGGGATAAGACAATCCGCATTGTCTATACGTACGGACGAGTTTATATGCGAACATTCGTGTCTCCGGTGCACGCCAGTTCTGGTCGACGGCGATTGGAGGCTCGAAGCTTGCACAACGATACCGTTGTTATGGGCGCGGATTTATTAGAGAGAAAACGATATGTATAGCGCATTATACATGATTCGGAATGAACAATCATGTCGTTTAATTGCCGAATCTTCGGTAACGTCGGTACCAGGCACTTATTCAGATTTTGACGTGACCTTGAAGTCATGCGAATGCAAAGTAGTCGCGTAATGAAATGCCACGCAATTAATTAGGCATTCAACGTCAAATTCACCGACAGGTTGCTTATGAAAATTCAATATTGGGTTGACCACTTAACACGACCAAACAATTAGTTCGCCCTAGGAATATTTTAATAACATACCATCATTGTTATTTAACTTTGTTCATTATTCCGTTAGAAATTTATTTATAGACCATACCCATTCTATCTTTAATCAAGAGACTTGATTTCTTTAATCATTTCTTTTCCAAGAAAATACATGCGATTAGGTATTATTATTGTTCGTTATCGCTCTTGATTGCATTCAACCAAAGGATGGTGATTGAACATTCTCAAGAATATCCTCTCGCATCGGTGTGTTGAAGCAAATGACTACTCGAGGTCTTCTAATTATTTCACCGTTAGCTACATTGTTGCGACATCGGAAATCAACAGTTTTGTTCGCTTCCCGATCTATCGATTTAATTGCAATCGAGGTAGAAATAAATGAAATTGGCTTTGGATGATTAATTCATCGGCGAGAAGGGACGTAGAGATTATGCGCGTTGGAGGAGAGGAAAGAAAAATAGTTTTCCGAGACCGGAAAGGATTGTGAGAATGATAAAGCAGCGAAGTGGGCTTAGTGCCGGAACGACGTCGAGAGTGTGCTGAGCGGAGTGAACGAGATCGAGAGTGAACCAGTGAGGGTTGCGTTGGCTCCGAGTTCCGGTGACCTCGAAACCACGCGCGCCTTCACCTCCTACTTCCCGGCCCCGTTGTTCTCTACTGACGCCGCTGCCGCCGCTTCTGCCGCTGTGCGAACGTCGGCACAGTGCTCGGCGACGCGCCGGGCGACCGACGATTCAGTCGTTGGCATTGGTCGCGTCATTTTCGCGCCGGTGCGATCGGAAGGGCGTAACTGCCGATCACTGGAACGTGGCCAATGACCGGGCGCCCGGGCGAGGCGGCACGAACGATCGATATTCTCCCTCCGCCATTCGTCCACACTCGACGTCGGGGTCGCAAACTGACTGTCTGCATTATCCGAGATACACCTCACCCTTTTTTCCCCGCAATTCCATTATACTTGTCATTCTTTTATATCGATTTAATTTTATTCACTTATAAAATATGTTTTTTTTTTTTTGAGATTCGAAGTTGTGATTTGTTTTCTCGATCGTACTTTAATTTTTTCCTGATTGATACGTTGCTGGTCGCTTATCGGATAGAACTTTTTTCAAGGTATCGAGGATATTTTTTTATTTTTCGATTTTTCTGTAATAATGCAAATATAAAAATATGATGGAAGAAACGAGCAGTTGCGTTCCGTTGGAAAGAACGGGAAAAAATTTGCCCCGCTCGCGATTACCACCAGCCGTAGGTGCTCGTAATCGCGCGTACGTGTTTTTACGACCTTCCACTTGGCGATAAAACCAAGTCGAATGCACTTCGCCGAGGTTCTTCACGCGTTGTTATCTTTCAAAGCCTTTTTTCTTTTTTCATCATTCCTTCATTCGTTCTCTCGAAGTTTCGTGGGTTTCCTTTCTTCAAAAAATGCTCACGTACAAACTTTGTTTAATAATAAACGAGGGTAAAAAAAAGACTTACCAACCTCTTGGCAGGCTGCTCGAACGACAAGCAAGTCCTTCAACATTCCCCACGTATAAATATTTCTCCAAACGTTCACGCACCCACACACGTAAGACGAATCAACAATTTTTCATATATATATATATATATATATATATCTGTATTATATTTTTTCGAACCAATGAAAATTTTAGGAACACAAAAAAAATTCGATTGCAAGATTTAAGTTTCTGGAATTCGATTCGAAGCACTCGCGATGTTTTGTTTGTTTTCTTTTATTTTTTGCTCTGTTTCACGCTATATTTTTTTCTATCGAGTCACTGAACAGCGAGGTCGTGAGGAGCTTTAAAAACACCTTGCGGGACGGAACCTGCCATACTACTGGCGAAGCTGCATTATTTAACCCGCGACGAATGGGGAAACAGTGTTTCCTTCCCATCGACTGCGCGGTTCGCGGTAAACCGTCGCGGTAGCGACATCTGTGGGGAAGAAAGATCCGACAGTTTCCTGGCAAGTGCGGGTCGATTCGTAGCGAAGAGGAAAACCTCGTTCGCACGCTAGTTCCCATGAAACGTGTTCAACTGGTCAAGTTCGTTGTCACGTCGGTATTCATTTGTATTTCAACATAATTCTGATGATTTTCAAAACAATTAAGGAACTTTCTACGATTTCATAGACGTGTTTTTTTTTGTTAAAAGAAAAATCTTCGGAACACTAATTCACTAATTCGTTGATATTATTATATTTATTATTCTATTATTTGTCAACATTTAATTTTTTCATCTAATAAAAAAAAAATCAAAGTTCAAATACTGAGATTTTAGATTTGTCATATATTTCAATAAATTTTTTATAACATTATATTAAAGTTTTTAAACATATTTCATTATATTAAACAGGATGGAACTCGATTTCCGCATTTTTTATTTTTCAAAATTATAGTGGTCTATTTTATTCCAACGGGGACTTTCCTGATCAATTTTCGACAAAGCGTTCCTCACATCGAACGCAGAAGGGTCAAGTATGACATCGACGTCTTCAGGAACTGCAATAAAAAATTGCTCATAAATGCTTGCCCCTGTTTGAATTTTTTTTTTATCAATATTTCTTTATGAAACAAAGCATAAAATTGCAAATGAAGTTTGAATTATTGTTTTTCTTTCAAAAGTGCGAATCAAACTCGCATTCAAAAAAATAAAAATCGAAATTAGAAGTATACATTTTTTTAATTTGAATATTAATTAAATTCGCATATCTCAAGATCATTTCTCTCACCACCGCGAAACTCTCCACGGACATGTTCATCATCCTTCCAGCGGTCAATTGGCAAGGTATGTTACATCGCATTGTCATGAACTGCAAAAGTTTCTGAGCCTTCAACGATAGGCTGTACCAGTATCCGTTTTGTCTGCAAAGCCAAACACGTTTTTCAAATTCGTCTCAATTCCCTTCGATATCCGGCGAGTCGCCCTCGATCGATGACTCACATGCGATCGCCGATGCTTGCACTGTGATCCGTGAAAATTTGCGCGATGTAACTCTCCATGTAGACGTACGCGAGTAAGCCACCGGCGAATGCGACGAATTTCGCCGTTTCTTGGGCATCGTTCGTTCTGGTAACGAGCTGCATCGATTTTTCATGGATTTATCATTTTTATCATTTTCGCTCGATCATTCGAACAATCGTTTCGGTACCTGAAGTCCGGTCATGCTGATCAGCGCAATTCTCAATATGACCGTCGCGAAAAAGCTCCAAGTGTAAGTAGACTCGACCAGTTTCGCGTATCTGATAATCAGGTGAATTTTAATCAACTATTTATTTGTATACAAATAAATAAACTAATAATAACAAATGAATATTAAATTCCCAAAAAAAAATTATAATTCAGTACAATCACGAATTGTTATCGATCAATAATTAATTTTATTTATCAACCAACTTCATGAACGACTCTATAAATATAAATATTGTCCAAACAATCTCACTCGATAGCATCGTTGTGTCTTTCGATGCAACTGATTATGAGATTTTCGAAATTCTCGTTCGTCTCTTCTGTATGATAAACGATCACTTGGGCTTCCGACGACGAGTCGTTTTTACCGATGCGCTCCAACTTTTGTCTGGAATTTTTCGTCGGATGATTACCGATCTTGATCTTCATCGATCCTCGGACTCACCCAACAGCGGCGAATATAGCGCAACTGTGTTGCACGTAGAAAATTAACGCGATGTCGTAGCTTATCGTGACGGTCATCACCATCGACATGCACACGTACGTGTAGACGATAATGTAAAAGTAATATTTTTGCTCGTCGAAGTAATAATAGTAAACGGGAATCGGAAATTTTCCGGGCCGGGAACCATTGCTCGTCGCGAGATCGATGATCTTCGGCACGATCGGCTGAGTCAAATAGACGATTCCGATCGAATACATCGTCACTGTGCGTAATAACGATTAGCACCCGATAAGAAAAAAATTTTTGCTCGACCAACTCTTTTTATACTACAAAAAACAAAAAAAAACTGGGGCTAGAAGTTTTCGACCAATTAAATCGAACGAATAACCAAGACGAAAAATCTTGGATCTTCCAATTGCAGGATCGATTTTTTCCAATTGCATACAAAATGTTGGATCTTCTAATTGCGGGATCGATTTTTTCCAATTGCATACAAAATTTTGGATCTTTCAATTGCGGGATCGATTTTTTCCAATTGCATACAAAATTTTGGATCTTTCAATTGCGGGATTGATTTTTTCCGATTGCATACAAAATCTTGGATCTTCTAATTGCGGGATCGATTTTTTCCAATTGCATACAAAATTTTGGAGCAATTCATAAAATTTGTCGGCTCATTCGTGGATCGTCCTATTGATCTATTAAATCCATTCTACCTGTGTACCTGCGTACACGATTATGAACTTGCTCGCTTGCTCGGCGTATTCGTGAAGTATTTTAACTTCCCGATCGCCGGACCACGTAATCCAATCCGCTTGAATACGATTTAGCATTATTAACATCTGTGCGTACGATAAATTATTGATAATTATCAAAAAATCTTAATCATCGATGAATATTAATTATTTTTCGTCGCGATTGCTTTGCCATTGAAATTCGTGAAAAGAAAACTGACTTACCTTCTCCGAGTTCCATATAAAAGTAAGCAACTTTATCGTGCACCACAGTCCGTAAAACAATGTCAATAGACAATCGACAAGGACGTTCCGATCGTCCATGTATTTAACAACGGCCATTGTCATAGGCAAGACTAGGATGACGCTCAGAATTGTTATAACAACGAGCAAGCTCCGTCTGACGCGAATACTCTGATACGGCCATTGTCCAATGACGGTCATCAAATTTTTCGTCGTTCTGAAATAACGATGGTGAAAGAAATTCATCGTTGAAAGGGATACACCATCGACAAGGGTTTTGAGTCTACTGGTGGGGCAATTTTTTCACTGACCTTAACACGCAAGCCGAGTTTCTCCCTCTCGCCTTTCCGCCCTCATCAATTGCTTGTATTTTGTTGCACGGATTTCCAGTCCAAAGACATCGAGGATTCAAAGCTTGATGGACGTTTAAATTGCGCGTCGACATTAGCGCCGACGATGATTGACGTCCCTTCCAGTCCGCGCTACGTTTAACGATCTCCACTGCAAAAACCCCTTTAATAATTTACTATAAAAAAAAAAAATGCGAAACCTCGAATTTTCTCTTGATATATCACTGAATGCAATATTCTTCTATTGTAGTCGATTGAGGTAAAGCACGATTTTAAATTCTTCTTCGTCTCAGTACGAAGGGCTGTTTTATGTCTGATTTGCATGGGAAAATAGTACGTAGTCGCGCAGTGTATCAAACAGTCTTGTATGGAATCGTATAAAAGAAAGGCTATTCTGCAAGCAGTGCTGTGATACGATTAGGTGTGATTCCGTGATTTCAGATGAAAAAGGCCGATTTATTCATTCCTTATCAATAATAATTACACATATAATAATATATAGCTGTAGAAAAATTTACGATAAAACATCAATAACAATAATTTTTTGATTTTGCAATTTCACTGGAGTCCGTGATTTTATTGTACAATCAGTCGAGATGTTTTCCTTTTTTTTTTCAATGCGTAAAAAGTTCACGTCATACCGATCAACGAGGTATAAATTTACAACCATGCTCTCCTCTACAGCGATCGCAGAACAGTCAAGTATGACATCGACGTCTTCAAGAACTGTAAAAAAAAATAACTCATAGAATTTTTTTTATTAAGAATATTAAAAAAAAAAAAAAGTTTCAAACTCAGGGCGTAAATTAGGGCAAATATGCGCGTGCGCGGTTGTGTCAGCGCGGCAAAGATTCGAAAAGCACATTTTTGAGTCGAACAAACAGTGCGTCGAATTTGTTTCTTGTCAATGAAAATAAATCTTATGCCAAATAATAACGAGCGAAGCCACATTTCTCACCACCGTGAAGCTCTCGACGGATATGTTGAACATTTTGCCAGCCGTCAATTGGCAGGGTATGTTACAACGCATCATCATGAATTGTAGAAGCTTCTGAGCCTTCAGCGATAGCCGGTACCACTGGCCGTTTTGACTGCAAGGCAAAAAAATTTTGAAAGTCAAATTTATTTATCTTTTATTTAACTCTCAATCGATCCCTCACATGCAGTGTCGAACGCTAATGCTGTGATCCATGAAAATTTGAGCGACGTAACTCTCCATGTAGACGTAAGAAAGTAAACCACCGGCGAATGCTACGAATTTCGCCGTTTCTTCGGGTTCGTTCGTTCTCGTAACGAGCTGTAATGATTGTTCTTCTTATTTTTGTTCCTGTTTCGCGTAACTGTTTGATGAACCGTTTCGTTACCTGAAGTCCGGTCATGGTGATGATCACAATTCTCAACATAATCGTCACCAAGAAACTCCAAGTGTAAGTCGACTCGACTAGTTTCGCGTATCTGACAATTAGGCGAATTTTAATTGTATGTCATTTTGCAATTAGTAATGAATTTAATCATACTAAACTAGAATACAAAAAAAATATAGTGAAGGTCCTCTTTTCTTAACTCCACTCAATCGAATTCGCTAAACCGAATTTCTCCTATGTTCGTTTAGGGGAGAGCGGGGCAAAATGGCATACCGGGGCAAAATGGTCAAATAAAGCCCTCCGTATGATAGAATTAGGGCAAAGTGGGACAAGAGAAAGTCCTATCGAAGTAGATTTTTTCGCTGTCCCATTCTGCTCTAATACCATTCTGCCCTGGTCCCATTGGGCGTGAATACCATTTTGCCCCGGTATGCCGTTTTGCCCCGCTCTCCCCTACCTCACTCCGAATCTTGGAAGATACAGAATAGCGAATGTGTCCATTCCCGACGAGTTAAGAAAAGAGGGCTTTGCTATACCATCAAACATTCATTGAATATAAATATCGTTAACTGTTTAATGTGATAAATCCGTATAAACACATATTCCAAACGATCTTACTCTATGGCATTGTTGTGTCTTTTGATGCAATCGATTATGAGGTATTCGAAATGTCTGTTAATTTTTTTTGCACGATAAACGTTATCTTCCGTTTCCAGCGTTGCATCGTTACCGATGCGCTCCAATTTGTGTCTGGAATGTTTTTCGTTATATTTCACAGCGACGAATGATTTCTTGATCTTCGATCGCTCTCAGACTGACCCAACGGCGGCAAATATGGCGCAGCTGTGTTGCACGTAAAAAATCAACGTAATGGCGTAGCTTGTCATGATCGTAATGACCAACGAGCCGCACACGTACGTGCAGACGATGATGTGAAAATAATATTTCTGCTCGTCGAAGTAATAGTAATGAACCGGAAATGGAAACGCTCCGGGCATGGAACCGTTGTTCGTCGCTAGATCGATGATCTTCGGCACGATCGGCTGAGTCAGATAGACGAATCCAGCGGAATACATCATAACTGTACGTAATATCGATTGTTATTTCACCGGAGTTATTAAAATTATTGCTCGGACTATTAAAAAAAAAGTACATTCCACATTTAGAAGTTTTTACGGATAAATTATTTTTACTCTGGATTAAATGTTGTTTTACAGTAAACTCAACGAAGATTCTAGGATTTACATTAATTTTATTAGCAATTCTAAAGTGAATTGCTCAATTACATTGAATCGTCAGCCTTTCTCTTCTCAAGTTGTGTTAATTCAACTTTCGAAGTATTATTACAAAAAATTACAAAAAAATCAGAAATTATCGGTATAACGAGGAAGGAGCGACAGTACAAAATTTCTGATCAATTGTGCATGTGTGTACCTGTGTATAACGTTATAAACTTTTTTGCTTGCTCGGCGTATTCGTGAAGAATTCGAACTTCTTGATCGTCAGACCACGTTATCCAATCCATATGAATACGATTTAGCATCATTAGCATCTGTGCGTGTAACAAAATTTTGAATATATTGATTCAAGATATAAATAACTAAAATGTAATATAGCAATAATAATAATCATAATAATACTGATATGATTAAATATTGAAACAAAAAAAAAACAAAAATTATTTTTTGAAACGATTATTTTACCATTGCGACCCGCGAGAAGAAGAACAACTGACCTTCTTCGAGTTCCACATAAAGGTAGTGAACTTTATGATGCACCATACAACGTAAAAAAGTGTCACTAGACAATCAATAAGAACGTTTCGATCGTCTGTGTATTTGACAACGGCCATTATCATAGGCAAGACTTGAACGATGCTGAGAATTACAATAACAACGACAAAGCCCCGTCTGACGCGAGTACTCTGATACGGCCATTGTCCGATGACAGTCAACAAATTTTTCGTTATTCTGAAATAACGATGTTGAAAAAAGTTCATCGTCAACCGATGCACCATCGTCGAGGGTTTTGACATTACTGATCGGGTTATTTTTCTCACAAACCTTAGCGCGCAAGCCGAGTCCTTTCCCTCCTCCTTTTTCCCTCTCCAAGAGTTTCAATTGTTTCTATTTTGTTGCGAGGGTTCCAAATCCAACAATGTCAAGGGTTCGAGACTTGATGGACATTTCAATTACGCGTCGACATCGACGCCGAGAATGATTGACATGCCTTCCAGGTCCCCTATCATCAGTGCTACGTTCACCGGACTCTACTGCAAAAATCCCCTTAATAATTCATGAAAAAAAAAATAATGTGCGAAAACTCGGATCTTCTCTTGATATATCACTGGATGCAATATTCTTCTATTGTAGCCAATCGAGGTATAGCACGCTTTAAAATTCTCCTTCGTGTGAGTACGAAGGGTTGCTTTACGTCTGATTTGCACGGGAAAATAGTACGTAGTCGCGAAGTGTATCAAACAGTCTTGTATCGAACCGTGTAAAAGAAAAAAAAGTTGTTCTGCAAGCAGTACTGTGATGCGATCAGTTGCGATTCCGTAATTTCCGGTGAAAAGCGCGATTTATCCTTTCCTTATCAGTAACAATTACGATTATATATAACTGTAGACCAACTAATGATAATACATTATTAATAATGATGATAATTTCATGATTTCACCGGAGTATAGGATTTTATTTTTTAATCGGTAGCACTTTTTGCTCGACGTTTTGGATTTTTTTTAGTCAATTTTCAAAGAGTTTACTCAATACCGATCCAAGAGTAGCGTATAAATTTACGATTATGCCCCGTTTTTTTACATTGAACGCAGAACAGTCAAGTATGACATCGATGTCTTCAGAAACTGTAACAAAAAATGATTCATAGATTCTTACTTTTTTTTTAATTAACAATCTTCTTTACAGATTTTTTTAAATTGTATCTAAAAAATATATACGGAAGTATGTTTGCATCAGAGCAACGAAAATACGCAAAGAAAATTTTTACGAATTAGAACAAAAAGTGCGTTTAGTTTCTTTCTGGCCGATGAAAAAAGTCTTATGACAAATCCCATGCGATTGATTGCCGACACTTGTTTTCCGACTACTTAAAAAAAGTGAACTATCAAGCAAAAACTTATCACGTGCATCGAGTCAAATACTTCTTATTTCACTCAAATTTCGATGCAACATGTGTTGCCTTTTTTCAAATAAAATGACAATCGTTTTTTATTTTCTTTTAGTAACGCAATCGAAATTTTCATTTTTTATTTTTGTTCATACGAAAATCCAGCGCAAATGCCAGAGTAACTTGGTGTAGGGGAGAGCGGGGCAAAATGGCATACCGGGGCAAAATGGTACGAAATGGTCAAATAAAGTCTCCCGCACGATAGAATTAGGGCAAACTGGGACAAGAGAAAGTCCCATCGTCGTAGATTTTTTTGCCGTCCCATTTTGCCCCAATACCATTCTGCCCATGGTCCCATTGTGGGTGAATACCATTTTGCCCCGGTATGCCGTTTTGCCCCGCTCTCGCCTACGAAATAATAATGAAAGAAGCCGCATTTCTCACCACCATGAAACTTTCGACGGACATATTGAACATTCTTCCAGCCGTCAATTGGCAGGGTATGTTACAACGCATCATCATGAATTGCAAAAGTTTCTGAGCCTTCAACGATAAGCTGTACCACTGACCGTTTTGTCTGCAAAGCAAAAATCACATCTATCAGCATTGTATTTTGCTCTCTACGAAAATCGTCTTTGATCGATCACGTACATGCAATATCGAACGGTAATACTGTGATCCATGAAAATTTGAGCGACGTAACTCTCCATGTAGACGTAGCAGAGTAAACCACCGGCGAATGCTATGAATTTCGCTGCTTCTTCGGGTTCGTTCGGTCGCGCAACGAGCTGGATCGATTTTTTCATTTACTTTCTTTTCTCGTTCAATTGACCGTTCGACGAATCGTTTCGTTACCTGAAGTCCGGTCATGGTGATGATCGCAACTCTCAACATTATCGTCACGAAGAAACTCCAAGTATAAGTCGACTCGACCAGTTTCGCGTATCTGACAATTAGGTAAATTTTGAATAAATATTAAAATATAAATCACTGTAAATCATTCTATGATAAGTAATCAATCAAATCAATACTAAAATACAAATGAAATACGATCAAATATTTATTGTATAAATATGTATATATTTTCCAAATCTTACTCGATGGCGTCGTTGTGTCTTTCGATGCAATCGATTATAAGATATTCAACATTTCTGTTCATTCGCTCTGCATGAAAAACGGTCTGTTCCGTTTCCGACGTTGCGCCATTATTACCGATGCACTCCAATTTGTGTCTGGAATTTTTTTCGTTATATTTCACAGCGACGAATGATTTCTTGATCTTCGAACGCTCTCAGACTGACCCAACGGCGGCAAATATGGCGCAGCTGTGTTGCACGTAAAAAATCAACGTAATGGCGTAGCTTATCATGATCGTAACGACCATCGATATGCACACATACGTGCAGACGATAATGTGAAAATAATATTTCTGCTCGTCGAAGTAGTAATAGTCAACCGGAAACGGAAACGCTCCGGGCATGGAACCGTTGTTCGTCACGATATCGACGATCTTCGGCACGATCGGCTGGGTCAGATAGACGAATCCAGCGGAATACATCATAACTGTATGTAATATCGATCGTAAAATCATTTGCTCGAACTATGTTTGAAAAAAAAAAACAATTTTTCATGCGCTGGTACTGGAAGTTTTCACGGATAAATCGCTGTTGCTCTGGATTAAACGTTATTTTGCAATAAACTTATTGTTCATTATAGGATATAAACTACTTTTATTAGTAATTCTGAAGTGAATTGCTTGAGATATTTTAATGGTTTTCAATATATCGTAGATTTATTTTTCGCGACAGCTATACATTTACTCTAATGCACCGGTTTATGTATAAAAACTTTCAATATCAGTTGTATTGAATCGCCAGCAATTTTTTTTCTAGGTAATTCAGCTATCGAATTATACTTCCGAAAAATGGTAAACGCTTGATTTGTACAGTATTGTAATCAATGATCTATTCAAGTAGTCTATCAGTAGTCTATTGAATCAATTGCGCAAGTGTGCACCTGTGTATAATATTATGAACTTTTTTGCTTGCTCGGCGTATTCGTGGAGAATTTGAACTTCTCGATCGTCGGACCACGTCATCCAATCCATATGAATGCGATTTAGCATCATTAACATCTGTGCGTGCAACAAAATGTTGAATTTATTCATTCAATTTATTGATTATTGAAATATAATGATAAAAATAATATTCATTAATTTTTCAATTTTTGATAATATGAATCAACATTAAAACACCTTTGTTACTGATATACAGTACAACCACCCCTGTTTTCTTAACTCCACTGAAACTATCGCTATCGGTACTTCACCTACAGTCCCGCTTTTGGGCAGTTGCAGTGGAATGAACGGACATCCGTGAAATTCAGTTACGAGGACGTGAAATACCACGGTCGGTAACAAAAACTCTAAAGAACTCTTTTCGGACATACTGTTATTTACAGCGTAAAAAAAGTCTTATCGTATGCAGACATCATCATACAATACGATAAGATCCTTCGTCAAGCTGTAAAAGCCATTAAGTCATGTGTGTGAAGTTGGCATATCAAAAGTCAGCATATCAAAAATAAAGTGGAGTTCCCTTCGCATGCAACCGAGTTCTATAGTTCTAGACAGTTTTTAACAATAGTTCTCCCAATTTGACCCCTTAAACCGGGTATAGACATATGATATGCTAACTTCCTGTAGCATATCATTTTCACAAAAAACTGTAATCTTACAGATTTTAACGAGCCCGATAGTTCTGTACATAGCACAATAATAGTTCTACCCTTAAACATTAAAAAAAATATTTAATTCTATCAAACGAACATGTATCAGCACCTCGCTACAACGATCCAATACCGTCCGAGGGTTTTCTTAATAAATCCAGTAGGTGAGAGGTCTAGCAGATATTCGAGTTCTACTACTCAATGTGAAAAACATATAAAAAATGATTCCGTGCATATCAAATATACAATTGGGATATGCTGGCTCGAAGAGGCGAGTTCTCGCCTTTCTCGCGATTCTTAACGATAGTTCTCGCCTTTATCGATAATCTTGAACATAGTTCTAGCCGCTGAGAGTAGCGAACATTTTTAAAAAAATATTTCGGAGCATACCAAACATACAATTGTGATATGCTGGCTCGGAGAGGCGAGTTCTCGCTATACTCATGATTCTGAATGATAGTTCTATTCTTTATCGATAATCTTGAACAAAGTTCTAGCCGCTGAGACTCGCGAAAAAAAAAAAAAATATTTTCGAGCATATCGAGCATGGAACTGTGATATGCTGGCTCGCAGACGCGCGTTCTTGCCTTACTCGCGATTCTAAACGATAGTTCTAGCCTTTATCGATAATTTTAAACAGAGTTCTAGCCGCTGAGACTCGCGAAATTAGAAAAAAAAATATTTCGGAGCATACCAAACATACAATTGTGATATGCTGGCTCGCAAAGGCGAGTTCTCGCCTTACTTTCGATTCTAAATGATAGTTCTAGACTTTATCGATGATCTTGAACAGAGTTCTAGCCGCTGAGACTCGTGAAATTTTTTGAAAAAATATTTTCGAGCATATCAAGCGTGCGATTGTGATGTGCTGGCTCGGAGAGGCGAGTTCTCGCCATACTCGTGATTCTAAATGATAGTTCTAACGTTCATCGATAATCTTGAACAGAGTTCTAGCCGCTGAGAGTCGCGAACATTAAAAAAAAATATTTCGGAGCATACCAAACATAGAATTGTGATATGCTGGCTCGGAGAGGCGAGTTCTCGCCATACTCGCGATTCTAAACGATAGTTCTAGCTATCGTCGATAATTTTGAACAGAGTTCTAGCCGCTGAGACTCGCGAAATTAAGAAATAAAAATATTTCCGAGCATACCAAACATACAATTGTGATATGCTGGCTCGGAGAGGCGAGTTCTCGCCATACTCGCGATTCTAAACGATAGTTCTGGCTATCGTCGATAATTTTGAACAGAGTTCTAGCCGCTGAGACTCGCGAAATTAAGAAATGAAAATATTTCCGAGCATACCAAACATACAATTGTGATATGCTGGCTCGCAGACGCGAGTTCTCGACTTACTCGCGATTCTAAACGATAGTTCTAGCCTTTATCGATCATTTTGAACAGAGTTCTAGCCGCTTAGAGTTGCGAACAATAAAAAAAAAATATTTCGGAGCATACCAAACATACAATTGTGATATGCTGGCTCGGATAGGCGAGTTCTCGCCATACTCGCGATTCTAAACGATAGTTCTAGCTATCGTCGATAATTTTGAACAGAGTTCTAGCCGCTGAGACTCGCGAAATTGAGAAATAAAAATATTTCCGAGCATACCAAACATACAATTGTGATATGCTGGCTCGGAGAGGCGAGTTCTCGCCATACTCGCGATTCTAAACGATAGTTCTAGCTATCGTCGATAATTTTGAACAGAGTTCTAGCCGCTGAGACTCGCGAAATTAAGAAATAAAAATATTTCCGAGCATACCAAACATACAATTGTGATATGCTGGCTCGGAGAGGCGAGTTCTCGCCATACTCGCGATTCTAAACGATAGTTCTAGCTATCGTCGATAATTTTGAACAGAGTTCTAGCCGCTGAGACTCGCGAAATTAAGAAATAAAAATATTTCCGAGCATACCAAACATACAATTGTGATATGCTGGCTCGCAGACGCGAGTTCTCGACTTACTCGCGATTCTAAACGATAGTTCTAGCCTTTATCGATCATTTTGAACAGAGTTCTAGCCGCTTAGAGTTGCGAACAATAAAAAAAAAAATATTTCGGAGCATACCAAACATACAATTGTGATATGCTGGCTCGGATAGGCGAGTTCTCGCCATACTCGCGATTCTAAACGATAGTTCTAGCTATCGTCGATAATTTTGAACAGAGTTCTAGCCGCTGAGACTCGCGAAATTGAGAAATAAAAATATTTCCGAGCATACCAAACATACAATTGTGATATGCTGGCTCGCAGACGCGAGTTCTCGACTTACTCGCGATTCTAAACGATAGTTCTAGCCTTTATCGATAATTTTGAACATAGTTCTAGCCGCTTAGAGTTGCGAACATTAAAAAAAAAATATTTCGGAGCATACCAAACATACAATTGTGATATGCTGGCTCGAAAAGGCGAGTTCTCGCCTTACTTGTGATTCTTAATGATAGTTCTAGCCTTCATCGATAATCTTGAACAGAGTTCTAGCCGCTGAGAGTCGGGAACATTTTTAAAAAAATATTGCCGAGCATACCAAACATACAATTGTGATATGCTGGCGCGCAGACGCGAGTTCTCGCCTTACTTGTGACTCTAAATGATAGTTCTAACCTTCATCGATAATCTTGAACAGAGTTCTAGCCGCTGAGAGCCGCGAATATTTTTTAAAAAATATTTTGGAGCATACCAAACATACAATTGTGATATGCTGGCTCGAAAAAGCGAGTTCTCCCCGTACTTGTTATTCCAAATGATAGTTCTAGCCTTCATCGATAATCTTGAACAGAGTTCTAGTCGTTGAGACTCGTGAAATAGAAAAAAAAAATATTTTCGAGCATATCAAGCGGGCGATTGTGATATGCTGGCTCGCAGACGCGAGTTCTCGCCTTACTTGTGATTCTAAATGATAGTTCTAACCTTCATCGATAATCTTGAACAGAGTTCTAGCCGCTGAGAGCCGCGAATATTTTTAAAAAAATATTTCGGAGCATACCAAACATACAATTGTGATATGCTGGCTCGGAGAGGCGAGTTCTCGTCATACTCGCGATTCTAAACGATAGTTCTAGCTATCGTCGATAATTTTGAACAGAGTTCTAGCCGCTGAGACTCGCGAAATTAAGAAATAAAAATATTTCCGAGCATACCAAACATACAATTGTGATATGCTGGCTCGGAGAGGCGAGTTCTCGCCATACTCGCGATTCTAAACGATAGTTCTAGCTATCGTCGATAATTTTGAACAGAGTTCTAGCCGCTGAGACTCGCGAAATTAAGAAATAAAAATATTTCCGAGCATACCAAACATACAATTGTGATATGCTGGCTCGCAGACGCGAGTTCTCGACTTACTCGCGATTCTAAACGATAGTTCTAGCCTTTATCGATCATTTTGAACAGAGTTCTAGCCGCTTAGAGTTGCGAACAATAAAAAAAAAATATTTCGGAGCATACCAAACATACAATTGTGATATGCTGGCTCGGATAGGCGAGTTCTCGCCATACTCGCGATTCTAAACGATAGTTCTAGCTATCGTCGATAATTTTGAACAGAGTTCTAGCCGCTGAGACTCGCGAAATTGAGAAATAAAAATATTTCCGAGCATACCAAACATACAATTGTGATATGCTGGCTCGCAGACGCGAGTTCTCGACTTACTCGCGATTCTAAACGATAGTTCTAGCCTTTATCGATAATTTTGAACATAGTTCTAGCCGCTTAGAGTTGCGAACATTAAAAAAAAAATATTTCGGAGCATACCAAACATACAATTGTGATATGCTGGCTCGAAAAGGCGAGTTCTCGCCATACTCGCGATTCTAAACGATAGTTCTAGCTATCGTCGATAATTTTGAACAGAGTTCTAGCCGCTGAGACTCGCGAAATTGAGAAATAAAAATATTTCCGAGCATATCAAGCGGGCGATTGTGATATGCTGGCTCGCAGACGCGAGTTCTCGCCTTACTTGTGATTCTAAATGATAGTTCTAACCTTCATCGATAATCTTGAACAGAGTTCTAGCCGCTGAGAGCCGCGAATATTTTTAAAAAAATATTTCGGAGCATACCAAACATACAATTGTGATATGCTGGCTCGGAGAGGCGAGTTCTCGTCATACTCGCGATTCTAAACGATAGTTCTAGCTATCGTCGATAATTTTGAACAGAGTTCTAGCCGCTGAGACTCGCGAAATTAAGAAATAAAAATATTTCCGAGCATACCAAACATACAATTGTGATATGCTGGCTCGGAGAGGCGAGTTCTCGCCATACTCGCGATTCTAAACGATAGTTCTAGCTATCGTCGATAATTTTGAACAGAGTTCTAGCCGCTGAGACTCGCGAAATTAAGAAATAAAAATATTTCCGAGCATACCAAACATACAATTGTGATATGCTGGCTCGCAGACGCGAGTTCTCGACTTACTCGCGATTCTAAACGATAGTTCTAGCCTTTATCGATCATTTTGAACGGAGTTCTAGCCGCTTAGAGTTGCGAACAATAAAAAAAAAATATTTCGGAGCATACCAAACATACAATTGTGATATGCTGGCTCGAAAAGGCGAGTTCTCCCCGTACTTGTTATTCCAAATGATAGTTCTAGCCTTCATCGATAATCTTGAACAGAGTTCTAGTCGTTGAGACTCGTGAAATAGAAAAAAAAAATATTTTCGAGCATATCAAGCGGGCGATTGTGATATGCTGGCTCGCAGACGCGAGTTCTCGCCTTACTTGTGATTCTAAATGATAGTTCTAACCTTCATCGATAATCTTGAACAGAGTTCTAGCCGCTGAGAGCCGCGAATATTTTTAAAAAAATATTTCGGAGCATACCAAACATACAATTGTGATATGCTGGCTCGGAGAGGCGAGTTCTCGTCATACTCGCGATTCTAAACGATAGTTCTAGCTATCGTCGATAATTTTGAACAGAGTTCTAGCCGCTGAGACTCGCGAAATTAAGAAATAAAAATATTTCCGAGCATACCAAACATACAATTGTGATATGCTGGCTCGCAGACGCGAGTTCTCGACTTACTCGCGATTCTAAACGATAGTTCTAGCCTTTATCGATCATTTTGAACAGAGTTCTAGCCGCTTAGAGTTGCGAACAATAAAAAAAAAATATTTCGGAGCATACCAAACATACAATTGTGATATGCTGGCTCGGATAGGCGAGTTCACGCCATACTCGCGATTCTAAACGATAGTTCTAGCTATCGTCGATAATTTTGAACAGAGTTCTAGCCGCTGAGACTCGCGAAATTGAGAAATAAAAATATTTCCGAGCATACCAAACATACAATTGTGATATGCTGGCTCGCAGACGCGAGTTCTTGACTTACTCGCGATTCTAAACGATAGTTCTAGCCTTTATCGATAATTTTGAACATAGTTCTAGCCGCTTAGAGTTGCGAACATTAAAAAAAAAATATTTCGGAGCATACCAAACATACAATTGTGATATGCTGGCTCGAAAAGGCGAGTTCTCGCCTTACTTGTGATTCTTAATGATAGTTCTAGCCTTCATCGATAATCTTGAACAGAGTTCTAGCCGCTGAGAGTCGGGAACATTTTTAAAAAAATATTGCCGAGCATACCAAACATACAATTGTGATATGCTGGCGCGCAGACGCGAGTTCTCGCCTTACTTGTGACTCTAAATGATAGTTCTAACCTTCATCGATAATCTTGAACAGAGTTCTAGCCGCTGAGAGCCGCGAATATTTTTTAAAAAATATTTCGGAGCATACCAAACATACAATTGTGATATGCTGGCTCGAAAAGGCGAGTTCTCCCCGTACTTGTTATTCCAAATGATAGTTCTAGCCTTCATCGATAATCTTGAACAGAGTTCTAGTCGTTGAGACTCGTGAAATAGAAAAAAAAAATATTTTCGAGCATATCAAGCGGGCGAT
The DNA here is from genome assembly GCA_963924025.1 of Ischnus inquisitorius. Taxonomy (NCBI): domain Eukaryota; kingdom Metazoa; phylum Arthropoda; class Insecta; order Hymenoptera; family Ichneumonidae; genus Ischnus; species Ischnus inquisitorius. The sequence continues at coordinate 1,401,156 of OZ001243.1, read as the reverse complement.
TGTGATATGCTGGCTCGCAGACGCGAGTTCTCGCCTTACTTGTGATTCTAAATGATAGTTCTAACCTTCATCGATAATCTTGAACAGAGTTCTAGCCGCTGAGAGCCGCGAATATTTTTAAAAAAATATTTCGGAGCATACCAAACATACAATTGTGATATGCTGGCTCGGAGAGGCGAGTTCTCGTCATACTCGCGATTCTAAACGATAGTTCTAGCTATCGTCGATCATTTTGAACAGAGTTCTAGCCGCTGAGACTCGCGAAATTAAGAAATAAAAATATTTCCGAGCATACCAAACATACAATTGTGATATGCTGGCTCGGAGAGGCGAGTTCTCGCCATACTCGCGATTCTAAACGATAGTTCTAGCTATCGTCGATAATTTTGAACAGAGTTCTAGCCGCTGAGACTCGCGAAATTAAGAAATAAAAATATTTCCGAGCATACCAAACATACAATTGTGATATGCTGGCTCGCAGACGCGAGTTCTCGACTTACTCGCGATTCTAAACGATAGTTCTAGCCTTTATCGATCATTTTGAACAGAGTTCTAGCCGCTTAGAGTTGCGAACAATAAAAAAAAAATATTTCGGAGCATACCAAACATACAATTGTGATATGCTGGCTCGGATAGGCGAGTTCACGCCATACTCGCGATTCTAAACGATAGTTCTAGCTATCGTCGATAATTTTGAACAGAGTTCTAGCCGCTGAGACTCGCGAAATTGAGAAATAAAAATATTTCCGAGCATACCAAACATACAATTGTGATATGCTGGCTCGCAGACGCGAGTTCTCGACTTACTCGCGATTCTAAACGATAGTTCTAGCTTTTATCGATCATTTTGAACAGAGTTCTAGCCGCTTAGAGTTGAGAACATGAAAAAAAAAATTTTCGGAGCATACCAAACATACAATTGTGATATGCTGGCTCGAAAAGGCGAGTTCTCGCCTTACTTGTGATTCTTAATGATAGTTCTAGCCTTCATCGATAATCTTGAACAGACTTCTAGCCGCTGAGAGTCGGGAACATTTTTAAAAAAATATTGCCGAGCATACCAAACATACAATTGTGATATGCTGGCGCGCAGACGCGAGTTCTCGCCTTACTTGTGACTCTAAATGATAGTTCTAACCTTCATCGATAATCTTGAACAGAGTTCTAGCCGCTTAGAGTCGCGAACATTAAAAAAAAATATTTCGGAGCATACCAAACATACAATTGTGATATGCTGGCTCGGAGAGGCGAGTTCTCGCCATACTCGCGATTCTAAACGATAGTTCTAGCTATCGTCGATAATTTTGAACAGAGTTCTAGCCGCTGAGACTCGCGGAATTAAGAAATAAAAATATTTCCGAGCATACCAAACATACAATTGTGATATGCTGGCTCGCAGACGCGAGTTCTCGACTTACTCGCGATTCTAAACGATAGTTCTAGCCTTTATCGATCATTTTGAACAGAGTTCTAGCCGCTTAGAGTTGCGAACATAAAAAAAAAATATTTCGGAGCATACCAAACATACAATTGTGATATGCTGGCTCGCAGACGCCAGTTCTCGTCTTACTCGCCATTCTAAACGATAGTTCCAGTCTTTATCGATAATCTTGAACAGAGTTCTAGCCGCTGAGACTCGCGAATTTTTTTTAAATATTTTCGAGCATATCACGCATGCGATTGTGATACGCTGGCTCGCAGACGTCTGTTCTCGTCTTACTCGCGATTCTAAACGATAGTTCTATCCTTTATCGATAATTTTGAGCAGAGTTCTAGCCGCTGAGAATCGCGAACATTTTTGAAAAAATAATTCGAAGCATATCAAACATACAATTGTGATATGCTGGCGCGCAGACGCCAGTTCTCTTCTTACTCGCGATTCTAAACGATAGCTATAGCCTTTATCGATAAGCTTGAACAGAGTTCTAGCTACTGAGAGTCGCGAAATAAGTTATACCCTTGAACAACAAAAAATTGTATATGATGCCAGCAGAGAAAGTGCGTTTTTCCAAACAATGTGAAACTTGATGCCCGAGCGAAGGAAGGCTAGAACTCTGTTCAAAATTGTCGACGATAGCTAGAACTATCGTTTAGAATCGCGAGTATGACGAGAACTCGCCTCTCCGAGCCAGCACATCACAATTGTATGTTTGGTATGCTCCGAAATATTTTTTTTAAAATATTCGCGGCTCTCAGCGGCTAGAACTCTGTTCAAGATTATCGATGAAGGTTAGAACTATCATTTAGAATCACAAGTAAGGCGAAAACTCGCCTTTTCGAGCCAGCATATCACAATTGTATGTTCGGTATGCTCCGAAATATTTTTTTTTTTATGTTCGCAACTCTAAGCGGCTAGAACTCTGTTTAAGATTATCGATGAAGGTTAGAACTATCATTTAGAGTCACAAGTAAGGCGAGAACTCGCGTCTGCGCGCCAGCATATCACAATTGTATGTTTGGTATGCTCGGCAATATTTTTTTAAAAATGTTCCCGACTCTCAGCTGCTAGAACTCTGTTCAAGATTATCGATGAAGGCTAGAACTATCGTTAAGAATCGCGAGTAAGGCGAGAACTCGCGTATGCGAGCCAGCATATCACAATCGCCAGCTTGATATGCTCGAAAATATTTTTTTTTTCTATTTCACGAGTCTCAACGACTAGAACTCTGTTCAAGATTATCGATTAAGGCTAGAACTATCATTTGGAATAACAAGTACGGCGAGAACTCGCCTTTTCGAGCCAGCATATCACAATTGTATGTTTGGTATGCTCCGAAATATTTTTTTTTTAATATTCGCGGCTCTCAGCGGCTAGAACTCTGTTCAAGATTATCGATGAAGGTTACAACTATCATTTAGAATCACAAGTAAGGCGAGAACTCGCGTCTGCGAGCCAGCATATCACAATCGCCCGCTTGATATGCTCGAAAATATTTTTTTTTTCTATTTCACGAGACTCAACGACTAGAACTCTGTTCAAGATTATCGATGAAGGCTAGAACTATCATTTGGAATAACAAGTACGGCGAGAACTCGCCTTTTCGAGCCAGCATATCACAATTGTATGTTTGGTATGCTCCGAAATATTTTTTTTTTAATGTTCGCAACTCTAAGCGGCTAGAACTCTGTTCAAGATTATCGATGAAGGTTAGAACTATCATTTAGAGTCACAAGTATGGCGAGAACTCGCCTCTCCGAGCCAGCATATCACAATTGTATGTTTGGTATGCTCCGAAATATTTTTTTTTAATGTTCGCGACTCTCAGCGGCTAGAACTCTGTTCAAAATTGTCGACGATAGCTAGAACTATCGTTTAGAATCGCGAGTATGACGAGAACTCGCCTCTCCGAGCCAGCATATCACAATTGTATGTTTGGTATGCTCCGAAATATTTTTTTAACAATATTCGCGGCTCTCAGCGGCTAGAACTCTGTTCAAGATTATCGATGAAGGTTAGAACTATCATTTAGAATCACAAGTAAGGCGAGAACTCGCGTATGCGAGCTAGCATATCACAATCGCCCGCTTGATATGCTCGAAAATATTTTTTTTTTCTATTTCACGAGTCTCAACGACTAGAACTCTGTTCAAGATTATCGATGAAGGCTAGAACTATCATTTGGAATAACAAGTACGGCGAGAACTCGCCTTTTCGAGCCAGCATATCACAATTGTATGTTTGGTATGCTCCGAAATATTTTTTTTTAAATATTCGCGGCTCTCAGCGGCTAGAACTCTGTTCAAGATTATCGATGAAGATTAGAACTATCATTTAGAATCACAAGTAAGGCGAGAACTCGCGTCTGCGAGCCAGCATATCACAATCGCCCGCTTGATATGCTCGAAAATATTTTTTTTTTCTATTTCACGAGACTCAACGACTAGAACTCTATTCAAGATTATCGATGAAGGCTAGAACTATCATTTGGAATAACAAGTACGGCGAGAACTCGCCTTTTCGAGCCAGCATATCACAATTGTATGTTTGGTATGCTCCGAAATATTTTTTTTTTAATGTTCGCAACTCTAAGCGGCTAGAACTCTGTTCAAGATTATCGATGAAGGTTAGAACTATCATTTAGAGTCACAAGTAAGGCGAGAACTCGCGTCTGCGCGCCAGCATATCACAATTGTATGTTTAGTATGCTCGGCAATATTTTTTTAAAAATGTTCCCGACTCTCAGCGGCTAGAACTCTGTTCAAGATTATCGATGAAGGCTAGAACTATCATTAAGAATCACAAGTAAGGCGAGAACTCGCCTTTTCGAGCCAGCATATCACAATTGTATGTTTGGTATGCTCCGAAAATTTTTTTTTTTATGTTCGCAACTCTAAGCGGCTAGAACTCTGTTCAAAATGATCGATAAAGGCTAGAACTATCGTTTAGAATCGCGAGTAAGTCGAGAACTCGCGTCTGCGAGCCAGCATATCACAATTGTATGTTTGGTATGCTCGGAAATATTTTTATTTCTTAATTTCGCGAGTCTCAGCGGCTAGAACTCTGTTCAAAATGATCGATAAAGGCTAGAACTATCGTTTAGAATCGCAAGTATGGCGAGAACTCGCCTCTCCGAGCCAGCATATTACAATTGTATGTTTGGTATGCTCCGAAATATTTTTTTTTAATGTTCGCGACTCTCAGCGGCTAGAACTCTGTTTAAAATGATCGATAAAGGCTAGAACTATCGTTTAGAATCGCGAGTAAGGCAAGAACGCGCGTCTGCGAGCCAGCATATCACAGTTCCATGCTCGATATGCTCGAAAATATTTTTTTTTAATTTCGCGAGTCTCAGCGGCTAGAACTTTGTTTAAAATTATCGATAAAGGCTAGAACTATCGTTTAGAATCGCGAGTAAGGCAAGAACGCGCGTCTGCGAGCCAGCATATCACAGTTCCATGCTCGATATGCTCGAAAATATTTTTTTTTAATTTCGCGAGTCTCAGCGGCTAGAACTTTGTTCAAGATTATCGATAAAGAATAGAACTATCATTCAGAATCATGAGTATAGCGAGAACTCGCCTCTCCGAGCCAGCATATCACAATTGTATGTTTGGTATGCTCCGAAATATTTTTTTAAAAATGTTCGCTACTCTCAGCGGCTAGAACTCTGTTCAAGATTATCGATGAAGGCTAGAACTATCGTTAAGAATCGCGAGTAAGGCGAGAACTCGCCTCTTCGAGCCAGCATATCCCAATTGTATATTTGATATGCACGGAATCATTTTTTATATGTTTTTCACATTGAGTAGTAGAACTCGAATATCTGCTAGACCTCTCACCTACTGGATTTATTAAGAAAACCTTCGGACGGTATTGGATCGTTGTAGCGAGGTGCTGATACATGTCCGTTTGATATAATTAAATATTTCTTTTAATGTTTAAGGGTAGAACTATTATTGTGCTATGTACAGAACTATCGGGCTCGTTAAAATCTGTAAGATTACACTTTTTTGTGAAAATGATATGCTACAGGAAGTTAGCATATCATATGTCTATACCCGGTTTAAGGGGTCAAATCGGGAGAACTATTGTTAAAAACTGTCTAGAACTATAGAACTCGGTTGCATGCGAAGGGAACACCACTTTATTTTTGATATGCTGACTTTTGATATGCCAACTTCACACACATTTAAGTCTCGAAAAAGTTGTTTACATTTTTTGATACCGATTGAGCCCGTAATTTGTGGGTGGAGGGGAAGGGATTGCACCTCCTCTTGAGCGAAATCGTTGCCATGGGAATGAATTTAAATAAGCGAGGGGCTGAGTTAAGTGGAGTTGAGAAAATCGAGGTTTCGCTGTACATTTATGATTTTCCGAAACGATTGTGTTACCATTACGATCCGCGAGAAGATAAACAACTGACCTTCTTTGAGTTACACATAAAAGTGAGCAACTTTATGATACACCACACAACGTAAAATAGTGTCACGAGACCATCAATGACAACATTTCGGTCGTCTGTGTATTTGACAATGGCCATTGTCACAGGCAAGACTTGAATGATGCTGAGAATTACGATAATACCGACAAAGCTCCATCTGACACGAGTACTCTGATACGGCCATTGTCCGATGATAGTCAATAGGTTTTTCGTTACCCTGAAATAACGATGTTGAAAAAAATTCATCGTTAACCGATGCACCATCGCCGAGGGTTTTGATAATACTGATCGGATAATTTTTTCACGGACCTCAACGCGCAAGCCGAGTTCCTCCTTCTTCTCTTTCCGTGCTTATCAATTGTTTCTATTTCGTTGCGGGGATTCCAAACCCAACAATGTCAAGGGTTCGGAACTTGATGGACATTTCAATTGCGCGTCGACATCGACGCCGAGGATGATTGACATCCCTTTCAGGCCCCCTATCGTTCGTGCTACGTTTACCGGACTCTACTGCAAGTGCCCGCTTAATGATTCACTGCAAGGAAAATAAACTTCGCAACCTCGGATTATCTCTTGATACATCGCTGGATACAATGTTCTTCTATTGTGGTGAATTGAGCTATATTTTAAATTCTCCGTTGAGTGAGTACGAAGGGTTGTTTTATGTTGGATTTGGATAGGAAAGTACAACATAGTCGTTTTGTGTATTGAATAGTCTTGTGAGTGATCGCATTGAACAAAAGCAACTTCGCAGCTGTGGTCGAAAAGCGCAACTTATAATTTCCTGATCTGTAAAAATGATTGACTATTTTCGGGGCGGCAATTATGTACTTTTTTTGGTCGTCAATTATTTTTTAACAAAACGTTGCACTTTACTAAAAGAAATACACAGGTGATAGTATATCTGTACTTATACCACTCGGCTTGTATGGATTTAATTGCTTTTTATTTGTTATCATGTCTCTTCGAATTAGATTACTTCATATCGGTCCTCTGTGTTTTCTACTACGAAGAAACTTTACGATTCGCATTAATAGTGATACAACATTCTTCTATTCTATCGTAAGCAATTAGGATATGAATTATTTTTCATACCACTCAAATTGAGTGCAAAGAACTGACGTATGCTTGACTCTATTACTGAATTTTTTTTTATTCAATTGCGAGAAAAAAGAGCTTTGCAATGAGATTCGTGATTTTTTTAATTAAGTCAGTAGAATTTTTTGGTGAAATTATCAGGTTTTAAATACGTAAGTGGCAAATTCTATTCCAATTAAGGACTCTTGTGTATATTCCGACGATGCACTTGCTCAAATCGTAGTCCGCAGTACAGTCAAGTATGACATCGACGTCTTCAAAAACTGCAATGAAAATTTATTCAAAGATTATTGGTTTTGGAATGTATGAAGAAAAAAAAGATTAGGATTTTTATAAAAGACGTAGCGAGTAATTGCATTTGTGAAAAATCTCCGAATGTGGGGACTTAATTTGATCAGTTCAATTTATTTAAAAAAACGAAATAGAGAGTTCTTATAAAAATACCAGCGTATCTTTGCGTGCCAAATAATAACGGAAGAATTAATATTTCTCACCACCACGAAACTCTCGATGGACAAATTGATAATCTTGCCAGCTGTCATTTGGCAAGGTATATTACAACGCATCGTCATAAATTGCAAAAGCTTCTGAGCCTTCAACGACAGGCTGTACCAGCGGCCGTTTTGTCTGCAAGTTAGAACATTTATTTATTTATTCATTAAACATATTTTTTTCTATTCTTCACGAATCTTCTTTGATCTGTAACTCACATGCAATAATGGATGCTGATACTGTGATCCATAAAAATTTGCGCGATGTAGCTCTCTATGAATACGTAACTAAGTAAAGCAACGCTGAATGATATTAGTTTGCCCGCCTCGTCGGGTGTGTTCGTTTTCGTAACAAGCTGCGCCAATTAACCATCTATCAATTTCATTTTTTTTGTGGTCATTCGAAACGTCCTTTCATTACCTGAAGTCCGATTATGCTGATCAACGCAATTCTCAAGATTACTGTAGCGAGGAAACTCCAAGTAAACGTGGACTCCACCAGATTCGCGTACCTGCGAATTGGGTCAATTTTAATAAATATTTATTTGTACCGTAGAAACCGTGTTTTCTTAACTTGACGGGATCGGACCCATTCGCTATTCTGTACTTCCCCTACGGTGTCCCCATAACTGAGCAGTTAAGTTAAATAGAGTTAAGGTGAGGAGCGCCACGTGTGAGCGCGAGTCTAATGTAATGAATTCTATAATGCCTAGTCTAATTCTAGTCTAATTTAACGAATAATCATAGGTATAGGGGAGAGCGGGGCAGAATGGCATACCGGAGCAAAATGGTATTCACGCGCAAAGGGACCAGGGCAGAATGGTATCGGGGCAAAATGGGACGGCAAAAACATCTACTTCGATGGGACTTTCTCTTGTCCGATTTTGCACTAATTCTATCATACGGGGAACTTTATTTGACCATTTCGTACCGTTCTGCCACGCTCTCCCCTATATACTATACACATATATATTGTCCAAACAATCTCACTCGATAGCATCATTATGTCTTTTGATGCAACTGATGATGAGACTTTCAAAATTCCGGTCCATTGGCTCTGTATGACGAACAAATTCGTCTGTTCCCGATGGCGCACAATTTTCACCGATGTGCTCCAATTTGTGTCTGGAATACTTTCTGTCATTTTTCACAGCGTCAAACGTTTCTCGATCATGATCGATATCAGACTAACCCAACGGCGGTGAATATAGCGCAGCAGTGTTGCACGTAACACACCAACGAGTTAGTGTAGGTTATCATGGTCGTCATAACTATTGACGTGCAAAAGCCTATCCACGTGACGACGTAAAAATAATATTTTTGCTCGTCGAAGTAATAATAATAGACGGGGACCGGAAATTCTCCGACCATGGAGCCGTTGTTTACCACACGATCGACGATCTTCGGCAAGATCGGCTGAGTCATGTGCAGCATTTCGACGGAATAAACCGTAACTGTACGCAACATCAATTGATATTTCATGAAATTTGCAATTATTTTCTTTCCCCTAACTCTCACCATATCGTGAAAAAAAGGACACTTGATACGCTAGTACTGAACGTTTTTATGAATATACCGTCGGATATGCTTTAATTGTAATCTAAAAGTAAATTATTCCAAGTGAAAGTATTTCTATACTTTTCAATGTCATTGTAGATTCTATTTTCATTTATTCTATTACATTCATCATATCAGTATGTTAAATCTTCAGTAATTTTTATTATTATTGTTCATTACTTTTCTAATATTAATATAGACTCCTATTAATCAGTTAGATCAAATGTTCTTACGTACCTGTGTACACCTTTATAAATTTACTTGCTTGCTCGGCATATTCGTGAAGAATTTCAACTTCTTGATCGCCCGACCAGGTCATCCAATCCCCATGAATGCGATTCAACATCTTTAACATCTATGCGAATAATGACATTTCTAATTTATGCATTAAATAAACTAATAATCAAAGTGCAATAAAATGATTAAAATGTAGCAAATTGTATTATACACACACACGCACACTGGAATTTTTTTTTCAAATACGATATTTGGATGTTTTAGAACATTCTGAACACGTTGACATGAAAATCCCGAAAATAAGATTTTCCACGAAAACAAAGCTTCCTCTATGAGATAGCAATAATAGCAAGAGTAAATGTTTATCAATTCCGAAGATGTTGCAATATTTATATTAATTTTAATTAATAATAATTTAATTTAATTAAATTTTAATTTTTTTTTGTTTTATTTTTATTTTTTTTCTTGTTTTTATATGGGTAACATTGAGAGGTCTTCATCATTCAAGGATAGTATTATTCATATTATTTTTTAACACGGCTTTTCTACCATGCTGTAATCCGTGAAAAAAAAAACGAACCTTCTCCGAGTTCCATGCCATAGTAGACAATTTTATGATGTACCATGCAGCGTAAAACAGTGTAAATAGGCCGTCAATAAAAACATTTCGATCGTTTATAAAATTGAGAAAGGCCATTGCCGAAGGGGTTATATGAGTGATACTGAGAATTATTACAATGCCGAGCAGCCTCCGTCTCACGCGAATACTCTGATACGGCCATTGTCCGATGAGACACATTAAATTTTTCGTTATTTTGAAATAGCGATGATCAAAAAAGTCCATCGTTGAGCGATGCTTCATCGACGACGGTTTTAGGTGTACTGATGAAGTGGTTCGCCTACGGAACTTAACGCGCAAGCCAAGTTCTTCCTTCTTTACTTTGTAATCATTTCAATGATTTCTATTTCGCTGCACGGATTGCTAGTCCAAAGGTGTAGAGGCTTCGGAGATTGATGGACGTTTAAATTGTTCGTCGACATCGGGGCCGACGACGATTGACAGCCCTTCCCACCCGTCTAGCGTCCGCGCTCCGCTTACCGAACCCTTCTGTGCAAAGGCCTTTTTAATAATTCACTTGAAAAAGAATAAAAAGAAAAATTGCGTCTCCTCGAATTTCATTTTGATATCACTCTTCAATTCCGGTCAATTAAAGTACGATACTTGATATTCCCCATTCAAGGAAGTACGAAGGTTTGTACGTTCGATTTACATGCAAAATTAGAAGTCCTTCTGTGAATCGCGCAGTCGCATGAAAGAACCTCTGGAAACAGTGTTGTGATGTGATATCAAGTTCTATCCTAAGTCCTGCCTTGCCTTGAATTATTCCGTTCCCACTTGGATCGAAATATTTCTATCTCTGAGGGGGACGCAGAACATTTCAGTTCATCGACGAGGGAAATAATAAATCTTCGTATGAGTGAAGCTTTTTTATTCAATTGCGAGAAAAAAGAGCTCTGAATGAGATTTGTGATTTTTTTATGAAGTCAGCAGAATCTTTTTTCTCTTGTGAAATTATCAGGTTTCAATTACGTAAGTGGTAAATTCTATTCCAATTAAGGAGTCTTGTATATATGTCGACAATGCGTTTTCTCAAATCGTTTGACGCAGTACAGTCAAGTATGACATCGACGTCTTCAAGAACTGTAATGAAAAATTATTCAAAGATGATTGGTTTTGGAATATGTGAAAAACAAAGATAAAGACTTTTATAAAAAACGTAGTGAGTAATTGCATTCGAGAAAAATGTCCGGATGTGGGGGCTTAAATTGATCAGTTCAATTTGTTTAAAAAAACTAAATAGGGAGTTATAATTAAAATACCAGAGTATCTTTGTCCGCCTAATAATAACGAAAGGAATAATATTTCTCACCACCACGAAACTCTCGACGGACAAATTGATAATTTTTCCGGCCGTCATTTGGCAAGGTATATTACAACGCATTGTCATAAATTGCAAAAGCTTCTGAGCCTTCAACGACAGGCTGTACCACCGTCCGTTTTGTCTGCAAGTTAGAACGTTTATTGATTTTTTAAATTAAATCAATTTTTTTCTATTCCTGACGAATCGTCCTCGATCCGTAACTCACATGCAATAATGAATGCTGATACTGTGATCCATAAAAATTTGCGCGATGTAGCTCTCTATGAACACGTAGCAAAGTAAACCAACGGCGAATGATATTAACTTCGCCGCCTCGTCGGGTGTGTTGCTTCTCGTAACAAGCTGCAACGATCATCCATCTATCAATTTATTTCGCGTGATCATTCGAAAAATCGTTTCGTTACCTGAAGTCCGGTTATGCTGATCAACGCAATTCTCAAGATTACTGTAGCGAGGAAACTCCAAGTATAAGTGGACTCCACCAGATTCGCGTACCTGTAAATCGGGTCAATTTCAATTAATATTTGTTTGTACGGTACAAACCGTGCTTTCTTAACTTAACGGGATCGGACCCATTCGCTATTCTGTACCCCCCCTACGGTGTGCCCATAACTGAGTAGTTAAGTCAAGTAAAGTTAAGGTGAGAAGCGAAATCTTGTTAACCATATTTTCGTCAAAACCTTGGAGATTTTGGATAGAAAAAAGTAGTGAACTTCGTAATCACTAAACCTGGTGCACGACAATCGGGTCTAGATCGAAAATCAATAGTCTTCGAGAAACTATGATTACAGATTTTTTTACCGACTGAGTAAGTGACACTGGTCCTGTCGAACATGAGTTTTGCTACCACACCAGACCGAGCCGCGGCTCGTGTATCCAGACAGTGAGTCTTTGAACTTATTATATAAATAATGAATAAAAATGAAATAATTCTCGTCTAATTTAATTAATCTAATAATCATAGGTATATATACTATAGACGTATATATTATCCAAACAATCTCACTCGATAGCATCATTATGTCTTTTGATGCAACTGATGATAAGACTTTCGAAATTCCTGTTCATTAGCTCTGTATAATGAACGATCTCTTCCGTTTCCGATGACGCACAATTTTCGCCAATGCGCTCCAATTTGTGTCTGGAATACTTTTCGTCATTTTTCACAGCGTCAAACGTTTCTCGATCTCGATCGATATCAGACTAACCCAACGGCGTTGAATATAGCGCAGCTGTGTTGCACGTAACAAATCAAGGAGGTAGTGTAGGTTACCATGGTCGTCATAACTGTCGACATGCAAATGCCTATCCACGTGGCAACGTAAAAGTAATATTTTTGCTCGTCGAAGTAATAATAATAGACCGGGATTGGAAATTCTCCGACCCTGGAACCGTTGTTCATCACAAGATCGACGATCTTCGGCAAGGTCGGCTGAATCACGTGGAAAATTTCGGCCGAATACATCGTAACTGTACGCAACATAGATTGATATGTCATTAAATTTGTCAAATAGTCTTTTCCTCTAATAACTCCAACTATATTAAGAAAAATATTTGATCCAATGCTCTGCAGGTTTTATGAACAAAACTTCGGATATAGTTTTATTTAATCTAATAGCAATATATTCCAAAGAATCTTTATACTTTCTAATGTCATTGTTCATTCTATTGTCCATGATTGAACCATAATTGCACATTGAATTTAATGTACCAGTTACTGCGTAAATCGTTTGATATCAGCATGATGAATCTCCAGCAATTTTTATTATTATAAGTAATTACTTTTCTAGAATGTTTATAGTATCCTATTCATCGATTAGATCAATTGTTCTTACGTACTTGTGTACACCTTTACAAATTTCCTCGCTTGCTCGGCGTATTCGTGAAGTATTTCAACTTCTTGATCGCCGGACCAGGTCATCCAATCCGCATGAATACGATTTAGCATCTTCAACATCTATGCGCATAGCAACATTTCTAATTTGTTCATTAAATATACCAATAATCAAAGTGTTATATTATAAAATTATTAAAAGGCTGCAAATTATATTTTCACTTCTTTTCCGCAACTTGTTTATAACGTTGCTTATAAAGCTCCCCCACGAGAAAGTTATTCGACCGATTTTGTCCTTCTCATAGAGGAAGCTTCGCAAACAGCGTGTTCATTAATTTTCAACACGCAGCGCGCTCAATCTGTTGTTTGATAAATTAAAAAAATAAAAATGCTCACAACTTTCGGATCTTTCCACATTTTGACTTTGACCACACGCAATATCAATCAACTCGGAGTTAACTACAGCAAATTTCAGCTGGATCGATAGAAATTTGCAAACACTATCGTGTTAACGTCCTTTTTGGCACGCGCAAGTATTATCCATACTATTATTTTTTGACACGACTATTTTACCACGGTACAATCCGCGAACAAAAAAAAAACAACTAACCTTCTCGGAGTTCCATACCATAGTAGACAATTTTATGATGTACCATGCGCCGTAAAATATTGTATATAGACCATCAATGAAAACATTTCGATCGTTTATGTATTTAACGAAGGCCATTACTGCAGGGGTCAAATGCGTGATACTGAGAATTATTATAACACCGAGAAACCTCCGCCTCACGCGAATACTCTGATAAGGCCATTGTCCAATGATAGTCATTAAATTCTTCGTTATTCTGAAATAGCGATGATCAAAAAAATTCATCGTTGAGCGATGCTTCATCGGCAATGGTTTTAGGTGTACTGGCGAAGTGGCTCGTTTACGGAACTTAACGCGCAAGCCTTTACTTTGTAAGCGCTTCAATTACTTCTATTTTGTTGCACCGATTCCGAGTACAAACGTATAGAGGCTTCGTAGATTGATGGACGTTTAAATTGTGCGCCGACGTCGGGGCCGACGACGATTGACATCCCTTCCGAGCCGTCCAGCGTCCGCGCTACGCTTACCGAACCCTTCCGCGCGAAGACCTTTTCAATTATTCACTTGGAAAAAAATAGAAAGAAAAACTGCATCTCCTTGAATCTTATTTTGATATCACTCTCCCGTTCCGGTCAATCAAGGTATAGTACTTGATATTCCCCATCCGACAAGAATATGAAGGTTTTTACTTTCGATTTGCATACAAAATTGGAAGCCCTTCTGTGTATCGCGCAGTCGCATAAAAGAATTTCTGGAAACAGCGTTGCGATGTTACATTATCAAAGTCGGTATGTTAAGTGTCGTCGAATCGAAGGGACACCTTTTTGTATCTCAAGTTTGATGGTCAATCCCTCAATACGTTTGCCTCGTTCTTCGCTTCTTAAATTTCTCTAAGGTATCCGAAAGTATAATCTATTATATTATTTTATTGCTCAATATTATTCAAGAGATCCCGTCACCACCGTGTATAAAAATCGACCTTTAGGACCTGCAGTACTCAGCCGCACCCCATTGCACAAAATATTATAAGTTCCCCTTTGGAGTGAAATATTCCTGAATATTGAATATGAATTATGGATATTGAAAGTCCTGCCTTAGATTATTTTGTCCCCCCTTAGCTCGAAATATTCGTATCTTTAAGGGGGACGCAGAATACTTCAGGTCATCGGCAAAGGAAATAATAAGTTTTCGTATAAGTGAAGCTTTTTTATTGAATTACGAGAAAAAACAGCTCAGTGAAGAGTTTTGCGATTTTATTGCGAGGTACTAGAATTTTTTTTTTGTGAAATTATCATATTTTTGAATGCGCAAATGATAAATTCTATCGTTCCAATTAAGGCGTTTTGTAAATATAATTTGCCAAAGCGGTTGCTCAAATCGTAGCGCGCAAGACGGTCAAGTATGACATCGACGACTTCAAAAACTGTAATGAAAAGTAATCAAAAAATTAATAAACGTGGCAAGTAATTGGATTTAGGAAAAATTACGGCTGTACGGCCTTAAATGCATAACTTCAATTTGTTTAAAAGAACTTTGAGTTGAGCTTTGATTGAAATCCAAATTTAATTTTCATATTCTTTGTTTGTCCGAATAAAAATTCAACGAACGTCAGAGTATCTTTGTGTGCCAAATCATAACAAATGAAACCACATTTCTTACAACCACGAAGCTGTCGAGGGACAAATTGATCAATTTTCCGGCTGTCATTCGACATGGTACGTTACAGCGCATCGTCATGAATTGCAGAAGTTTCTGAGCCTTCAACGATAGGCTGTACCACTGTCCGTTTTGTCTGCAAGGCCGAATACTTATTTATCTATCTTTTTTTTTACCCGAAGTCCGTCGTTCTTGATCTATAACTCACATGCAATAATGAACACTGATACTGTGATCCGTAAACGTTTGCGCGATGTAACTCTCCATGAATACGTAACAAAGTAGACCAACGCCGAATGATACTAATTTCACCGTCTCGTCGGGTGTGTTGGTTTTCGTAACAAGCTGCAACGATTGTCCGTCCATCGATTTATCTTACGTGATCGTTCGTAAAATCGTTTCGTTACCTGAAGTCCGGTTACGCTGATCAACGCTATTCTCAACATTACCGTGGCGAGGAAACTCCAAGTAAAAGTGGCCTCGACTAGATTCGCGTACCTGCGAATTGGGTGACTTTCCATTAAATATTCATTTGCCCGGTGCAACCCTTGTTTTTTTGTTTTCACGGGATCGAACACATTCGCTATTCTGTGTCCCCATAACCGAGCCATCGAGTTAAATAGTATTAAGGTGAAGTACCACAGGTATGAGTTCGAGACAATAAGTCAATTGTTTGTTACTTTATCACTGTCGAAATTTGAGAGATTTCGGACAAAAGAAATGTTAAGCACTTCGTGATAACTAAAGAAATCATTCTAGACTAATTTACTAAATAGAACATACGCATGTATAGTGTAAACATATATTATCCAAACGTCTTACTCGATAGCGTCATTGTGTCTTTTGATGCAACTGATTATAAGACCTTCGAAATTCTTGTTCATTGGCTCCGTGTGATAATCGATCTCTTCTTTTTCCGACGTTATATCGATTGGCCCGATGCGCTCCAATTTGTGTCTGTAATACATCTCGTCAGTTTTCACAGCGTCAAACGATATCTCGATTTCGATCGATCTGAGACTAACCCAACAGCGGCGAATATGGCGCAGCAGTGTTGCACGTGACAAATCAACGCGGTTGTGTAGCTCGTCATGATCGCCATAACTATCGACATGGTAAAGCACATCCAGATGACAATGCACAAATAATATTTCTGCTCGTCGATGTAATAATAATAGATGGGAAATGGAAATTCTCCGATCCTGGAACCGTTGTTCACTGCAAGATCGACGATCTTCGGCAAGGTCGGCTGAATCATGTGCAACATTTCGGCGGCATACACCGCAACTGTACGCAACATCAGTCGATATTTCATACAATTTGTCATTTTTTTCTTTCCCCTAACTCTACTCATATCGTGAAAAAAAAGTACACTTGATCCGCTAGTACTGGAAGTTTTTATGGATGAACCTTCGAATTTAATGTGGAACAGTGGTGAACAAATCGTGGCATTTTAGAATCAAGTTAAAGTGACGATCTATAATTTTTTATGATGGCCCAAGGGTAAATAATTTGATGTAAACGCATTTCTCCAGTTTTTAACATTGATTTACATTCATTTCTCACGACAATTGTGCATTAAATTCGATGTAGGGGAGAGCGGGGCAGAACGGCATACCGGGGCAAAATGGTACACACGCACAATGGGACCGGCGCAGAATGGTATTAGGGCAAAATGGGACAACAAAAAAATCTTCTTCGATGGGACTCCCTCTTATCCCATTTTGTCCGAATTCTATCATACAGGGGACTTTATTTGACCATTTCGTACCATTTTGCTCCGGTATGCCATTTTGCCCCGCTCTCCCCTACTAGTTCACACGTACATTTTTTTCAATGACAGTATTTTAATCTCCAATCCCCCTTTGATTATATTGTTTTTTTTTATTATTGACTGCACATGGACGAATATACGAATGCGAATCATTCTGAAAAAAATTCGGCCGATTCGACTCAACAAAGTTTCAAATCGACGGCGATTCTTACCCCGTTAAAACCAACTGTACTTCAACTACGTAACAGTCGACAATACCCAACCATAAAAAACCTTGTGTTTTTCAATCATCAGTTCCATTTTTTTCTTATTTCACACAACATAATTACTAAACGTTTTTCAATTTCAATTTCAATTGCACTTATGTACCTGTGTAGACCTTTATAAACTTATATGCCTGCTCGGCGTATTCGTGAAGAATTTCAACTTCTTGATCGCCGGACCACGTTATCCAATCCGCATGAATACGATTGAGCATCTTCAACATCTATACGTATAATTTTATTTATTTATCCATTGAGTATAGTAATAATCAAGTTGTAATAAAATAATAATAATGAATTGAAATAATGCATATTTATCAATGCCGAAGATCTTTCAATGTCTGATAATATTAATAGATTTTAGATAGATTTAGATAGATTTTAACAGATATTTATCATTTCTCAATATTATTTTTATTATAATTCTTTGACGCATCTATTTTGCCATATTATCAATCATGAAAAGAAAAAAGAAACAATCGACCTTTTCCGAGTTCCATATAAGAGTAAGCCACTTTATCGCGCACCATACAACGTAAAATAATGTCAATAATCCGTCAATAAAAACATTTCGTTCGTTTATATATTTCAAAAAAGCCACTGCCGGAGGAGTAACATGGAGGATACCGAAAATTATCAGAACACCGAGAAACCTCCGTCTCACGCGAATACTCTGATACGGCCATTGCCCAATGATAGACATTAAATTTTTCATTATTCTGAAATAACGATGATCAAAAAAGTTCGTCGTTGAACGATCCTCCATCGAGGGTAGTTTCGGGTTTACTAAGGAGATAGTTTGTTCACGGAACTTAACGCGCAAGCCAACTTCCTCCTTCTTCCCTTTCCAAGCGCTTCAATCATTTCTATTTTGTTGCACGGATTTCGAGTACAAAGATGCAGAGGCTTCAAAGATTGATGGACGTTCCAATTGCGCGTCAACATCGGCGTCGACTGCGATTGACATCCCCTTCAGGCCGCCTGACAACCGCGCTGCGCTTACCGAACTCCCTCGCACGAAGACCCTTAATAATTCACCGGTGGAAAAAAAAAAAAAAAGAAAAATCGTGATATCTCGAACTTCATCTTCATATCACTCTTCTATTCCGGTCAATTAATGTACATTACTTCATATTCCCCATTCAAGGGAATACGAAGGGTTGTACGTTCGATTTGCATAAAAAATAAGAAGTTCTTTCGTGTATCACGCAGTCGCATGAAAGAATCTCTGGGAACAGCGTTGCGATGTGATATTATCAAATACGGTATGTCAATTGTCGTCGAAACGAAGAGAAACATCTTGATTTCTTGAGCTCAATTGTCACGCGTGTTCGTGCGGCAGAGACAGACATTTTTTGTTGCCCTTATTTTCGTCGCAATCTGATATCGCACAAAAAACAGTGTACTTAGTAAACTTCGTAATTACCAAAACAAGTGCGTGATTGTCAGCTTCTTTCCGAAATCTCGATAGTCTTCGAGAAAATACGATTCAATTTTTTGTTACAGTCCGAACAACCTTGGAGTGAGGTATTGGTAAAAAAAGTTGGTAACAAAAAATGTAATCGTATTTTCTCGAAGACTATCAAGATCTTACTTTTCCTTGTCCAAAATCGTCGAGGTTTCGCCCAAAAAAGTTTAACAAAAAATGTTTCAAAGTGCGTCGATCAAAATAATGTTGCCGCGTGGTATCTCGTCGAAGGAATAACGACAACGCGTTTCGCTGTCCTCATAAATAAAAATGTCTTTATTTTATGGGATACGGAATAAATTGGAAGTATATATTGTCCCTGGTAATAATGACGCGGGGCGCTATATATTAGAAGTGAAAACATTTTTTAAAGTATGTATAATAATAATAATAATAATAATAATAATACGTAAATCGATAACTAAAAAAGCATCACAATTATTTAGGATACTGGATATATCCATCTTACTAACTAAAAACATCGACAAGCTTTGTGAATGGCACGCGTCACCTAGGACTAACGATAATGTGCCACTTTTCTCAAATATATATATCTGTTTTCTTTTTTCACGTTCTTTCAACTCTCGATCCTCTCGTCTTGTTTCGTACTTATTACCATGATTTACGAACTTTTCGATAATCGATTACTTTTGTTAGATTCTTCGTTTTCGGTCGGATAACAAAACGACCGATGAAATTTCGCAAATTAAGAAAAGTCGTTACATACCCAGCTAAAAATGCTATTCGGAAGAAATTGCAAAGACTTTTCAAGCGAATCAAAATTTGAAGAAAATCGTTTACACTCAAAGTGCCAAAAAAATGAATTTTTATATGAACAATCTATTGTTTTCACCAGACATTGATCCATTGAACAATTTTCGTTTCAACTGATTTTTTTAATATATTTTTTTGCACTATTATCGTGAAAAATCAATGCTGTTGGCACTTTGTCGATGATTGATTTTTTTCATATTTTATTCTATTGAGAAGGATTTGGACTTCTCTTCTCAATAGTCCTTTTCGCGTCATTTGCCAGTCCGTTGGGTCGCATTATCGAATTCTCACTTCCAACATCTCGCTCCAATAGTTTTTCTCGTATTTATACATAAAACGTCTAATAATTTTCTTCCGTTTCTGGCGATGCTCGCCACATCGATCGATCATCCGTCTAAATATGGGCTTGCAGAAATCATATGATTCCTAAACTCGAATGTATCGCGTACTCGAAATACTCTGAAGAAGCAAAAGTATACTCTTGGATGGGCAGGGCGGATTAGTGAGTTTCGATGATCGAGAAAATACTTAAAAGAAATCACAATTGTGCTCTCGACTCTATGACGCTATATTCGTAGCTTCAAACCGCAATTGATGCTTATTTCGTATACTTCATTCAACACAGCAACTTATCAATGAAAATTGTAAAAAAGAAAGAATATTAATTTTTTTTCTATGAAAAAAAAATGATCTGTAGAAAAGTGTGAAAATTGGCAGTGGAATTGGAATGTGTGTTGTTTCGTACCTCAAATTTCGTGGAAAAAAAGATCGGATCCAATCGAAGTAGTTACTTTCTCATACCGATCTTTCGATAAACGCCGATTCGATTTGTTCGATTTTACGAAAAAAAAAGAATATTCGAAATGGAACTTGATTCTCTTTCTCCGGAGTCGACTTCGCAGATTTTACAATTCCGTGGTCATGTGCGAGGTCAGAGCTTGGACTCTGGTTGCGTTGCAACTCTTGCAGAGAACATGATCGTCCAGTGGATAACAGCCGCGTCCCTCGCTGTCGGAGGAGAGGACGAGGCCGCAGTCTTCGCACTTGTAGCACTGAATGTGAAAACTTCGATCCAGCGCGACGACCCTCACGGTCTCCTCCTGGCCTGGCTCCGGCATTATCGGCAGCTTGCAGACGCAGCAACGTGGCGCAAATTTTCTGCAAAAAAGAAATGAAGTTTTGGCGATTGATAACGCCAGTTAAGTACCGTATAAAGCACTCAGACTCGAGTATAGAGTAAAATCCTTAAACGAGCACCTTCCATTTCAGCCCAATCTCTGAAATAGTCCAAACGGAACAGCTATTTTCTATTTATGCCGTTTGAATTCGAATACCGGCAGATTCTTACATTTTTTTTTAAGTGTCGATATTTTGAACCTTCAAATCCGGAATACCTCAATTATATTCCATTATGATTATATCAAAAGTGTAACCACCAGCTTTCGTATAAATTTTCGCACAAAGTATTTGTTTCGAATTTTCGGAAAGCTCTGCGTGTTGCCAAGACTCAATGTAGCGTAATAAGTCTTAGACAATGTCCTCATTGGCATCAGAGCAAAGTAATAAATAAAGATTCGTAAACAGTGCTTGGACTAAAACAGAGGTTTGACTGTAAGGCAAAATGAATTTTTGATAGAAATTCGTCTATTTACTTGTGAAAGCATTGAATGCAGTGTATCTGATTAGTGGCATCAACGGTGAAGGGAATACCGTCGAGGCTCTGTCCGCAAACGACGCACGTGAAGCAGGAGGGATGATAAGGCTTGCCGGTAGCTCTGAGTATCCTGTCGAGAATCGGCCGAGTGCAGACGCAACATTTCTCCAGGGTGTTCAGATAATCCTCTTCGCAGTAGGGTTTACCCTCGAGAGAGTAAAAAGGCTTGCCCTGAAGATTGACCCGGCAAACGAAGCAGCTGAAGCAATCGATGTGAAAGACTTTGTCCATCGCCGAGCAGCCGGTTCCCTCGCCCTCGACTTTCTCGCCGCACTGGGCGCATATCCCGTATATATCGCTGTCCTCCTGCGAATCTTCCATCCCCTGTACCAACAGATCGGTCAGCGCGTCGACCTCCTTCACAGGCGAGACTTTGCTCTGCGGTTGAGTCGACGTTGCCGAGCCGTAACCCGAGTACATGGAATAATTGCAGGACAGTTGCGACGGCGGTCGGGGATTTATTGGCTCGTAGATCGACTCGTACGTCGAGCTCGATTGCGAACTCGGGCCGTATATGTCGTTCGGGTAATTGTCGGATGGATAATCCGTTTGATAAGTCGCTCGTCTGAGCTCGCTGTAACTTGAGGACACCGGACTCGGCGGCGGCGGAAGCTCCTCCGGCGGTGGCGGAAACGAGTTTCCCGGCACGCAAGGAACGTACTCGGTGGGCTCCGGTGGAGGCGGCAAATCCTCTGAATATGGAACAAATTTGTATGGAAAGAAACCATTAATTCGTTTTCCCTTGAAAACTGTTTCGCGTTGCGATATTAGACCTTCGGCGTTTTATATAATTGTAAATCGTGCGATTCGAAATTGAGATGGCGAAATATTCATGAACTTACCGTTGTTGTGAGAGGCCGGTATGTTGCTGTAAGTGTTTTCGGGTTTGGGATTCCACTGTATATTGCTGTAAATCAATTCCTTGCCTTTGGTGAGTGTGGTGGGCACGGGTATCGGCACCGGTGGCTCGACGTTGCTGTAAACGGCGTTTCTCGTTGCTCTGCTCGATCTGTCCTCGTGCGAAATCGTCGGCGCTGGAACGGATCCGGTTTGTTGCTGTTGCTGCTGTTGCTGAACGTTGGAGTAGAAATTCTTCTCGTCGTAGCCGTACTTGGGCTCGAATTTTTCGTCGCGTTGGTTCGTATAAAAATTTTCATTGTTGTGATAAAACTTCGCGTTCTCGTTGCCGTTCGTGGGCAACGCTCCGGACGAGCGCGGAAATTCGTTCTTCTCGACGTTCGAGGCTACGTAAGGCAACGGCGAATTCATGTAGAGATTCGAGGGCTTCTCGTTCGATCCGCTGTTGTTCAACAGAGTACTGTAGGACGGCATCGGTGGCGCCTTTATCGTGTAACTTTGCGGTACCTGAAATAAGCGTTATCAACGTTCAACGAAATCGTGCTTTAGATCAACTCGCCAATCGACACATCGAAAAGTCAAATAATCGGGATGTTTTTTAGGGATAAAGATAAAAGATTCTGATCGTATCGGGTCGAAATAATTTAATTAATGTTGAGGTAAAATTTTAACGATCAAATGAGATTACAAAAATCGTATAGTATCGAAAATTCATAAAAACTATAAATAAAATAGAACACCTCTAAAAAAAATTTACAAAAAATTGAGAAAACATAACAAAAATTATGAACGTTGAAAAATGGTTAGAAGAATAATTATAATAATTAAATGATATATTAAAATGTTGTATATTGTTGTATAAATAATATATATAATATTTCTCAGTGGCCGAAGTAGCAGACTATTCTAGGGATGGAAAAGCCTTTTGAACGCGCAGAGAAAAATAAATTTAATGTAGAGAACAAGCCATGTACCGAAGCTCGAAGTACAATAGCGCACACTGCCAAATGAACCACTAAATTGCCATTACCGTCTGCGCAGCTTCAAAATTGCAAAACAAGGAGATCTCTAAATAAATTGTGTTCCGTCGTCAAAGATTTACCATAGATTTTCCCCGTTGCGAGGAGTGCAAAATACGTAAAATACTGAATTATAGTGACGTCATTGAGATATTGTAAAACTTTTTTTTTTTTTTTGTAATTAACTTTTTACAGACCTGGGGTTGAGATTTTTTTGGTTTTGGCGGCACCGCCGGGCCAATCTTCCCAGACTTCGACGTGCCGATGGAACCTTCGCCCGCATGACTTATCTGCAGCCCCGCAATTTGTTGCTCCAAATTGCTGGAATTCGCCATCGTACTGAAAAAAAAAAAAAAAAAATTTTGCAACTTTCTGAAAAAACTCAATTGTTGTAAACAATTGTTCATAGATTTTCTATTTTTAATCAATCTGGTTAATTTTTGGTGATTTACGTAAACATGAAAAAAAACTTTAATACTAAAAATGTGTAATTCCGGAGATTCGTTCAAACATTTGCGATCGCGCGATCATTTTTCCGCTCGCAAAAACGCGTCGATAACAAACAACCAGGATAAACAGTACCGAACAATGGAAATAATGGAAATTCGTGTCTAAAAATGTCACAAATTGGGACAAAGGCTTTAGGTTAGAATTCCTCCTGTATTATCGTACATTTCCACTCACACTCGGTTCGAGAACCGAATAAATCCCCCGAATTTCTCGACGAAACAATGATCGCGTTTCGACGAAACAAAAAAAAGTCAATGGACCAATATTCGAACGTTTATTCCCGTTCTCGGGTTGAGAAAGAAAAAAATTCCTCGAATAACTGCACTCGGAATGCGCGCACAACGAATTCGCGAAGATGTACTTGAATTTTTTTTTATCTTCCGTATTCGCGAATGTAGCTCTTGTCAGATTGACTCATTGACTGACTCACACACAGTCGCAGCGACGAATTGTTTGCCGAGTCGAAGCAGGAAGTTATTACGGCGCGATAAAGTGCGTTAATGCCGAAAGAAAAAAAAGAAGGAAAGTGCCGAGTCTGCGGGAGTTGAGTCATTTAACTTTATCGCGGTTAGTTCCATGTACTTACGTGTACGAAATATAAATTCTTTTCGTGTGATGATGCGGTTAGCCGGATAGCTGCGAGTGATGTGAGTACCGCGCGGCGGTAGGGCAAGGGGGGGGGGGGGGGGGGCGACGGCGACAGGAGCGTCGTGAGTGGGGGCTGCGTGGACTCCGACTCGGACTCCGACACACCTTTTCGTTAAGCTCACTGATAAAAGAAAAGAGATGCTTGCACGACCTAGCAACGCCGATACGTTATCAATTCTAATCTGGTAATTGAGTCTGCAGCGACGATGCTAAACTCGAGATATGGCTCTTTTATTGGCTGAATGAATCTCAAATATCGACCGAGATGATTGTTAAGAAGACGATCGGCAGCGTACCAATCGCGAAGCTTTCCATTTATTACGCGCGCGAAACGAATTTCTGTACTCATGACTTATCATTGATATTAAAATTTGTAAAATTTTGGTCCTGAAAATACTCTGTAAAATAATACCAATAAAATGAATGATTATTATTATTATTAAATTTATGAATATATGAGTTACTATTATTATTATTTTAATTATGCATTTTTTTAAATGAATCGTATTATCATTAATCGAAGATGCGGTAGCATCTCGACGCCAAGTACTGGAAAAAACATTTTTTTCGTTTTATTATGCATACATTTTTCAAGGTCACGATTTCGTGTTGCGCTCTATCTACAGTAGAGGATTACTCGTGCGCACCTACTGTATGCACTCATGTCCTTATACCTACGACACAAGCACATTTCTGGTCGGATTTCTGTTAATCAAAAATGATAAACATTATGTCGATACTGTGAGACGACACTGTCGGAGGATCTTGTTAATCTGTGAAAAAATTTACGGATATAAGAGTAATGTGCAGGTTATGACGAATATATTGTTCGAGAGCCAATGACGTCGTTCGATCAGCTGTTTTTTTCGTTGTTGTCCGGAATCAGCTGTGGCAGCCCCAAATACGCGATTTAAAGAACGTTCGAAAGAAACTTTTTACATCCAATAAAAAAATCGATAAAGTCGGGTATGAACCACGTGATGAAATCGTTTCGGGAGAGTCTATCGAACGCGAAGAACATTCTCATTCTAACGGGAAGCGGAGTATCGGCCGAATCCGGAGTGCCGACTTTTCGCGGCGCCGAAGGCTTCTGGCGGACGTATCAGGCCCAAAATCTCGCGACTCCGCAAGCATTCAAATCGGATCCTTCGCTTGTTTGGGAATTCTACGAATACAGACGACAGCTCGTCAGCAAAGTTTCGCCGAACAAGGTAGAGAAATACGCTAAACGAGGCTGTGGAATCGCGAGGAGAGTTATCGACGTCGCTCGATAGTTCAATAGCGTTGGGAATTGAAAGTTACTCGCTCCAAAATTATTAAAATAAAAAAAAAACAAAAAACGTTTTTTTAGGCGCACATCGCTATAACGAACTTTCAAAATCGCCTGAGTACCGAGGGCAAGGTCGTGACAATAGTGACGCAAAACGTCGACGGACTCCATCAAAGATCCGGCGCGAAAAACGTGCTGGAACTTCACGGCTCGTTGTACAAAACTCGTTGCACGAAGTGTAAGAAAATAGAGTTCAACGATGCGATACCGATTTGTCGAGCATTGGAGGGCAAATGGTACGAAACTTCCGATCACTTGCAGTGAATATAGAAAAAAAAACATTATTAATAATAATAATAATTTTATAATATATTATTATTATTATTGTTATTATTACTATCGTCTAATAGTTTTTATTATTTGATAATTAATTAATTACTATCCAATAAATGATTAGTTATTAATTATTTTTATTTTCTTGTCACTTTATCTTGATTTTTCGATTGTCAAACAGCTCACCGGATCCTGAAGCAAAATCGTCGAAAATTCCCGTAGCAGAATTGCCGAAATGCAGCGACGCGAAATGTTCCGGCTTACTCCGACCGGATATCGTGTGGTTCGGTGAAAATCTCGACGGTCGCGTGCTCGAACAAGCTAGTGAGTTGTCGATCGTAAAAATGTGCTAGTCGAGTATCAATAAAATACCAATAAGTTTCGTTTCGTCGATATTAAAGATAGTCGGTTTTTTATTTCAATAGTTATTAAAAAGAATCTTTTATTCTAGCTCTCGTCTTATAACATTGTTTCTTGCTTTTTACACTCGTATAAAATTTGTGTATCAATAACAATAGCGTTTCCTTTCGTGTCGAAGTGGGAAGTGGGAATGATAGCGAAGAAGTATTCAACTACGGTCATTAAAGTTTCGTACGAAACGAGAAATCATTAACGTCATTAATGAATAATGAATAAAAGTAATAGAGGTGTCAGTCAAAAATAATTATGACACGAATATAACGTTGTGGTAGCATTCTTTTTTTTTGGAGGAGCTTCTTGAAACAAAAAGGTTCCCAAAAGTATCGAAACTTCGATAAAAATTGAGTAACACTTT
The DNA here is from genome assembly GCA_963924025.1 of Ischnus inquisitorius. Lineage (NCBI taxonomy): Eukaryota > Metazoa > Arthropoda > Insecta > Hymenoptera > Ichneumonidae > Ischnus > Ischnus inquisitorius. The sequence continues at coordinate 1,374,463 of OZ001243.1, read as the reverse complement.
TTTTCTTTAATATTTGACCGATGTAACGTTTTTGTTTGTTTGTCAGACGAAACTGTAGAAACTTTGAGGAAAACTAAGTATGACTGTTTTTACCATCTTTTAGCCGATTTCACGATTTCCTTTTTTTTTTCGCTCAGACGAAGCGGTCGAGGCCTGCGACGCGTGTCTCGTAATCGGCACGTCGTCGATCGTTTATCCAGCGGCAATGTTCGCCCCGCAAGTCGCCGAACGGGGAGTTCCCGTTGCCGAATTCAACATAGAGGAGACACCGGCAACGAGACAGTTCGAGTGAGTAATTCGCACTTGTTGCGAAAAACAAAAAGAATACACGAAACCGTCTCGATTATTTGCGAAGGTTTTTTTCTTTATCGAATAAGCGTGACTTTGCTGTAGAAAAAATATTTTCACGTGGAAGAGTATCAATGAGCAACAGACTTAATACTAAATTGTATTGAAAATATACTTTCGATGTCGTCGATTTTTCGACGGAAATTTGACGTTTGCTCGTCTGTTGTAGGCGAATCTTAATTTCGAAAAAAAGCATCACAGAAATCACGATAATTTCACTCTAGGCTCGAATTACTTTCGAGTTTTCGATTGTCTGCGCGAAGATTAAAATGAGAATCTCTCTACTCGTACTACTTGCTCGTTTTGACGATTTATTTTACGACTTTTTTCTATAATTATGGCAATACGCGATAAAAATCGCCAAAACGAAAAAAGTTTGCACTCGAATCGCCAGACAATTATAGAAATTATTCTCTTGTTATGTTAGCTTATCACATTTTCCGTCTCGTATCGTAGTCGACGATCCGCAGGAAAAATATCACGTGAATCGTTCGTGCAGCAGACGAAAGGTACAAACTCGTACAAAAAATGCATGGCGCGACATGCCGATGTGCGTGCAATGCGTGACAAAATTAATGAAAATAGTGTTTTTGCGAAAAATAAAGTTTGAAAGAAATGAGGTATGAGATGATAAAAACTTAATCAATAACGAAGTAGCATCCGGTGCCGTTGATTGGAAGCCCGTAGTCTTATTTTCTCACTGGAAAAAGAATTCATTTATTTATTATTATCAATTATTAATAACTATGAATAATATTATCATAGAACTCAATTTCGATTATTTAATACTATGGAATTTAATTATTATTATTATTTATAACAAATTGATACAAAATGTTGAATGTTTCAGGTACCATTTTTGCGGCCCCTGCACGACAACGGTGCCCGAAGCGCTCGATCCTTGAAAAAATAACTACGAGCGACGCCTAATTTTCGCGACAACGCTGATAGATTTGCAAAGAAAAATGTGATTTTTCACGCAAACGTTGATTATCGAAAAAATGTAATTCTTGTAAATAGGAAAATATTTTTACCTTCAAGAATAAGCGGCTTGGATAAAAGCACATTTATTCTGTAGGTAAAAGTATATTATTATATGCAAGAATTGAATTTGTAGGGTTGCTTCGAATTAAAAGAAAATTGTAGCGAGAGATCAACGCAGAAAATCAATGCAGACATCAACATTTTTTCGATGTAAAATAATATAAATTAAAAGAGCAATTTTTTAGATTAACTTACTGCGTATTTTCCGCCGTCCTTGACGAGGCAAACTTCGACGTCCACGCCGAGAGTCTCCAAGAACTGAATCCACATTCTCTGCTTCGTCGACAGCGTGTCGCCGGGACCTTTGACTTCGACGATTTTGCACTGATTCGAGAAGAAACGTTTTTTTGTTATTTCATTTTATTTTCCAACAATTTGAATGTAGAATCGATAATCGATGACAAATAAACGGAAACGAAGACTACCTTTTTGGTATTAGAATTCCAAACGATGAGATCGGGAAAGCCAGACTTCCACTGAGTGAAATTGCCGGCCAAACGTTCGCAAATTCCGACCACAGCGTCGGGTCCGAGGCAATCGATACAGTCCTACAAAAACCCAAAAACATCCATAAAAAATCTTTGTTTCCTCGGCAAAATGTACGCGCTTCGAGTAGAATTACGAAGAGAAATTGAATTACGAATAATAAAAAAAATTCGTATGGTTTTTCCAGATGAAAATTAAAGTAGTCGATCTGAGTAATTTGTAGCAAAGTTCGTTACCTTGAAAGCGTCGGCGTCGTGAAAAAGGTTTCCGTGTACGAGCGACACGTAGTGACGATATTTGAGTAGATCGTCGCGCATGGATTGGCTCAGAAACTCGTACTGCCAATTTCTTATGACCTTCATTTGATTCTCTATGTCGTCGCGTCTGTTCTCGAGAAAGCTCGACGAATAGAGATCAAGAGGAGCGTCTTGATAAGACGAAACGAAAGCACCAGGCACGGAAATTCCGTAGATCTGATCCCAGAAGAGAAGCGCGAAGAGGGTCACGGGCAGGGCTCCTTCGCAGTGCAGGCCGCTAGTGAAGCCGTTTGCGAGATAGTGGTGCAATGCCACTTCCTCGACGCTCCCGTAACCAACACCCGAACTCATCTCGATCGACCAAGTGCTCTTCGAACCGGTTGAGTTTCTGTTTCGTGGAGAAGAAATACCAGGTGTAAAAAATTGAAGATTACCGGTAGAAATGGCCTTGTTAATTTTTCTAAACACTGGAAAGCTAAAATTTTCAACATTCAGATATAATTCTAAAAAATCTGATTTCAACTGACCCTTGAAGCATTCGAGCTTCGAACTCGTTGATAACCGGCTCGGATGTGGATATGAACATTTGCTGCTTGAGTTGAACAGCCTCGTTGATACGTTCCTTCGTTCTCGAGCTGATTCCCTTGCTACGATTCAAAAGTTTTCTCGCTCTCGCCAATATCTCGGCCGCGTCGATTTCCGAGAGTCTCTCGCGACTCAGCGCCTCGATCGTTATATTCGCGCTCTTCTCGAGATTCTTCCGATGATGCATCTCGATGAGAGCGAGCTCTTCGTACCAGCGTATTCGGTTGCCCGGAATTTTGTTTCGCGGGCTTATCAGCGCCTCGATGAACTTCGCCGCAGTGTCGATGCCCTCGTTTTTCTCCTTTTTGAAGGCCTCGACGCTGCTCCACAGAACTTTCGTCCAAACGTAATTGTCGTCGAAACGCTTCACGTGCGAGGGAAGTGTCAACATCTTAACGTCATCCCTGAACGAAAAGAATAAATGAAATAGAGGAATTAAAAAAAAATGGTTGTTGAATATATTTTAATTACTCGTTGTCGTTGCTCTCGAAATAGGGCACCAGGTGCTCGTAGGCCAACATTCCCAATTCTCGGACCTTATCCCACTCCCTATCCTCGCTCGCTTTGATGGATTGATACCAAACGTCTCTGGCCTCGGCGTAACTGCAAAATGTGTTCCGTTAAAAAAAATTTTTCTTCGCGGACAAGAATGTCGACTCTAGTGAAGATTTCTCGAAAATATAGATAATGCGAGAATCGAAAGCAAAGGAAAACCAGACCCACTTAGCCATCGCTCGAATGCTCTTGAGAAAGCCCTTCGAGGACCTCTCGAGAAATCCTATTGAGGCCAAAGAAGGCTCTTGAGATACTTATCTACAGCGTGAACATTACACATAGAAATTTGTTCCTTCACTTTCAGATTCTACACTTTTTTATACATCTTCAAGGTTGGCATTGTAATTTTACGAACGCAATATTTAAATTGGCAGCAAATAGCTATTGTTACGAAAAAGTGCGACGCATTTTTTAATGCAATTGAAGACTCGAGGATATAACTTTTTTAGATATCATATTTCTAAGAAACTATGCATTACGTACCGAATGAGATGCGACCGATTGCGAAATATGGGAAATCGTTCTTTCGGCGTCGGTGGGTAGGTCTTTTCACCTTTGTGAACTTGTAGCAGCATGAAAAGCGCATTGGCCACGATAGTTTCTTTGGGATCCTGCGTCGGCGACAAAAGAATGAATATTCTGTTTATGAGACTCTCGACCCTTCGCGGGACCCGAATGCACGGTCGCAAAAGCGAGGCAACCTTGTCCTTGAGCGCGGCGTTCGGCGACTTAGCCCCGGGAAACAGTGAATATTTCTTGCTCGAAAGCGTGACGAGATCGGCGATAAGTTTGGGCATTTTGCCCTTGTGATTTATCTTCATCGTCTGACAAACGGCTTTGAGCTCTTCGGCAAGCAGAAGTTTCAGTAATACGGATATTTCTTCGTTTTCGATATCTGCAGAATAAAAAACGTATCGTTAATTACGTAAATTCCCGGATTTACAAAAAGAAAAACATAAAAAATAAAAATATTTGTACCGCCGTCCAAAATTCCATGAGCGACGAGTTCCTCGAAGATCGGCCTCAAATTATCGCCAAGGTCCGAATATTCGATTCCGCTTACTCTGTGCCATCCGCGCTTTCTCTTCAGCATTCTCGCGAGCAACGATTGCGCCTTCGGGCTGAGGGTCAGCAACGAGAAGACCGTGCCGAGTTCCGTCTCGTCGAAGTATCCGCAATTCAGAGGTTCCGAAAAAACATCGACGAGCACCATGAAAAAATGATCGGCGTGCTTGTCCTCGGGCATCCGAACGTCCGCCGTCTCGAATCTTATCGCCGTATCGGTGTTGAGAGGCCCGTACTCGAGTTCGAACGATTTCTTCGCGTAGATCGCCTCGAGATCGAACTCGTTCGGTGGAATGACCCCTTGCTTGGCCAGATTCAAGTTTTCCACGACTCGCCTGGCGACGGCCGCGTCCACGGAGTCTCGGCGCGCTTTTCGCGGACTGTATTTTACTCTCGGGCTGAAGGACGATCGCGAAGTCTTCCTCGGCGTGTTCGGAGTAGCGTTCGGCTTCGCGGCCGGAGGCGATGCCGCACTCGTCGAGGCTTCGAGGATCTCCGATTTTATCGGAGAATCAGAAGGACCTGGGATTTTTTTCGGCGATTCGAACGTAACGGGCGAGCGATCCTTCCGCGGTGAAAATCTCGAAATCCCGTTAATATTCGTCGGCGAATTCGGGATATCGTTCGATTTCACCGAATTCGATTGTCCGTTCATTCGCAAATTCGCGGCTCGAAGAACACTGTTCGACGAATCGTCGTTTTCATTCAACAAAGCGATGCCCGTCTCGTCGTTCGATTTCGACGAAACCGCGACGTTGCTCGGCGCCTCGAAACGCACTTTTTTCGGTGTGTTCGGTGGCGAGAAAAGCGCCCGTCGGGGCGAACACTCCGACGTCTTCAACTCGCGTTTCATCGTCGCGAGATTCATCGTCGATACTAGCAAATTCTCCGACGAGTTCTCGTCGTTCGTCACGCTCGAGCGCGTCGGCGGTGCGAAATTCTCGCGGGGCTTTTTGTTTTTCTCGACGGTGGAAGGTTTCGAGGATTTCTTTTTGTCCTCGAGAGTTCTCTGCCAATTGCTCGAGACCGCGGTCATCGAACGCGACGGAGTTTTGATCGTGACGGCGACTTTCCAGGGCGATTTCGACGACGAATCAACGGGCTTCGAGGCTTTCGGAGAGATTTTTCTCTGCGCGGGACTCGGAACGCCGCGAGCGTTTTCGGAATTATTTTCCTTTTGCCTCGACGATTGCGCGGACTCGATCTTCTCGTCGACGATCGCGAATTTTCGTTTTTCCGGGGAAGAGCTGCGATCGAGCGAAACGTTGATTTTCAATCTTTCAGCCGATTTTTCTTCGAAATCGCCGGAACTGTTTAACACGCTGAGTTCAACGATATCGGGATCGAAATCGTCGGGAAAATTGTCTTGTTCAATCGCCGATTTCGGCGGCGGCGAATCGGACGAGGAAATCGGAATTTCGACAATTTCCGAACGAGAATCGCCAGCGGAATTGTCGTCAGAAATTTGAGTCTTTTTTGGCGGACTGTGAGAATCGGGGACGTTGCTGTTGCTTCTCTTGAGGCTTATTTTTCCGGGCGAAGGATTTTTTGGCGGAGAATTGCAGGCTTTGGCAAACGATTTTATAGTTAATTTTTTTTTAGTTACGTTACCAGCGTCGATTATCTGTATCTCGGGCGGTTCGAGTTTCGTCGACTGTTCGCAGTCGTCCGATCGAGCGCTTGTAGAAGAGGAGGGAATCGACGATTTCGTCAATCGCTCTCCGGCTTGAACTGCTGCACGCCAAGAAGCATCCACCGCGTTGTTGCTTCCCGAATTATTTTTCTGTCGAAATGGACAAACAAAAAATCGTCAGACAAAATAGAATACTGCTCCAAAAATCGTGATTTTTGGTTAACACAAAAAATGTATTTTTTTTGTGGAAAAATAATTTAAAAACCGAAATTTTTTAATCACTTTTTACGTGAAAACAAGTGCAGAAATTGTGAAAATACGAAGATTTTTTTTTGTTTTTACGAGAAAATGATTTTTTTTTTTTTTTGGGAACCGATCGTTTATAATAAACTTAGGAGAGCAACTTATTTCTATTAGAATTGATAGAAAGTTCTGTCGACAACTCACCTTTCCAGCTACAGGGGTTTTCCCGCCATTTCGCGTGCCATCTTTGCCCCGAGCAAGGGTGCGCGAAGGCTTCGAGCGGTTCGTTACTTTTCCGGATTTTTCACTCCACTTCGCTGCTTGACTGCCCGACGTGGACTTGAAGAATTGATCCAGCGTTGTTTGCGACATCGCGCATTTTTTTCACGCGATTCAATAATTAAAAATGCGACAATCGTCACGATTGTATTCAATAAAAAACGCGCGAGCGATGCGAACTATCGAGGAGCGGCTCCTCACGTTGCGTTTTCGAGTGTCTTCGGTCTTCGAGTGTTCGGACACTTCAGTGTTTATCCCCGTTTTCCCGTAAAAACAAGAGGCAGCAATTCCGATTAGATTGTAAATGAATAAAAAATTCTCGCGCGGAAATCGACAACAGCGCCGCGCGCGGCAACTTTTACGACTAGCCAAATGGCCGCGCGAGTTTTTCGGGGAGATTTGAACCACACATCGCAGCGAGGGATGAAGTTTTTTTTTCACGGTCAAAAGGTTGTTATTTTATCCCAATGACTACCAATCAATCACGATATCAAAAACCTATCAAAATTTCGTTAATTCTTGAAAGAACGAAAATACCAGTTTCTATCCCGGACTCGAGCGGTATTCGAACTTTGGACAATTGACAATCTCGAAGAACGCAGTATCGATTTTGACCAACACAGTGTTTTCAGCGCCGCGCGCACCGCAGGCCATCTTGAACAGTTTTTTTCTCGACGTAAACGCCATTTGTCCCGCAGTGTCGGAAACATCGAGACGATCGAGCGTTCCAAGAGTCTTCTCTCGTGACTCTCGTTAGCGAAAAGAAAAAACAGCAAAGGACGCCGGAAGAATGTTTGCTCGCCAAGCGATAAGAAAATTCGGGACGACGGCGATACGCCGATCACACGACGATCCCGGCGGTATACCCGGTGGCGTAAGTAATCGAAAAATCTTTCGCCCTTCATTCGTAACCCCACTTGCGGACTCTTGCATAACGTTCGCCTTCGAACGTCCCGACAATCGAATAACGTTCTGACCGAAAAATAACCGCAAAAAGTCAATAATCGCTGGCAAACGTCACGAAAGAACAACTTCGAAACGCTTGAGAATGGAATAAAGAAAAAAAATTGTCAACTTAAAAAAACAATCCAAAATATTAAAATAAAAAAAAATTTATTATAGAACTTGCCGTTCTCCATCAACAACCGTTTCAAGCTTACGGCAATGTTCATTGCCTTCTTCGGCAGCGGTCTGGCCCTTCCGTTCCTCATCGTTCGTCACCAGTTGACCAAATAAACGCCAAGACGGATCGAATCTTCTATATATCGTCGCTGTAGTGTTTAAGAGTGCTTCGTGCGCCGATACACAAGTAACAAGTAACATTCGTCGTCCGACGATGTTTCCTGAAAACAACTATTTCATGTGTAAATATCTAATAAATCAATAGAAAAAAAAAAAAAAAAATTGATCACATTGATTAATTGTTGAGCGAGTAAAAGATTTATTAAAATATTTTATTTCGTTTCAGTCGTCGCAATGCAATTTTTTGCTAAGCATACGATATGTCTATATTACACTTATTAATAGCTTAGTCGACTTAAAATTACATAGAAATGAAAGCCTACGATTCGTTACGTTAGATAGAAAAAGAAAATTGGGAATAAAAAGAAATTTGTGTCTAAAGCTAATAATTCTATGTATATTGGTATAAACGACTTTCAGCCATTGCGAGTAAACTTCGCTAACTGCTTGGTCCGCTGGGACGAGTTGAAGTACTTTGTTGAAACGGTTTTTTTTTTTTCTATCAAAACATGGTTTCTTCACCTTGGAAAATCTGGAAGCGGCACCGGAGGCTTCCCGTACTCGTAACGCTTCGGCGAATCTGAAGAAAACGTTTATTTTTATTCTTTTTTTATCAGAATACACGAGGATTTGTGAGAAAAAGCTGTTGAGTAATTTTCTTACAATTTCTACGATCACCGCCGCCGTGAGAGCGATAAGAATCTACACAGGATATCGGCACCGTTCTGATACGCTGAAATTTCTGATCCACGCGATCTCTGCCGCCTCTCAATCGATGCTGAAATGTAGCGAAGAATTTTTACTTTTTTTTAGAATCAACGGAAAAAAAAAGTATTTATCATGAGTTATAGATCGATTTAATTGAAAATGGGAAACAACTCAGTCGGTAACGAGAACTGTAATGCCACTTCGGAATTATACAAATTTGAGAAACATCTCGATGTTTTTTCTCTCTATTTGTTTCGCGGGGAAAAACGGTTTTCTTGACCTTACCCACAGTTTAGAAATGGTATTACAGTTTTAGTTACCGACTGCGTCTCTTTGCAACTCAGAACAAATGAAACAACTGACTTCGATGGGCCTCCGAGGAAGCATCTCTTGCTCCTCTTCGTTCCGCGAGAGCATTTTTTTTCTCAGGAAACGTTTCTTCTTCTTGCGAACTTTTTCACAGTCGCACCAACGATCGTCGTCGTCGGTAAAGTCCCGTTCGACGATCGGTTCAGTTGCCGATCGTTCGGGGATTCCCTGTGCGTACAAAAAGATTTTCTTGTTATATGTATTTTATTTTCACACGTTGGATATGTTTCATGGATTCTGTTGCAAATTACCTGCTGATAATTGAGTTCAACCTCTGCCGAACGAGCGCACGGGTCATCGCCGCAGCTTTTTCTTCCCTTGCCGCAGCACAGCATCCAAACGAGAATCGTAAGTATCGTCAAAACAGCGCAGAGACTCGCCAATATCGTCATCAACGCCGAGGACGAATTCCAAAACTGCGAATACGCAAGAATATTTTCGAATGGGAAGAAAAAAAAATCGATTCAAGTTGATGTGAAATACCATCCCTCTTACCCAGTCCACGCTCAGTCGGTAACAAAAACTGTAATGAATTATATGTTGGAAACAAACATTGAGACAAGAATAAAAACTTTCGGTGGATGTTTTCGTGATACTTATTACAGGTTTCGTTATCGACTGAGCTTTTTACATCATCGTAATAATGATAATTATAATTTTATGACTAAAAAATATCAATACCATCTCGTAACAGCCCTCTACGAAGGGATTAGTGCAATCGCGACAAGTCCGGGATCCGGTATTCGGCTGATGAGTACCTGCGGGACATCTCTTGCATCTCGAGCCAAGATTATCGCTGTGAAATCCAGGTGAGCAAGGAACTGCGATTAAATAAATCTTTACTGCATTTTTATTCTTTTTTTTAGGCATTCTTAAAGAAATTGTGAAACACTCATGCCAACATTTTCGACCGCTCTATCCGCGCTCAGTCGGTAATGGAACTGTGATGATATTTTTTAAATTAAGGGCGGTTGGTAATTCGCTGCAGCCGCATCCTGGTTATATTTATCAAGAGACGAGGTAGCGTCTCGACGCCAAGTATAACTAAAATTACACCATCCGGAATGAAATAGAATTACAGTTTTCATTACCGACTGAGTCCCTTTACACGGCCTTAACGGTAACTGAAATAAAGGGAACTCACGGCAATGACTATCGCGAAGACCGTAACCAGCAGGACAACCGACGAGCAATCCAACTTCGCCGTCGACCTCGTCGCCGTTGCCGTTTCTTCGGCCTCTCCGGCGATTACCGGCAAACCCGTCGCCCGTATCGTCGATCGGCACGAGTCTGTCGCGCGCGCGATGCGGCAATCTAAAAACAACTGTCGTTAAAGTTCTCTATAGAAATATCGACATCAGTTTGTTTCCAATCGCTACGAAACAATGGGAATTCTTGAGATTACTAACTGGACTTTCGCAGAACGCTTCGTAGATTCTTGCTGAGCAGCAGCGCGACTTTGTCCTGAACAGCTTTGCGGCAACGCAAGCCGCACTGGCTCGGACCGATTGGAAACAATTTTCCCGTACTGGAAGGCATTATCAGGGTTCTTATCGAAATCTACAAAAAATGGTTTATGATGATAAATTATGAAAAATTTGTATCAACTAGAACTTGCTTCGATAAAAAAGCTGTAATCGAGTTTCTATTTGATTTCAATGACCCATTTTAATTTCGTTTCATTTTAGTTACTCATTAAAAAAAATTCCTCGAACACAAACTTTAGCGGAAAAGAAATTGCATTGAATTTTCGAGTATCAATTCTCATATTTTTCTGGTAATTAATGACTTAATATATTACCTGCTGATGGTAACAGTGCGGAGCATATATAAAGGCGTCGCAGACACTTCCCTTGCATAGGATATCGTTCAATGTTTTCGGCAAGTGCGAGGCAAGAATATCCAGCTCGTTCTCGCCGCAATTTTCCAATTTGTAACGATTACCACCGCGCAACGTGTATCTCGGTAGAGTTACAACTGTGTCCAAGAATTAATTTTGGAAAATTAACAATTGCAAATTGAAAAGACACTTCTCACGCAGGATTCTTTATACTCTCGGATATATAAAAAAAATTGACCAGTACCTTCAATTCTGTGGGGATAAACATTTTCAACGACTTCCTCGTTGTCAGGATCTATGTAGCTCACGAAACACGTGTAATTGCCCGTGTCCTTGGCGTCCACGTCGTAGAGCTCCAGATTACCGTTTTTTTGCACGAGACCTAAAAAAATGAACTTTTAATCGACTTTCGAAATGAACATTTTTCAAAATTGGAGATAATTAATAAAATAATTATTGATAAGTAATAATGCATTGATAATTGTTTTGTTAATAACAAAACAAAAAGAAAATAACAAAATAAGTATCATATTATTGTTTTATCAATTACTAATTAATAATAATAATATAATCAATTAACAGTTATTATTTTATTGATGTTTATTTTTTGACTTATTTAGTAAAAATTATAGATTTTATTGTGTTTGTACAGGAAGCCAGATGAGATACCTGAAACGGGCAATCCATCGTTCCGGCTCCAAGTGTAATTCGGTTTGCTGATGCTGGTCAGCCACGTGATGTCTTCACCGTCCCGATTGCAAGGAACGCTCAAGTCACCGCCGGGAAACGACATAACGTCGTTCTCGCTCGTCGCACCGCTACCATCATCCTTGAGAACGTCCTCAAGGTCGCCGGGCTTCACGTACTTCATCCCCTTGGCCTCGGCGAGATCTCGTCTCGATCTCGGCAAAATTTCTCCTATGATGCCCGTCGAGACGAGAACAATCTCATCGCCGATGTCGCGAAACTTCTTGCACTCGTAGCCGTTTATCTTCGGCAAGGCGTCGCCCTTCAGGGTAAGAATTTTCTTCAACTCCTCAATCGAATCCTCGAGATCGCATATGCAATTTTCCCGTTTCGTCGTGTTCGCGAATCTCGCCTCGGAGCTTCTTCTCGACACTGATTTCTGCTTCTCTCGGAAATTCATCGTCTTCCCGCTGTTCGACGGAATCTTCACCGTCGATGCGCGAACACCGCGGTGAGCCGGCTTTGCGGAATCTTTGTATATGTATTTCACGCGAATCCGACCGTTCTCGATAGGCACGAGAGTCTGGGACTCGCGTCTCCGATTCTTTTTCAATTTTTTCCGCGAGAGTTGCGATTTTTTTTTCGTCGCGTTTTTCTTTGTGCTTTCTTCCTTATCGTGAGTGGTTTTATTAGCTTTCGAATGCTTCTTCCGCGAGATGTGAGAACTCGTTTGAAGCTTCCTTTGGACACTGAAGTGCGAGGGTCGCTTTTCGTCTTCACGATTTCCGGAAATTTCTTCGACGAAGTTCACTCGTCCCGTTAGCTTCAAGTTCAGAGGCGACGGAGCTTCCGGAGGCTTTTTCGAACTCGTTATTATCGTATGTTTCTTCTTGTTTTTCATAATCGCATCGACTTTGCTGGGTTTTTGGGGTGCGCCTTTTTTTTTAACGCCTTGACGATTTTTCTTCGATTTCTTTCGCTCTTTGCGCTTCTTCGATGCCGCGCTCTTGTTTCTTCTCCTCGTCGGGGATGTCGAGCCACGAGTCGCGGACGAAGAAACGCGGGAGTTCGTCGCATTCGGTGGAAACGTCGTCGTTCTTTTGTTTCTCGAGTAATCGAAGCCCAAATTCGTCAGATCGAGAAGATTCGGGAATTCCACAGAATCGATATCTTCCGGACGATAATACGGCGAAGCGCGGATTCTTCGAATCCGATATTTGCCCAGACTCGCGACATTCGTGTCCTCGATGTCGCGCGGATATCGCTGAATCAAATGTCGCCCCGGAGACTCATCTTCCGAAAGCACCGAACGAATTTCTCGCGAGGCATTGAGAAAAACCGGCTTCGAGTCGTTTTCTTCGGTCAATATTTCGCGTATCTCGTCGCCCACTTTGTCGAGATGGTTTTCAAGTTTTTTTTTAGTTACGGGCGACGATTTCTCGAGATCGCTCTTTCGGCTCGGCACGCTTTTCTTCACTTTCTTCGATTTCTTCGTCGTTTTTTTAACGTTCTTCCGAGATTTTTTTTTCTTATCTTTCTTCCCGTGTTTCGATTTCTTGTCGCCTTTTTTCTTGGAATTTGTCTTCGGGGATTTCGATTTAGCAATTTTCTTCTCGGACTTTCTTCGCTTCTTCGCCGAGGCGATTGTTTTATTCTTCTCTTTGCCGATGCCGTTTCGTATTATCGCGAGTGTTTCGTTCACGTTCCTCTGCACGTTGATTATCTCGTTGACGAGCGCCGCGAGAGATTTTCTATCGGCGTCCGAGGTCAGGCCGAGCTCGTCGATTCCAAATTCGTCGACGAGACCGGCGAGATTGGCTTCGCCGGTTTCGCGCACTCGGTCGCTCTTGTCGCGACGCGAATCTATGCTGCTCGCGAAATTCAGAATCTTCTCGGCCATATTCTTCACCTCCGTCGACGAGCGATCTTCGCGCTTCTCGGTTTTCTTCGCCGCGCAACTGGCGCAGTTCTCGCAATTCTCGTAGCGACGAAGAAGGTAATGCGTGCCGGCGTGAACGAGATTCTTCACGCGTTCGTATTTCTTCCGGCAACGATCGTCGCAGTCGCGCGAGCAACGAGAATTTCTATCGTTCGTCGAATTCGACATTGCGTTCGATTTGTTCAGCAATTTCTTCTGCAGTTCCAGCATGTGAGAGTAAAAAATGTTGTTTTTTTGCAAGGTATTGTCGCGTGGCGAAGATACGGATTTCGCATCTCCGATATCGAGATTCGACGGTAGTTTCGAGGGTGGAGAAGAATTTTTCGGCGATTCCGCGCTGCGATTGGCGCCGAAGCTTTCACGGAGTGGTTCGTCGGGAAGCGAAGAATTCGACATTTCTGGGGAAAACGAAGAAACTGGAAGATCGGCGATATTTCTTCCGACGATTTTTTTTATGCTGTCGTAAAGATTTTCTCCGGTCGATAGATCGTTGTCGCGCTTGGAACGATTTTTCGGATTATGGAATTTTTTTTTTTTACCAGACTCTCGGTTCTTCAATTTTTTTGTGCTCTTGGACTTGCCCGAATGCTTGTCTTTTTTTTTGTGTCGCATAGCGTAAATTATTCGGATTTTTTCGTCGATGTCGCTATTATGATGATGACGGCTTTTCGATCGTATTTTTTTACTCGTCGCTTTTTTGTGCGCAACTTGAGATCTTCGACGGTCGAGCGACCTTCGACGACGAATTTTCTCGCGGAGGCGTCGAATTCGGCGCTCCTTGAGCTTCTTGTTCAAGGCTCGCAACAATCGACGACGAATTATCGCGAGACTTCGTTCCTCGTCGTTAGTTTCCTCGCGTTTTATTTTGTTCAGCCAATTTCTTCGCGAATTCTTGCGTCGGACTTTGGGTAGATTCATTCGACGCTTCGAGAATTTCGGGGTCAATCGCAACGAAGTTGAAGAATTTTTTGAGATCGAAATGTTTTGCGTTTTCGCGGGCTTCGGAAAGTTTGGCATCGATTCTTCGGACAAATCCAGGAGAAATTCCGTTCTCGTTTCCTCGTGAGGCAATTCCGTACCGTTCGACACTTCCTGTATCACCTGTTCGAAAAAATTCATTCTAAAACTCGCGGAAATAATTATAGTTTACAAAAAATATTAATAATTATGTCGAAATGCGATATAATTTTTTTTGTGAGTGTATCTTTGATAAACGGATAAAGCCTTAAACAAAAAATAGAAAGGACTGTTATTAACAAACGTACTTTGACTTGAATTCTAGGATCGAGAGTGCCAGTTTCAGCCCTCGGATCGACCGCGTTCTTCAGTATCTCATCTGCAACCCGAGAAACAATATCGTCCAGTGAACCGCCATCGAACAACAATCCTCCGGTCTCCAATCGTTCGGAAATACTCTCTTTCCCATCGACAAGACCATCAGCTTCATTCACAGATCCTGCGACGTCTCTCTGACGTTGAAAATTCGTCGGTTCTCGATCGTTCGATCCCTTAATCGCCGCGGTTCTCTCGCGACCAGGTAAATCACGTTTAGCTTCGTTTTTGTCGACGTAGACGATTATTCTCTCGACACTGCCGAGATTCTGTTTCTCAACGATATCTCTCACTTTCGGTATAATCGCACTGACGTTTAGTTTCTTCGCCTCGTTTTTGAAAACTAACTTTCTCCCGATCGGCATTCTGTTAATTATTTTATCGTACGATCTCGCCTTCGCAATTTTTGTCTTCTTCGCGCTCTTGTGTCTCGTCGTTCTTCGCGTAGCTTTCAATTTTTTCGTCGGCTTCCGATGCGATTTTTTAGGAGTTCCTCGTCGCGTGGATACTTTGGGAATTTCCTCGCGTCTCTTCGCGGTCGAGGCTTTTGCGGCTTGTATCTTCTTTCTTCTCATGTGTTTCGAGGCTTTGCCGTGAGATTTTTTCGCCGGTTTGCGATGATGATCGATGCGCTCCACGTGATGTATTTTCCTAATAGCTTTCTGCACTTTTTCTTCAGCTTTTCCGGTCGTTATTCTCGGCACCTCCCACTTCAGGTGACTCGCCGTCTCGGCGGAATGCCTCGGTGTCGTTGATCTCGAGATCTTCATTTCCGTCGCGTGATCCACGGTTTTGTTCTTCTTTCCGAGGCCGATCGCGTTGCCGATTATTTCCTTGACTTTCTCGAGAAGGCTCCGCGGCTTTTCTTCCTTCGTTCGTTCGTCGAGCTCGATCGCCTCGCCGTGCTCGCCGCTAAGATCGGTTCTCGGATTTATCATGTTCATAACTTTGTCGAGGAGGCTCGAAGTCTCGACGGGATTGTCGTCGTCCTCGAGAACTCCGGAATCCAACGCTGGACTTTTACGAAAATCGCTTCGTCGAGCCTCGCGGGATTCGCGCGATTTTTCTTCTAATTTTTTACGATTCTTTGGTCTTTTGGATTTCTTGTTTTTACGATTCTTCGACGATCTCGACAATCCGAGAAGCGATCGACGCGTGCCGTCTTTTCCGAGGGAATCGTCGCTGTACGACAAATAATCGTACCACGGAACGTTTCTCTTGGATTCTTTGTCGCCGGCAGCGATCGTCGTCTCTTTGCCGTCGAGATCGATCTCCGCTTCCCACGTCTCCGTCTCGTTGCTTTTATTCTTCCGTGAATCGGCCGATCTTTCCGATCGCTTTTTCGATTTCCTCTTCGGCGACGAACGCGCGATTTTTCGCGCGTTCGAGTAGTCGAGAATTTTTTTTCTTTTGAATTTGTTCCTCGTTCTCTCGGTCGACGCTGGCGCGCGAGCCAAAATCGTCGATTTTGGTAGAGATTTCGTTGTTGAATTATTCGTCGAATTTTCGACTCTGTGGGAATAGATAATCGTACGAATAGATTCTCCGTCGTTATCGAAGAGTTCCGACGATTCGTCGAAAGTCAGGGCGGTGTTCGTGGTCAAGGAACGGGCGAACTCGTTGTCGACCAATCCACCGCAAAGTGGGACAACATCGCCGTCCTCGGGATCCCAGGTCGTAGCTTCGGCGTCGATTTTAACGTCGAATCTTTCGTCGTTGCTCTTTCGCACGAATGAAATATCGGTCGCGTGATTATCGTCTCGAAGGGTTTGCAGCTTCGATGTCGAATCCTCGAATCTTTGCTTTGTATAAAAACGCCTCTCGCTCGTCGTCGCCGCGGGTCTCATTTTCGTTTCCTTCTCGAGCCTCGTCGACGTTTCTTCCGTTCTCGCTTTTTCGTACTCTCCGACGACGATCGGCGATCCGCACTTGTAGAGAAGATAAATTCCTCGCGGTGGCTCGCGAAGATTCTTCAACTCGACGAATCTCTCGTCGTCGAGCCTCACGAGAATCGGAATAAATCCTTTCGTCGTCGTTTCGAGCTCGTACCAAAGAATTCTTCCATCTTTTCTCGATGCATTTCTTCTCATCGCCTCAACGTCGAAGAATTTCTTTGGAACGTCAATCTTCACTTCAGATTTTTGCATTTCTTTGCGTATTCTCGATTCCTCGGGTCTCGCAATATCTTCTTTATTTACGGTGGAATTAACTCTTTTTTCGGTTCTCGAGTCTTGACCGTAGTCCGCGTATTCGCCGAAGAAATGCTTCAAATCGTCGGAAGTCTTCGCCTCGATAGTCGCCAATCGATGAGACGTCGACGTACTTTCTTCCATCGTTCGCGAAGTATTTTCGCTATTCGTTGCGACATTTCCGGCGGTGCTCTCCGTGAGATCATAATAAATATCGTCATCCGTAATCTCGCGATCGTCCGTCCTTGAATCGGAAATATTTCCCTCACGATTCGTTGGCTCTTGAGAAATCGTCGTTGACAATTCGGTGACCGGTTTCGCTTCACCGATTCCCAGTTGTTGAACCAATCGATCGGTGGTTAACGCAGTTTCGTCGTTTAGTATCGTCGTGGTTTCTTCGCGCTCCGTTGGTCCTGAAAAAGCGTCGAGAAAATTCGCAACGGAATTATCGGAAGCTCGAACTGCTCGACGATTATCGTCCTCGTAATCGAGGTCCTCCTCGTCGTCGCAGTAAAGATTCTCGTCGTCGATCGACTTCGCGCGCCTTCGATTCGGCTCGACATTGACTCGCAATTTATAATCGTTTGAGGCTGGAAAAAAATGATGTAGTTTTCTTCCCAGTACGTCTCTTTTCAGTGTCTTGCCAGAGTTCTTTTCATTCTTCCAATTTCTTCCGACAAATCGCTGGCGATTCCTACCACGAATTTCGATCGGTTCATCGAAACTTTTCTTCGATTTCTTCATTCTTCTAACGTAATCTTCCAGATTCCTTCGCAGCTTGGCTCTGCCACTTTGGACGATAACCGTGTAGCAAGTTGTTCTTTTCTCGTCTCTTTTGGCTCTGTAATCCTCGTAACTCTCGTCGGTGTAATCGTCGTTCTCGTTTAGTCGAGCTTCGCGTATTTGTCGCGCTTCGTTCGGTGTTCCGAGGAGTTCTTTGTCCCAGGTCAAGGTTCCACCGACGTGAAACTTCGTCGTTCTTTCCGTGGGCCACTCGGAGCCCGGTGGATGCCTTTCTTTCGTTTGCTTCTTCGAGGATCTCATTGTCGAAGGTGAATCGTCGTTTATCGGCTCCGTCGGACCTTCGTCGATCTTCCTCTCATCTCCAGAGTCTTCCTCGTATCCCAAATCGTAGTCGTTGCCTTCGGTTGTCGCGTCCGTGTCTTCTCTGGATCGCGTGACGAGGCCAAGTTTAACGATCGCCTCTTCGGGACTCGGCGGAACGCATTTCATTCGGTGATTCTCTTCCTCCTCGTCGTACTCCAGACGCAACACGTTCACGGTGAATGTCTGCTTGTCCCGACGATAAGAATCCTCGTCCTCCTCCTCCGCGGTCACCCAATTCTCGCGTCCGCCCAAGTGATAACGACCGCTCGATTCCGTTGGCCACGACTCCGGAAATTCGTCGGGAGACTCGAGAATCTTTCTCTTCTTCACGATGTCGCGGGATCCGATGTTGTTCCGTATCTTCGACTTCTGCGACAATTCGTTCTCGTACTTTAACATTTCAAGGTCGTTCTCGATGGCCTCGAGCTTGATTGCGCGTTTTCGAGCGGATTCGGTGGATTCGGTCTCGTCGTCGGGATAATCAGCCCATTTCGGTTCGCTCTGCTCGTCGTCCGTCTCGTCGTCTTCCGGGGATTCGTAGCCCTCGTCCGAGTATTCTTCAGGCTGCTCCGCGTCGAGCTCCTCCTCGGTAACGTAATCGATCTCGCCGTACTCTCCGTCGGAACTTTGCGTAGCTTCTTCCTCGGATTCGACCTCGTGTCTCTCTTCGTCGTCGCGTGAGCCCGAATCTGGCACACTATCGTCTTCATCGTCCTCGGATTTGACGAATATCTCATCGGTTTCTTCGTCTTCGTCCGTTTCCACGGGAGGCCGAGGTGTCGCTTCGGAATTCAAGCCATGCGTTCTCGTCTCGTTGAATTCCTGCTGAAGTTGACAATTCTCTTGGTAGTCCCGTGGTATCTGTTCGGGATCGGAAATAACCGTGGCATTTTTTTCGGCGTTTCTTCGCCGTCGATCGTTTTCCATGCTATCAGGCTCTTCATTTTCCGCCTCATTCGCATTCTCGACGACAGTCGAACTCTCGACATTGGAATTGTCTCGACGCTCCGTTGGCCCTTCGGTCCACTCGAATTTACCGAGCCTCGCGACTTCCGTGGGTCGCACGCGATTCTCAGACTTGTCGACGAGCCATTGATTCTTCAGGTTCTCGTCCAACGAGGCCCCGGTCGTTTCTTCCTCGTTGTCGTCGTCGTCCCTGCGGAAGGTCACCGTCTCGACTGGCACTTCGGACCAACTCTCGTAAATTCTCGTGAATCCTTTCGGCGTGTGCAGAGCCGGCGTTGTGTCATCGTTTTGCCACTCGCTGTTCACTAAATCGAGCGAATTTATCTTCTTTTTCTCCTCGTTCTCGTGTCTTCTCGGAAGGATACTCGAATCTTCCTCGTGATCCATCAATTTTCTGCCGTTGCGCTTTTTGTTACCCTCAGGATTGTACGGGAGACAAACGACTTCGGTGACAAAGTCTTTGGATTGTTTGCGGGAGCCGGCGAGCAATTTGTCGTTCTGAAGAACGTGAAGACATACTTTTTTCGTAGCCTCTTCGAGGTCCCGGTCGGTGGTCTCGTGAGTCTCGTGGCTCGGTTTTTCTATCGAGGCATCCTCTTCCTCACTGTCGAAATCTCTCATCGAGGGTGTCGTGTAGTCGATTCCCGTTACGCGAGTCTCGGGCTCGCAGCCTTCCTCGTAGTCGCTTTGCTCGCTCAGACGCTCGTAGTCCTCGGATGGTTTCTCCTTCCAAACCTCCTCGTCCTCGTCGAAAACGTAATCGGATTCGTCCTCGTCCGAGTCGACTTCCTTGTCCTGCTCTTCGTCCTTTCCTTCCTCATCTCCGAGCTCTCGATGCTCCGTGGTAATTCTTCTCGTTGTTGGAGTCTCTTTCTTGGTCGTCGGTTCCGGGCTCGGGCTCTTCGATATCGTAGTTTCTTCAACGGGAGGCACGGGTGTGGGTTGGCTCGATTCCGCGAAGATTTCCACAGTCGTTTTCGACAGCAGCGTCGTTTTTTCTTCTCTCAATCGTTTCTCAACGTCTTCGAGCTTCTTTTCCTTCTCCTCGAGTTCCTTCTCTTTCTCGTCGATATCTTGTTCTCTTTGCCGTTCCCATTCCTTCTCGAATTCGTCCTTTTCCCTCTGGTGTTCCGCTTCCTTGGCTTCGAGCTCTTTCTCCTTGTTCTCGAGCTCCTTCTGCTTGTTCGTCAATTCTTCCTCCATTCTTTCCAAATCTTTCTCGAGTTCTTGTTGCTTCAGTCGCGTTTCTTCCAGCTCCTGAACCCGTGCAGTGTCGATCGTCGTCGGTGGTTCCGTGGTCGTTGCTCTGACCGTTGTCGTCGGTTGTCGCGTTGTCGTTGTGATCGTTGTCTTCTTTTTTTTTCTCTCCTCGTCGAGTCTCAGTCGCTCGCGCTCCCTCCGCTCTTTATCTTCTTTCCACTGACGAAGTCTCTTTTCCAACTCGGCTTCGCGTTCCAAAAACTCTTTCTCCTTTTTTTCGAGGTCCTTCATGCGCTCCTCCAACTTCATTCGCTTCTCGGTCTGTAACTGCGATTTCTCGTGCAACTCCTCCTCCGCAGCTTTCACGTCCGGTTGCGTCGATGGAATTTCTTCATCTTCGATGTCTCCGGATGCGGTCGTTTCCGCAATTATCGTCGAAGAATATTCTTCGGTACTTGGAGTTAATGATTCTTGCTCCTCAGCTTCGGCATCTGTTTGTCGGCTTTTGTTGTCGGCTTTTTCTCCAATCTTCGTCGAAGAATATTCTTCATCGCTGGGTGTCGATGATTCTCGCTCTTCGGCTTCGGCATCGGTCGTTTTTCCCGTTAGTTCCGGTTTGGAAAATTCTTCGCTTTCTGTTTTTGCTCTCTCTTCCGTTTCGGTGAATTTCCGCGTCGCAGCTTCGGCTTCCATTTCTGCGGTAGTTTCAGGTGTTGACGATTCGCTTTCCGTGTCTTTTTCTTCAGGGTGATCAACCTTTCTACCTCCTTCCTCGATCTCGCGGGTACTTCCCCTTTCCGCTTCGCTGACGCGATCTTTTTCGTCCGTCGCTTTCGTTATCTCCTCGTCGGTCGATACACTGCCGGTTGATCGCTCGAAACTCGCCGATTCGGTGATCGTACCTTCAGAATGGTCAGAAGTCGGGATTGTTCGTTCGGTTTCTTCGCCGAGACTTGATGGTTCCGAAGTACTTGTAAATCCCGTAAGTTCTTTGAATTTGGTTGATTCATCGGCAAACGTCGGTTCGGAACTTGCAGCTTCGCCACGACTATCTGTCGAAATAGCAATCTCTTTGCCCGAAGAAATTTCTTCCGTCATCACGGTCTCGAGTTCCGGTTGCGAAGTTGACAGAGTTTCCGTCGTGGACACGAAAGTGTCGATCACAGACGTCTCGGTGAGATCCGAAGAGGTTGACTCTTCCCAAGGCATTAGAGTCTCTTCCTCCGGGCGCTCGAGAAAATCCGGAAGAGTGACGATCATATCGAACTCGGTAGTGGTATCGTAGAAAGGGGATTTAGGCTCGTAGGGATAGGTTGTTTCGTCCTCGAGACCAGGAAGCGGCGATGTCGTTAATAGGTAATCCTCGGTTGATCTCGTTTCCAGCTCCGTTGTTCTTCTTTCCTTCCCCGTTTCTTCCTCTTCGTCTTCTTCGGGAAAGAGATGAGTCGAAGTCGAGGAAATCTCTGAGCTGGATTCTTCCGATAGGGAAGTTTCTTGTTCCAATTCGGAGAGCGTTGAAAAACTGCTCGAAAAAATGTCTAAGCTTGACTCTTCGATTGGTTCCGAAGTCTCTTCTTTTTCGAGTATCTTAGACGATCCGGTTGGAGAAAAAGGCGAACTAGACTCTTCTTCCTTTTCGGAAAGCGTCGACGAAACACTCGAAAAAAAGTCTAAGCTTGACTCTTCGGTTAGCAGCGAAGTCTCTTCTTTTTCGAATATCTCAGACGATCCAGTTGACGAAATAGCTGAACTAGACTCTTCGGTCAGCTGTGAAGTTTCTTCAGAGATTTCCGCACTCGTAGACACGCTGGAACTCTCCATCAGCGAGGAGGCCTCGAAACTCGTTGAAGGTATTGAACCGGCAGTCGTACTTTTTGTTCCTTCTGTTGTAGCTTCGGGAATTTTCGACGATTTCTCTCTTCCCGTGGCATCCCAAGGTCCGGTTTCGCCGTCCTCGTAAGAGTACCAATCTTTGGTCGCGGGCTCCTCGACAACTTCCTCCTCGTATTCGTCCTCGTAATCCGTTACTTCCGGTTCTTCGGTATAAGTTTCCGTCTCCACTTCGTACTCTGCCCCATCTTCCGCGGATTCATCGTGCTCTTTTGCGCTCGTAACTTCCGGAGTTGGTTCCAGAGTCGCGAAGGTCTCGGAGATCACGCTGGAAGTCACGTCGAGTTCCGTTTCCATTATAACGAAGGTCGCTTGAGAAATCGTTGTCGAACTCGTTGTTGTAGATTCGCTCGTTGATTCTTCGGTCGTCGATGAAGTTATTGTCGTTGGCGGTTCCGTTTGCGTTATTTCTTCGACCGTTATCACCGAAGTTTCGCCGCCGTAAGTCGACGCGGATTGGGAAGACAAGGTAGAAACTGTACCAGTTTCGGTCGTGTGTTCCGACGTCGTTGAGAGAGTCGTCGTCGTTGCTTCGGTCGTTGATAGCGTAATATCTTCGACTGTTATCAATGAAGTTTCCTCGGTTGAAGGTGAGGTAACTTCCGGAGTCGTTTCAAGCTCCGTCGTAAATTGATCGATGCTTGATACTTCCGGAAGAGTACCAAGAGTCTCTTCTGTGCTTATTTGTCCGGGACCTTCGGTTGATTCACTGAGAAATTCTTCAGTCGTTTCTTCTTCGCCAATTTCACTCGATAAAATTTCGTATCCGCTGCTTTCGGTGCTCTTCGATACGGTAAACTCGGAAAGGGAACTGCCGATATCTTCCGCTGTTGACGTAATTTCGGGAGAGAACTCCGTAACTTGAGCCTCGCTTGTCTCTTCTTCAACGGATTCGGATTCAGTTCGCAACTCGCTAGTTTCGGTGCTTATCGAAGACGTAAATTCGACAACGGAACTACCGATGTCTTCTGTTGATGACGCTACTTCGGGACTTTCCGTGCCGGTCGAAGCAGTTAATTCCGAAGTCTCCTCAGTTGGAGTACCGATTTCTTCGGTTGAAAAAACATCAACGCTTGCGGTCGAAAAGACGCTCTGAATTTGTGAGATTGTTGTTGATAGAGTTTCGAAGATCGTAGTGAAAAATCCGCTCGGCGTTGTCGATGGGATCGTCGAAGTCTCGGGAATCCCGAATGCATCGGTTATAACAGTCGACTGGACAGTGTCGGAGAAACTCGATTCTTCGTCGGTGTGCTCGAAACTCGAAAAAATTTCGGTCGTCGTCGATACCCGTTCCGATGTTTCTTGCGATATTAGTTCAGTTTCTGTAGTTGGGAATTCTGTCGAGACTTCTTCACCCTCTCGAGTCCCCGTAGAGATAATTTCGGACGTTTCGGAGCTGGGAGATTCTTGTTCGAAAAATGTTGAACTCGGAATCGCCGTTTCTAAAGATACGGCTTCCGGTTCCGATGCTTCTTCTTTTGTACTTTGAGTTTCTAAGATAGTGGAGTCTGTGAAGGGTTCTTCGCTTTCGAAAGTCTCTGTAGAAGTTAATTCGGACATTTCGGAGACGCTGAATTCTCCTCCAGGAAGACCAGAACTTGGTGGCAACGTTTTCGGAGACATTACTTCCGACTCTGAGGTTTCCTCGTGCGTACTTTGAGTTTCTGAAGTTGTGGAGCCTGCGAGGGGCTCTTCACTCTTGGAACTCTCCGTGGAAAGCGATTCCGATGTTTCAGTGACACTGTATTCTTCTCCGGAGGGACTCGAACTTGATAAAGGCATTTCCGGAGACGTTACTCCCGATTCTAAGGTTTCCTCGCTCGTACTTTGAACCTCTGAAGTTGTGAAGCCTGTGGAGGACTTTTCACTCTCGGAACTCTCTGTAGACGTTGATTCGGAAGATTCAACACTGGTGAATTCTTCTCCAGGGAGTCCAGGACTCGACGATGGCATTTCCGGAGATGTCACTTCCGATTCTGTGGTTCCTTCGCTTGTAATCGAAGCTTCCGAAGCTGTAAACCCTGTCGAAGTTTCTTCACTCTCGGAACTCTCCGTAGAAGCTGATTCAGATGTTTCAGAGACGCTGAATTCTTCTTCAGAGACTCCAAAACTCGACGACGGCATTTCCGGAGATGTTACTTCCGAATCTGCGGTTCTTTCGCTTGTAATCGAAGTTTGCGAAGCCGTAAACCCTGTCGAAGTTTCTTCAGTCTCGGAACTCTCCGTAGAAGCTAGTTCAGATGTTTCAGAGACGCTGAATTCTTCTTCAGAGACTCCAGAACTCGACGCCGGCATTTCCGGAGATGTTACTTCCGATTCTGTGGTTCCTTCGCTTGTTTCCGAAGGCGCGAATCCCTTCGAGATTACTTCAGTCTCGGATTCAGATACGGATGGCGTCAGAGAAGTTTCAGACGAAGTTCTATCCTCTTCGAAAATTTGCGAACTCGGAAACGAGCTCGTTTCCGGTTCAGCGAATGTTGTCCCTATACTTCGAGCTTCCGACGGACTTCCAGAAATGTCGGCATGCGTCGAAGTATCGTGATAGTCCTTGTAATCCTCGACAACAGTGGTAGCTCCGCTGGTACAGAGAGGCTCAGGCGTTTCGCTACTCGTTGAATGAACCATCGCAGTCTCTTCGGTAATCTCGACGACAATTTCACCCTGCGTAGTTCCCTCTCCCATTGTAGCGCTCGTAGCTTCAACGCTGAATCTCGTTGCTTCCGGTGTCAGCGTTGATGGTATTGTGACATTCGGAGACTCGACCGTACTCGTAAATAACTGCTCGGACGTTTCTTTTTGTCTTGTTGCAGTTTCGGGCAAAATTGCCTCGGTAAATACCGATTCGGTTGTTTTTACGAATTCTATGGTAGTTCTTGTCGACGGTGGACTACTTTCTTCAGTAATTGGAAGCGGGCTCGTTATTTTTGGAGATTCTGGGACTTTTTCGATTTTCGTAGCCATTATTTTTGTCGTCGCAGCACTTTCTTCGTAGTCGACCCAACCCTGCTGTGTCGAATCCTCGAGCGCGTCTTCGTACTCTTCCTCGTCTGTCGGCTCGTCGTATTCTTCCAGGTGTATCTCTTCTGTCTCCGTTTCTTCATCATCTTCCTCGAGAGGTTCTGTAAAAGTTGCAGAGGCTTCGGACTCGGTTGTCTCGACTGTGGTGTCCTCTTCGAGCGGGCTCGCCGTTTCGAGTTCCAGGTCCTCGTCCAAATCGGACTCCGTCGTTTTATCGATTATGATCTTCTTCGTCGTTGGCCGAGCTGTTACGATGGGCGATTTTTCGGTTTCCGTTTCCGGAGGTTCTGAAGAGGCAGACTCAAATAATACCGGAGTCGTAATTTCGACGATTTCTTCTGTTGTCGTGGCGACGGTTGTTGAAGTTTCTTGAAGGGTTTGAGTTGTTTCCTCGGTTGAGAGAGTCGGGAAGGTTGAAAAATATTCTTCCATAGTTTGGCTTGTATCAGAAAATTGGGTAGTCGTTGCCGGTTGCGTGAAAGACGGTGTCATAGCAGTGAAAGTCGTCGATTCGGATGTTACTTCCGTCGCTTCGGATGTTAATTCCATCGCTTCGGATTTCAATTCCGTTGCGACAGTTGATTCCGAGATCTCTCTTGTAGTTGATGATAGCCACGTTGTTTGCGTACTAGTTGCAAACTCGGATGTTTCTGGATAAGATTGACTGGTCGACTCTAATGCGGTGCTCATCATTTCGATCGTCGTGGCTTTCGTAGAAGTCCCGAAGCTTTCCGTTGTAGGTGTTGCGAATTCCGTGGAAATTTCGGGACTTTCGGTTGTCTCCGATTCCGTAGAAATTGTGAAACCTTCCGATGTTGTGGATTCGGTGGACGTTTCCGGACTTCGAGTTGTCGCTGATTCCGTAGAGATTTCGAAACTTTCCGTCGTTGAGGTTTCCGGAATTTGAGTTGTCGTCGATTCCGTTGAAATTGTAAAACTTTCCGTCGTTGTGGATTCGGTGGACGTTTCCGGACTTCGAGTTGTCGACGATTCCGTAGAGATTTCGAAACTTTCCGTCGTTGTGGGTTCGGTAAACGTTTCCGGACTTTGAGTTGTCATCGATTCCGTCGAGATTTCTAAACCTTCCGTTGTTATGGTTTCCGGACTTTGAGTTGTCGTCGATTCCGTTGAAATTGTAGAACTTTCCGTCATTGTGGTTTCCGGAATTTGAGTTGTCGTCGATTCCGTTGAAACTGTGAAAATTTCCGTCGTTGTGGTTTCCGGAATTTGGGTTGTCGTTGATTCCGTAGAAATTGTAAAACTTTCCGTCGTTGTGGATTCGGTAGACGTTTCGGGCCTTCCAGTTGTCGATTCTGTAGGAATTGTAAAACTTTCCATCGTTGTGGTTTCCGGAATTTTAGTTGTCGTCGATTCCGTAAAAATTGTAAAACTCTCCGTCGTGATGGATTCTGTAGAAGTTTCCGGACTTTGCATTGGAGTCGATACTGTAAAAATGTCGACAAGTTCCGTTGTTGTTGGTGCTGTAAAAATATCAGAACTCTGCGTGGCTGTCCATTCGGTAGAAATTTCTGGACTCTGCGTCGTCGTCGACTCAGTGAAAGATTCTTCAGTGACAATTGTAGGAGTCGAAAATTCTGTCGTTTTCGATATCGCAGCTGTAGTGAAAAATTCCGTGTCGACGCTGAATGTTGAGCCAATATTCGGTAGACTCGACAACGTCGTTTGCAAAGCGATTTCAGTGGAGTCAGCGAATTCTTCTGTAATCAATTCTTCCGTAGAAGGTTCGAGAAGCGACGATCCTGTTGTCCAGGATTCTGGACTCTCATCCGTAAATTCGATGTCTTCGGTAGTCAAGTCCAACGACAATGACGACGATTCGAACACTTCGATGTTAGATTCTGGTCTCGACTCTTTTGTAGATACTTCACTAGGCGACGTAGTCGATTCTTGCGAAGTTTTTCCAGTTAACATTTTTGTCATGCCGCTCGTAGCTTCAGTTTGCTGCGTCGAAATTTCAGTAGTAGTCTGTTCTATTTCTTCTTCACCTTCCGTTGCAATTTCAGTTTCTTTTTCCATCTCCGTTGTTTTTTCGCTCGTTTCTCCGATAGTCGATGCTGTGATCGTCTTCGTCGTTAACACTTTAGAGTCCGGTACAATTTCCGTGGTCGAAATAGTCGAAGGTTTCGATTGTTCTTCAGCTGTAGTCGACACTGTGCTCTCAGTAACCTTCGTTCCGGTCTCGGTAGCTTCTACGCCGCTGCTTTCGGTTGTTTCTGTAAGGGTCCCAGTCGTTTCTGCGACGGTCTCGGAAGTTTTTTCGACTGTCTCAGAAGTTTCTTCGACTGTCTCAGAAGTTGCATCAACGATCTCAGAAGTTTTTTCAACAGTCTCAGAGGTTTCTTCGACTGTCTCAGAAGTTTCTTCAACGATCTCAGAAGTTTCTTCAATGGTCTCAGAGGTTTCTTTGGCGGTCTTAGAGGTTTCTTCGGCGATCTTAGAGGTTTCTTCGACGGTCTCGGAGGTTTCTTCGACGGTTTCAGCGGTTTCTTCGACGGTCTCAGAAGTTTCTTCGACAGTCTCAGAGGTTTCTTTGACGGTCTCAGACGTTTCTGTGACGGTCTCAGTCGTATCCGTGACAATCTGAGAAGTTAGTTCGACGCCTTCAGAAGTTTCCACGTCCCTATCGGTATATTCCACGTCGCTATCTGTAGCCGTCTCGGTCTCCGTAACTTCTACTTTCTCAACAGTACTCGCATCTGGCTTAGTGGTTTCGATTCTGCTCTCAGTAGTCCTCTCAAACTCTGTTGCTCCGTAAACAAATTCCGTCGTTCTTTCAGTCGATCCTGTTTCTTCGGTATCTTCCACAATCTCGCCAATCGTCGTCGAAACTTCTGTGACACTCGTGTCTTCAATATCTTCATCGAGACTCTCGCTCGTCGGCGCTAACGTCGATAGAAAGTCCGAGCTAAAGTCTTCGGGCATTGTCGTGACTATCAGAGTCACTTCAGTTTCTCTGGGCTTAGATGCAGACGTTAGTTTCGTATGACTAGTTCTAACTTCGGTTGAAATTTTAGTGATCAACAAGTCGTCGGCTACCGTTTCCGTAGTTTCCGGAGCAGTCACCGTCTCGATCAACGGAGTCTCTCTACTCGCTTCTTCGGATTTGCCGGTCGTCGTCGACTGCGTACTCGTCTCGGGAACCGTAAAAGTCGTTACCTTCGGTGTCGACACTAGCTCAGTTTTTGGCTCTGTCGTCGCAGCGGATATAGTTCGCAAATTCGTAACTTCCGTCGATCCGAGACTCGTTATCGTTGAAGTCAGCGGCTTTTCTGTAGTCTTTTTACTCTTTTCTATCGTTGTTGCAAATTCCGTAGTTTGAGGAGTAGTC
This sequence comes from Ischnus inquisitorius, assembly GCA_963924025.1. Taxonomy (NCBI): domain Eukaryota; kingdom Metazoa; phylum Arthropoda; class Insecta; order Hymenoptera; family Ichneumonidae; genus Ischnus; species Ischnus inquisitorius. Next base: position 1,346,132 of record OZ001243.1, on the reverse strand, counting down.
GTTAATTTTTTTGTAGCTTTAACGACAATTCTTTCGGTTGAAGAAGCGATTTCCGTTGATTTAGTCGTTTGCGGCGATAACATTTTAGTGATTGGTTCTTTTTTCGTTGTCGTTGTTTCGGTGAATCGAGGACTTGAATCTGTTTTAAATTTTCCCGAAGTCTTCGTTTTAGGAGGGGAAGTCATTGACGCGACACCGACTTGCTCAGTCGTGAATTTTAGCCTAGGTTCGCTAATAAATTCAGTCGTTTCGGAAGTTTCTTCAGTAATGGATTCTTCGGAAGTTCCTTGAGAAGTTGCTGTACTCTCGGTTGTTTCGCTGCTGACTTCGGTCGTTGTTTCCGAAGCTTCTTCAGAGCTTCCTTGAAAAGTTTCTGTGCTTCCCTCGGTAATTGTGTCGCTGATTTCTGTCGTTGTATCGACGGTTTCTTCAGTTGCGAATTCATCAGAACTTTCTTGAGACGTTTCGGTGCTTTCGGCCTCCGTGGACGTTTCTTCAATGTCCTGAAGAGGTGATGTCGAAGCTTCGCTACTCGATAATTCGGAAATTTCAGTGCTCTTTTCTTCGGTATCTTCGATACTTGTCTCTGAAAATTTCGTCTCCTCCGTAACTTCGCTCGTTTCAACTTCCTCCGAAACTACTTCAGTATATTTCGGTTCTGTTGCCGTTGTTCTCGTTTCGGCAAGACTTGAAATTTCTTCCGTAGTCGAGTAAGCAGCTGTTGGGGCTTCCGTAGCACTTGTCTCTTCGGGAGTCTCGCTGGTAGTTTCGCTACTCGATTGCAAGGAATCTTCGCTCGTAATTTCTTCTTCTTCCGTAACTTCGATCTCATCAACGATTTCTTCCGTAGTCAATTCCGCTGTCGAACGAGCTGGAGATGCAATTTTCGTAGCCGTCGCGCTCTCGGTCGACCGAATTTCTAAGGACGTAGTCGACGAAAACTCTTCGGTAGTTTCCTCGGTATCTTCAGTAGGTTTTTCACTCGTTACCGAAATTGTATACGCTGACGTTGAAATCTCCGAAACACTTGTCTGTCGAATAATTTCGCTAGTTGTAATCGCAGTGAACACCTCAGTCGACGAAAATTCTTCGGTAGCTTCGTTGGTCGCTTTTTTCGTTTTTTCTTTCATCCTCATCGTCGAAATAGCTTCGGTTGTCAAAACTTCCGTAGCACTTTGCTCAAGAGTTTTGGTCGACGATCTCTCGGATGATTCAGTCGATGATTCAGTTTTTGTGCTGATCTGTTCGGTAGTCTCGCTGGGCGAAGTTTCGGATACTTCGGTCGACGAAAACTCTTCGGAGACTTCATCAGTCTCTTCCGTAGTTTCTTCTTTCTTTTCCGTTGAATAAGTCGTCGAAGCTTCCGTACTCGTTGTCTCGGATAGTTCAGTCGTTAAAAAATCTTCGGTTCTCTCAGTCGTTTCCATCGACGAGTAAATTGGAGTTTTCAATATTTCCGCAGCACTAGTCGATTCGACAGACTCTTCGGACGAAGATTCGGAAACTTCGGTCGAAAAAAACTCTTCGGTAGTCTTGTCGCTGGTCGAGTAATCTTCAGTCGTTGAAGTTTCCGTAGAACTCGTTTCCTCGAGAGACTCGGTAGATAATGTTTCCGATTCTTCGGTCGAAATAAACTCTTCGCTAGCTTCTTCAACAACTTCCGTGGTCGTGTCGCTCATTTTTGTCGTACGGGGACTCAAAGACGTCGAAATGGAAGTAATGGCATCGCTTTCTGTGGTAACTAGACTCGTGTCTGCGATGAATCCGGTTGTAGATAATTCCGTTGCAAGGATTGACGACACAATGCTGGTGTAAGTCGTTTCTTCTTTAGTTCGCCTTTCAGCTTCTTCACTCGTACTTTTTACCGAATCGTGAGTAGCCTTTTTATCTCCTCTTGTCGAGGCTGCGGTCGTCGGTGAAGTACTCTTCGTTTTGGAAATGAATTCACTCGTAGTCTCGTGAGAAGCTTCTTTACTTGTAGATTTCTGAGAACTCGACATTTCATCAGAAGTTGACATTTCTTTCGTAGTTGCAGTCGCCTCCATTCTCGTCGCATTCGTTGTTGATTTACCGTCTTTAATTTTCGTCGCTGTTTTTGTTGTTGAAGGAATCTTCGTTCTCTCCGTCGGTTTCACCGATGTGATCTTCAATTTTGTAACTTTAGGTGTCGTATTATCGTCTTTTGGTAGGATCGACGGTTTAATCGCTGTGGCTTCGTCGATTTTCGTAGATATCAAAGACGTTGCTACGTATTTGCTGGTATTAATAATTGATTCGGTAGATGTAGTAATTTTAATACTCGAAGTATCTTTATCCACTTCAGACGTAGCTTCCGTTTTCGACGCCGTTCTTTCTGTCTTCATTGCAACGCTAACCGAATCCATGGACGTACGTTCTTCATTACTCGAATCGGTCGTCTCCGACCCTGCTGATTCAGATTCGGTCATTGCTTTTGCTGAAGTAGTCTCCGAACTAGCCGACTCCGTTTCTCGCGTAGTTGACGTTGCTTCAGTATCTTCCGAGCCCGTTGTCGCCAAGCTCGAGGTTTCTGAGATGGTTGACTCTTCTTCAGTCAAAGTCTCGTCAAGGTCGTCGGATTTCGCGGTCATCACTTCAGTTCCTCCAATAGTGAGGGGCGAGCTACTCGTTGATGTAATTTCTTTTTTAGTCGATTTCTCGCTCAGTTCAGACGTTACAGATTTTACAGTTCCTGTCTCGTCCGAGACGCTCGTACCGATTTCTTCGGTACTACTAAAGACTTCCGTCGTCGATTCGCCTCCGGAGGTTTCTTCCGATGTTCCTATTGAAGATTCGACACTTTCAGTCTCGTCCGAGACGCTGGTACCGATTTCGTCACTGCTAGTCAATAATTCCGTCGTCGATTCGGCTTCAGAAGTTTCTTCCGAAGTTTTTATTGAAGCTTCGGCAGATTCGGTCTCGTCCGAGATACTGGTACCGATTTCTTCGGTCCCAGTGAAGAATCTCGTAGTCGATTCGGCTCTGGCAGTTTCCTCCTTGCTCTCTGATCGTTCAAATCCGCTTTCCGACGTATCCGTTCCTATTTCACTCGTATATTTGTTCGCGACGCCCGATTTTTCGTCCTTTCCGATCTCTTTTGTCCCATTAGAGAAATCGTTATTAAACATACTCAGTATATCGTGATAAGCAGTTCCTTGATCGGCTGCCAGTGTCGTTAATTCCTTGTCAAAAGGGGTCTCGGTAGTCGAGAAATCGTCGTAGGAAATCGGCAAACCGAGCTGAGGCCCATAGCCAATCGTCGTGATGTCTTCGATCGGCGTTAACAAAAGTTCATCGGCGATGTCGTCGTCAATTTTGAAGCCGTCGAACTCGCTCTCGTAATCGCCGATCGATTGTAATTTTCTTCCGAGTCTAACGTAGCCCGATTTCTCGTATTTTCCAGGTTTTTTCGCGACTTTCTTCCTACCCTTGGGGCCTCTCTTCGGATTCTCGTGATCGATAACTCGTGGATGACTCGCCGGACGCTTCGGAGGCTGATAGAGTGGTGTCGAGGAATCGAGCGACGGTTCCCTGGAATCCAATCTGGGAAGGGAAGCCTCGCCGATGTGCTCGGGCCAGATGTGATTCCGCGACTTTGAAGCCTTTTCCTCGTTCTTTCCGTCGGCTTCACTCGCAGCTTCGTAAGCCAAGTCTTCAAGACTTTCTTCGGGATCCTCGTCCTCGTAAGTTTCTTCAGGCTCGAGTGCGGTCTCGATGTAATCGGCGCAAACTTCGTCGAGAGCCTGAAGATAATCGTCCGAAGAGTCCGCATTGTAGTCATTCGAATTCGAATACTCGTCGTTCTCTTCATACGCTTCGGATCGTTTTATCAAAGATGTCTTCCTTGACAAAGATTCCTCGGGACTTTTTTTCGTTTTTCGATATTTCTTCGAGTCATGAGAGTCGCGAGGAACGACCTTTCGACCCTCGTGAGCATTGTGTATAGGAATTTTAAGTCTTATATCAACACGAGCGTTGCTCCCGGTCTCGTCGCCGCTCACCGCGACCACGGCGTCTTCTTCGGCTTTGGATTTTGACCTTGGACGCGAATTAACCGTGTAATGCCGTCCTATTTTCGATTTCTCTGTGCTCGAAGAAAGAGGAAGAAAATTTGGTCCTTCTATAGTTTTCGATCTTTCGGCTTGATCCGAATCGTTCTTCTTTTCTTCCGGGAAATCTGATGTTGAGAAACGACCTTGCGGAGTTTGGTAACTCGTGGTCACTCGTTTCGTACTCGACCTTTCCGGCACTCTGACGACAACACCTTCCCTCGTGATGTTCTTTATTATCTCGGGGACCAGCAGTTTAACGAGAAAATCTTGGCCACCCGATTGACGAGCTTTGTCGAGCTCCGTGGAATTTATCGATAGCTTCTTTTCGCCGATATTCTCCGCTCGATTCAGCGAGACACCAATCGTTTGCAAATCGCTCGCTGCTGAGACTGTTGGGAAAAAATCAACTTTCACTTTTGGTTCCGCTGGGCTGGAAATTTCCGCAGTTTTGGAACTCCCGGTCGAAGACTCCGGGCTCGGCTTTCTCGTCGTTTCCGGAAGAAATGTCGCTTCCGAAGAGTTTTTCATCTTGTTCGACCCAAAGGCGTTCGCTAAGACCGAATTGATTCTCTCCTTGGCTTGGGGACTGGCGATTCGATCGGCAAGCCAAGCAGATTTATTGGGAAGACTCGTGGACATTTCTTCTTCGACTCTCGTACTCAAAGCCGTCGTAACTGGCTTTCTCTCGCCACTCTCCTCGGTATCTTCGTCTCTTCCTGTCGAAGTTTCGCTAATTCTCGTGATTTCTTGATTGATCGGTATCTCGGTAGCCGAAGAATCGGTCGAGCTTTCCGAAGAATATTCTTCCCGATTAGTCGACCAAGGTTCTTCGGTTGTTTCCGGTGTCTCGGTCTCCAGGCTCGTCGTCTCGAATATCGAGATCGTCGTTCTCGTTACCGATCTGTTGTCTTTCTGCGTCAGGCCGAATGTCTTCTCGAAGAATTCCATTATTCCGGGATTCCTCTTTTGTTTAGCTTCGCCACTGTCGGTTTCTCTCGATTCCTCGTTGACCGAGCGCCGATCGGCTTCATCGGTATCTCGATGATCTCTTTTTCTTCTCGTTTTTCCCTCGGCGTTGCGCTGTTCGCTCGTGAGATTCTCGTTGACCAATTTGATCGTCGACAAGAGTTTCTGGAGTTGCGCCGTGAGCGGCTCGATTACGTTCGAAAACGATTTTCCTTTCGTCCTCGAATCCCCGAGTTCGTTGAACGACGAATTAGCTTCGCTCGCTGATGAAGAAATGGTCGTTTCTTCGGAATAGGAGGACTGAGGATTTAGTATTCTCTGCGGTATGTAACTGGGATTCGGATACTCGTAGGCATTCGCGTCGAAATCGGACGGAGCTTTCGAGTCGCTCGATGAAATCGATTGTTCCGCGTTAATCGAAGAAATACCTCGAGCATCGAGAGAATTCTCTTTCTCGATGACGCTCGGTGATTCCGGTGCTGGATTCGGCGATTCGTCGAGGCTCGGACTGTCGGGAATTTCTTCTCGATCCTCGATCGCGCTCGCCTGATTCTCGGGAGAAATGAAATTCGTATCTTCATTCATGGAACTCAGAGCTTTCGCGTATCTGTCGAGATACTCCAGTCGATAAGCTCCCTCGGCGCCGTTGTCTCGCGTTCCTCTTTCCAAATAATTCGCATCACCGAAACCCAAAGAGGATGGCTGACCGTTCCACGAGTTCTGTGGCGATCGGTAAAACGGATTTCTCGCATCGGGAATTCTCCAAGATTCCTGCGCCGACTGAGCCTCCGGAGAGTTGTTATCGGGGTAAGAAAGCGCGCTGGGATCTTGATAGGATTGAGGAAGATACTGATTTCTTGGATTCGCGTTGTAGAGCAAATTGTTCCCGCCGTACAACTTGATGTCATCGAGAACCGGATTGCCGACGAGACTCGACGAGGCCTCGTCGGTGCTTTGAAGATAATTCGAGCCCTGAAGAATATTCTTCTGTTGCAGATAGCGACTCTGGTCGATCGGAGAGTTCGGAGCCTCGTCGGGAAAGTCATTGGCGACGAAGCGCTGATTCTTCATCGTCGCTCTGCGACGAAAATTGTTGCCGATATCGGCGACGTTGTGATGCATGTGAGCTTTGAAGGACAGCATCGCGGATGTGCGATCGTTGTTCGCGGCGAGGTTGTCCTCGCTCGGGACCGATTGTCGCGGAAGAACGATCAACTGATTGTCGTCGACGGCGGGACTCAGCTTCGCGGAAGAATCGTCTTCCTTGAGAACGTAGAGATTTCGAGAGACGGGAACGAGTTGAAAGCCTCGCTTGAACTTCGCGCGAAAGTGAAGAGTCTGACCCGGCGCGTAATGATCCAGGATGTAAGGTTCCTCAGCGGCCGAAGACTTCGGAACGCGAGTTTCTTCGTCGCTCTCGTCGTCGACGCCGACCGGCGAGTCTCGACGCTGCTGCAACGAGCCTCTCGAGGCTGGAACGATTTCCGGCGGTTCCGGAACCTGCCAGACAGGCCGGTCCGCCGTTTCGACGAGCGAACGCTTGACTCTTCGGTGATTGGCTCCGAGGAACGAACGATTCTTCGAGTCGCTCGTTAACGATTGGCCGAAAATCGCTTCGATCTCTCGATTTTCGAGACTCGGGATTAACGAGGCTCTCGTCTCTCGAGGTCTGGAAACTTTTGCCGGAATGCTATTTACGGATTCTTTCGCATACTTACCCGCGGAACGTCGGCCAGGATTCTCGGGGAAGATATGACCTGATCCTCTTGCCAGGTACATCATCGTCATCGTTAAAAACACGCTGGAAATAACAATGTTTCGATAGCTTCATTGATCCTTTACCAATTCTTTCCATACGGAATTTAAATTTTTTGTTCTTTGATTAATATGAAAAATAGAAAAGTACTGGGGGAAAAAAATCGCATAGTATCAATTCTTTGATTGAAGTCTTTATTAATTAACGAAATTAACAAGTTTTTTGGTCTTCAAGTCGCGGAAATATAGTATATAAAAAAAATTTATTATTGAAATCGTGAAAGAGTGAGAAAAATTGAACGGCCTACAAAGAGTTATCTTAAAAAAAGGGAGGACGATTCGGCTCTTCGGTAGGCGAAGGGTTAAGAATACGTGCATTATTTTTTTACCTGTAAATTACGTGATATCGCATTGGCTCGGAGGACTTTCGTCAGCCGTCATAGTAGAATGTTTTTATATCTCGGACGTTTTTTTCTTCTCACGTGAAAGTCATTTGTAGATTCTGTCTAACGAATGAAGATGTCTCGTTGCACGAACGAGAACAGCGTCGCGGTTATCTTCGCCGTTTCGACGACAAAAAAAATAAATTATATAACAATTACGTAGTGAATAATATTATGTGTATAGCTATTAGAAAATCTACGATATCCGACTGAAACTCTGGGTTAAAAATCACGGTTTGATAGATCGGGAAACCATTGATCGTCAGGCATTTGTTTTTTCGTATTTTCTACTTTTCTTCCCTCGACGAGTCGGCGAGATATTTCGATTATATCGAAGATAAGTCACGCAATATACAAGGTGAACAATTTATTGTTAATCATCTATCGAAAATACATAGTCAGGGCTGCGGCGCGGAAATATTTCTTTTCTCGTAGATATTGAAAAGTATTGGCACAGCTTCGATATCGAAATCGAAGGTCGCGTGACGAATGACATTTTTTTCATCGAATTTGTTCCTCGATGAGTTCGAAGCGTTCTTCGGCGTCGTAGCGTTGGAACTATCGTGGCGAAAGGAGTGTCGAAAAAATTCTTGTATACCGTTCAACAGACCGGAAGCGTGGGTTTTGTTTTCTTCGGCACGAAGAACTTCTTCGCCTCCCGAAGAAACCGAAGGCGGGTCGAAATTCTTGTAGAAATCGTCGTAAGCTTCGTCGCCTTCGATATTATCAATGTCGCGTTCTCTTCGGGATATACTCATTGTTTCTCGGGTCAATTCCGGTGAAGCGTCAAGCATTTTGGTCTCTCGTAGAGATTTTGCGTTATCCTCGTCGAAATTGCCGATATCAATTCGATTTATCATTTCAGCGTCGCTGTTCGCGAGAAGACTTCGAGGAAAACTGAAGCAAGCCAGCAGAATAAAAGCGCGGAAGAAAGTAACACGATCGATCGTCATCGCCGGAGAACGTAGTGACGAAGAGAAATCCGCTTTGTGAGAGGTTGGAACGAAGGAAAGAAGAAATGACGATCGTCGAGCGACGATCCATCGAATGCAATCCGGCAATTCTTTTCTCTGCTCCAAAATGAATTAAAGGGAAGTTCGTAGGAATAATTTCTACTTTACCTAAAATTTCTTTTTCCACATTTTGCCTCGGTCGCCTGATTAGTCATTGCAAAACATTTCAAACAAATAACGCTCATTAAAAAACATAGAAACAGAAAAAATCCAAGTTTTTCGTGGCGAAAACAATTTTATTGAATTTTTTGCAGATTTCGGGAAGAAAAAAATTGACCTTTCACTTCCTCATAGCTACACGAAATAATAGATAATCGTCGAGGCGCCGAAATATTTCGGGCGCAATTTGTAATCGAATAAAAACAATCGATACTGGATAAACGAAGTTGCTCTAATTCGTATTTTTCTTTACTTTTCTGTTTGTCAGGCAAGTCCTAAGCCCACACTTATTGTCCCACGCTGTTTGTCTTGCACTCTGGATTCCTCGCGAGGATTATACATCGGATACCCCATCGATTTACAATAGCGGATAGACACCTATGGACGGGGAGGAGAGCGAGAAAAGGGCGATGGGAAGAGGGCAGTAGAGAAAACACATAAATCTTCCTTCAGCGGAGCGGGGCGGACGGAAGCTCTTTTGTTTGTTATTCGAGTCTCCTCTCGCTGTAGCAATAAAAGCCTTTTCATCTTCTCTGTCTCACAATTCGCCGACGCGGATCCAACGTGACGAGCGGAGTGAAAAGAGGAGAAAGATAAACGCGTTCGTTGCCGTTGGCAAGCGAGATTGGACAACCGGCGCGCAATCGAAAAATCGATCATCCTGAGAGATAAAAGCGATGCTTACAACCGCGCTGCCCGCCAGTTTCGATTCGGCATCGTCAACGACAGTGCAAATAATTCATCGCGATCATCGATGATAATACTTTTTTCTCAGGAAGAAAAAAGTTGAAAACATTGAAAATAGTTTCTTCGATATGAAAATGGACTAATTTTTTCGAACGTTTATATTAATGGGATTTTTAAAAATGAAATTTTTTATACTGTCGATTCTCGCGGCCTTGGCGAGCTGCGGAATAATCGGAGGTTGGTTGAAATCAGGATTTTTCGCGCTTAAAATAAATACGTGATAAAAGATAAATGTGATGAAAAATAGAAAAAATAATTTTTTTAAAACAGATAAAAAGTACTATTAATTAATGAATTAATTAATTGAATTATTCTATTTTTGGAAATCTATATTAATCGCAATTTCTAGATGAGAAATTGCAATATCTTCTTCGTCAAATGAACGACGAACTCGCGGGCCTGAATCGTTTGAGCGCCTCATTGGAGTGGCAATCGGCGACGAATTCTTCGAGAGATGTCGTCGCCCTGAAGAAATCGTTTTCGCGTACGAGAGCCGATTGGCGAAGCGATTGGTGCAAGAGATTGGAGAATTTTCGCAGCGACGCATCGAGGGAGGATCGAATGATTTACTTGCTCTGCAGAGGACCCGTTTACTCGGCTGAACAAGCGCGGTAATGAAAAAAATAAAGAAGTAATCGACGAAATGAGGAATGAAACGATATTAACGATCGACAACGTTAATAATGTCAACAGGGCTCTGACGAGCGTCGTCAACAAACTTTTGACGAGTTACGAGACTCTGAAAGTGTGCAGATTGGAATTCGACGAAGTTGAATGCTATCACGGCGAGCCGGAACTGAAGCGATTGATGAGCAGGTCGAGGTGGGATTAAAAAAAAATCTCGTCATTACGCGATGAAAAAAAAAATTGTCATTGATATTCAAACGTTTTTAAAGAAACGAGAGCGAGTTGCGTTGGGCTTGGACCAGTTGGCGTGACACAATGAGCGGTGTTAAAAAATTATTCGCCGCTTCCGTTGCTCTGCAAAATATTGGAGCTCGAAATAATGGTGAGTTTTGACGAAATGGAAATTTTTTTTTAGAAATATGCATAAAAATAAGTTTTTTATAACGAAAAATCAAGTCGATTTTACGATACGATATTTCTGTTTCGCGAAGGTTACAACGATATTGGCGAGTGTTGGCGGGAAGAATTGGAAATTCCGCATTTGGAGAGTTACGTCGATGCTCTTTACGAAGAGATCGAACACATTTATCGTCTTCTCCACGCGGTCGTGAGATTCAGACTCGGCGAAGCTTATCCGAATCTTGTAAGACCGGACGGGCCGATTCCTGCCCACTTGCTCGGTCAGTTACTCTTGTACAAAATTATCTCTTTCGGAGTCATTAAAAAAAATTCCAATGGATCCTGAAATTTTCTGTATTCTGTGAAAATTTCTGGATTTTCTATAGAAATTGAAAAAGATTTAAGATTTTATTTTGCAATGTTTTTTTCGTTTTTGATAAAATTAATTAATATTAATTATTCAATTTTTATTAATTTTTTTTTACCGCGCCAAAGGCGATTTGTGGTCGCAAAATTGGGAATCGTTGATCGACATGCTGCTGCCAAAGTCGAAAAATATTCTCGACGTGACGAAGGCCCTGCGTCGAAAGAACTACACGATTCGCGATATGGTGAAGCGCGCCGAGGATTATTACGTGTCCCTCGGTTTCCCGGCTTTGTCGAGAAATTTTTGGAAAAACTCGATATTCGCGAGAGGCAACTCGAGCGACGGCAATTGTCACGCGACAGCGGCGAACATGTGGAACGACGACGACTATCGAATGATCGCTTGTCTCGACGTCAGCGCCGAAGATTTTTACGCTATTCACCACGAACTCGGCCACGTTCAATACTACATGGCCTACGGAAATCAGACGCCGATTTTTCGAGTAATGCGATCGTATAAAAAAAATTGAATATAAAAGATTCTTCATATTCGAAAAAAAACAATTACATTTAATTGAATTACTTAAATTAAACTGATTAATTGTTTATCGAATTGATTTTTTTATGTCGAATATAAAAGACTTTTTATATCAAGTTTTTTTACAGCGCTTCCAAACGCTTTTGTGATATTAAATTCGAAGCTTTACGTTGCAGAACGGAGTCAATTCGGCCTTTCACGAAGCGATCGGCGACGCGGTGATGCTCGGCGTTATGACGACGCAGCATCTTCAGCGTCTCGGCCTCGCGAACGATGAAATTCTGACCGATGGTAATTCGCGCGTTTCGTCTAACAAATCTTAAAAAAGAATATAATCGATGAAATCTCTTATAAGAACAATGTTTGATTCTATAATTAATTTTCATACTTTAGATCAATTTTTTTGTATGAATTTCAATGGACTGTCGAATATAAATATTGATGATTTCCAACCAGGATTTCAAGGAAAAGAATGATAAAAAACGTAAATTACGTTCGACGATAAGTCGTATTGAAAAACAGCGCAAATTTTTCTTCTTTGCTTCAAATTTGTGTAGTCGACAATACTAACTCTCGATATTTATCGCCAGATCTGAATATATTGCTTCGACAAGCATTGGCAAAATTGCCGCAACTTCCGCACGCTCTCGTCGTCGACAAATGGCGATGGAGAATATTCGCTGGCGGGACGAATTCCACGCGTTACAATGCGCTCTGGTGGAAGCTGCACAGGCATTACATGGGCGTCGAGCCGCCCGTCGCGAGGGACGATCGCTTCTTCGACGCGGCCGCGAAATTTCACGTCGTCAGCAACACGCCCTACATAAGGTGTTTCTTCAATTCTTTTTTCGCATTGATCTCGAAAATCGTCGCACTAAAATCCACCTATAATTAAAAATAAAAAATGAATTCAAAGAATGATTTTTTTTTTTTCAAGATATTTCCTCGCGAACATTCTGCAGTATCAATTATTCGCGGGTATGTGCGAAATGGCGATAACCGGAAGCGTCGGCGACGAGAAATTCGCGATGAAGCTTCACAACTGCGATATCTACGGATCGAAGGACGCGGGAAAGAGAATGAGGTGAGCAGAGTCATTTCTCTCCTCGATTTAGGAGCAATAAAAACCAAAAAATCTAAAAGAACAAGCCTGGCTTATTTTTTTATTTACAAAAAAGATTGTACCAAAATGAAAACGAGAGAAAACAATGGTCGTTTTGCAGACGGAAGATTCTTTTTTTTTGTAATTCAGACGTTGAATCGAAGGAACTTTTTGCATGTTTATTTTATTTTTTTGCTCTGTTTCGTAATGACGAGTTTACTCTTTTTTTTTCCACGGCAGATCGCTGATGAGGCTCGGAAGCGGCGTGAGTTGGCGCTATTGGCTTCGCGAGACAACGGGCGCGACGGAAATTAACGTTAAATCACTGTTGCGGTACTACGAGCCTGTGAAAAAATGGCTCGAGCTCGAGATACGGTGACATCGAATTCCCGTCGGATGGAATTGAGACTTTAAGATGACTGTGAGATAGAGGAATCTCATTTTTCTCTGCGTCACGTAAAAAAGGAATTACTTATCAACGATAGAGCCATAAAAACGACACGGCTCTCAATAATCAATTCTTTTAACATTTGCCATTAAAAAACACTCTCAGGAGTCAATTTATGAAGTCTATTAATTTTTCATTCGTTGAATAAGCATTTTTTACGTGCAGGATCGAACGAACGATTAAAAAAGAACGAGAACCTTGTAACGGGCAAGAAAAAACATGATTTACTCAATCATCGGGACAGTGATGCGAGCCTAGACCCTCGTTCGTGAACACATCGAATTCCTCGCGATTGAGAATAGCGCCGCGAATATCTTCCAGTGTTATCGTGTCCGGTGCTCTGAAATAACAAAAAATAAATATCATTTTTACATGCCTAAAGTAACTCTATCGAATAAAAACGAGTCTAATAAATCTCGCACAGAAAGCATTATATTAAAAAATTGACTATTTGTCGAATAACATACAATTTCATTATTATTATTATTCAAAGTATGATAAAGTATTATATAAATTGTCATTTCATAATCAAAATTCATTTACCTTCAATAAATTTTAATACAAAAACAACAAGAAAAGTGTACACTTGATGAATAATTTACCCTCCGTCGCTGCTGCGTTCCCACGCCTTGGCCAGCGAGGATCTCAGAAGATCCTCGAGAAGGCACTGCACCGCTCGGACGATCATGCGCGCCGGTGCGCAGTGCGTTACGCCCGGAACGATTTCCTCGGGACCGAGCTTGACGCCGATCTGCCTCGCCGTCTCGGAGACGTAAGTCTGCAGCGGAACAATTTTCTCCGGTATACCGAGGGATATCGACTTTCTCGCATCCGAGTCCTTGTCCTTCGTTCTCGAGGTTCCGACTTTCGTCGAATTATTCGTGACGGTCTCAACATCTATTATGTCGTTATCGTCGTCGCAATTCGTCGTCTCGTTGCCCGAGGATACTTTTGTGTCTCTGGACGTTTTGACGAATTCCAGCAGAGCCGAGGGCTCGGTGAACGTGCAGACACTCGCGCTCGACGTGTTGCCCGGCAAATTTTTTTTCGACGATTTTTCGGATTCAACGGATTTGCGCGAAGGCAAGCCCATTGTGGAGATCGAACGAATCGGCGTGTGACCGTGCAGACGCGACCATATCATTATTTCTTTGACGCTCCATTGTTCCTCGTCGGGAATGCCTTTTTTCTTCAGGAATGATTTAACGTGCTTCGCTCGATACCACTGAGAATTCAGAAAAAATTGCCTGTTTTCAATATTTATAGATATTTTTATAGATTACATTTTTTTTGTTTGCATTGAACGATGCTTGCTTATTTTTTAGTGGATTATCATTAGTATGCGAATTTATCGAGTAGGTTAAAATCGATAGGATAAAATTCATAAGAGAAGTTATTAAAAAAATCACCTCGAGAGCTCGTTGCTTCCCCACGTTACTATCGAGATATTCTTTCTCGCTCGAGCACGCGTAAGGATGAAGTATTCGATATTCCGGATCGGTAGCTTTTTCCGATACGAGAGGAAGACGTCGTATTATGAAACGCACCAGTGACGATACTTCGGTTATTTTAGCCTCGTCGATTGACCTGCAGAAATATAAAAAGCACATTGAAAAAAAGATCAAGCATTTTTTTTTTTTCTAAACAAATTCGCAATGGTCGACCGCAAAAAATCGTATCGTGCGACATAAAAGTCTAACTCGCGTTTTTAACTGCGAATATTGTTTTAGGACTTTGAGCAAGTCCAACAGGAAGTGAAAGCAGAGTAGGATTTCGATTTAGAAAAAAATAAAAATTTACCGAAGAATCTCGACGTAACTCTCCTTCTTGCTAGTAGCCCCGAGCCGATCCTTCCCCAATGTAATTTTCGGCTTGTTAGTAACGATTTTGAAACCGTCCAACCAATGTTCCGTCGTCGCTGGCGTCGTCGTCGTTTCCGTCGATCTGGCTTTCCCCTTCGCCAGTAAACTAACACTTCCACGATTCTGCGGCTTCTTCTCGACGAGATACAATTTCTGCGTGCCATTGTTGACCCGCGTGGAAGGGTCGGCTATCTTCAATGCCGGCACATCGTCGCCGCTGTTGAGTATCAATGAATTCGTTGGATTTATTTTGAACAACATTTTCCCGTCGACTTTGGCAATTTTTTCTCCAACGCTAGCCGATTGACTCGTGGAATTCGGTGGTTTTTTCAGAAGACTTATTCCCCGAGATATTTGCGGCACTTTCGCGACTTTCGTCGAGGCGAGACCGGAAACAACGAGGCTCGACGAATTTATCGGAATAAATTTGTTGTCCTTCAGCACGAGAATTTGTTTGGGCCGCTGGGAATTGTTCGTGTTTCGTTGCAGCGCCTCGAAAGCCGCGGGTATAGCGATTCTCAGGGGTTTGAAGATCGGCGACGAGTTCTCGAGACTCGAAGCCATCGTCGGGACGTCGACGCTCGCCTGGATCATCGACGAGTCTATGCCGTCGAAATCATTCGTGGTGCTTTTCGACGACCTCGTCAATTTCTCCGTCTCGAGACAATCGCCGTTGGAGGTTGCGCGCCGTTGCGGTAACGTTGAGTCTTTCTCGCTGGTCGTGACGACTTCCTCATAGACCGTCGTGACGGTCGAAGGTTTTTCGAAACTCGTCGCGATATCGTCGTGCATCGACGAGAGGTTCCGTGACGAATCGTCCTCGTTATTGCCGCGCGAGCAGTCCCGAGGCGGCGAATGAGATATCGTTACGTTATTCTCGCTTTCGTAGGAACTCGTATTTCTAATTGGAAAATTTGCGTAGTCGTGCTCACGATGAACGTGCGAAATCGACACGTCGAATTCGCGAGGTTCTTCCTTCACTCTATCGCAGCAATTATCGATTGAATCGCAATTCGAGGTAATTTCGGTATCTTCGGGCTCTTTTTTAATCGTTCTCGCAACATCGAGAGAATCCTTCGGAGCTTCTTCGTTCAGTCTTGAGTCGGAGGAAGAGGCGAAATCGGAGATTTTTATCCAAACGTCCACCACGGTTTCGGAACCTATAGGTAAAAAAAAATTGAAGATTGAACATCGACTTGAGTGATGAAACGTCGAGGTGAGTATTTGATCGAAATTTACCCAGTGTCTGAAGTCCCGTGTAGGTTCGATCGAGCTTTAAATAGTGAATTATGTCCATTGGCTTGTTGAGAGGATTTTTGAAATGCAACTGCACTCGAAGAGGAAACTCACCCCAGCCTCTTCTCGATAAATGAAACGGCGGCGATCTTGAAGTTATAAGAGAAACATGATTACAGTTAAAGAACAGAACTAAATTTCAATTGGAACCCTATAATAAAAAAGATTTTAAAAAAGTGTAATATTAAAACAATTCAAAATTAATCAAATAAATAAAAAAATCAGAGTGTATTGATGAGTAAAAAAAAATGTATTCTCGTGTCAAAAGAGAATTTATGGCAATGATTTTTTATCAAAATTAAATTACAAAACAATATTCTTGCAACTCATGAACAGAGTTGTTCCATTGAATCCGTTATAAGAATACTCACGTGACTTCGACAACGTCGTTGGGTCTGTAACTCGGATGCAGGAAGAATCTAACTTTCCCGACGAAATCCGCTATGTCCGCGTTTTCTTTGCTGCCCCTAACGTACATCGTCCACTTGTGACTCGCGGCGTCTTCGCGCCAATCGGGCGGTATCCACTTCGAGATATTGCCAACGACAATTCTCTTCCGTACTTTGTGCCTGGCGCCTCGCGACGGCACCTGAGGCTCGGGAATTCCGCTTTTCGGTGGAACGTAGCGCGGTATTTTTTTCGGGGGTCCGTCCGCGCCGAAATCGAGAGCGCCGCTTTCGCTCTGCGTTCTCTTGCCGTTCTTTTTTTTCTCGAATGAATCCGTTCTTTCGGGCTCGGCGTTCGGCACTTCCGACTGTCCGAGGCGTTGCTCGACCTCGTCGCTCGTTGCATTCTCGACTTTTATCGTCGCCTCGGCGACGTTTCGCGAGCTTCGACAATCCCGCGAAGTCGACGCAACGGCATCGTCGCTCGTAGTCGGCCCGAAGTCGCGCGAATTTCGCGGCGCTTTGCCGATTATCTGCTTTATTGCCGGATGTATTCTCGTCTGCGTCGTCTCGCCGTTGCTGGTCGAGGCTTGGCACTGCTTGCGATTGTAAAAATCCGTTATTATAACGTAACGAAGAAAATGCAGGGTTTTCAATGCTTTGTGCAAACGTTCTTCTATCTGTATTATCTCCTTTTCCTTTGTGTCTATCTCCTTTGAGAATTCCTTGTCGACAATTGCCGTGATCTTTCTGGCGACATTTGTGCGGGCTGCGAACCGAATATCGTTTTAAAACACGCGATTTTCAACGCGACCAACCAACCAACCAATCGGTAACCAATTCTTACCATTCTCCTCGTAGAGCTTCTGATGAACTTCGCTGCTGGGTCCCGGCGTCGCGTAATCCGGATCCTGATCATCTTGCGAATCCTTCTGTTCGCTCATTTAGCCTGCTGTAAATATTGAAAGAAAAAAAAACTATTAAATAAAAAAAACTTAATAAACGATAATAATAATAATAAATTATTTAAATTGATTGAACTGACTATTGAATTGTTATAATAATTACTATTTATACAAATAATTGATATAATAAATTAATAAATAAATTAATAATATGCCAATAATAATAAAAAATAAATAACAAACGTTATGATTATTATTAACGGGTTGTTATCGTCATATGCTTCGGAACGTTTGCGAACAACGAAGAAAAAACAAATTTGAGAAAATTTTATTGAAAGGAAGAAGCGTTTGCATCTTTCTTACAAAAATTTGAGGTCTCGATGAAGAATCTATTTGAAGCGTCGTTGAAGAAAAAAAAAACGGAGTAATATCCGATTTTCGAGGTTATGTCAAAGTGGCACATTTTTTAGGTTAACAAAGCTTCGCACGGTTTGTCAAGCGCGACAAGCGATTCCGTCGAAAGCACGAAAATTCGTTTTTCCTCCGCGAAACAACGAGCACGCGGGTCAATTGTCGAAACGAACGAAAGTCTGGATGGAACGCAATTGCAAAAGTGACAGATAAAATTCTGACATGTTGCTTTCGAGGTTATATACTTTCTGCCAAACAAACGCTGATCGTGAAACACTCACCTGGTGTACCCGCGACGAAACGATCGAGGGGTCCGTTAGCGTGACGATGTTTTTTTCATTCCTCGAATTTACGCGTTTTTCGCGAACAATTCGATCATCGCGGGAATACGATCGCGCAAGTTTATCTCAACATTCCTTTTTCAACAAACTCCTCGATCACCGGTGTTCGGACACCACAATACGATTCGTTGTCGCGAATAGTGTGGCGCGCGGTCGATAACAGCGGTGCTCGACTTACCGTTCGCTCCCCGAGCAGAGAACTGATGTAAATATCGAAGTGTGGCGCGCTGTAGATAACAGCGGTGCTCGACTTAGCGTTCGCTCGCCGAGCAAAGAGCAGATGTAAATATCGAAGAGAATCTTCGCGCCAATTTATCATGGCCGGAAGGAATCACCCGAGAGCAGGCGCCTGATGAATAGCTTGCGATTAATAACGAAAGTATCAATAAAACGGAACCAGCCGCGATTGAATTCGCGCAGCGGAATCGAATTGCGAAAACTAATAATTGATACAGATCGTCGGTCGGGTCTCCAACGCGCTCGATTCTTCGAACTGCATAACGCAACGAAATGTTTTGAAATAGTGTTGATCGTTTTCATTCTTTTAAGACTAATCTTTGTAGCCGCGGAAAAACATCGTTTTTTTTGTTGTTGCTGAATCGAAAATAAACGTTTCTCGCCCTGCGATCCACCGCGCCGGCTGAATCAACGATCGTAACGGCGCAACGAAGGAAACCGCAATTTACCAGTAAATTACGAAAAAAAAGCGCCTGGGCTTGACACAAGTGGAGGAGAAATTGCATATGGCGATGGGTACGCGAGTGGAATCGAGACGATAGCTCCGCGATAGAACGTAAACGCGAAGTATCACACGATTATTTGTCATTGAAAAAATTTAACAAACCCGCTGACGCCTCGACGACATTTCGTTGAATCGTGAAATTCGCCCCGGTGCGCGCTTCGACGCGTACAACGCGTTCATTAACGAGAGCGGCATTCTCGTTATTCGCGTTTTAGGTTATGAAACATCAAACACGGGCAATTTTGACTTGCCCACTCGCCGATAATCCAACGTTTTCGTGTACTCGTTATACATAGTTCTTTTTTCTTCAGTTCGAAAAAAATAAAACGAATTGCACTCGTCGAACGGTGACCGAGGGGAAGGCGCGAGGTTTGCGAATAATTCGAATACACAAGGATTCTCGTGCGAGCAAACAGACGATATATGTCTCGTCGCGTTCCAAATAAATATAACGAACGAAAGAAGAAAAAAAGGAGCCAAACATCTCGCGGCTTTTCTTCTGTCTCGCGAACGCGAGATTCTCAAATGTCAGCGATTCTCGTTGACTGAAGTTCGCGCTTCCAAGAAAAATAAGAAAACCGAAAAAAGAAACTGCATTTTTTGTTTTGTTTTTTTTTTTTTTTTTTTCTCGTGATATCGTTACTGTGCATCGGTGGCCGAAAAATTGCTTTTACTTTCGTATTCATTCTTTTTTTCATTTCGAAAATTTTGACATTTTTGAGTCGATGAAAAATAAAGTGCGTCAACGTTTCGTGCACGTTTTGACGGGGCGTCTCGTCTTTCAGATGAAAAATGCCGCCAGCTAAAAAAACGGATTTGGAGAAGCTAGCGTGGGCCTGGGTGGAGACCGTCGCGCCGGAAGAGATTCGGCGAGAGCACTTGGAGGCGACGTATCGGATAAGATTGAAAAATTGCAAAAATTGCAAGTGAGTATCAGCTCGCCCATCGGGACGTCAAACGAATACGAGAATTTTCCCTAAACGTAAAAAAATGGTCGATAACAAAAAAAAACTAAGTTAAACAAATTTTGAAAACTGAAAAAAAAAAAAAAAAAAAATTATACTAAACCTTCGAAACAAATTTTCAGACGAAACTGCAGCAACAATCCGATGTGCCTGACGGGTTTGGGCGAGGACAAGTACATTAAATCTCAACCGACGGAAGTGGCGTCGCTGGAGAGTTCGCTTCTGGAGCTTCGCGATCCTACGCAGTACGTCGGCTTGAAAAATCTCGGCGCGACGTGCTATGTCAATAGTTTAATACAAGTTTGGTTCCACAATGAGGATATGAGGTGAAGAAAAAATCAATGAAAACGAGAGAAGAAAAAAAATGTAAATTTTTGTCCGACTATGACTAATTTTTGTTTTTTACACGAAAATTCAGACGGATAATTTACAAGTGGAATATCTCGGAAGATCCCGAAGAGCGGGAGGAGCTCGCTCGCTCCAAGAGCACGGGGCAGCCGTATTTGCCGGTAACGGTGGTCGGTCAGCTGCAATATATATTCGCCATGATGCAGTTCGGCAACCGGCAACTTCTCGACCCGACAAACTTGGCGATAGCGCTGTCTCTCGACACGAGAACGCAGCAGGACGCTCAAGAATTCTCGAAACTCTTGCTCTGCCACATCGAGGGCAAACTCCAACAGAACATGCTGCTGAAGGCGAAACTTCAGCGTCTCACGCAAGGCAAATACAGCTACGTTAATTGGTAAACAAAGTTTCTTACGATATTCTTCAATACGAAGAACCGCCGAATCTACGCTCTCTGTTTGAATTCTGTTCGGACGTAATTATTCGGATTTTATTCCAAATTATTCAATACGGATGAAATTATTCTGATATTCGTAGTTGATTGAGAATCGTCATTCTTTATCCAAACTACGTCAATGATCCGAATAACGAAGCAAAAGGCGACGTTTCATTGTTAATTTCGCTCTATATACAATATTTTTTTCCGTAGTTGTTCGACTTGCGGCAGCGAATATCCAACCTCGACGACATTTTACGAATTGGATCTACAGTTAGCTCCCACATTGAAGGAAGCGATCGAGACGTATTTGACGGAGGAGGAGCTCGTCGGTTCGAATCAATATCATTGCGCTACCTGCAACGACAAAAAAGACGCGCGTCGCTTCATACGTCTCGATTCCTTGCCCGAGACGTTGAACATTCAACTGTTGCGTTTCGTTTTTCATCGGTAAGAATCCGAAAGGTCGCTCGATGTTTTGTGTGTTTTATCCTCTTCGCTCGTCTCGCGTGTTCGACTTCGGCGCGTCAAAAAAAATTGCGCGACCGCGAGAGGGAAAGATTGATTCTCGAGCCCCGAACTATTGGGCTTTCTTGATCGCAGAGATTCCGGACAAAAGAAGAAAATCAACTCGTTCATACACTTTCCGGAGGAGCTCGATATGTCGGAATATCTACGATGTCCCGGACAAACGCATCATTACAGTCTCGTCGCTGTACTGTCGCATAAAGGCTCGTCGGCGCACTCCGGGCACTACATCGCGAATATATGCAATTCCGAGGGCGAGTGGTATCAATTTAGCGACGACAAGGTCGAGAAGATGCAGAACAAACGCATAGAGGACGGCTTGACTGGTATGAACGATGATAACGTCGATGAAAATTCATGAAAATTAGAAAAAATACCACAAGTAGATTAACAACTCGTAACAAAAGGTTGAATAATTTGTGTCATTGTTATAACGATTTTTTAAAATTGATTCTATTATTATTTCACTTGTTTTTCTCTTGTCTTGCATTTTTAGCTGAAAAAAATAGACATCGTGTAAAACATTCTTTTACATTTCCAGATACGACATCAAAAGTGATGAAGAGGGGGCGAGTACCAAAAGGTTTTCTTTCGTCGAATACCGCGTACATGTTGGTGTACAAAAGGCTGACGATCGGCAACAAGCAACAGTCAGGGAAGCGCGGTCCCAAAGCGAAAAAAATTAACGACGCTGAGACGAACAATACCGGCAATGCGTCGCAACTCGAGAGGCTCGTAGATCTCACCTCGGAGACGCAGATATCCGACGAGGGAAAGCGAAAGAAGGCCGCTGCGGAACCCTCGGCGTCGGCGACGAGTAGCAACAGTTGCAGCGGCGGTAAAACGCCCTTGCCTCGCCTGTCACCCGAGCAAAAGGTCGCGATAAATGGCATAGTCGGATATCATCCGCCCGCGATATCGCCGCAATCGGAGACGATCGTTCCCAAGGTCGAAGACACCACAGAGGAATCGGTCCCTGTGAAAGTCGATTATCGATCGCTGAACGGCGATGCTCACAGGAACATGAGCTGCGGTGAGCGCGATTTTTACGAGGATGTAAGTAACTTATTTTCAATATCGATAGCAGTCTCCTCGACTCCCGATATCAATTGTTTAACAGTATGGTTTTCTGTTTTTTCCAGATGGAATTCGCAAAGTGGGAACTAAGCGGAACGCTCCGCGATCTCGTGAGGGGAGAAAACGTAAAGCACGAACTCAGCTTACTCGCGGTTCAGCAAGAGAAGGTATGCTGACGATAATAATTCGTGAAATCCATACATTTTTGCGTCACCGTGATGCAGATAATAAAAAACATCAAACTTAAAATAAGTTATGGTCGGTAGATGAATAAGTTAAAAAAAGCATCGTTGTAACGTTGAATCTCTCCACCCAATTGCAGCAAAAGGAGATCGAGGATCAGAATTGGAAGCGTCAGCAGGTTATAGACTTCTACGCGATAGTCGGAAGTCCAACGACTGACACTACGAGCTATCAGTGGATACCGAGCGACTGGCTCGTCAAATGGCTCAACGATCATTCGAACACCGAAGTATCGCCGATCGACAACGCGACGCTTCTGTGTCCGCACTATCGTCTGGATCCTCTCAAAGTAAATCGTGCGAAATGCCTTCCGAGCGAGGCCGCCGAGTTGATATACAAAATTTATCGCGGCGGTCCGCATCTCGATCAGGACGCTCTCTGCGAGGTTTGCGTGAAGAAACGTTGCAAAATGTTGCGCTTCAAATTGGACCTCGAGCGCGATCACAAAGAAGTCGCCGAAATAATGCGAAATTTCAAAAAAACGTTGGTACATTTTATTCATTTGAATGCAATATTTTTTAGAAAAAAAGTATATTTGTGGGTAATCAAGAATATTATTTTTTTTAGCGATATAACCGAAACGTGCTACATCGTAGGTGCCGAATCTCTGAAGTCGTGGCGTCGTTTGGTAATGGAAAAATTTATCGAAGTGATGGAGCACGAGATTGACGATCCGAGCAACAACGATTCGGCCTCGGACGAGGCGAAATCGTCGTCGTCGTCGTCGGGCAAGGATCCCGTCGATCACGGCAGTCCGAAGGACATCGAGGAATCGGACGACAACGAGGTCGTTTTGAATTTCAACGAGGATCTCCTGTGCGAGCATCATTCGTTGAAGACACCGAATTCTAGTAGGAAAATCGTGCCCTCGACGGCGTGGGTTATACTGAGAAAATACTTTCCCGAATCGAAGGAATACACGATCGACACAGCTTCGTGTCGTCTGTGCGAGGCGGACATGGAAACCGCTCAGAGAGCGAAGGAGGACAACAAAGTGCGCGCGAAACATCAGAAGGACGAACTCAACGATCTGTACTACGGAAAGAATCGGGACGAAATACTGAAGTGCGCGGATCCCGAGAAAGACTTTTATATCCTCGAGAAAGGCTTTCTCAACAGTTGGCGTTCCTTCGTTCGGTAAGTGAAATCGACGCTTTATCGGTAGTTGGTACGGTGCTTTGTCTTTTTGTCTTCGATTGATAAGACTCGAGCCTCGCGGAATCGATTGTTGGACAGCGAGATTCTTTCGGAAGGCGTATTTTACGCTTCTCGTTGGATGGCATTGCTGGGTCCTTTTTATTTATGAAATTGAATCTCTTGAAAATAATTCAATGGGGGCCGATGTTTTTATTGGATGGGTAGTATAATGATTAGAAAAAAATGTAGGTAGAAACTAATTTTTTTTTCTATTCTCAATACAAACTTGCAAGGTTACCCCTTTGAGATGCTTTTCAAATATTTTTCATGAACCTCTAACGGGGCGAAAAAAAGGTTTTACAAATCCGCAAAAAATCGTATCCTATGTATTCTTTCCCGTGAAACACAATGGTCACCTCATATTTGTCGATATCTGATCGGAAAGCCACGATATCGTCGTTTGAAAATCCCGACAATCGACAGTTTTTGCAAATCAGCCCAGAAAAGTAAGAAATCTCTTTTCACCGACCAAATCTCGTTGCCTTTTCGCAGGCCCAAGCACCTCGCTGATGTATACAATCCATTGTTCGGTTGCTTCATTCTCTCAAGCAAACTTCGATCGATTTTTTGTGTATTTATTGCAACATAAAAAAACGTTTGCTCGTTTCATGAATAATTCTCACTCTCGGTATAAATTTGACTAGATCGTCGTCGCGTCTCGATACTTCGATCCTATTTTTTTTGTTTTTTTTTTCATTACCCGGAGACGATAAGCCCGAGTACACCGAGGTCCGAAGTTATCCCGAGCGCATTAACGACCATCTCCTAATTATATGAAGAGAAAAAAAAAAGAAGAGAAAAGGAGAAAGAAGGAAGAAAGCGTGATTAAGGGTAGGTGAGCCGTGGGTGGGGTTGCGTGAGAGGACGAGGAGAGCCCGGCCGTCCGTGCTGCGGGGGCAGGGAGAACAGGGAAAACTAATTGAAACCGCCTAACGACCCAACGGCAAATGATACATCGAGTCCCGGGGTAAAGGAGATCGTCCGAGCTGTACGCAGCGGCATCGCCTTGTCTTAATACCGTTTTCGTCTTGTATTCTCTCCCCCGGCGCCTTTCCCGGTGGTAGCTTTAGCGAGAAAACCGAAAAGACCGAATGCAATTTCGTGTCCAGCGATTTTTTTTTCCCCACCTCTCTCGGGTCCTTCGTTTTGGATGGTAAACGCGTCGAGTCCCTCGGGGATCCCTCGAGGCATCGCGTAATTAGAAAATTGTCGATTAACTCCACCACGAACGATCCATCGTTCAACTATCAATCGTTGTCCTTCGATTTTCCACTCCCCCCCTCGACCCTCCCGACGAGCGCCTCGAACGAATTCATTTCTATCGGAATTATTTCCTTTTTTTTTTCTTCATACTAAATTACGCTTCTTGCAGAGAGGAAAAAAGCATTGATTGACGCGTCTCACTTTCGCGCGAAGGATAACGAGAGAAGATCCATGGACACGGAGCGCGAAATATAATCCGTACGAAGCGTTACCGAGAACGTGACAGTCGGCTCAACCGGGATCAACTCTTTGTTCGGATTATCACGCCACTGTCACACACGATTTTCTCCGCGTAGCCGCGCGAGCGTTTTCACGCGAATAAGGGACTCGCGCGCAACACGTCAGGGACAAAGTCTTCGTTATGTTTTTCGACGTCCGCACGTCTTTATCGCGGAATTCTGAAAACTCTCGGATATGTCACAATTCTTCGGTATACCTTCTTTTCATTGATTTTTTTTGTTCCACAAGGAGGAAGCTTTTTCATTGCAAAAATTTTACTTTCTCGATATTTTCATTTCTTCGGAATCTTTGAAAACGTCCAAAGGTCATATTTAGAAAAGAATTCAGATACAACGAACCCGAAAATTTGTTAATTTTTGCATTAGTTAATTTTCTCGGTTCGGACAATTTTGTCCACAAGAAATCAAACAAATTGCCACAAATGCTTTCCCATAGTGGATTTTTTTCGTCGTTATCCAAGAGCTGCGGATCTGTCGTTAGTGTCGCTAATTCTTTAATCACCGTTTAACCCTTTCATCGTTATTTTTTAATTTTCATCCCTTCGTTTTTCGGGGTGAAAGTTCCTCGGCGTAGCGAAGAATTCGCAGAACGAAGGGGTTGGTGGAGGAGTTTGGCTCGAGATTTGTTATCGGTGTACGGAGAGCTGGCAAATATTTTTCCTGCCCAACGGCCCATTGTCTCTGCGGCCTATTGTAACTCTTCTGCGGCTCGGTGATTAATTTTTCTTCCTTCCCGTCGCCCTTTCTCAGTCTCCGTACCCGCGATCGCGCGCGACCAAATTTGCGGCAGTTAAAAAAAAAAATATTGGGCTGAGAATTGAGACGGGATTATCGCTATATAAGAATGCTCTCGCGAACGAGCCACGCGAGCGGTCGACTGTATAGTTTCCGAGTCCATAATCAATTACGCAAATCCCTTTTGCATCTCGCCGCGGCGAAGTCCCTTTCGTCTCCTCGCTTCTCACTCGTGGATAAAACAAATATCCGTTCTCGATTGCAATTTGTCGTACGGGCTTTCGAGGGCACTCGGCGCAACGCGCCCGCGCGCGCGTTTTTTCCAATCTGTCAACGTCGCTCCGATGGATTTTCGAAAGGATTAGGCATTTGCATAGACTATCGCTCAAACGCGCCGGGGCTTTCGGCGCTCTTCTCACTTCCGCCTTTTTTTTTCTCTTCCTTTTGTCGTCGCCGATGAAAAAAATAAAGGAAAAGACTTCGACGATAGTCTTGCCTGAGCGATGATGAGAAAATGAGGATTCCTTTGTTATTGGACTCTCGACATCGTTGTCGAGCTTTTCTCCATCAGATCATCGTCGCCACTCAGTCGTTACTCGCAAATTTTTCCGAGTTTCCGAAGAAAAAAGATTACCTGCCATTTTTCTTGAATTTCCAAAATCCAAAAAAATGTTAAGAACTCTTCCGGTTTCAAAAATCAAAAATCCAGCTGAAAGTTTCCCTGACTTAGCAATCGCGGATTTCCAGTATTTATGGAATACAAATGGAAAGAAAATACTTCAACGATGGCTTGAAAATAAACCGCGTATCGATCGCTATCAAGTTCGATGATGACTTCGACAATTCGTCCCGTATACAAATCTAATTATTAATGACCGACGAATGAAGGTAAAATGTTGACGACGACGATCGGTGTTGACACCGCATTGTTACCGGCGAGGACAATGGTGTTGCGGTCCATGTTCGGATTTCCCTTCCCTCCTCGCGGCACCGCGCTGGCCAGCGATGGCTTAGCAACCTCGAGCGATAATTAATAACTCGAAATTGATTAAGGTGTCAGATAAGTCTATATAGATGCGGAGGTGGAGACCGAGCGGATGAAGGTGGCGGTAGGTGGTGGTGTCCCATCGGCAGACTAGGCTTTCCCGCTCTACTCCGCTTTGCGATATGATTAATAATTTTGAGATAACGCCCGACCGTTCGTGTGAGAGACCCTCGGCCCTTTCGCGCGAGAGCGAGAAAGCGAATGGCCGATTTGCGGGGCCCCACTTACGGTTTCATAAATGACTAATTACAGTCTCCGGGCCACTTACTCACTCTCGTCACTATCGTCGCAAAACCTTTTCGTTGTATTCCGGGCGGCGCTCCATTCGCATCGATGAATTCACAATTCTCGGCTCGCATCTCCGAAATTCGATATATCTTTCTCGCACGGAAAGTGAAATCTCAGGAGAGCAATATCTTGAATTATTGACAAATTTACTCGCGGACGAGCAAAACAAATCATGTTCCTTGGAGACAGCGGAAAAAAACTTCAGGCCTCGATTTCCATGTTTAATCTTTTTTATTTTACTTCTACAGCAGCATTTTTTAATACCTTGACGAATTATTCTACAATTAACGAATTGTTGAATACAGCTGAAGAAAATTACGATTCACACTGGCGAAAAATGTTTTACTTAAAAAATTAACGTATTTTTTTTTTCTTCAGCATCGGAACAAAACTTAACTCTGCGCGAGCTTGCGTGCCGAGCGAACGGGGTTGGGACTTCGAGTTTGCGAATGCGGAAGGAACACAATAAATCATTGGACGAAACTGGCGCGAGAGAGCGAAGGGGGTGAGAGAGAGAGAGAGTAAGAGAGTCTTGGTGCATCGACTCGCGAAATCCAACTACCCTTAAATAAGTTGATTCATTGCGTTGGTTCTGGGCGCGATGCCGCGCCAGAACGCTACACAGTAGCCACCCCCGTCGGTCCGATGGCTCTCGACTCCTCGTCGTACTTTCTCACTGCCTGCTCTTTCCTCTCCACCGTCCCTTTTCCTCCTCCCTCCGAGTTGTTGATATTTTGCTAATTCGTGAGAGATTACCCGATTCCCTCCCCCCCTTCCACTTTCTCCCCTACGGAGCTCTGCCCGATCGAGGGGTTGAAACGTAACAGCCCAGATGAAATATCGAGTCTCGATTTCCATAAGTTTTCGACCCGCACTTCGCGATTCAACGAATTAACTATTCGAGTTATGTCCTCCGATACACGCTACTTTTTTTAACTGACCGTCAGTTGCAACGGAAGATTAAAAAATTGTTCTTATCCTAATACTGAGAAAAAAAAAAGCAACGAATACGCGGTTTTCAATAAAAATTTACAGAAATTCGACGGACATGATGAATTTTTCTCATTGAAGTCTTCAGACATTATGAACAAACATTGACTCATCAATTGGCAATCATTATATTCTATTCCATCTATTATTGATAATTTAATATTATTTTTATAAATTATTACACAAAATAGAATATTTTTTATTCTATTTTATGTACTACTTTTCAATAATAACAAAAAAAACAAACAGAACAGAGCAAATATTAGTAGACATTTTTGTATCTCAATGACTTCGATTAACGAAAAAAATGTCTTGAATTTTTGAAAATCTGTTGGGAATCGCGATTTCGTTTTTTTTTTCTCCATTTTGGGACGGAATTTTTTTGGGACTCGGCGAATTAGTCTGCGATCGGTGAATTGTTGAATATCGACTTTGCTCAGTGAGTGATGCGCGTTATCATTGGCTGGGTTGATATAGCGAGGACAACGGTAGGGAAATCTTGTAGGTTCGTTCTACAACATCCCTCCCACGTAGGTGGACGGAGAAGGATGGGGAAAGCCGTGTATATATTCTCACCCTCTCCTTTACTCTGGCAAGCCTCTGGCATCTACTGTCTCGGGGGGGCGGTCATATATCATCCACCCCCGTCCAAGGGGTGGAGAGGCAAAAAATCTTACCGGGCAAAAACTATCATCAGTGCTCGGCAAAGCGAGCTGAACGCTCTTCGTGTGCTTTGCCCGTTGCGCCTCTCCTCATCCTCCTACCTCTTTCCGCCCTTGCTCTCTTCTTCCCTTGTTCCACCTACTCCTCAGCATCCACCCTCGCCTCGACCTTCCTCTTCTTCTTCGTCGTCCGTCTCGTCTTTCTCTTCTACATTTTTCTTCCCTCGTTATCGAACCTTTCGCGAACCGAAATGGCCACCGAAATTCTGACCATTCCTGACCCTCGCTGGCTCGAAAGACAAGTCTCGTTGAGCATTCAACTTCGAAGACCTGTAATCGTTGTAACATTGAGTTTGTCGCGTTTTTACGAATTTGACAAACTCGTGGCTCACTTTCGAGAGAGTCTATCCGAAGATTATTAATTTTCGATATCAAAGAAATTTTTTTTTTGCCTTTCGATGAGAATCGAAAAAAGAATCTGCACTCCCAACAAAGTGAGGTCTCGACGAGAACGAGGGGGTGCAAAAATATGCCTGGTATTCTCCGAGTATTCCCGACGAATCGAGAATCTCGTCGAGTCTTCTCGATCTCCGTGGAATGTGAAAAAAAAAAGAAACCAAAAAAAAATCTCCTTTCAACGAATATCTCTTCAATCGAACGATCCTTCGTTGATTGGAATGGAAAATGTAAATAATCCGGGCGTGACCGAGCATGGTAGCTCAACACGACAAGTCGGTAGGATTGCATCCTTTTTTTTTCACCGATCCCTCATCGAAGAGGTCCCTCTCTTCGATGATTTTTCTTCGCTTCGATGAGAAAATAAAGGAAAACAAAAAGTAAGAAACGAGACGAAGGGGGGGCTTCCTCGCGGGGAGGGTACGGGTTCGGCATCATCTCACGTATAAAGGAGGCAAAAGTATATATCGTACTCGTTCGAGCGGCATACCGTCAGTTCAGTCAACGTTTACCGATTTCTTTTGGTCTCTTGTATATAAGCGGCGGCAATGGGCGCTCCGGCTATCGGCAACTCTGCACTGTGACGCTACAGCGCTGCCCTAGCGATCGAACTCGACCGACGGATGAACGGTTCTTTTTGTTTTACCTTTTTGTTCTTTTACTTTTTTTCGTCTTATATATATATTTTTTTTTCTTCTTTTTTTCTCATTATATTCTCGCGGTTGTTGGCTATTTGTTTAAAGCTCTGTCGCCAGGTACGATCGAAGGGAGATAGCCGGTCTCGTCTCTTTTCTCTGGTCTCCTCTCTCTCGTCGTGATCAACGAAGCGATCCCTCGTCTTCCGCGCGCCCGGTAAGCCTGTACACCGAGCACCGGATAACCCGAACGAGATGAGACGACGAGCGGAGGCAGCGTAGCCATCGATGTATCGGGCTCTCTCGCGCACTCGGATATTTTCTATCCCTTCGGACCGAAGCTGGCTACATAGCCGGCCTGTCCACGTCCACTTGACTGCCGGCCACTCCGGGCAGGATGTCGATTATCGACGCTTTTTGCGATCATTCTCTCTCGAGACCGACGCTCGCTCGCTTCAAACATTTTTCCCCTTCGAAACCGCCTCCCTTTCCACCCCTCCGTCCCCCCCCCCCCCCCCCCCCCCCCCCCCCCCCGCTCGCCCTCGACCCCCCCTGGAACCAACCGCGCCCGCGACCGTGGCGCATAATTAGCTTTCGCGTTATTGTAGAACGCGAACCGCGAGAGAGCTTCCGCTCCGGCACAGAAGCGCTGCGAGAGAGCGCGAGATCTTCCACGATCGCCGTTCGCGGCGATACGATTGACAACGACGATGATCGTTTGAATGATACAAGAAAGACTGACTCCCCTGCCTTTGGCACGGAGACGGATAAAACATAGCGGAATGTGGGTCGAGAGAAACATCAATTGGCGGCATAGACGGTTACAATTAACGCGGATGAATTACCCGCGAACGCGACACAACAACGAGCGGTTTTCGTTACGGCGATTGAATTTTTCTTGGTTTCGTTGGACAGCTTTTCCGGTAGCGAGGATATTTTTTTTCGTATCGATTTTGCACCGGAATCGGTTCGAATATATTGCGGCTTCTCGGTAATTCATGGCAAAAAGGAGGGAAGCTGTAGAATTCAGAAAATGAAATTTAGCAAGGAGCCAATGCAATCGTTTTGAATTATCAGGTTTCTGTTCTTGTGAAAAATGTAAAAGTCCTCGATTTTCGGGATGTGTTTTTTTATCTCAATTTTCTTGATCTTTTTTATAGGAAATGTTTAATTGTGTTTTTGGCAAATTTCAGTAACGAACAGGTGAGCGAGAGACTAAAAGAAGTTTATTAAGCAAGCCATTCGAAAATGTTGAGTCTTCAGGATTCATTTTTGTTTGAAAAGGAACAAAAAATCGTAAAATCTTGGATAACACTGAAGCGAGGAACGCGAAGATTTCGGCGAATAAAGTGAAGAGCGCGACATAACCGAGGTTCCTTTAGTCAAATACTGCCGCTGTTCGAGGGTGGTTCTAAATCAGAAAGCTGGCGTTGGCCCTTTCGTCGCAGCAGGATCCTCAGACCTCTCTCGCCAGTTTCTGCGCGATGTGTGCGTGCGCGTGTCCTACGACGAGAAGACAAATGTCGGAGAAACGCACAAGCGGCACAACGCGAGAGAAACCCACGAAGCATAGATGCATGGTCTATGCGACGGTAAATCAAGTGCGGTGATATTAAAAGGCCGCTTATACGCGGCGAAAACACAAGATTTATATCGCGGAGCGAGAGAGCGCTATACGCCGATAGGAATAGGCACGAGAGAGCTAAACGAGAGCACGTGCGCGCCGAGGGCTCCGCGCGATAGAAAGAACGCGGAAAAATAAGGGACGAAATGAGAGGATTCCGCTAATATGACCACCGAATAATCGTCCAGGCGTGGAAACTCGTTTCTTTTTTGTTCTCGATTTTTTCTGATGATCACTGTTAGCGTAAAATAATTTTTTTTACCTTGATTTCATTTATTACTGACATTGAATAGAAAATCTGTAGATTTTGAACCTGGACATTTCATTCGATCGAAAAATCTTGGTTGACGAAAAATTATTTTTCAAAAATTCGAATTTTTTTTAATAACAATACAAAGTACAAAGAACGGTATAATTTTTTTACACGTTAATCCGATTTGATATTAACGAATATAAAATTCCGAACAGCGGAAGTTGAACAGTAAATTCGCGGTTGACTGAAAAAAAATAAAAATTGAATTTTAATCTCCTGCATGACCGAAGTTATCAACGAGCGATTTCCGGTTCGGCCTCGCGTGTAACTAGAGAAAATTCCATCGATATCCTTCGATTGTTTCGATGAATTTCGTGAAATACATTTTTTTTCCATCCATCGAGTAGTATAATTGACTGTGAGACGTCGAAAAAAAGGGGGGAAAAAAGTGTATTTCCTCACTAGTATTATTGCGACTTTACGTAACGAATAAGCCCGACGTCTCACTCGATTGGTTCGGAGGATTCGTTCGTGCATAGAGCAGGATATTATTATACGTCGATTGCTCCGTTACAGCCTTGGCGGAGCTCGCAATAACAACAATATCGATAACGCGACGTATTCGCGACCGCAAAACGCCACAGAGGCATTTTCTCTCTATCTCTCGTTCATTTCCAAGAGAAGCCTTTTTTTTTCGCCTCTCCTCGAACCGAGACGAGAGAAAACCGAGCGACTAATTTCGTTGCTCCGAAACCTTCGCCGACTCTCGCGAACGACAGAACTCGCCGTGTTCCTCGCGACGTTCCCCGAGCCTTGTATATCATAAAAGCGTACGTGTTTTTCCTCAATTCTCTCTCCGATCTCGTGGGAGCAATATCGTCGTTAACGAAAGGGTTGGACGCTTCGCAACCACGAAAAAAAAAAAAAAACAAAGAATAAAACACAGGGTGACGCAGAAAAATTTCGCTACGCAAGTTAAACAAAGCAACCGGCCAAATATTACCACACATGAACTTTAAGTATATGTGTGTATCACGCCCGTGTGTGGAGAGTAGGAGCTCCGAAAAGCAGCTGAAAAATACAACTCCTACTGTTCGTAATTGTTTGGCTCTCGTACCTTCACTGTAATAAGGGGACGACGAATCCTCTGTTTCGCGATATTTGAACAAGCCTCATAATTAATACCCATATCCCGCACCGGCGAGTTGTGAACTCGACTAAAATTGACATTTTTCACTCCGAGACGGTATTATTAGTATTTGCCAGGAGTATAAACCTTCATGCTCAGTTAGATTTTGACGACGGTGAATCCTCAACAGAATAATAATAATAATAATAATAATAATAATAATAATAATAATAATAATAATAATAATAATGAGCGTAGATGATATTAGAAACAAAAACGATTTCATGAAGAAACTCATTTTGGTTGAGGAATTCATTTATTTTTCTATATATATTTTTCTTTTTTCTGATTGAATCAATCACGATGTTTATGGAATTGGAACGTTACCGATGACACGAAAAAATGGTCGAATATCCATGTACCGACTATTTGTTTTTCCGACGTTGTGTCCTGAAAGGAATTCCAAAGATGCGATCTGCGGGTGTCCAAATCCTGGACGGAGAGGGTGGGTTTGGGAGAATGACTCGGATCCTTGTATTTTTCATCTTTCTCTTCCGCTCTTCTGGTTTCTCTCATCTTTGAGAGACATCGTTCTTTAAGGACATTATCTGGTGGCAACGCTAACGGGGAAAGGGAAGGGCGGACGACGGAGGGATGACAAAAACGTTCCGCCCCTTCGCGGGTGCTCGGTCTTTCTCTCTCGGTATGTGAAAAATGATGCAGAACCGTTCCCCCGATTTCGAGCGTCAGAAGCCGTGCCATAGAGGAACGATCACGTGTGCGAAGAACGCGAACGGCGCACACAAACGGGCGGCAGTCTCTTTCGTCGTTCCCCGCCCGAAAAGCAGGTCCCGGAGGAAACAACGTCGTCTCGTTTCGACGGTGACGTTGCCTAAGGCGGTACACGAGGAAAACTCGTACGGTTAACGCAGTCGAGGGTATAGGAGATGTATGTGTGTGTGTGCGGACGTATGTAGGGTTTGCGATCGAAACGATTAAGCGCTTGACAACTCGGTAAATAATCGTTTTTTTTTTCGGAAGGAAACCGCTTTCATAAAAAAATATAGATTTTCGAGATTTTTTCTTTTTTTTCATAAATCCAAGAATCTTCCGAAACATTGAAACGGATTTGTTGATTTCATCCCATAGTTTATCTCTCATTTGCTATTTATTTTAGGCATGCCCGATGAAGAAAATTGAAATTTTTATCGGCTTATTATTTCGCTGCAGTATGAAAAATAATGTTAATGAATTTTTCTTCATGTTTCAGATACGCGGAACCGTTTAACAGAACGCCACCGGCTGGGATACAAAATGCTCAACTATTGTGCGACGGACATCGCGGATTCTTGTACCGCCCTGCAGCGACGAGCGATTTGTTAGTATAACATTTTTCGTCCTATGACAAATTCGAGATTTCCGGAAGAACATCTTCGAGAATTCGTCTCGATAGTGGATAGAAACAATTGTATTCGGTATAAAAAGGGGACGGAATGATTTTTTTTTTTGGTCGAGCGAAGAACGACAACGCTCGAGTTCTGAGCGAAATTCGCGAGAGGGTTTATCGGATGGACACTATATTATAAAGCGAGAGTGCGTGACCTTCTTGGGCCAAGGAGCCCGGAGTGACTCGCGCGGCTTTTGGCGGAGCGAAGCGAGTGAATGTGCTTCTCTTCTCGTTCTAACGCTCGGTTACGTTGAGCGCGGGGTGTGATGGATACGCGAAGATGTCAGTCGCATGCCCCGGAGGCCAAACTCCGCTGGTATCCCTCGAGTTCTCTCGTCCAACGGGCCGCGACCCTCTCTCTGACCATTATGCTAAGCCCATTGTCCACTATCTGGACTAAGATAGCAGCGCGCTAACCTTCTCGAGGCTCATCCACGTCTCGCTCTCGTGCTCTCTTCTCTGCCCCTCTCAACTTCGCAGACGCGAGACACCGTTAAAAAATCATTTTCGCCCACGCTCCATCCTCACTCGATAAATTGTCCCTCCGATTTGAGGCATGCCGAAAACCATCATGGGGATATCTTGCGACAAAATATTCGATATCGAACGGAAAGATGCGTAGAGTTGATATCTCGATTAGCCGAGATTCTTAAACGATTTTTGAATTTCTCGAAACATACCGTCGCGTTCAGCGAGGAAGTCGATGAGAATTTCAGGTTCATCGAATCAATAATTATAAAATCTATATAAAAATTGAGATATCTGCCGGAGACTTTATGTTTATAAAAATGTTTTTAGAAAGTGATCTTTTCGTTTTGGATAACAATGCAATTTTGATTAGAATTTTGATCAATCGCTGGTAATTAAAAAGAAAACTGATTTTTTGTGAGAATTGAACTCAATCAGCGCATTTATACGCTTGCAAGAGCTCGATAAAAGTTGATAATATCAGCGCATTCACACACGCTTATAAAGAACACTTCCAATATGGCAAAAAACAACTTCGCGGAAGCGAAGAATTGGGGGCAATTTTTTTATCTATTTACATAACTTTTATTTTTTTACCTTCGGTGAATTTGATGCCGACAATGACGCGACGTGTGGGTCATAAATCGAAACGGCGAAAGAGAGGTGGCGGGGGCGTTAGCGAAGGGTGGAAGAGCCTCCGAACGAGGACTACTAATTCACGGTTTTTCGATACGTCGCCTATTATTCGAGCGTTAGGCAAATATCGTTTCGCAATTGTCGAAGAGAGGGAGAGAGAGAGAGAGAGAGGAAAGAGAGGTTGCGAGAAGAGAGAAACGCCGAACGCGTACAGCGGCGCGCGAGCGGGGGACACGCTCGTTTCGATAGTTTTTGCCGTAACAGTAAACAGAAGGGACGTCGAACGCGGATAGCGATGGAAAGAGAGCCTTTCGCTCTGCCGGCTCGTCTCGCTCGGCTTGGAACATTGGAAAATTCAAATTTGTCCAGAGCGGCATATTGCACTGAATCGAAATTAATTTTCCGTCGCTAATTATCCGTCCGGTAGGGCCGAAAGGATTATCCCTATGCAGAATCTATATATACCATTTTTTTTCACAATTTTTTCAAATTTTTCTCTCGTCGCCCAATCGAGAAGCTATGAAAGTACAAAAGATCAATTTTTCCTGACCGACAAAACCGAGAGAACATACTTTTAATATCAATGAGATAAAAAGAACATCGATAGAGCGGAAAGAATGAAAGAAAAACCTTCTCCGACAGATATACAAATTTGAAAAATAATTTCTAAAGAAAATTCTATCATTTTTTAAGCGAGAAGATCGAAAGGTACAACAGTTCGGTTGTCTGCGCCGAAAAACCGAGAGAACTTGATAATAAAAAAAAAAATTTTAACGGGGCGAATAATTGAAGAAAAACAAATCTTTGTCTGATTCCCGGGAGAGGAAAGCGCGTCTCCGATGCACGTTGATCCTAGTTCCGACGTGTAGCACACACGTGAGCAAAAAAAGCTTCGGTAGCGAGCGAAGGAAGGCGAGTCAGGAAGACGCGGCGCAGGGGGGGAAGGGGAGGAGAGTAGAGTAGAGAGAACGGCAAGAAATTTCTAATTTGCGGTATAATTAAGGGCGGCTCGACAAAAAGCATCGCGGGGGATTCAACGCGAACTGCGAGAGAGCCTCTTCGTTGGCTCGGTAAGCTGCGAGAACACACCGTGCGAGAGACGCGCTGTGTGCGTTCGTAACCCGTGAACCGGTCAAATCGCGAATTTCTCATGCAGGGTCGCAACGATGTAATTTCGAGCCAAAACTCGACTCTCTCGCGCATCGCAACGCGCAATCGTTCCGTACGCAAAAAATGTTCATATTTTTTTTCAAATTATTACTTGCAGATACACAATTGTCGCGGACGACGAATGGCGGAAGTTGTTACAGTTCTACGAGGCCGATCACACGATTACCGTGAGAAACACAGGAGTCAAAAAGCTCGTGACGAATCCCGGTGAGTAACAAGCAATTTCGTTGAAAAACGAATGAAAAAAAAAACAAAAAACGTTAACTTGAAAATATCGTTTTTTTTTAATTATTAATTTCGGATAAATTTTCGTATGAATTGTATGATTTCTCATTGATCATAATTACAGCAAAAAATGCACATTAGCTTGCAGCTTTTTACTTGTTACCGAAGTCGTAACTTTAACAGTTTTTTAAGAACCAACTGAATGAAAAGCTACTTTAAAAAAAGGGAGAATGTAAATTTTCGAAAAATTTCCGTGAATTAAGGCGATTTTTGTCTAAATTCATTGTTATATATTTTTTCTACATGAAGAGGGAATTCTATGGATCCAGATTCGCTTTAGGTCCCACAAATTAGTCGTATGAAAGGTGTAAAAAATAAATTCCAAATTTTATTATCCGATTGTCTCGACTCTGTCGTGAGGAGAATCTTAACGATACAGAAGCCCGCGTTCGAAATATCGGCGGCGTTCACGGGCTCGCATAGTTTCGGTAGCAATTTTTCCTCGTCGCTTACAGCAACAGAAGCCAGCGAACGAATAATGCCAGAAGACATTAGCTCCTCATTTACATAAATCCGACGACGGAGGGGTTCGTGTCTCGCTTCTCCTCCCCTGCCTCGTCTCTGCTGCACCAAAGTGTCTCATTATAATTACCGAGTATCCTGAAAATTAAGCTACGAGTACCGCAAAATAAAAAAAAAACACGCCGTAAGAAGGGTAGGCTAATGTATCAACGACCACGATATTGAAGTGTATCGAGCAAGCCGAGAATATCCCGCTAAGCCAACTTTTTTTCTGCACCTCACAACGACAGAAAAATCCCTAATTCATTTTCTCGCTGGATACTTTACAATTTTTTTGAAAACAATTCTTCGACAGTCTTCAAGTGGCAAATGCTCTGAAAAAGACTCTAATACTGACAATCATTTTCCCGAAAGTTGAGGAATTCTGCAGACAAAAAATATTTGCTAAACTTATGATCATTTTTTGAAGATTGTGATTTTTTTTTGAAGCAAGGAAAAACGTCTGTCGATACAGCTAAACGACGGGTTATATTTTTCTTCAAAAAAAATTATTTCTTCTGTACAAAATGATCATACATTCGGCAGATACATTTTGTCCAGAAAATCCATGATTTTTTTTAAATTTTGTCCAACCCGAATCGAAAACGTCGCTCGCGATCTTTTTTTTCATTCTCGCTGGCGTTATTCGCGCAAATTTGTCGCGTGCCTTCTGTCCGGCTTTGGGCGCGAAGGGGGATTTTGAACGCGTTGCAAGACGTATATGCGCGGTATAAAATGAGAGAATAAAGATTGGTACGAAGAATCGATGAGGCTAAGGCAGCGGAAGAAGAAGAAGAAGTGCGCAGCGTGCTCCGAATGATAGTCGGGGCTCTCCGCGGGCGTGTATTGTATTGTGTAACGCGCGCGATCCTTCTAAACATCCCATTGTCTTGTCCGTCTCTTGGTACTCTCTATCCGAGCAAACGAGCGAAGAAACGAGAGATGTATTTTTTTTGTAACATTTGTCAGAGGCCACTCTCGCCTCTTCGGACTTCGCTGCGTTGGGCTCTCGCTGCTCCGTTTTCTCTCCTCTCTCTCGCGTACGCGCGCTTCCCACACGGTTCTCGAAGCGACGTGAATCGAGGCCAATTTGAATTGCAAAATCTCTCGGCTAAATCGAAACCCACGATTCGGACGTGGGGATCGGCGAGGGAGATCGGAGGCTATACATGCATCGCGCGCTCTCGTCGGGAACCCGCCGCTATCCCATTCTGCTCACCGTGTCACCTATCGTAACCACCCGCGAGCTCGGGCTGGCCCTCTACGATCCCACCCGGATATCCCGAATGGAGACGTCGTTTAGGGTTAAACGAACAACTTACAATCTCACTGCGGACGGAAACTAATCTCTCGTTTGTCAATCTCGCAGCTCTCTCGCGATACTATCCTTTTATTTTTTTCATTCATCGGACGGATTGCGTGATGAATGGTGAATACAAATTGTTAGGAATTATCGCGCGCGGGTGTAACATTTTTTTATCTCTACGAATTGTGGATATAAACAAGCCCGGAAACCCGAAAGTTCTTCGCCATTCGCAACGTTTCTTCTACGAGAAAGCTAACTAATTGCAGGACATTTTCTTCTCATAGTAGAACTTTAGTGAGCAACGGAAGTTTTTTTTTAATGATTTGACGATAAAATCGTGTAAAAAAATGCTGCAAAGACTTTGGCGACTATCTTCGAAGTCCTGTTTATCGGTGCCCCGGAAAGATATTTTCAATGTTCTTTCGCCTCATTATTATTAACAACATCAACGCGCGTTGTAGACGACGAATAAAAAGTTTCTCGTACCCGAAGGATTAAAGATTTCTGTTTGCGATCTATCGAATACGAAATGAGCGCTAATGAGGACATTTGTCTCATTACCTATCCGTTAAAATAATACCGAAAAAAAGAAAGCCACGAGAGCTTCAGTAGTCGACAGGTCCAGAACAAACAGACAATTTAGCTCGTTTCAAGGGTGCGCCTAGGTCTGGAGAATCGTGGAGAGAGAATAACGTCGCTGTGGAAGAGTCGTCGGGGGGGAGGGTTGGACGTCGCTCGGTCGGTGACGAAAAATCAGGGGTTGCCCGCTTACGTTGACTGATACGGTGGCTCCGGTCGACTAACGAGCACAGAACCGACGACGAAGACCAGGAGCCCTCACACACGCGAAATACTAATACAAGGCGTATATTGCCACTCGCACTCTTAAAGCTTACCAGGGTGGTCTTGGCTAACTGTGCTGCTGGAGGGGCAGCTAGCAGGCCACATTAGGCACCGTCCGGACTCGTATCAATCACCTCCCGCTTCTCACCCTACACGATTCTCTCTTCGCTCCTACAACCGCCCCTCCGCCCACTCATCGTCCCCCCCTTCGCTCGGCTACTCTTCAGAGATCTCCTCGGAGTTTTGCAACGATGAAACGTTTTCGCTATCGTCGCTCCAACAAATCTATGATTACCCAGTAGAATCCTTCAATGGCAGACTCAATGTTTTTATAGAACAATACTTAACGACAAAAATTTGAAATAGTTTCAGGGAACGCGTACGAATTTCCGAAGCCGGTTGAGGAAGAACGTTTGCCGATGGTACTGAAGTAATTCCGGGGTCTCTTTCGCCTCTCAGGATAATTGTATCGAAAAAGCACCGTGTTTCGCCGACGTTCGCAATCCACTCGGCGTGAGACCGATTATACGGAAGATATTGTATACGTATTAAGCTCACCGGGAGCCAGCGTTCTTCGATCGGGTTAGGGAAGCTCGTAAATATCGTTTAGCGCCTCTAACTGCTCGCCGTCGGCCGCGTGCCGGGTCCGGTCTCACAAATCAAACAGACTCGGTGGACAAGCTTCGAGACAACTGCAGGACCCGAAGGCTCTCCTATGGTATCTCCTTTTCGTCGTATCGCCGACAAAACACAGTTCAAGCCGGAGAGACAGTCGGACTGCGGTGGAACGGGGTTGCGCCTAGAGCAAACCCGCAAGAATTAATATTCCTGCCGGGGCGTTTAGATTTAGAACACGAATTTCGCCCGATTAGTTTGAATTCAACGCTATCTCTCACTTCTCCCCCCCGCTCCCCCTTCCCCTCGAGCTTCTGTATCTCTCTGTCCGGCGAGCGTTTTGCCCGTCGAGAAGCACCAAACCGTCTCACCGTCTCGGTGAAGGGGGGGCCACGAAAACGTCGAGGGGAAACGGACAAAATTGAGACTTTACTGGGGTCAGCGGACAGCACCGCGGCGAGAAAGATATTGGCCAACCAAGCGGCAAGTGCGCCGGACGCATCCCCTTGTTTTCAGCCAAATATATCCTTTCGCTTAATTCGAAGTGAAATACCTATGGTTAAGAAACTGCGATGGACTTTTGAACATTTCTTTCGACCCGACGATTGATGATATGCCGCGATAGTTCGTTTGACGAAAAAAACAGTTTACCGAGAGATTTTGAAAAAAAGAAAGAGATACAGTGGCGGGAAAATTAATTTAATGGAAGAAGCTTTCAGAGTAAAATAAACGGATTGTAAAAATGCACAATTTTCAGGCTTTTTGATACGGATCTTCAATTCAGAATAATTACTCAAAATTGCAACTTCGCTCGGTGAATTAACAAAAATTGATCTACGAATGAAAACCAATATTGGCGGCTAAACACAGTTCTAACGCATCGAAGCTTACCATTTTCGTAATTCGCCGAAAATTCTGATGACATTCTGATTACTTTTTCTGCAGGCTTCAAAAGACAAAAAGCTCCGAACGGAAACGAAAAGAAACACGAAACGTTCTGGAATTTGGATGAAGAATTTCGCGTTTGGGGATCTCTCCTCTGCGATGTTAACACAGCGGGATATCTAATCGTAGCGGAAGTCGCAGTAAAGTCCTCGCGAGAAGAGAGAACGAATTTCGGAGCGGAGAAAATTAGCGCATCCTCTCGAGGCTGGTGGTGTGGGGATGGGGCAAGAGGGACAGGGCCGAGACCCTCCGCTCGGTTGCTCACAGTTGAGCGTTCTTCCCTTATCCAGCGGGAGATCCCCACTTGTCCCGGGCGCGCGGACCGCTCTCTCGCCAAGCCACGGGGGGGTTTTCTCTACGGCTTTTCTCCGGGATTAAATGGAGCGCCTAGATGACCGATGCTTCGTCGTCGTCGGCGACTACGACGAAGAACCCGAAAACAAGATAAAACAAGGATAAAACGCGCTTAGCTCTGCAACACCCTGCTGTAGCGTGGAAAAAGGAAAAAAAGACCGATGGAAAAAAAAGAATCTCGAATCGGAACTAAAAAGAGTCTCGGAAGATTCTTTTTTCCGATCTAATGTTTCCGAAACCGGCAAATTCCGCCGATAGTCTCGGATGAAACGTTCTCCGATGGAAGATCTCTCGCCGAAAAGTACCCCCAAGGTTTGCCGAGTTGTCATTAAACCTAGCCCCGGCAGTCGACAGTCGGAAATTCTCTTAATCGGATTAAGTTTCGCCACTTTGTTGTGGTAAACTTGCGAAGACGCTAGTTGGCTTAATCGTCCGGTATAGGCTTCTCTGGCGCATACGCCAAGGCGAATGGGAACTTCTTCGACGTTCCTTTCGGTGGCTCGAGACCGCGTCTTAGAAACGTTTCTCTTCGGGTCAAACGGCTCAGACGACAGTGGCGCTAATTATATTTATCCTCTCGAGGTTTCGCTTCTCTCGGCGATGGTTCGCGAAAAGGATTTTGTCTTCTCTGCGGGTTCCTTGTCACGCAAAATCGCAACGGAATCAAATATTTCGATAGCAAACGGAAAGAAAAATAATTTTTAAATGGTATTTATTTTGGTTCAAGATTTTGTAAAACCTTAATTTTCACGTATACATGCGTATTTTTGACTTATAAAAAAATGATATTCAATTATTAAGTGCCATTATGGTAATTTTCTATTGGAAATAATGTCAGATGAAAAATTATCTCGAGTCCGACACCGTCGACGATAGTGGAACATCAATCTTTGATATTCATCGAGTGACTCGGTAGTTATGAATGGAAACGCGGACGTCGCTCAGTCACGAAGCGTTCGACGTCGGACGCTGCGTTAGAGCGCCTCCTGTGCCGCTAACGCAGTTACGATTTTGATCGAAGACCTCCGAGCGACAGAGAGCAAGTCGCGCGCGCTGCATCAATGAGCATCTCGAGGTTTTCCTCGGATGTCGAGCGAACTTGAGAACCGAGACGCGCTTCTTCTCGAGGACGAACGAAACGATGTTTCGTTTTTTTCGATTGTTGCTGTTATCGTGGCTTTTTTTCTCTCTATCACCTTCAATTCCAAGAGTTAATGGACGAATCGCGACCTCTGACAATTTTTGACAGTGGCATTAATCACCGCTCGATCGAACGAAGAATTCTTTCTTGCTCGGTTATTGCCGCGAGTCCATTTCCCAAGGTGCGGCGAAAAAACCGGAAAATACACGGAAAATCGGTCGATGCCTCCGGCTCAGTCGGAGACAATTATCGTTCCGTCTGGCCGTGACGAGATCTTTTTTTTTCCTCCCCTGGCTTTTTCTACTCAAAGTTCATTCTACTTTGTGGATTTAGTTGTTTATTTATTTGATCTGCTGTAAAAACGGCGCATCGTTACGTTATATCATATTAAGTTGAACAAAATCAAATTTGCAATCCAACATTTTTTACACACATTCGCATTATTGTTTCAAGCAAAAGGAAGCTTTCTGCCGACTAATAGTCGTTCGTAATTGAGGCATTTAATTGGCTGTTACACTCACAAGAGAAGAATAGAAAAAATAATTTTCTGTATCCGAAATGCGAGAAAGGAGTTGAATAGCCAATCGTTCCCGGGTCTCTCTCAATAGCCATTCGCGTCGTTGTATTTACGCGATCCGAAATCGTGCTGCGAACTGGATAAGTTCAACAGTTACGCGAGGGGAAGGGAAACCGTGGGGAAACTACCCCGAGTTTTATTGTCGAATGATACATAATACGGCAAGTTTCTCGCCGGGAATCGTGCGTGTATTTCCCTAAAGTGCCATCGGAGGATAGTCAAACCATAAAGCGGCTCTAGCTCGGTGCGGTATGACGGGAGAGAACGGCGAGGAAAACTTTGTCCACCGGTCCGGCAAAGTCGCAGCGCAGGAACCAAACAAAGTTTTCCATCGCCGGTCTTGGGATTTTATTCCAATATACACCAATTGGCTTGCGCGTCGCTGGCGTGCATACTCGTGGGAAATGTCGTGATTTTTTTTTGTAAGACTGAATGCGCGGAGGTTTGGGTAGAAAAATCATGCTTTTATCTTGGATAGTTTTTGAGAAACGAAGAAAATGCAGTATTTGACAAAGGGCCGCGATACACGAAGAAGCGTTCGAGGATTCCGACGGACCGAGAAACGCGATAGAATTCTCTCGCTAGAATTTTCTTTTTCATATTTTTCTACCACTTTTTTTTGAGAGCCTCTGAACACATCTAGCACTA
Organism: Ischnus inquisitorius; assembly: GCA_963924025.1. Classification (NCBI taxonomy): domain Eukaryota; kingdom Metazoa; phylum Arthropoda; class Insecta; order Hymenoptera; family Ichneumonidae; genus Ischnus; species Ischnus inquisitorius. The sequence continues at coordinate 1,302,507 of OZ001243.1, read as the reverse complement.
CATATACATTTTTTAAAATCAATTATCTCCGATAGCTCTCGAGAATAAAAATGCTCCGATTGATTCGTATCGAGTTTGAGTCGTCAGCGTGACACGAAGAAGAATTTAAGGATTCCGACCGACGGGCGCGAGAGAAGTCTCTTGCCATCGTCGAGAGTCTCCTAAAATTCTAGAAAACAATTGAATAAGGGACTAAATTCATCAAATAGTTACTTTAGAATAATCGTTTCGATTGAAGAGCCTCGCCCAATGTCTAGAAAAAAAAATCCACGCTGTTCGTCCTGCTATATATTTTTATCTTTCCAATATTTTTCGTCGATATCCTTTTCCAAGATTCTCGAAAAAAGAATTCCAAATTCGCCGCGCAACGAATGGGCATCATCAGATGGACTTCCTCGATACTGCGTTTCGCTGAGAGGGACGCGAAGGGCGGTAAAGGCAAATCGCGTGACCCACACACGAAGCACACCCACGAGTCCTCCGATTTCCATTTCTCTAATTAGCTTAGATCTCTCGTATATTCTCGAGCTTCCGATATCGCCGCCGCGATGCATTTGGTTTATCGTTCGCGTCCTATCGGATATAATAATCTCGAGAGTGAGGGTGGTAATTAGAGGCGTTCACGTCGGACATTCGAATTCATTTGGGGGTTGGGAGGGCGGTGTTTGGATGGTTGGTATTGGTGTTAGCGGTGGATTTCGCGTCGGCGACCCTTTGGCCCTTTCTCGCCTCGCGAGCGGTCACCCTGCGACTTGGCGCAATCGCTGGCGACGAAGTACGTGTGCCGGGCGCGGGCACCCCTTTGACCCTTCGTCCCGCCGCGGGGAGTTGGCCCTCCTCTCGGTCAACCCTTGGAAAACTGTCTGAACATGACGTAACACTCCCTGAGAGTGCCCGAGACCTTTTTGTCGTGTTCCCTTGATCGGTAACAATGGCCGAAGCTTCTTACAGCTTCGAGTCCGTGCTCGGATTTTCACTCCGACCACCGTAGCCTGGTCGCTTCGTCCCACTGGCTATGGTCATCGTATATTATTAATTACTGTATTAATCACACCGAGTCGGGGCTGCCCAACGCCGATCTATTATACATGGATAAGACTCGCTCAGCGAACCCCAACACCGAAACTAGCAACTATTCGACTGAATGAATTCACCATTCCCAATTTTTTTTCAATATTTTCACATCTCGTGCATTTTCTCTGTTTAAGGTTCCTGCGAGATTTGTATGCTGGCGAGAGTCGAACAGGAGAGACTGGAGAGTCTCAAGTACGAGAACGCAATGATCTACATAAAGTGCATCGACGAGGCCGAGGATGCTAAATCGGAAAACGACAGCGAGGTCAGTGAGGACCGCTAAATAATCGACGATCAACATTTTTTTAACATTTCAAGCCCGAACATTGTTTTTCCTTCTCACAAAAACGGCGATTTGTTTCCAAGGGAGCGATGGAAAAAAACATTCTAACAGCCTGAAGATCAAATTTCATTGTTCAGCCGGAAGGTGTATAATTGCACAGGAATCCGCGCACTTACGAAGTCCCGAGCGCTGAAATTTTGCTCTCGAACCCATCGATTTCGGCAATTAAATCAATTCGACGATTATTGCCGAGTCAGGTACTCCCGAAAAACCGGTCTCGGCACTCGGCGATCTGAACGGCACATTAGAAAATTGCCTTCCATCACACCGTTTCACAATAATAATCGTAATTATCATCTTCCCACCGTTGCGTCCTTAAGTGCCCAACGGTGACGCTTCCATTCTCTCGTCCATTCTCAAACAAAACCTCTTTATCCACTCAAATCTTTTACTCTCGCTTCCCAAAACGCATCCGCGTCTTACCGAAAATCGAACGATTGACGCAACAGAAAATATATATTGTTTCTCCGATTTGCAGATATCGGCCAAGAGGTTGAAGATGGAAACGACAAGGCGTCCGAGAACCCGACGGAAAGTCAAGGGTTCGCACGAGCTCAGAGTATCCTCGGATATCACACTAAAAGAGCTCAAAGTAATGGTGAGTCTCTCGGAAAAAAAAACCAGAACTAAAAAAAAAATTATAGTATTCGCCATAACTGCGAGGGGGTTCTGTGTGGATTGTTTGAAGAAAAAAAAAATCATTTCGCGGCTCTTCCGTTCCGTCCACCCTTGTTGCGAGACCCGAGGATGAATATTTCTCTGTTATTCTTCTCAGGATCGCGTTGCCTCTCGCCTCACGGTCGAGCCTTCTGGTATAACGCAAGAGTAGTAAAGCATAGTTATGGCTGGTTAGCATACGCCCGTACCTCGCTCGCAAAGATTCGCGTATATAAAGTGCAGGAAGAATCCCTCGTTCGCGCGAATCGCCGAGCCGAACGAGTCATTGGCAACGCGACGATAGAACGGAGCGGGTAAAAAGCGTGGATACGAGGGAGACGAAGCTATGCCAACGAATGGAACGAACCGTGATATTTTAGTCGTGCCAATAGCTGGACGATTGTTTTTCACTATAATACTCTCGGCTCGTCGGCGATGGGAGCCCTCCACCTCTTTCGGAGTGTGCTTAAACTATTAAGCGTATTTATATTGCTCGCGCGCCCGCGGGATTTCCGTCTCTGTTCGCCATCGGCCACGGCGTACGTTCGTCGGACGGCGAACGAGCGAGATGGGAAGCCGGGGGCCAACGGCAAAAACCCGAAAGAGCATAAACCTCGGGCTAATAACAGGCCTCAAACCGAGAGTCCACTTCACTCCGGCACTCCGGCTGCCGATGCTGTTGCTGCTCGTTGGCTCCTCTCGCTTCTCGGCCTCGGTGCAACCGAGAAACTACGCTTACTATTTTTCGTTTCGGGGTTGCCTTCCAGCCGACGCACAAACCGTCCTTTATCTATCCTCACTTTTAATATCCGACGGTGGCAACGGCGTGAAACACTTCGACGAGGAATCCGGTCGATGCATCTCGCGAAATCTCCCTAAAATTCGATTAAAAAGATTCTTTCGGCTTTTGGAACTCGTAGACGTTAGAAACTAGAACGGATATATAGTGGCAAAAGAAAGAAGTCTTGAGAATTTTCACGAGTGTATTGTTTGAAAAAAAAAATAGAGGGTGAGAAGCGAGAAGATAAAGATGCAGAGGTTTCATCTTCGAATTCTAGGCTCACGAGAGAGGTGAGCACACAACATGAGAGTCCGGTAATTGCTTAATTTGTGGAAGCGCGGCTCGCGTCGGTGTGCGTTCGCGGGTTTGCTGAGCGAGAACTGACCGAGACCGCTCGAGTGTGACTCTCCCTGCTTTTGTGTATACTTTACTCCGGGTTCTCTCTCTTTTTCTCGCATTCGAGACGAGAAAACGGACACTCGTTCGATCCGCCGTTCCCTCGTTCGCCACCATTCCTCGTCTCTCTTCTCTCCTCTGGCGCTCCGGTATCTCCTATGTATTCGCGAAAACGTATTCAGTTTCGGTTTTACGAGCGAGGATGAACGCCGAGAGGCGTAAGTAACATTACCGACGAGGATATGCGTGTGTGTGTGCAAACATGGACGGTAGGGCGTTAACACGAGGTCCGGTGGAAAAATAACAAATGAACGGGATAGAATCTCGGACCCTTCAGAAAATTACACGTCCCGAATTCTGAATATTCAAGCGATCCGCGGTTATTTATAATAATTTTCATTTGTTTACGACTGTCTGGACGCTCCACGAGTGTTATTAAAATAAATAAACGTGTAGACATTGCGCGTTCTCATTAATTTCTCCCACGAGAAAGCATCTTTTGTCATTGTTCTGGCGCTTCCGAAGAAGCTTTGCGAGTGAAAGAAATTAATAAGAAAGCCCTGCAAACATTCACAAACTTTCGGGTTTTTTGGTCTTATTCTTTAAAGTCCTGGCATACATTCGATATGAAAATGGCGAGAAAAAAAAGATTTCAAAAAACAAAACGTCACTTATTAGGAATAAAAAATATTGAAAGATGTTGTCGTTGATTTCTCAGAGACTACAATCATTTTCGAGCACATCGTTGCTGTTGGTAAATGGCGAGCGATTCATTGACAATTCTTCCGTTTTTTCCAGACAATGCCTCTATGCGGAGCGGGTCCCTACGATCAACACTTGATGCTGGGAGAGCACGAGCTAACGGATCAGAGTCAGAGTCTCGCATCCCTCGGAATAACGCCGGGTTCCCTCCTCACGCTCAAGGTTAGTCACCAATTCCACTACGATTCCTCGTGCCAATCTCGATTCCGTCGCGGCTTGGAATATCGTTGTTCGGCAAAATTTTTGCCTTACATAAATATCTACGTTAATCATGACGCGAGAAACTCGACGGAGCATATCTCGCGGGGCTTAGTCACAGATCGACAACAATGACGGACCGCACGCCCCGCGTTGGTCGGCAATGAGAAGGTGGGAGCTACGGGAACACCTCGGCGAAGGTGTAGAAAAAGAATGCGCGCGGACAAGAAAAGTTCGCGCGCTGCTACCGTTCGGGAGCCGACGACGATCGGCGACGATAACAAAAAAAAAAGTACGAATGGAAAAGAAAAAACGTTTACAACAAACGTCGGTGAAGGCGCGAGCTCGCGAAACCGCGATGGACAACCATCTCGTTCCTTACTCGACTCAGCGACTCAGCTGCAGCTATTTTGGCTGCGGAGATTCGGAATACAGTTTTTTTTTAATGGATCGAACTAACAAAACATCACATCTGCGGGATCAAAGTGTTTTTAGCAGTTTTATTAATAGAGAGCCGTAAAAAAAAGGTTCACTCAGTTGATAAAAAAATTGTCTAAATTAACAATCTTGATCTTCGAAACTACGTCTTGGCTATTTTCAAAACGGGCTCTAAGGCCTTAACGTTGTTGTTTATCGCGAGAATAATGGGCGTCCCGAGCAAGCGTTACGCAATTTAGATTTAAGATCTCGCTCTCTCTCTTCGCTCCGCGCGCGTCTTGTCCCCGCGAGAGACAATAGAGCCGAAGGAGGTGCAATGAGATTTCTCGCGGTAGTTGCCTGCGAGTCTTAGGCCTTGGCGTCGAGATAACCGCGGCGACGATGCGAAGATCTTCGCCGTCGGGGATTAGTCCTTGTTCTCGGTACTCCATAGCTTGTGCGGACCAGCACAGTCCGCAATGACTCTTCGCCACCGAAGATTAGCTTCTCGCAACCCCCTCGCAATACGGTAATTGCCGGAGAGGATTTCCGTTTCTATAGCGCGCCTCGAGTCGCCGTCCCCGAAATACATGTATTAACACTTTGCAAGATTTTTCGTTTTCAGCGCGAAGCGGCTCTCGCAGGAAAAGCAACGTTGATGATTGCGAGTCGCGAGCGTGTTTGCAACTCTGTCGACACATTCCTCGGCTTCACAGTCGAATGATTTTACGGTCTCGCGGATCTCTCCTTGGACCGCTCCCTCCCGCTCGGAGGAGACTCGTGCCGCCGCGCAATCAATCGGCTCACGACTTTTCGCAATGAACGCAGCTCCGACTTGGAGGAGCGGAAAAAAATCATAGAAAAGGAAAAAAAGGAAGACGGAAGAAAAAGAAACGATTCGATGGGTGACTGGACTCTTTTGAGAATGTACGCGGAACAGCTAATTCCACTGTGGCCTACTCAACTTTTCGGTAGCCGGCAAATGATCCCGGAATATTTCTTCCTTTATTTTTATTATTTCGTCATTTTTTTGTTGTTTTTCTTTCTCTTTTTTGGTCTTCTTCCCTCATTCTCGAGGAGCTCTCCGCACAATTTCTTTTCTTTTTTCTTCACCCTTTCGTCCTCCGGTCGGTAGTACGATCCGTGATGTGGCTTGCTCTCCGGGCTGCTCGCTCGCTGTTGCTGATCGACCGGAGTCTTTAGAGTCGGCCTCTCGGCCTACGGAGTCCCCGACGGGCGGCAGCCGCGTTTGATGTCGTGTGACGAATGTCCGCGTTGGATGCGCCTCCTCCCCATTCCATCCTTCTCTCTCCCTCTCACTTCTATCTATCCTTCATCGTTCTTCCTTTCAACAGTAGCGGAATAAGGAGGAGAGGCCCTTCTTCGCTCTTTACTTTCGATCCCCTCGGGTTCGAGCTCTTCTCTCCCCCTCCCCCCCTCCCGTCCTCCATACAGTTAACCCAGAATTCCATATCCACGAAGATTGTATCCTAAAACTCCTACGAGAGCCCTCCGTTCGTCTTTCTCTTTCGTCAAACGATAGCGACTTCGCGAACGAAATTCATCCGTTGTCGCGGCTCGCGTTCGAGCGATCCGAGAAGTTTGAGTACTCGCGGACTTGCGGCCTCGAAAATTTTCACGGGCGATCGATCGAATCGAATTTCCGAAGCTTATCGAAGTATCGCGCAAAATTCGAAGAGGGGAATAAAGAAAATTCGAATTCATTCTAATCGAGTAGCTCGTCAAGGTCGCTTTTTCATGAAAAATTAGTTCAGTGAAAAGAAACGGTCTATTTTGAAGGGAAAAAAAATAATCTCGAGATTAAATCATTCGGATTAATACAATTGACTAAACAAACATTTCCCTCATTTTTCTTTTGCTAATCCAAAGAATGATGACTGTATTAGGAAAATCGTGAAAAAAAGTGTCCCTGCACTCCTCAGAGCTCGGTGTATTTTTGTGCACGCTCGTTTTCTGAAAACGTTGTCCCGATACCGTGAAAAGCGCGAGTGAGCCGAGCCGCGAGGTGAAGCCTCGTCATTCACCTTCGTAGTTGTTCGGGTTCATTGGAAAGAAGGGTAGAGAAGAGAAGCCAGGGCTGGTAAGACAGCAAGAAACGCGAGAGTGGATCGGCTGCAGCTACGGCGCGTTCTCTCCTCGATGTTTCGCGGCACGGGGGCGGGCGGAGGGCAGAGAGAGGGAGATAGAGAGAGAGAACAGAGAAAGAGATTAAAGAGGAGAGAGAAAGAGCACGAGAGAGAAACCCCCTTTCATACTCTGTTGCGTCCAGTTGGCGTGGTAAACGAGGATCCTGTTTACACGGGGTTACGGGCAAAACCGGACGCTGCCGCGGTCTCTTCCAGCATCATCTCTTCTCCTCGGCGTGTATATATATCTGCCTCGCGATGGAACGAGAGAATACGAGAGCGAAGCATCGAAGAGCCTTATACCTTATTCTTCGCTTCGAAGACAGTAAACGCGCCCCTCTCGTGCAGCTAATGGCAATAATTATCCTTGCGCCGCGCGGCGCAAGTATCGTTTTTTTTCCCTTCTTTCGTTCTCTCGGTTTTCCTGCCTTTTTTTTCCCCACTCGCGGCATTAAAATCAAATCACTCTACGCGCTAAGGAACAAACTCTTCTCGCGGCTATCGTTCGGTTTCGTCACTCAATGAGTCGATTTATTCCCATAGCCGCGGCAAACAGCGGCGACGGGCTCACCCCGCCCGAAAAATCAATCAATTAAAGCGATAATGCCTCGTCATTGGTTTCCCATCGTTGAGCGATGAAAAAGAAAAAAATGAAAAAGAAAACACTGAATAGGACGTTGCGAGTCGTTCGAGCGATACCCGTCAATGAGATCCCAATAAAAGGGATTTCGGTGCCCTGCGAGAATTCCAATTCTGTTACGGTTTTGGTAGTAAATCGAGCGACTCGCCGCTCGAATCGTCGCGGCGAGTTGCGCAATTTGTTTTGGAATTTTTTTCCCAACGAGCCGACATCGACGAATCAATATTTGTGACAATTAATGCGGCTTCACGATTCGAGTTGGAAAAAATGTTTTTCAACATAACGGATTTGGTGCGTTAAATAAATTAGAAATCATTTTTTTATAATTTTTTTTTCTGCAGACGACATTATTCGTTACGAATAACGTTTGCTCTTCAGTTTGGGAAATACATTTTTTTTTTTCATACACTCGTTGGACGATAAAATCGCTCTTCTCACTCTGAGTTACGTTGGGGGCGAAAAAAATTCTATTCTGTCCTCTAACAAGGAATATGTTTGTGTGCGCGCGTGTGGGGTACGTGTTTACGACTTCGCGCATTTAATAAGACTCGGTTGCGTTCCTCCTGGAATACGCAGCATTTACGAGTGCGTACAATCTTGGTCCGGAGGCCCCGAGTGTGTATGCCGCACCGGAGAGAGTTCATTGAGTGCCATTCTCCGGCAATGACAAATTGCGCTCTCTCGCTCTCGACAGGCTCTGCCGATGGGTTGCGTCAGCGGCAAAGAGCATCCATTCCTACTGGCGAGCTTGTCTTGACTTTACTCGTCTCGTCAGTTACCTGGAGCTCTCCATAAGAAAGTGTCGAGACACCGGATGAAATCGTTCAACGAAAGCGAATGAACGAAACGATGAAGGAAAAAAAAAACCAAAGTTGTAAATTAAATTTGCTCATTGCTCGCGCAATGTTTCGCATATCTCGGCAAAGACTCGGATGTAAAAAAAAAAAAAAAAATTATCGATCACGATTCTCTCGTGCATCTAAAGAAATTGTAGAGAATATTCAAAATGTCACAACATTTTATTTTATTTATTAGAGGGAGAAAAATTTTCGACGATCGTTGCTCGCTAAATCGCGGGATGATAATTCAACAGTTTTTTTTTTTTCGATTCAAATCATCGATCGGAATATGAAGAATAAATGAACAAATTGAGAATTATAATCTTAAACTTTCTATTTTCTTTCTAATTATTGATACAAAAATCCCAATAATTAGAAATGAAATCGAAGTAAAATTTGAATTACAATTTTGTCACTTTATTCTTCTCCATATTATCAATTTTTCTAAATATTTCTGAACTTGAACAAAAAAAAATTGGAAATGCCGCATCGTTTTGGTTTTTTTTTTTTTTTTCATTTCCACGAGATTAGGGAATTAAAGCGTATAAAGCAGAGAATGATAATGGTCAAATTGACGATCAGAAGTCGCGGTAACGAGGGGTGAGTTGAGCCGAAAGGGAGAAGAGTGGACGAGAGAGAGAGAGGGGGGGAGAGAGAAAGAAAATTCTGTGATCTCCCCTATGAATTTTTTCGCCAGACCGTCAATTCCCAGCTGTGTCCCTATATGAGATTCGTCCCCGGCATACAAGATTTTTTTTTCACTCGCTTTACCGCCTGACCACGTTCGATCGTCCGTGTTTTTTTTCTTTTTCGCATTTTTTTTTCCCTCTTCTCTCCGCTCCTATATATATACACCGCGGCAGTTCTGCTGCTCCGAAGGCTCTCGACGATTCGTTCGCGCGCGCGAGAGTCCGAGAGAGCCGGCGCTCGCCTAAGTTAATATTAATGGGAATATTTATGACCGTGGGTCAGCGGTCACTGTTCGCGACTCTCGGCTTCACCATCCTCCGGGCGGGGTAGGCAACGCGAGGGGGGTTTGCTCTTTGCGCGCCGGCAGTGGAACTTCGACTGGCTGATAAAAGAAAAATCTGAAAATGCGATGATTTATGGGTAACGCGTACGAACGGCGGCCTTAAACGCTGAATAAGTTATGGACAGTGCGGTTATCGTGTTTCGGTTTCTCTATCGTATTCTTACAGCAAAATTTCGTTGGATTTTAATAATCTTCGGAGCGAGGCTCGGGGCATGGACGGGGGTTGAAGAACCGGAGAACCGGTGAGCGGGAACGGGGTCGCTCGTCTCTCACTTAAAATACCATCCGAGCGAGCGTCATCGCTGAACAAATAAGCCTTCTGTTTGTGTCGCGAGGGAAGTCGAGCGCCGGGCTAGAGAAGAGCTAATCGCGGTATCCACTCACAGGGTCTTCTACAACAGGTTGCTCGTCTCGTCTTTATGCCTCTCAATCCTCTCAGTCTCTCCGGGTTTCTCTCTTTCTCTATCTGTGAACAAGTGGCAACTATCGCCACATGCGTTACCCGACGCTGTTGCTTATAAACGTTACTGGCAACCCGTCGACGTTACGTCCGCCCACATGGCTGTAAATTCGCGCGCGAGAAAACGAGAGGAGTCTCTATCTGGATAACGCTGACAGTCGCACGGAGTATCTCGCGTTGCAGAGACTTTGACGGAAATACAATTTGCGGACAGAGTAACGCGAGAAAAAAAGAATCTTCGAATAGCCTTGTCTTCGTAACGCTTTTTATTTGAACCTGAGAAAAGTCTCTCTGAGGAGACGAGTTGTTAAATTATCAGCCGATTTTTAGAGGCGGAAAACTCATTTTTTTGATAACAAATATGACATATTTCTTTGCAAAAGCAACAATATTAATTTAGCACGTTAAATGTTTCTTTTTAACGGTTCAATCACCAACGTAACATTCAGACTTTTTATTGTCGGAGCAAAGTGAAGATATTGCTGCATTCAATTTTTCATCTAAAAAAATTCGTACTTGATCGTCTTTTATCTTTCACATCGCACAGCGAACTCGACCAAAGCTACAATTTAAACCGTCTGGAATTCCTATTTTTCTCTGTTTTGTGTTTACCAGAAATATCCGAATTTGAGAAAACGCGTCGTCTCGCTCGGAAAATTCGAGACAAGGCAGATAATATCGTCAAGTCAAGTGTCTATTTCATTTCCATTGAAATTCTATCAAAACTGAGGACATTATTTTTCCGGCATTAATTTACAGGTCGCTCGGTCGATCAATCAAATGGTCTTTCATTGTTCTTATTCATTCGAGCATTCGGGCGAAGATCAATGAGACTTTCGCCTGACATTGTCGCGAGACATAGAGAGTTGAGTTTCGTGGAACGGGGGTTGGTTGGCCGGACGATGAGCGTTACTATAACGTTCTCTACTCGAGTCGGCACCGCGGCGCGAGGTAGCGGATGGAGAGCCCCGAAGGAGGAAGATTTGTCCCCTAATGTAGTCAGTGAGCCTCGCGGGGACTGCGAGGTTGACTCTCTCGCGCGCGCGCGCTCCCTTTTGGGATGAGAAAAGGCGGACGGGGAGAACGCGAGGCAAGTGGAAGGGGGATAGTGTGGGTTTGCAAGTAGGCGTCTAGAAAGTGAGTAATGCTCACGACAAACGCAGGCCCCCGAGGGGAAGGAACCAGAGCGATCCGCCGGATGAGAAGAGATCCCTACAGATAGGGTGCTAAGCGAGACACTAAGACCGATCTCGGGCGTCTTTCGCATCGCCACCACGACCACCGTCATCATCTCTTTCCCTCCGCCGTTACCATCCCGAAATCCTCGTTCCACTTCGGCCATCGCCCGAGACCAGATACTGACTCGCTCTCTCGTCTCGTCGACACTATCGCGACTACGTTCTCGCAATTTGACACGCTATCCTGAACGGGAAAGGGTGCAACGATGTTGGATGTCGAACGGAACGAGCCAAACGACCGGGACGCGCGGTAGAAACGGAAATTCTTCGCGCTGAATCAAAGTGGGCGCTTTCTTTCGAATGCACAACATTTTGGACACAACGGAAACGCGAGAGAAGCGCCGATTGGGTCGATTCGATTGATTTTTTTACTTCGGGAAATTTAAAACAAATTCGGTATGATTTTTCACGGAAATGCCGATTTTGTCGATTCGATTGAGAATCAGAGAATCCACTGAATAAGAAGACGAGTACACACGAGTCTCGTACAAAGTTGTACGTCGGTGAAAACAGGCGTGAAAGAAATTACGTTCGAGGGCTTTAATGAATTTGTATCAAAGATCGCGGTCTTTTATCAGGCGATTCAACGGAACCATTACATATTTTATTATCCCTCCGTCGCGGCTGTGCGCGCGTTGCGAGTTTTCTTAAAAGCATGATTCACGCCTTCGCCTTCGCCACCGCGACGTCGACGACTTTCGTGCTAGCTTCTTAAAAAGGCCACTCGAAGCGTATACGGATTGCTCCGTAGGAATGGAATAAGAGACTTCGGGATGTACTCCGCTGGCGATGCTGCTACTGCTGCGTTGGAGACTATGAAGGAAGGCCTTTGTGCCTTGGCGGAAGCATGCTTCGTCTCTGATCTTCTCTCGGCTCCTCTCCGACTCTATCCTACAGAGCCTTTCACAAACGCGACTCCAACAGTCGATTCCTAATTTCTTGCGCCTCTGAAAGTACCAAAAAAAAAACATCTAAATTAATCGTGCCGCATTAGTGGCCTTGGCAGTGAAAAAACGTTTCTAATTCCGTGATGATAAAATCACTGAATAATTACAACGAAGCGCCGAGTAATTTTTTCTCCTCGACTCGCCAGTGACAATTTTTTCCGAGAGACTCTAATCATCGTTTAATGCACACCGAATTCGATTTCAAATTTCTTATGGCATCGAAAAAAAATGGTAAATTACAGAAAGAAAGGGCCTGAAACGAAAAAAAAAGTTTCTACGGGCACAATAAAAATGCGCGTGGCGAGGAAAAAAAATTGTACAAAAACCAATTTGAATAATTACGCCGAAGTCGCGGGTTAATTTTATCCGCGTTTTTCTTATCTGGTCAGTGACAATTTTTTTTTGTACGTTGACGGCTAATTATTTTAAAATGCACTCGCAGAGCCGAGGACTCTTCGAGTGGGGAATCTTTCCTCGTATTCGGGGTGGTTTTGCTTCCTCGTCCTTCCGCGGGGTAGATCCAGAGTCGGATGCAAAACATACGAGGGAGTATTCTCTCATCTCTCGCGCTATAAGCGAATGCTGTTGTGCTGCGGAATCTCCGGGTCCCGCGCGGTCTATCCCGACTACTGTGCGAAACGGCGCGAGAGCCCGGTAATAACTCGCTCTCGTTGAATTAGCTCCATAAGTTTCCGCGCGTCCCGACTTTGTCCCGTTTCCGCCCCTCCGCGTCTCCTCTCACGGAACAATATTAATCCACTTTGAATTTATACTCTCTCTTCGCGAATGCTCCGAGACCGCGGAGCTGTACGAATTCGAACCACTTTGCGCCATCGTGCTGTTGCCAAAACTCTTCGACCTCATCCGGTTCCCTCGCGCGTGATGGCAATGAACGTCGTTGCACGTCGCTCTGTCGTCGAATTCGAAACTAATTGATTTTTTCTCATTTCTTTTTTCTCAAGGATATCCTCGGTGCAGCCGTTTACCGACTGGTAGTTCCGAAGCTGGGTTTATTAAGTCTGCGGTTCGCGGTATTAAGACGCGGTCGTCGGGAAAACGCTCGGGGATGAGACGACCTTTCTTGGGTATCTCTTACAGTCCCGCGCCGCCACCCCCGCAGGGTTCTCGTGCGTGTTTCACATCCCCCGCTGCTCTCTTCTCACCGGGAAGATAAATAACCCGAGACGCCATGAGAATAATTTACCTAAGAACCTTCCGAGAGAGTCTCGAGTAGGCTAGCCACAAAATAACTACCAACCCCCGGCATCGCACGAGTCTTTCGACTACCCCCCCGCCCGTGGGTTCTCCATACCGGTGCAAAGCTCACAATTCTCTAATTTTCTGAAGGAGATCAGCTTGGTCGAAAATTTGGAAGAATTCTGAAAAATTTAAAAATTCAAAGATTCAAATCAATTTTTTTTTAAATTCCAATTTTTTCAAATCTATATTTTTTAATTCTATGGACGTGAGTACTAAACATAGACTCGATTTTTCTATACCGTACAGACAAATGCAACCACCTCTAATTCTCTAAACGAGTGTAGCTTCGTTAAAATAAAATAAATAAAAAAAAAGCTCGAAAAGGAAAAAAAAGAAAAAAACACAAAAATTATCTTGGTATAAACGGCAAAGTGGCGCCCGTTGGAGATAGTTGAACAGTCGTATTCGTCGGAGAGAAAATCAGCGAGAGAGATAGGCCTGAGAAGTATAAGCTGGAAGTGCGCTGCTCCGAGGTACATGCATTATGTACCGAGAGAAGCCCGTATTATATATTATATATATTATGTATATCTATATATGCGGCATGAAAGGGTTGTAAAAAAAATGTATGTTGAGGCGAAGACGCGCGCGCCCGCTTTACTCTTCGCTCACCGTCGGGGATTAAGACATTCTCGAACTAATAATTTTCAGCTTCGGGCTCGAATGTTTTGTCCATTCTCGTGGCTCGGCTCTCGCCGGGGCAGTTTCTTCGCTGCATGAGTCTCTCGAATAATTTTCTTCTCTTTGCTCTCGTCTTTGTCGTTGTTATTCTTATGTTTTTTTCAGGATTCGTTCGAAGCGACATTTTATTCCCCGGGATTTTTGGCGAGAAGTCGAATTTTCTATGGATTTTTCGGGAACGGAGAAAAATTCGGAGCAACGACGTCGTGGATAAGCGCTGGACAATAGGTGTCAGGCGAGAGATATGAAGAGTTGGGCTCTCTCGTTGCCCCGAAGGTAGAACGAGAAAGAGAGATGAAAACGCTCTTCGCGGGAGCGCGGACTCTACAATTATGAGCCATACCACGTCGGTCCGGCGCTCATAACGAACTCACTATATTGCCGAGCATTTCAAAACTGCGAAGGGGAAAGAGACCCCGAACGAGCCACGGCCCCGGCAGGCGCTCTCGTTCGTTCGTTCGTTCGTTCGCCTTTACCCAGGAAAGAGGCTCGTTTTACGCACTTGCCCTCGACTCTCTCGCCCGACTGTGATACAAACAACGTACCTCGCCGGTCTCACCGACGAGCGACCGATTAAAACGTTTGAGCCGAGTCCGAAGCGCGGGAGTTACGGACACTCGGCTGCGAAAGCTTTCGTCGGCAAGGCGAAGATTGCTCGCCCAAAATCGCTGCGAAGAAAATAGCTTCGAGAGACGGCGATTCGAAAGGACCGGCGAAAATTCGGAGGATTCAAAAAATAATCCGTGGAATTTTAAGATTCGAGCTTTTTCAATGAGAAAACAACCAAAAAAATCTTTCGACCAATCGATCAGCTTTCTAACACGTTTTTCCGATTTTTCTCGATTACTCGAAAAATAGTTTGCCCCTTCGGTTTGTGTTCGGGAGCCATTGGAAAATAAATCATATTGTATAAGAGACTTCGTTGCTGCTCGGCTATCTCGTCTCTCGAAGGAACAACTATATCTCGATGGAGATTCCTCGAGTCTCCCGACCACATGTTAGCTCGGCTGAGAGTTGAAACACGTGCATCTATCCCTCAAAACTCATCGGACGACACTTGCTATATTTAGGCCTATGGGAAAAAGGGGTTTTGACTCGGCGCAGAGATGATCTTCGACTTCTCGCCGTTCGCTTCGCCGCTCCATCCTCCTCGCGTTCTCATTCTCTTCCAGTCATCCGTACACCTACGTTGTAATCGTATCCCGGAGTCTACGAAACTTATGCTTCGTTTCGACTCTACTCGTCTCCATTTGTTTCAATTCGATGCTTCGGGAATGCGGCAAACCGAGAAAAGAGAAAAAAAGCAGCGGAGCGTCTGGGATTTCGATCATTAGCTCTCGAATCCGTGGCTCTCGTTGATTCATCGAGCAGAAGTGCTCGTATTCGAGAACGAGAGCAATCCGCGGCGATGATAGAATCGATACCCGATTCTGTCATCCCCCAATTCGAATAATCCGACTCGCCTCTCCGCGAAGAGATTTTCGCAAACTCTCCTCTCCTTTTTTTTCATCGTTTCACTCGTTCATACGAACCGCGAACTCGTCTCGTGCGTTTGAGCGAGAAAACAAGACCAAATAGAGTCCCTTCTCGTTTTTTTTTACACAGACTCCGACTGCGTCTGAAGTTACAGCGACGGTTTTTGTTGCTTTCGCGGGTGTTTTTCGTGCTCTCGTATTTTTTTTACGACCCAAGGATCATTTAATAGCGAGAGAAAGAGAAGAGCTCGAGTGTCGTCGACCTTTTTGCCTCGACGCTGTTGGAGAAAGGAGAAAAAAAAGTTCTCAATGAAGCAATCGTTGATTCATGAAGTTTCTGTCGCGAGTCGACGATTCAATAGTTCTTTTTTTATTGTAAAAAAAAATCGTGCGAATAATGAACTTCGAGCAAATTCCGGGCATTTTTTTTTTTTTTTTGATCGAGAGGTTTGAAAGATATTCGAAAGGCACGTGGTGACTCGGATGGGACGAGAGGGAGAAACGAACAACTCGTGGGAAGACGATTCGGGGCCAAACGTCGACAGCTGTTCACACATGTTCTCTTTACGCACATCTCGCGGCTCATAGAATGAAACCCAAGAAGAAGGGAGACATAGATTCTCCATCGTATATTCCATATACGTATATATTTTTTTTAACGACGACGTAATAACGACTCTGGAGATAAGAAAAAACAAACAATACAGGCGACGCGATGTAAATTCTTGTCCGGAGAGAATTCGTGAGGAATTGATTTGAAAAAACGATGATTGTTTGGAAGTTTTTGTAATCCTTTTTTCTGCAGGTTTTTAGTTCTCTTTATCGGAAAATTGAATGTTTTCTCTCTTTTTTGTTACAGGTCGACACGCCGATCGAGAGCGAAGGCGACGTGGAATCCGACGCGACGAGCCTTGACGCTGCCCCCTCACCCGAGAAAGGTTTCAAGGGTAAGACTGTGTTCTATTAGTTTTTGTTTTTTCATTACTTATCTTTTTTTTCAATTTTGAATAGGCAAGTTTGTTCGCGAACGAGAAGCGAACAGCCTCCGAATTATCGATTTGGACAGAGCGAAAAATATTCTCCACGAAATTTCGTCCCGAGCGTGGCAAATCGACGTCGATAGCCGGGAAAGAGAAACTCCGAAAGAGCTCTCATTTGCTCTGCGAATAAGACGACTGCATATAAGTTACAATTCTCTCCCTTTCGTCCGACATCGTCGCCTATTCTCTCGCTGTCGGATCTCAACGAGCGAAACCAATCCACTTAGACGGAAAGAAGGAGGAAGAACTCTTTTCGTTTTGTCGGCCCCTCCCGCGCGCCTCGCTCGGGGGGGCGTTTTTCCGCGCGCTAACAAAAATCTGACAAATATGCTACGATTTAGCCGAAGAATAGAGCCGTGAGAGTGGCCCACGGAGTCTCGAAGTCTTCCGAGGCGCGCTCATTCTCGGTGTCCCTTATTTATATTCCGTCGATCTCTTTTGTCCCTCGCGAACGCCTCTCTCGAGCGCTCGTCGATGGGATACATTTTTCTCTCTTCTCTCTCGGCTCCTCCTCGACGGAGCGGGAGAAAGCGAAGGGCGAACGGAAACGGAGGTTTATGGAAGTCGAAAGTTGCATTTACTTATCGTTAGCGTTTGACGTTATTAAACGCCGGGCGCGAGCGCCGAAAAAGGAAGCGTTAGAAACGAAACGAGGATACAGCGGAGTTCGGGTAATGCAATATTAAGTATAAGGTGAGGCGGGCGATGGTCCAGCTCGCTCTCTCTCATATTTCCTTCCCGTTGGTCGTTCCTCTCCAAAGAGGCTCTTCGCGCGCGGTTGTGCAGTAGAGAGTAGAGTAGAGTCGTGGAGTAATCTCGAAGGCGGCTTCACCATTATGTCGTTTCGGACGGCGGGACCCCTCGAGCCATTTTCACCTGTAACATCGCTGAGAAACATTCGGACGGCGGCACATTCGAGTTTCGAGCTTATTGAGATACAACGAAACGCAACTTTCGACGTTTGTTTTAAGAGGGAAAAAAAACTAGAGAAACAATCGCACAAACTAGTGGGGATGAAATTTCGAGAATATTTCCGACTACGTGTTTCAATTTCTTGTCGGGGAATTTGTCTTCATTTTCATCCGAATGGAAATTGAAATTTTTGACCTCATTTCCGGTTTGAAAAAAATGTAATGCTTTTTGACAATTTCAATCCTACATTTGTTAGTTAGAATTGTTGATGATTTTTTCTTGTTATTGAAGTAATATTGGTTCCGATACTCTTCTTCTTGAGATTCGAGGGTTGTTTAACTCGAGGAAGGATCGAAGGGACGAAGAGATCGCGAAGAGAAATTCGAAATCGTTGTCTCGAGGGTGAGCCGCGAGGAGCCACGAGAGCTTCGAGGGGGGCTCCGATATGTCTCAGGGATTCTTTTTTGCTATTAGCTAAGTACGCCCGAGGCGTCTCTGGCTTATGTTAAGCTTCAACAATTATTTGTCATAGTCAGCCGCCAAGGAGCGGACGGGAATTAGCGGAGAAAAGGCAGGCGTAGAGTCGTCCGGACGTTTCTTCGGTCTCGATGGACATTGACGATCCAGAAGTTTTCTCGGCCCATTCGATCTTCGATGATTCCATTTTTTTCCCCGTGCTTGGATTGCTTCGTTCCACGGAAAGTCCGCTCATTTTTGCCTCTTTCGTCCCTCATCGTCTCGATTTGTCAAAAATTGCCGAAGAAACAGGAAAAAACAAAACATTAATTAGTCAAAGTCGAGGCTTCGCTTAATGGATTTTTAAGCGAGGATTTGACAATTTTTCAAAAACCTGTTTCGTTCATGGGGTTAAAATTAGTCGAAGGGTAGGAAAGAGAATAGAGCGAGAGTCCGGGAAGCGCGTCATGTCCGTTGACGGAAAGAAAACTTCGGGACCAGACCCTTCGGAAATGTTGGAAGGGTCTTCGCAGGGAGAGAGAGAGAGAGAGAGATGAGTGGAGCTGAGCGCGGAGGGCAGCCAAGCGCGAATCTTGTATTATTCGAACCTTCTGTGCGCTACACAAAGACTAGTTTTTCCAACGTTACCAAGAAAAACTGTTCTTCCTCCGCTTCTTCTTGAGTTCTCTATCGCGCTTTCTTTTGTCGGGCGGGACGCGAGAGATGATACGAGCAGAAACGAGAGTCGATAGAGACAAGGGAGAAAACAATGGGGGAACTAAAAAGGATTATTCTTTCGACTGTTTCCCCAAAACGATGACGCGCCAAACTTTGTCATTACAGTTTGTCAACTTATTTGCGCGGAGAATATTATTCGATTTTTCATTTTTATCCAATCGATTCTCGAATATGAATTATTAAAAAAAATGTTATAGAAAAATTAATTTCTTTTCAATTTCTCTTGCTGTTAATAACTTTATGTAGAATATTTTTTAATTATTTAAAACTGGAAAAAAGAAGATACTTTTTAGCGAAATATTTTGCAAAACAGATCCAGAGGGAAATATTTTTAAAAAAATTAATTTTGCGACTCTATCGATTAATCGCAGTGTTGTTCTTTGCATTTTGTGTGTTTCAGGTACGGGACTAGTGCCGAGTGGTACGGGATGAGATGTTCAAACGTTCAACGATCCGATCGGCATTATATAAAAAAGAAAACAAAAAAACTGATAACAGAGGAAGAATCAACACGACACAATTAATGATTTATCGTAAAGTATTTTTATACACAGACAGTCAGACACCGACACACATACACGCGCGCACATTAACACGGAAACACGTTACGTTTACGACTGGTACTTGCGAATACTTGTGAAACGCTAACGATCCAATGTGAAAATAGGGGCTGGCGAAGCTAGCGATATAAAGAAAAAAAAATCGTACGCGTTATTCGATACTCTCGAAACAAGAAAAAAAAGAAAAAAAGAAAACGAGCAAATGAAAAATAAGATGACGCAAACACAAAATAAAAGAGTTTTCCAAGAGATCGATAGAACAGAGACAGAGATTTTATCGTCTACGATTATATATATATAACATATAGTATATTAAAAAGATAATATAAGGATTAAAATACGTATAGAATGAAAAGAACGAAGGGAGAACTGTTTTTTTTTTGTTTTGTTTATTTTGGTTTTTTTTTCTCAACAAAACCGATTATTCGAAAGAAAAAGAAAAAAAAAACGTTATAAGATGAATAAAAGGAGTTTTCTTACCATTGCATTACGAGAGGCTTCACGAATTTATTTGTTCTATCAATTGCGCGTGTGTGTGTGTGTGTGCGCGCGCGAGGCGCTTTCGCGAATCGGGTCTGAGCGCGAAGAGTTAAACGTCCTCGGTGAGCCTGAAGAGCGTGTTAATTAGTCGATGAAGTTTAAGGGCGAACGAACGCGAAACTTGAGTGGCAAGACGACGAGTTTAGCTGATGGCTGGTGGTCCCGAGAACGGGACGAGTCATCATTGCCTCATTTACTTCGTAAAACAATCTCTCGCCGAGGAGAAGACGATATTTCCGAGCGAGTCCGGGACGCTCACCGCGCGTTACAAGCTCGCAGAATAACTTGACTGTATTAAAGTTGGCGAAGCGTTAATTAAACTTGGCCTCAGACTCGGGCGGCTGAAATATTCGATATATTTCGATCATTTTCTTCACTATTTTATTTATTTTACCGTATGGCAATTTTGGTTTCTGAGCGGAGAGATCTTTTCATAATATAGAGATAACAATTTTGATCGAGATATAGATCACATTGGCCCCTAATCCAATAAGGGTAACGAAGGATATGCTCACATTCGCTCGCGGCGAAGGCGCGAACGAGATTTTTAGCGTCAACGACGGCAGAACGCGCGCTACTTTTTATCGGGCGCACTTATTCTTCTAATCCTTACAAATACCCGGATCCCAACGGGTGGAGACTCGCCCTTCTTCTTCTTCGTTTTTTTTTTTTTCTTACGCCTCGTATAATTTGTCGAGAGACCCGCATGCTCGGAGTAATCCTGACGGAATGCCCCCGCGAGCCCGAGTTGTGACGAGCCCGTGAGCGAAACTACCGCAGACGGCTGATGTTTGATAAACATTAATATGCCCCGACGAATTGGGCGAGAGAGGTCGAACGTTGGCGAGAATACGTCGCGGCTCTAGTCGGATGTCTTCTTGCGCGAATGCGTCGCGACTCAATGAAACACATTTTTAATGAATCAAATAAACGACAATTTTTTAAAATTGTTCACTACAATATTATTTCTTCAATTCGATAAAGTTTTTTTTACGAATTTTCCTTAACAATTAAAAAAAATCGCATAAAATTGAAACAAATTTAATCGGATAAAATATTTTTGTATGATACAAATATAAAAATTTAACTGAACAGCGAATCCAATGGCAATAGTCCGGAAACGATAAATCGTCAAAAAATATTTTTTCTTCGTGCCCGACTTTTGCAAAATAGAGCAATTTGTTGGAACTTTGCTTAGTTGCGGCAATCGCGGGAATTTGTTAATTCGCGCGATTTTGTGGAACAATTTTTCATTACGATAAACGTGAAAAACAATAATTACGAAAAATTGCTAAAAAGTGACAATTTTGCAGATTTTTTTTTTTCGTCTCAAATTTCTCATCCCAATTCATCGTCGGGTCTAGCTTTAAACTTTGTACTGTAACGTCGTACAGCCCCGTAGCGACTTCCTCGAGCGTGCTCCGCGGACAAAAAAGCGGTTGCAACTTTCGCGGCGAAGAAGCGCAGAAACTCTGCCTCCGCGAAGGGGTGGCGGGTTAAGAGGCAACGGCGGAAGAGGAAGGCGGCGAGGATGGGTGTGATGACACAAAAAAAGAGCTAGAACGCGAGGAAGGCGTCATAGACGGGCTCCACAGCCAGAAAATTGTTGTACGTGCCCGGAAAAGCTCGAACTCTCGCCGTTCGAGCCCCAATCGCTGGGCACTGCAGCTTCTACTTCACACATTCCAACCAACTTTTATCCCGCCTCTCTACGATCCTTAACAACAAAAAATCGATTGAAAAATCGTTTCATAAAAAAAAAAAAAAAAATCGTCTGCTATTTGCGTTTAGAGAAAAACATTGACTAAAAAATCCTTCTATCAGAAGAAAGACTATCAGTTTTGTCACTTCATAAAATCGATTTGAAAGAATCGTTTTATCGAAAAAAATGTATATTATATCCGAGTGTTCGTGTCTGAGGAGACCCTACTCGAGGGCTAATTAGAGTCCTCGTTAATTGCGCACTTACGTGTGCTCCGCGCTACACGCGTAGGTGAATAGCAGTGAGACAGGGCGGGGAGGGAGAGGAAGGTGAGCGATTGAATTAACGAGGCGAGCGTTAAGCGCGGGGAGCGACTCGCGCGAATAAATTAATTATTATACGCTGTTCGCGATAGCTTCGCGGCCAGAGATCCGCCCGTGCGATGTCTATGATGGAAACGGATACGCGCGGCTCGCGTTACCGAACAGTAGACGCCTGTATTCGATGTTCTCGGTAAATAGGAGGCGCGGTACGTGGAAGCGGGCTCTCGGAGCTCGCACCGTCGCGCAAACTCGGCCAGTTAAACGCGGCATGCGAAGGTGGAACAGCGTCGAAACCCGCTGAAGATCGACGAAGGCGTACATACAATTACGGATCCGAGCGTGTACAATACAATCGCGTGAAGGCACTTTTAATTACTCGCGTATAATTACACGCAACTTACCGACCAACCGCGCGTCTCCCCGAGACGCAGAGACGAGTGCAACAAAGTTCTCGTTAACTTTGCGCTACGTCGAGAGGGTGCAATGAAAAAAGAATGGGAGACGAGAAATGGTCGGGCGGCGATGGCTTCGATGGGACGTTTATTCAATTAATTAAATCGAAATTGAAGCATCAATTGTGGGCCATGTGTTCGATCTACTTGAAATGCGACAGAGCGAGGGAGAATTTGAGAAAATTCATCTCGACGATTCACTCGACGATACGAAAGTCGAGGCTAATTGAAAAAAAATTCAATTGTGTAATTTTTTTTACTCCAAAATTATAAAAGTAAAAAAATGTATTTTTAAAAATGTTTTTTCATTCTGAAAACGCAGAACACGAAAAATAAACATTATTTCTCTACTTCTCATATTGATAAAAGAATGAATATCAATGGAAGAAATAAAAAAAAAAAATTTCAAGGGCATCGTTAAAAAGGTGCGCCGCGCCCTTTCGATGAACCCTCGTGGCCTTGCCAACTGCGATAGTCAAATGTCTCGAAGCTCGAGAAATCGTTTCTCCATCGACGAGCGGTCGAAGCCGCGCGGTGCAGCCCCCGCGGAGTTTCGTCGTTTTCGAGGCGCGCTCGTCGCGACACACGGGCCCCGCGCGCGGTTCGAAAAGCCAGCGCGCGTCCCCGTCCGCGCGGCGCTTTACTCTTCGTGGAACGGACGGTTTCCAATTCGCGTCGCGGCGATTTTTTGTAATTAATCTTTTGGACTCGCGAGGAGTCCGGGAAAAGAAGATGCGAAAGGGGGTTGGTATAAAATATATATCTGTATAGGTGTGTCTCTGTCTCCGATTCCGTCGGAGCGAAGGGCGGCCGGTAAGGGAACGGGTCGGGATGTGCGAGTAACTCAGGGGGAGGGCGAGAGGGAGAATAACAGAGAGAACAAGACCCGAACGCGAATCTCCGTCCATCGCTGAAAACGAATGAACAGAGGAAGAGAGAGAGAGAGAGAGATGGCTATAGATCGCGAGAAAGATCCGAAAGCCACGGAGAGAAGAGAGGAGAAGAGGATCGAGAGAAGAGACCAGTCTGCCCGAGTCGCGCGAGCGTTCTCTCGGTGTATCTTGTTTTTGCGGGCGTCAGATGACAGTCGCTTATTTACCGGGCACCCGCGGCCATCTTGCTACGCTTCTGACTTAAGAAGCCCCCCTATCATCCCCCCCTCCGTTCGCTACTGCTACGTTGCATTCGATGATAAGAAAAACGATCGAAAAAAAAAAAAAAAAAAAGAAGCACTCTTCACTCGAGTGCAGCGAAAGATCCGGAGACACCGGGCCCAGCGGTAAAACCAGCGGGACAGTGTGCTTTGCCATTCGATCGAATTAATCGATCGGTTATCAATGTCTCATCGCTTTCCGATGACAAAAGGAAAAAAGAAATAAGAATAAAATAAAGAAGGAACGTCGATAAATTTGACGATTGCTATGAAGCTATAAACACGGGAATATCGGGCCAGCGCAATGGTCCGATGATAAGCATATATTACAGTTATATGTCCCATTGGGGCATATCGAATGGAAGGTGGGGGCAAAATGGACCAATTGAAAAAAAATGAAACAGCCGCGAAGGTTCGAATTTTTTGAAGAAATCGGCTAACGAGGCTCAATGGGTCAATTGAAAACACTCGGATTTTGGCGAAAAATCAGCTAACGGGGCAAAATGGACCAATCAATCAACAGGCCAAAATCGATGAATGTAAAATAAGTATGCAGATAAATTGAACTATAATCGGATGATTGTCTCTTGAAAGAGATAATTCAACCTAATTAAGTTTAAGACTAACTTTATCTTCTATTCGAGATTAATTACCCCGAGGAGCGTGGAATATTGAAAATTCCATTTTATAATTTTTGAAAAAATGCAATTGTTTTTGCTGTCACGCTAGAGCACTAAAGGGGTGTGACACATTCTTTCTTTTCGTTCGGAAAGCAGCGAAGAAGTGTATGCCGACAAAAATCCCGGAATCGTCGAAGTGGTTCGTCTCTTCCCGGTCCTCGGCTCTACAGTCGAACGGCGACGAGAGCGAAGGAAGCACCGCTCCCAGGATACCGGGACACGGTAGACTCCTGCGGTATTACATTTAATGATATAATTAAAACAGGAGAAAGAGAGAGATAGAAGGAGAGCGAGGCCGGCTAAAAGAATTTCTAAGATCGCAAGATATTCCGACGGGGCCCGCGGGTTAGCTCGGAATGAAAAAGTTCGAGGAGGATGAGAAAAGAGGCCGGTTAAGATTATCGGCGCTGGAAGAGGAGTCACGTAAGGATCGCGGGGGGGAGAGGGAGCGAGAGAGAAAAAGGGACAGAAGGGAGCGAGCCTCGTTCTCTCTCTCTTCGGCAACAACCGGCGCGCCCCTGTTTTTCCAAACGAGTCTCACGAACTTCGCGAAGAGCGACTGCGGCAGTCGCGCACCCCGGTTCGGATCCGTTGCTTTGACATTCGGAATTGGGAGGAATTAAAAACTAAATGAAATAAAGCAAATAGAGAAAAATTCGGGAGCGAGAGAGCGGAGCCGCGGACAGCGAAGATGATGAAGAAGAAAAGCAGCCGGTGATGGAGTAAGAAGACGAAGAAGAAGAAGAAGAAGAGGAGAATCGCGCTCCGCGATGCGCGGGTGCTTTGTGATGTTCCTTAAAGGCGGCGTCGAGATGCGCTACCGTCCTCTCGTCCCGTTTCTCTTACCTTCGCTTCAACTTCTTCCTCCTCCCGCGCGAGAGGCTCGAACGTTTTCGGCGTCTTCTTCTCTCTCTCGCGGCGTTCGCACTTCGCTTCTTCGTCGTCTTCTTTCGAGCCGGCGACAATACCCGACTTTTTCGCGAATCGAAGCTCCATCTGGTTCGACTGAAACAACGATTGTGATGGTTATTTTTTTTTTTACAATTATTTTTCAATCATACATTTGTAATATATTTTGTTTATTAATAATTATCATGCTTATTTTATTTGTGTATTTTTTATACAAATGACGAAATTAAAAAATGTTGGACTACAAAAATTTCGGTGGTATAAAAAAAAATGAGATGTCGGGGACTAAAAAATTCATTGAGCGTGAATCTCGACGAGGCAAACGGAAGACGAGCGAAACGAGCCGCGGGAACGCCGAGTTCCGTTCTCGGATCGAGGGAGGCTGCGAGGATTCGACGAGAAAAAAAAAGCTAATCATTCGAAAAATTAGCATTTCTAATTCTCTGCTATATCGAATTAATACCGGCGTCGAGAGTGGCTCGTCGTCGTCGTCGTCGACCACAATGAGACATTATGGGCGACGGAGGAGGCGGACTAAGACTTTCTTCTCGTCGTCGAGACGCCACGAACTGTCGTTAAGTATCTTTTTCTTTCGCTGGATCCTCCTCGAGAGGGTCTTACCGTTTAATGGAGATTATCGACGAGTCCGCGAATCGTTCTCCGGCTCTTATTTATTCTTCCTCGTACAGCGGTCCATGAGAAATAAAAATAAATTCAAAAAATCTCCGGCTAGAAATAGGTTTTTGCTTGTCTCACGACCGAATGCTCTGCAAAGCGAAACCGAATCCAAACGCAAAATAGACCTTGCAAAAAAACATAAAGTTAAAAAAATGAAAAAAAAAAAACTACTGATATGCAAAGAACTGCATTTTTTCTGAAAATATGTTTTTTATATCTCAAATAAATTTTTAAAAAATGTGATAATTCGTATATTAAAAAACACTATTAATGTGCAAAAAACTATTTTTTATTCTTTGATGTTTCTAGAATTTTATTAATTTTCAATTGCCACTCAATAATTTTTCTTTTAATCTGTAACGAAAAGCTGGTGAATCGCATTGGAGAGCAAAAATTACTGAGCAATGTATTTTTATAATAACAATAACAGTAAGCAAAAGTGTTTGTTTGTCACGAGTGAAGATCGAATGATCGATGTCGATAGGTGACGGGTCAATGGATAATTAGGCAATTAATTAAACGTGTGTCCCAGGCCAATAATCGAGACGATCGTTTTATTATGGTGGAAACGAGCGATCCCCGAGAGCTGAACTGCCGGCCGTTGTGGCGATAAATTTAGCAATTAGAGATCGCTCTCAATTGTAATTAGGCTCGATTCGCCTCTCGGTCGCTCTGCCTATAAGTTCCCCCTTCCCTCCCCCTTTTCGTTCTCGCAGCTTTACAGTCTTCGGGGCTTCGGAGGTGATCTAAGTATCTAAGTTTGTGGGAAAGAGGAGTCTCACAAAATTAACGCTAATTGACTAATTGGATTAAAATTACGAGATGCTCGCAATATATGCTATGGACGTGCCATTAATGATCTTGGATTCGATGAGACTCCATGCGAGACAATTGCCAATTGGATATGTTTCAACGTAGCGTTGAGTTTTACGATTTCAACCATTATTTTTTTTTTTTCATATATTGAATTCGACTCAAAGACGGGGAAATTTTTTAAAATATCTTTTAACCCTTTTGCGCTTTTTGGACGAATTTAGTAACCGGTTCGTTTGCTTGTGACGATTTTTCGATCGTGGAAAGAAGTTCGAGATTCGATTATGCGTGAGGACATTTTTGCACCCAAAAAATCGCTTTTCGCCAGAAATTATATTTTAGGTTTTCGGCCCATTGCCAACGCATTGAGGTAAAAATAGAGTTTCTTTCTTAAATGCAAACAATGCTTTCTGTATAAAAAAAAATAGAAGAAAAATTGTTTCTGGCTCGAAGAATGCGAGGCGCCTTGAACGTTGCGACCGCATTTTTCGCGTTTTATTGACTCGTCACGAGTCATGGATTTTCCAAACGGTAGTTCACGCGCCTACGATTAGGCCGAGTTCATAAAAAGCAGTGTCATGAAAAACAAAGGAAAAAAACATAGATCAAAATAAAGAATGCAACAATAAAAAAAAAAAAAAATAAAGAATACAACGAAGAGGAAGGTGGCAGGAGCCAGCGGAGAAACGTGACCGCGTAAACCTTTCAAAAGCCTATAAACCGGTGATAGCCGTGAAGTTGTTCGCGCCGCGCCAGGAGATGGTGTAATCAAATTTCTCTACCGTCTTTTATTTATTCTTTTTTTTTTCGTCGCAGCCTCCATTCATTTTTTTTTGCTACCATACCCTTTTTTTCCTCGTCGTCTCATCGACTTGTTCTACTTATCCGGTAGCGCGTTTCCGGACAATGAGGGGCAACGAACTGAGCGATGACGCGATCGATGGGGCACCGAATTCTTGCGGTAAAACTCGATATTTGGAAGAGGAGAGCTCGAAGCTTGGAAAAAAAATTGAAAAAAAAAATAGGTGCGGTAATGGCACAAAATATATATTGGAGCGTTTATTTGCGCGAGCGGCTCGCGCGCTCGGCGTATGCTCTCCGATGCGTTCGGGACGGCTCTCTCGCTTGGACGCAATTATCCCATTTAAATTAAGCCGCATAATTGAACGGCGTCTATTCACACTCGTAAAGTGAGTTCGGTTCTTTTATAGCCTCAAGGGAGGCCGGAGCTAGTGTGAGGCCCCCACCGAGCGGTGCCGCTCGGTAGCGAGATGAATTTAAGGAGCTCTCTTAGCTTCGCGCCGGCAATGACTGCTCGAGGAAAAGACTCAGAAAACGAAAGACGAAAAAAAACGAGACGAGTAAAATACAATAACAAACGCCCGAATCGCTGACACGGGATGAGAGAAGTGAACTCTATGCTGGTCGAAAAAACGATAAAAACAAAAAAAGATTAAAAAGTAGTGGAAGAAAAAAAAAATTGAAAGAGGTAGGCGGATCTTTAGACCGACGATATTGCTACCGTTTGCCGCCGCGCGAAGCTCGGCCAGTAATTCTCTTCTTTCGCGAGTCCAACTAATTTTTCATTCAGTGCCAGAGGGCGAGGCGCTTCGGCAATGAGAAATAGAAGAAAAAAAACGTCGAACGAGAAAAAAGGTTCGCTGAGCTTATCAACACTCTTGCACGCTTTAAATCCTTTATTTTTCGTCATTTTCGCATGAATTTAATTTTAGAAGGAATTCAAGGTCAAGGGAGGAGCCGAAGATTTTAAGTAACGGTGGTTTTTTTCCTTATTAAAAAAAAAAGGTAGAATAAAATCTTTGATATTTAACCCGGAGAAAAAAATGGAATTATTTCGAAGGGAACCAATTTCGAATACTAAACATCCAAATAAATGAAAATAAGAACTGGGGAATAGATACGCGAGCCTCGACGATTATCCCGGATTAAGGGAAGGGTAGAAGCGGATGTGTTCGCGTAACCGGTCAGATATGGACCAAATCCCTGATTCCATATTCCCTTTTAAAACCGAATGCGAGAAACGCCGAAACCCGTCTGTCCTCTAATCCACGGCGAGAAGGTAGAAAACTCATTGTGAATACGGTAGTTAAACGTAATCGGGGGTGAGAGAGGCGATGGGGGATGCATGAGGGGTTTGGGGGGGGTGCGGATGCTCCAGTCTCAATTATTCTTCGCTCGCGAGAGGCGAGAGGCTGTGAGATCCACGAAGTAAATTGGGGTAAAAGAGGGCTCTCGAGATGGGAATCTTGATCAGTCACTCGGGAGTCACCCCCCTCCTGGGCGAAGGGGTGAGAGAATGCCATTCTCCGCACACCCTTCGCGCGAAAACTCGTCCGAGACTTACACGAGAGACGGACCACGTGAGATTACACGGCATAATCCTCGGCCTAACACCGAACGTTCCGCAACTTTCCTGCCCCACCCTCGGAAGCTTTCTAATTGCGAATATGACTCTGCTTAATTCTCCCCTTTTCGGCGTTACATCAGCGCCGTTTGTCCGACGAATCTCGGTAGACTCAAGCGTGTTTTCTCCATCTCGACGGCGAAATTCCTCGTGTCTCTCGATACTCTCTGTGAGATTCTTCTCGTTCCGGCTGCGCATATGAGGATAGAAATTCTCGTATCTCAGTGAGATTCTTCTATTCTCGCATCTCAGTGAGATTCTTCTATTCTCGCATCTCAGTGAGATTCTTCTATTCTCGCATCTCAGTGAGATTCTTCTATTCTCGCATCTCAGTGAGATTCTTCTATTCTCGCATCTCAGTGAGATTCTTCTATTCTCATATATTAGTGAGATTCTTCCATTCTCATGTCTCTGTGAGATTCTTCTCGTTCCGACTGCGCATATGAGGATAGAAATTCTCATATCTCAGTGAGATTCTTCTATTCTCATATCTCAGTGAGATTCTTCCATTCTCATATCTCAGTGAGATTCTTCTATTCTCATATCTCAGTAAGATTCCTCTATTGTCAATTCTCTGGGTGATTCTTCTAGTCTCATTTCAGGATAGAAATTCTCATATCTCAGTGAGATTCTTCTATTCTCATATCATAGTGAGATTCTTCCATTCTCATATCTCAGTGAGATTCTTCTCGGCTTATCTCTCAGTAAGATTCCTCTATTGTCATCTCTCTGGGTGATTCTTATAGTCTCATTTCCACGTGCGATTTTTCTGTCTCGTCTCTTCAGCGAGATTCTCCACGCCTCTCATCTCTCTGGCGAGATTCGAGGAAATAATTCCAACGATCTACCGGTTTAAGCGCGAAAATAGAATGCAAGGAGTGACGATATACCGTTGTTGATGGAAAAGAGGCATCGGTATCTGGACCACTAAACCGACGCGTTGTGAACCCGAGAGGAAAGATTATCCGAAGCTTAAGCTCGCGTCTCGAAACGCACGAGGAGCGAGTTAGCGACAGTTCCAGTTTCTATCTCCGAGAGACAGTGAAAGATCTTCAGAAGCGATTTCTTGCGAGATCGGGAAGAGCCGGAGACCCGCCGAGTCCTGTGCAGCCTAGCTCTTCAACCCTTTTTTTTTCTCCCATTTCTTCGCGATAGTTCAGCCTCCGGCTGGCACGAGCTAAAGGAATTTCAGGACTGTTACCTCGCTCGGTAGATCTTTTACAACGTTGTTACAGCGGCCGCGCGGCCGGCCCGCGGCACGAGCATCGCGCGCAATAGAAGCTAACTGTAAAGGCAGAGTCTCTTATTTTTGTTGTCGCGCCTCTCACCGCGATTATTAGTTCCGTGGCATCCGGTCATCAGCCCACGGGCTCGGAGAGACGATGGCGCTCGCTCTCCAGCGAGAAGTCTCGAGGTTTTCAGTGCTCGAGCTGTATAGACGAAATACAAAAAATGATCATAATTCGTCGTCACTTCTGGCGTTGCAATATTTTTTATCCTCGATGTCCGAAGGCTGTTTGCTCTTCAACGCGCCTCTGACGAGCTTAATTACAGCTGCTTCGAATCAATAGCTCGCTGAACCCCAAAAATCTGCGTTGGATCGAGTTACGCGACTTTTTCATTATCACCGGTAGAAAAAGCCCTCCAGAAGTTTCATTGTAAACAGAATTTTTTTCTACTGTAACGAACAATTTTTTGTGTCCAGTGAAAAGAGCCATAAGAAAAACATTTTTTTTTGAGATTTATAATTTAGATCACAAAAAAAACCTTTTCGTCCTCCACTCGACTGGACAGAGAAAAAGGGCTTGAAAATTTCGGATAGTCCGCTCTCTTTCTGGGATCGTGAGTTGTGCGGGGGTTGCGCGTTGGGCCGCCGAGATAAGCGAAAGAAATGCGCGTGAGGGCGAGGATACGCCGAGGCTACGTTTCGAGAGCTCGGAGAGATCCCGGCGAGAGCGCTCGTCCGTGTTGTCCGTGGTATGTGTGTCTTCGCGGAGGGATGGAAAATTTGCTGGACGCGGAGGGCGTGCCGGAGTTGGAACCAGGATTCGCCGAGAGTGTCATGGCGTCTGGAGAGGGCCCAGCGCAGGGGGTTCGTCTCTCGTCGTTCATCCCCGGGGCTCGCAGAGAGCGAAGTAGATACGGCCGAGGATCCGAAAATCGAAACTTCTCCGAAGTTCCTCTTCGCTCGGACGCCGATTCCTTTTTTCTCCGTTAATACCTCTCGCTCGATACGAGAGAGCGTGCAAAGGCGAATGGAAAATTGGCGTTTCGCGTTCGCCAGGTCCCGCGGCAGCGCAGTGGCGCTCGCGGTTCTCCCTCGGCATATCCGCGAGCGCGCGCAACATCGAGCTTTTGTTTTTATCTTTTATCTCCGGCCGCGCTTCCCGCCACGTGTGATCCGTCTCTCTCGCCGTCGCGAGAGTCTCGCTCGCGCGAGCCGTTGATATAGGATTTTTTTTTTTTTTTTTTTTTCTCTCTCTTTCTTCTTTATCTCGGGCTTTCGGTGCGCGTGTGCGGTGGGCGAGGCCAGAGAAACGAGACGAGCCGTCCAATCGGACGAAGCTCCGAGCTCCGCCTCCGTGAACCTGACGCCGCTACTGCCGGCTGCCGGCGCTGCTCGGATGTGCTTCGCTGGCTAAACTTTAACTCCAGGGATCGAGCGGGCTCGCTGGCTCTCTCGTCGTATTGCTGTGCGAGCCGCCAAGGCGCACGAGCAGCAGTGGTTACGCCGGTAACCGAACGGACGCGCAACCTCGACCGACCTTTCTCACTCTCTTTGCCGCCTCCTTCTCCACCTCCTCCTCGGCCTTCTCCTCGTCTCTTTCTCTTCCTTCCGTCCACCTTTGCTTCTCTTTATTTCTCACTCGTTCACCTTCTCCGCGCTTAGACGCGCCAGCCACGAGCGAGCCTCGCCGGTGCATCAACGACCGCATCTACTTGAGCTTCTTTCTATTTCTTGCGCGTTTCTCGTTTTTAATATCGGAGATAAATCCAAGGATGATGGACAATTTTTTTCAAAATTCGATCCTTGTTCGAGAATAAAATTCTTTTTTTTTTTGGTTCCCCTTTTTTTTTTTACACATTTTTCGATATCAATGGTCTAAATGCGACGAGATCAACCGAATATACAATTCAAAATTCTATTCTGGCGGGGGTGAAATGTCATTTTTTTTCTACAATCGAGTGTCCCTCGATTGTCTTCCAGAAGCGGTTCTGGGATCGCTAACGACGCCAGCGTCTCGGTTCTTCCCTGCTAAGGACAAGGCGCGAAGGAGGTTTCGCCGTATCGAAAAGGAGAACGCGCGGGCAGAGAGTTGCATAGAGAAATAAAAGGCGAGTGGGGGAGACAAAAAGGGAGGTTTCATGATGGCTACTGGTAGCCAAGAGTTGCGCGCCTGGTTGTTGGCGGCCATGAGAGTGCACCGGGAACTACTTTTGCCAATGCTGCATCGTCCTGCGAGTGTAAAACTATATACAGGAGACACCGCTAAGGTTTGTCGTTTGGCTACACCCCGGTTGGTCAACGAAGCCAACGAAGAGACGCGGACCCTCGGACCAGACGAGCGGACTTCCCTCCGGATGTATATAATACACGTATATAGGTATATAGGTATATAGATAATGTATATACCTATATATATATATACCTTGACGTTTATCAAAGGGGTGCGGCTGAGCTATGACGATTTCTCAAGAATTTATCGGAAAGAGCGAATGTCCTCGGGTTGGAACTTCCCCCCGCCGCCCCCTTTCCCTCCCCCCGTGCGTTGGAGCTAAGCGCGCCGGAGCCCTCCTCGAGAGCTGAATTAATTGATCAGGTGCGGCCCCCGGGTCCGGTTAACTCGCTCGCGAGGAAGCCACGAAAGCGAATACGAACGAGACGAGAGACGGCAAAACGAGGAATCGAAAGAAATCCCTCCTCGTCGGGTGAATCCCATCGGCCAATGACGAGAGAGAAAACTCCGGCGGCGCTCACGCACACACACCCACGATGAATCTCTTCCAGCGTCGAAGGGCAAGAAGGGCTCGGAGGGCTCGAATTCCCAAGATACGCGACGCGAAACAAGAGAAGGACGTGGAAAGAGACGCGAACGCTCGAAAGCGCGAAGAGAGACCGGCGACGAGAGATAACGAGTATTCGCCAACGTCACGAGACGGCTCGGACCGTCCTTCGCTGTCTTTATTCCTTTTGTTTATTTATCGTCGAGCGAGAAACGTCTCGTTGCCGTCCTTCCTATCGCCGACGCGCTTCTAATTCGCGAGAAAAATCGAGCAAGAGCGACGGAGATGGAATTCGCGGAGAGATGAGCTGATTATTCCATCGCAGATTGCGATCGGCGAAGAACGAACGAACGCGCGGAGAAGACAACCGCTAATTGCACGAGAAAATTTTTATATTGTTCACGATACGTATACATCGTGAAAACAGTCGAGATTAATTCACGAGATCGCTCACTGCGATGGGAAAGCATTGCCTATTCGGCGGGAACTCCGCGATAAGAATCGACGTCGGTTGAGACAATTTTATTGAATTTTCGTTTCTTTTTCCCCCAATCGCATGGATCGTTTGCAAGCTCTAATTAGATCCGAATTTGGGAGGCGAAGGGTTTTGTATTCGATTTTTTAAATAGGTTTCTTATCGTTGTTTTCCTTAGAAATGCAAAAAAAATCCCTACAATTGGCCCTATGAAGAATCTCGATTGTTTCTCTCAACCGAATTGGGCACGTGGCGTAAAAATTGGAGCCTCTGGAAAATGAGAGAGGATCAAAGCTGCGCATGACTCTGGCCATCCCACTGTGCAGGTGGGTTCACGCCCTCTCCTCCTTCACGGGTGCAATTTCATTTTCTAACGAGAAACGCACCACCCCGCCCTTGGAAGTTCCAGGAGTGTCGTCGTTACGGAGCATAACAACGAGAACGCGTTGGGTATATATAGATATATATATGTATGTATATAAGGCAGAAGTTGTAGAATTGTTCTCGACCCCACCTTAACTGCAATCGCTAGCGCAACCTCCCCCATTTAATTAATTATGCATGAGGTGTACAACCGCGGTGGTTGTTGGCTGACTGCGGGCTGCAACGGAGCCGCGCCACCAATCACCGTTATCGCTCGCGTTATACATATTGCACAAGCACGAGAGCTCCGGGCTCGAGACTCTCCGAAGAGCTGATATCGCCGCGCTATCGAGGAGAGAAAGAACAGAAACGAAGAGAAGGCAAAACAACCACGCAGAAATGAGATATATGCAAAGTAATTCCTTGCTTAAGAATAGAATGGTGGATTAAAAATACGAGTGTGACGCATTCGAACAGTCTATTCGTGGAAATACTCTTCATCAAAGTTCAGTATAAAAATTCGAAGTCTTTGAAAATGGTTTAGATTCTTCGCAAAATTAAATGAAAATGTGTAAGTGATCTTAAAAATGGTAACCGCCCGGAACAATTTCGATAGCAGCCTAATTTGGGTCCCGACGAATGCGCAGAAAATGGATCAAGGTCAATTGAGGTTCAAAAAAATAGACACTTACGGCTGGGATTCGCGAGATTCCAACCGTTGGGAATTGATTTACTCTTCAGGATATCGGTAGCGGAAAATAGTAAGTAGATAGGGTCGCAGCGACGTTTCGGTGGACTCGGCGGAAGGCAAAGAAGAGAAACGGAAGCGAAGAATTTCGTACCCCGGAGCGCGACGGCAGAATTGAAAAATCGTCGTGCTACGTTCCTCTTCACACTTCCGCTCTCCCGACGCCCTCTCCCCGGCTCCCCCGGTTTTGTCCTACGGACGCTCCTCTCTAGATTCTTCCTCTCGTTGCCGTTCGACAAAAACCACAAACATTGCTGAAGGGATCGAGGGGCATCGGGCGCGGGTGAGCGGAAACGCGTTGCAACGCTTCTCGCGAGCGTCGTTTCGCCGCCGGGGAGGGAAAGGCGAAGGGGAGGCCGAAAAAAATTATGACGGATCGCGTCTCTCGCACCCCGGCCATTTTCTTACACGGAAAAGTTCGGCCGTTAACCCTGACCTATACCGATGTGTCTATGGCCATTGGAATCGTTACACGGCGAGAAACGAGGACGCAGCCGGCGTTCAACCGCGTTTACAAAGCGGCCGGAAGCCTACAAAATGGCCGACTCGGTCGGTGAACAACGCGGACGAATTACGAACCAATGTCGAATACGACAATTTTTCGACGTTTTGGAAAGAAAAAATAAAGAAAATTGACGACCTAAATTTTCAGAAAATTTAATAGTCATTAGAGTTAACAAAAATACCAATTCAGGCGCGATGTGGTATTTTTTTCATTTGCACAACTACCGCGATTTATTAAAATTCGTATTAACAAATATCACCTTTGACTAAATATCAAATAGCAATTTTCGCCGTCAACAAATTGTATTCTAAAATTTTTTTAATTCACAGCAATCAATGAACCTTCCGAATAAAAACCGAACAATTATTTTTCTCACCAAGTAAAGCTGATTTTCGATTCTTTCTCTCCAAATTTTCGAGACAATTGATTACAAGACGAAGGCAATAAAATCAGAAGCCGGAAGTTGCGAAGTATATCCGGAACTCTCGGAAATGTCGGTCAACGCTAGTTCCAGACGAATTTAGATAGTTCGCCGGTTTCTTACGCTGCTCGAGGACATGAGATAATAAAACATCCCTAGCGAGCCGGGGGTGGAACGAGAGGGGTTGGGGGATCGTTCTCGGATGGCCTTGAACTTGTAGCTCTCGTTTCACGGCTGGCTATAGGATTCCAAAACTGTCGAGGGGACCATTGGATACGAAAAAGCGTGTCGCGAGGCTTTTTCCTACGGCGTATAGAACCCGCGGCACAGCGCCGTTCGAGTTCTCTATACACAGTCTCCGTCGTCTCGCTTCTCTCGTCTATGAGAACTGTTACAGATGAGAGCGCGGATTTGGAAGGGGTGAGATGGGTCAGAGAGGATGAGCACGAGGGGGATCTTGAAGAGGGGCGGGGGGGGGGGGGGGGGGGGGGGGGGGGGGGGGGGCGAATTCACCAGGCGAAACGACGGCTTCTTACAGGCTACTTGTTAGGTCTCGCTGAAGAAAGGTGCCCCGAGGTCTTCGCCGTTTTCTCGCATCCCCCTTCGACCCCCTCGATGCACCAGAGCATTTCTCTCTCGGTATCCGCATCCCCTGCGCTCTCTCGTTTCTCTCCATCTCGGAGTGTCGTTGAACTTTTATCTCTACCGCGACTTCGAATAGACGCAACTAGCCGGTCGAGATCCGACGAAAAAAGCAGCCCCTATCCTTCGTCCCACCCTCTTGGGCAGTAAGATTTGTGGTTATAGCCGCGCGGCAAGACCCAGTTACGTTTTCGCGGCTCCTTCCCTCGGCATCTCGTTTCATACGAAACTGGACCATCCAGAGAGTCTCTTCGGCGGACGATGGCGAAAGTCAGGGACGAAGCAGGGAATTTCGTGAATGAAAACATTTTTTCCAATCGAGCTTTTGGCCCCGTCGAATGGCACAAGATATCTGTTGCTCCGTACCCCCCCACGGCTAGACACTATAATATCCTCGGTGTAGGACGATAAAAAAAAAAAGAGCGTGAGAGTGCATTCACTTGGGGTGACTTTTTACCCCCTGTTTCCCCTTCGCGATAGTCGATCTTCGCCTCATACTCTGCCTCTTCTCTGGTTGTTGGACGATGAAAAAAGAAAAAAAAACTGGAACATTTCACGCTTACCAGTCGGCGAGTGCCTTCATCTCTCGGTTTTAGGGGTGACTTTTTGCCACGTGCGAGAGGTTCGTCGTACCAGACCACCGCGACCTTGCTCAAGCCTTTGCATCTTACGGTGATTCGAAGACGAACACTCACTCTCACTCTCTCTTGCTCTCTCTCTCTCTCTGTCTATGTTTCTCTCTTATACTCGCTCTCTCGTTGTATAAACTCGTCGACGAGCGCGCATTCCCGGCACTGATGGTTCTCTCCACGCTGCTATGGGCTACAGAACCATCATCGACGAGGGTGATTTTATTGTTTCGGGAACCAGAACTCTGTTTTCACGCTCGTTGCTTCTTACCCCTCTCTCGAGTGGCTTTTTTTTGTTGCACCGAGGCTCGTTTCTCATTTCCCGAGTAGAACTCACAATCGTCAGTTCATCCCGTAGATCGTTGCGCGCAGAAAATTATTGTCTCTCCGTTGCGCCGTGTTTTTTAATCATTTTTTTCGCTTTCTGTTTATTTTGCACGGTCAATAATAAAGGCCAAATTCGTTTATTTCCGTGTTTAGACAAATATGAACAAACGATTAAATAATCGTAAAAAATGTACTCGTTTCCACGGCAGTGAAATGATCTAGATTTTTGTCACATCCCGGACGATCGTCAGAAATTCGAAATTCTGTGATATGCAGACAGACCGATTTTTAACAAATATATTAGTAAACTTTTTCTTTCAATTCATGGTCCCACTTTTGATCATAAAATATTTAATAAAAAAGAAGAAGAATGTTCGCAATATTCGTATTTTAATGATTCCAGGCATTTTTTTTATCAGCGCAAAGACCGAGTCCTTTTCATCTCAACATCCCTTATTGGAAAAATTTATATCGAACAGTAAATATCGAATAACGACCCACGCGCGAGGGGTCTCTCATCCTCCGATTCCCCCACAGTTCATTAAAGTCAAGACGATCGTCAAATTCCGCGAATAGAAACGATAAACAATGAGTTCGCGGTATGCCTGCTAATTAATCGTCAACCGCGAGATCGTCGAGCGCGTTTGAAGCAACGCAACGATATAAATCGAAACAACGCGCTCGTCCGATCGTCTCGTCCGTTACGAAGTTCGACTGTCAACCAGCGCTAACGATCTCTTTCGGGCTCGCGTTTCCTTCGTTCCAATCGAAGCCGATCCATCAACTTATCGATCATAACTAAAGGCACTCTCATCCTCGACGAGAGTTAATCGATCGACAACGTTTTCCATTTAATTAAGATCGATTGCACGTCTCCTCTTGTTCATTCTATTTTTATTTTTTCGAAAACGTTCGTCCATCGTAACGAACCACCCAGGGCAAAAATAATTCCGCGCGTGCGACGACATTTTCTTAAAAATCCGATGACATACACATTTTTTGTGAAATTTTTCAATTTTCGAGACGTTTTTTCATCGGTTCGGCTTTGTCATAAATGTATTGTTATTATTTCCCGAGATTGATAGAGTTACATATCGTGTGTCAATATTCGCTTCCGGTTCTTTCAATTTTAGTTCCCCAACCGAACCGATTTTTTGAAATAATTATTGACCTTGTCGCCGATTTTTTTTGCAATCTCGGATCTGCTTCATTAATTCTACCAATAATTTGTTTTCTACACTGGAATCGATAAATGATGTCTCGATATATATCGAAACCGAAGCTACCATCCAGAGCGATTTTTTTCAAAATTATTATTATTATAAAATGAGATCGGTGGCGTTACACGGATTCCAATGCCGTGGAACTCGGCCCTTCGGGTTTAGTTTATTAGCCGAAAAGAAAAATGGTCGCAACCGCCCCGGTGGCTGTCGAGACACGGTAGATTCGTCGCCGAGGGTAGGGGAGAGACATCGATGGTGGTTCGGTGAGGTATATACGTATAAATACCTACAGGACGCGGGGCTCTCTCGTCCTGTGCCCACCACCATCCCCTCGGCTATCCCTACTTCGCGCCGCGGTGCCGCGAGGCTCTTCCTCGGCTCCGCGCGAGCCACGCAAGCCTGTGTAAACCCGAGTGCGGCCGCGTGTGTAGCTCCGCGTAGCCCGTCGCGCCACGGAATAACCGTGTGCCGGTGTTACCCACACCACCTATCCATGCGAATCGTCCCCCACCACGCCGTGGTTTCGACGCAGCCTGCAACCGGCCGGGACTACGAGCGAGCGAGCGAACGAACGAACGCACGACGACGACGACGACAAGTGGTAAAGGATCGTCATAAGCAGACGCCGAGATAAGCCGAGTATGCACGAGCAAGGCCGAAGCGCCGTTCGAATCGAGGCGCCCGCGTCAGTGTAGAAACCGCGTTCGCGGTCCACGGTTCACGATTTCCGGGCGGAGACGTGTTTTTTT
Source organism: Ischnus inquisitorius (assembly GCA_963924025.1). NCBI lineage: Eukaryota > Metazoa > Arthropoda > Insecta > Hymenoptera > Ichneumonidae > Ischnus > Ischnus inquisitorius. The sequence goes on along the minus strand of OZ001243.1, from coordinate 1,263,691 downwards.
TTCGCCGGCGCGATCAACGAGTACCCACTCGCGCTTGCAGTCCTCGCGCGTTACGAGTGCATCGACAACGATATTCGCCACGATCGATCAACGACGAACGGACGAAAAAATATAAACACGATCGATTTGCCGTGTAGAAGCGAACAAAATGTGTGTCTGATCAACGAGGGAGTGTTCTACTGGCGTTTTGTTTTTTATCGCGCGATTGAAATTGATCGTGATCGATTCGATTGTCGGATGAGCGCGATGCCTCGAGACGTCGAAGAATCGATCGGGTTTCGCGCGAAGCTTCGCGAAGTTCGTACGAGCGCGAGTTTCCTCGAGCACTAAACGCCGGGAGCGCGGGCACTTCTCGCCACGGGAATAAATAAGAGTGTTCGACGCCGGTGATAATGATCCGGGCTGAGTGTTTACACTGCCGATGCCGCCGTTGGATTCCGCTTCACGTGACAATGCTCGAGGATAATACACGCTGATTTTGTAGCCAGTGAGATCACAGCGTGAACGAGAGAGAGAGAGAGGGAGAGAGGATAGTGCGGCGAGCGCGTAGCTAAGTAGATAGGGACAGTGCGCGATCGGACCGCTTGGCGATTTAATTATTTCTTTTTTTTTTCCTCGTTTCGACCGCAATAACTGTGTTTGTGCAATAATCGACGAATGTTTGTGTGAGTGGATACTGTTGTATATTAAGATAAATTGAGAAAAAAAATTGAGTACGATCAATCGAAGAGGCTGAAAGCGATCGGAGAGATTCTAGTCAATGAACGAAGGCGATCTCACGACTGAACCGCGAGTCGACACCCTCGCGAGCCAATATTTATGACAAACGAAGGACGGACACGTGCCTTCCCGGAATTCACGGGAGCATCCGCAATATCTGAAGTTCTCGTCTCCTCGAATCGAGATACGATGAAAAATACGCGAGGACTCAACGCGGCCGATACACGAGCGTGAAAATATTTTCTTCGACGTTCGGCGAGCGTTGCAGAGGTCGTGCCTCGACAACAGAGAGACACAGCGACAACGGGACCCAGAGAGATTATAGCTCGAGCGACACAAACTCGGGTTCTATCGAACACAATACGACAAAGGCGATACGAGAATCGGAGCCGAGCTCGCCCGTTTCGTCTTCGCGGAAATCGCTAAAAATTCGGATCGCGCATCGGTGACGAAGGAAAATAAGCATTTGAGAAAAAATTGATCGGAATTTTTTTTTTTTCGAGCCTCGGTCGCAGCGCGCTGGACGCGCGGCCAGAAATGGACTGCAACGATCGACGCGATCAGATTTAAAAAAAGTAATTTTTTCGGTTAACACACGAAAAAAATTCGTGGATTGGTTTCGACGATTTTGGCCGATTTCGCGTTATATATATATATAAATTATATATAAGCCGTCGAACGATTGTTGTTCGTGATACAGTGATAAAATAATTGTCGCAAAGACGACGACGACAGCGAGTAGTATGTACCCTTGGTACCGGGAGAGCGTCGCGGCGGCGGCCGCTGCGGGCCTCGGCGGACCGGTAGGCGTCGTTGGATCGGGATTCTGCTCTACCGCACCGGGACAAGGTGCTACTACCATCAAAACCGAGAGCGGATACTCGGATTGTATGCTCGCCCTCGACTATGTACAGAGCAAGGTGAGTACCAATTCTTTCAGCAGCGAAAACAATTTTGCAACATTTTTCTCTCGCCTTTTCTTTTCAACGAGAATCTCACTTTTGCGCGGTGAAAATTTTTCAACGCTCCAATTATGATTTCATGGCGAATTTGACCGACGAGACACGATATTCGTGACCGCCAAATACGGCAATCGCGTTCTCCGGTTTTCTAAATAGCGAGGAATCGCGCGAGCGCGAAGTTTCGGGGCTTTTCGTTGCTATTTACGCTTTTTGTTGCTCTTTCACCGGGCGATGTTAATCGACTCGGTGGAAAGAAACTTTTTGCTCCGGATTTATAATTGATTTATAGGTGTGAAGATTTTTTTTGTCGATGGGAAAAAATTGGAGACGAAAATATTCTGGAAAATGAGATTCTATTAATCGGTAAACCGAAGAGTTCTCGGATGTGTGTGTGGCTCTCGTTCGAGACGATGAAAAAAAGGGGGAAGAAAAAGAGGAGCAATGCGAAGGCGAGCCTTGTTGAGGAACTCTCGATGCCAGTTTACCAGTCGGTTTCCCCTTCGTCCCGTCCCACCACTTTTCCGCTCGACAACCATAAGTACACAGCCGTTCATTAACTCGCGGTAAAAACCTCGACATTATCGCCGTTTCAGTCACCGGGCATAACGACACCTATACCATGTTGAATCCTCTTTTTCTTCCTCCCAGTTCGTTTTTTTTTTGTGTTTTTTTTATTATCTCGTCGTCCTTCGTGATAAACTTTGTTTATTCAATTTTTCCCTCGCAGACATTGATCGGTGTCATTGGCTTTGCTCGGCTGGAAAAACTCTGCGAGTCTTCTTTAATTAATTATCTTCCGTTCTATCGCGAAGGACTGTCGAGTGTCTATGAAATGTAGTATCATATTTTTTTACCCTATTTTAAAAATACTTTGAGCTGATCGATCGTCGTTAGCCAATTTTTTGCGCGTTCATGAATTTGAATCTCAGTGATTTTTTTTTAATGATTTTTTTTCAATGTAAAAGATTGAAAGAAATAGCAATTGTTTCCCATCTGGTCGATTTACGCCTCGGGGCAATTTTCCACTTGACTTCAAACCCCCTGAGAACGACCGTAGCTTCTACATTAACCTGAGCCAAAAATAAACCCGGTATTATCCCTCCCAGCGCTTCCCATTTTACGAGAAACTGTTTATATTTCTTTCCAACTCTTTCTCTTCCGATCCCTTTCGACGCGCCGCTTGGACTTTTTTTCTCAATGAAACCGAAAGATTGCACGAGGATAATCGTCGAAAGCTTAATTTTGTATCACATTGTCGAACTCTCTCTCGGATCCGCGCGATTCCACACGAGTGAGCGAGACCGTGCGATACAATAATTAATAATAAATTTATTAAGTACTCCGCTCGCATGAGCGTTACCTCTCCATACAACATTATTAGCGCACAAACTGTAGCATCGCGATAATTTACGATATGTATATAAAAGTTGCTGCTGCCCCGGACTCGTTTAATTATTGTCGGCACCTAATTAGAGTGTCCGATGCCGGCGCGCGCGTTGCCTCGGCCTCTCGCCGTTCGTTGCGCTTCCCAACAGGGGTATTATTACAACACGTGCGATTTTCTCGGTACGCGGCCCGCCGCGGTGAGATCCGAAAGAGGCCTTTAGCGGCGAAACGACGGAGAACCATACGAGTTCGTTTAATATCTCATAAATCTGAATAAAATTAGAGGCTCGTGTTGATTTTTCCGCTTGGAAAAGCCTTCGGGCCGCGAAGATGCGGGCGGAAGGTGGGCGAAAGGGATTGGTTGCAAAGCTCACTGAGATGGATAAATAAACTCTCGTGCGATATTGAGATAGGCGAGCTAACGGAATAACGCGTCTGCATAAATGCAGCCTATTTCCACTTGAGATTATGACTTTTTTCTTCGCGATCTTGTTTCGCGCGCGAGGTCAAGCCATCGACACTCGCCGGTGGAAACGTCGACTTTGACATTTCTCACCGTGACTGTGAGGCTAAGCTATTTTCAAGTTTAAGGCGGCCATCGGTTGTGCATAAGCGCTTGTGTATGTGCGAGTCGTCTCTTCGCGCACAGGCCGGGCAGTCACGCCGGCGAATCCTTAAATGGAGGCGGCCTACGACTTTCCAAATTTGGCGTTGGGGTCCGAGATGTTTTTTTTTCCTTCTTTTTTCAAGTCTCTCGCGACACGACTGCGAAAATGGCATTGACTCCTCCCCCTCTTCGTGAAACGTGCGCGGCTGTCTGATCTTTACGCGGCTTACCTACTTAGCTCGAGTTCAAGGTGCATAAGAACCGATTGAAGCTCCACAGGAATTAGAAACGCGTTTTGGAGGAACGTGCCTCGAGTTACAAAGTGGCTTTGCTTCAATCTGAATGTTGAGAGTGTTAACATATTTTTTTATACCGGGAATGATCATAGGCAATCGTGTAAAGAGAGGCGCTTGACCACTGACATAGCAGAAACAACTTGTTTTCTTCTAGCGATGACATCCGTGCGGGTGTGTGTAAACAATTTTTCTCAATGATGTCAATGAAACCACACTTCGATAAACGCCGATGAATTTTTAAAAAATTTTCTCGCTTCATTTCGATATTATTTGAGCTGCTTTAAGACCGAGACTGACGAGCTTCGACGTACCTCGAAGACAACGATTAACGATGATTGCCCTTTTTTCGGAAACGATGATACAAATCTTCGTAAGCAATTGTTATCCGTTCGCAAATTTAGACCGCATTCGTTCCGATTTCTTTGACGAATCCACCCCAACATTTTGTACAAAATGTTTGAAGATCTCGGATTCGCAAGCTCGCGAATGGTCCTCAGAGCGAAATGCCTAAAATAAGTTAATTCGAGATTTCCAGCCCCTGCCAAAAATACCAACACGAAGCAGTGCAGTTGTGTTTGGCGCAAAGGGGTTGAAACGATTCTTATTTTCGCCCGAGGCGGGAGAGTTTGACGCGGGTGACGGTGGGAAGGAAGGAAGATCGAAGAAGCGGCGAGAAGAGAATCGGAAGCGAGCCTCGTAGCTATAGTAACACAAAGGTGTGCTATGTAGGTAGGTTTGCCTCGCGATCGTTTCTCGCGGTGGGCGTGTCGCAGGTGCGCGTGGGTGGAGGGGCGTGGTCCTCTCACCGGATTGGTGAGAATTCCTCGTTCCCCGGTATACGCCGAGGAAAATACGAGACCGGAAGTGGGGGAGATCCAAGCGCGGTAGCCCAAGCGGTTGGAGGTTCGCGCTCTTCGGCTTCTCCCGGTCGTCCCTCTCCTCTCTCGGCCTCCCTCCCCCTCCCGCCGGTACGTCGAGCAAAAACTCTATATCGTTGAGTCGCTCCTTGGCGTCGGCGTTGCTGCTTACCTTCTTCACCCCTCGTTCCCCGTCGGTACGCCGCCCCTGGGCAAAAAGCAGCCAGGTGGCATTTCAACGTGGTGTTGTGCACCACACAGGGACTTCGCGTACTTACTATCCATCCTATTCTCCTTCGCTCGTCTCTAAAACTCGAACCATCCTCTTCGGATGCAGCACATATATATATATGTGCTTGTGTGTGTGAATATGTATGTATGTACATAGTACTGCGAAGCCCGGGCGAGGCCTCGAGGAAAGAGAAGACAGTAGCGAATATTTCAGTAGAAAAGGCCTTTATGCATCAGACGCGAAACACAATGTCATAATCAATTATATTATGCTGCTAGAAGGAATGCGTGGCTCTTTTGTCAAAGATGAAAAAAGTTCCAAATTATCAAAGATCAAGTGGTCATATTCTATACATACTGTGTATGTATGGGAAGGGAAAAATCGTTTTAGGTGATTTCCCATGTTCTCCTCAATTTTAGACGAAATTCGCCAATAGATCGCTGAACACGATATCCTTTTCGTATGTCCCTTAACGTGAGACAACATTTGCCATTGAATTAGTGCTTAACGAGGAAGAATACATAAAAATGCGCGGTGCAAAGTTCGCCGACAGCGCTAAGCTCGCGAAATTGCTGTAGTAATAGTAAAAAGGTTGCTCTACGTTAGACGTGATCGATAAAGATCATCGATGATCCGTGTAGAGAGAAAATTCTTGTAACGCCGCAGTGGGTAATGTTCATTAGCAACAGACGTTAATTCAATGTCAAAATCATGTATTTGACTCACGACAATGTATTCGTTGATTTTGTGGTTCAAATACGGTTTCGAAACGCACTTGCGGGATTTCAGTAGAAATATCCTTGTCGCCTCAGACATCTAAAAATGATGTGAATAACTCATTGAAAAAAATAATAAAATCCACAATCAAGCGAGCTTGAAGATCATATTTCAATTGAAGTATCAGACTCCGTTTTCATAATTGCGGTCTGGAGTATCGTTATCTTCGCATAAATCGCGAACGATCTAAAAACTGCATTATTAAAATACTTTGTATAATTGACGGCGCGGAGCGTTGAATAGAATGGATAATGGAATTAAACTCGCGAGACGAAATCAACGTCGGAGGATGCGCAACGTTGTTGAAGGGTCGCGTGCGAGCGAGGCTTTTCACAGCGATTCGCCGTTCTTCCTTTTCTTATTATTGTCAGTGGTGATGTACGAGCTCGCGTGGTAGCGGTGCATCGTCGGTTCGCGAATAGAGGCGCCGCCAGGCCGTCCGCATATGCATCGCCATGGGAAAGACCCGCTCGCCGGAGAGAGCGCAGCCCCCTCGATCTACAAAGATCTCTCGCCAAAGAGAGATTCTCTCGTGATTATGCTAGGCCTCCTCGCGATCCCGCATTACTTTACCTGTCACTTAGGTCTTTAAGAAGGAGGAAACAGCGGCGAAGGAGAATACGCCGGATGCGCAAACTCAACGGGTCGAATGAAAAAAAAAAAAAACACCGCATTTCCACCGTCGCTTAATTATATCATGAGACGTTAAGTGGAGCTTAGATACACTCTGGCGCTGTACAGCGCAATTGAATGTCGACCTTTCGCGGAATCGCTGAAGTACAGCTGAACGAAACGGAAGAATAGATTCCGATAAATCATTCGAACTTAAAAAGATCCGAGTAATTGGAAAAAAGTGTATTCGAAAAAGTTCGAGTGATACGAGAAAAATGTATAATTCGAAAAAGTTTAAATTTTGAATAATTCGAATAATCAGAAAAAGTAATGAATAATCCGACGGACCCGTTTCGCACTACGAATCGAAGGACGCTATTAATTTCGATTACAATTCGTCGGAGGATCGGGTCGTGGGTCACTACGGGAAAGAATCTTCCGAAGAATTTCCGGGAGCTATTTAACATCTTCCTCGATTGCATCTACGCGAATCGACGCCTACGATATTACCGTTTAAGGGTACAGAGGCGTTGTACCTTAAGGGTATCCGAAGCGCGCGCACAGGATAAAGTACATCCACGGAACACAGATACGAGGGAGGATTGCGCGCAAAATTCGCGGTCGTCGCCGCGGATAGATATAAATTAATTAGATAATTAATCGTGTAATGGGGCTTTAATTGGGAGGCTGGTTAAGTGTCAGAGGCTCGACGGTAAAGCCGGCGAACGTAATCTTCGTGAAGGAATCTGGTTCGCTGTGTATACGTACGAGGGACGGGGAGAGGCAAGATTTCTGTTTAAAATCGTTCTACGTTAAGGTATGCGCGTCGCGGTAGCCGAGAGCTCGGCGTTACACTCCCGAGGAGGCCATCGCGAACTTGTTAGATCACAGATAAGACGAGATTTAGCAGATCCGATACGTACATTGATAGGAAGCAGGGAGGCCACTCCGCTCCGATACTTCGCCACCCGTTGGCCTCTCCGGCCGCGTTACCAACCGTTTGCCCTTCGAACAGTTTCGTCCGATATTCCCAAAGCCCATGCTTGTTACGCGATTCACGCGAACACACCACCAGCCGCTTATCTTGCCTCTCTCCAATCTCGGTATTCGTTATTCTTCGAATCGAGAACGATAATAACGCTGCTCTCTTACGTCGAGCGCGAGCGATTCGCGAAAGTAATAATTTTAAGAGGGTTTCTTCGCTCTTTTTTTTTCCGGAGGTGTTTTTTTTTCTCCGAGCATTAAGGAGTCGAACAAACGAGAGACTTCGATCAGCAGGATTTTGTTCATTTTTTGTAGCTTCAAAGATATGGAAGTTACTTGGACGATTTTTTTCCCTTCGGACGTCGATGCAAATGGTGATGAGTTATTCGCGCGATATTTTCCCGAAGAAACAAATAAGAGCATCGTTCAGTCACTCGAACGGGCCGGGCCTCGGCGAATTTCTCTTCCGGAGCGATTCTTCGGCTCTCTTCGTGTCTGTACCATCGAAGCTGTCTCGCCTTGGCATTCGTCAAAACAGTTCGGGAACTCGCCGTCGCGCGGCGTTACGAGGATCCTCAACGATTGATCATCATCGCGACGCGATCCGCGGTTCCGTACTGGCGTTGGAACGCTCGAGCGAACGACCGCTCTTCGCTACGCGGCGACTCTTCGCACTCACCGAAATAACGCCGAGAAACTTTCTCATTTATCTTAGCGCAGCCAAAAAAAGAAAAAAGAAAAAATTGTCATTAGAAATATTATCTGCTTTCGAAAAAGAAATTAATCGAGCTCCGATCTCGGTGAATTTCCGGACGCGACGAATTAAGTTTAATAACGTTTTTCGTAAATTATCCCTCGTCCGATTCTCGAAGATGACGAGGACGAAGAAAAAAGAAGGATCACGAAACGGGAAAGAGACGTTGATTAATAATCGGCCGAATCGTCGGTGACGCTTCCTCGTCAGCGGGACACTCGCATCGAAAGGTCAATCGGTTACTCGCTTCGCATCGGAGAAACCAGTTATATGGTTTTATTTTGACTCCGCAACGAAATCATCATTTGTAGTCATGAAAGAAAAAAGAAACATCTGTGCGGCACACTTGCGATACTCGCGAGTGCGAACTCTTCGTCCGGACGGCTTAGGCTAGGCAATTCCGGGCAAGAAAATCGTGATTTCATTTTTTCAAATCGGCAACAATAAATCTTATCACAAGCCCCATGCGATTGATTATTCGTATCGGTGTCTCAATCATGGAAAAAAAAATCCAGACCTAAATTTAAAAAATTGAAGAAAAAGTTCAATTTTTTTCACAATTTTTAATATTTGGAAGTGGCAATTTTTTTGTACGTCCAGACACTGCTTCCAGCGAACAATCGCCCGGGAATAGTGATACGATTTTTTTTTTTATATAAAAAAGTAAATTAGACTGGCTTTTATACCGGAAATCAAAGAACATCCCTCTTAATGTCTTATTCCACACATTGTCCTCTCCCCGCTCTCGTCGATGGGGCGGCAATTCACGTGGAATTTGGCGAATTCCGTAATATCTATTTTTAAAGCGGCACGATATTTTGCGTAAAGGAAGGTTGATGATAGAGTGGGAGGGCGGGAGGACTTCCTTCGTCGAGTGGCCTCGTCGTCTATCTTCACCTTCTTCTCGGCTCTTCTTCATTTTCGCGTGCTCTTAACGAGCCCCAGTCACGAGAGACCAAAGTTCTTCGCGCTTCTCTTCCGAATCATTCTCCTTTTTGTCATTTTTTTCTTCGTGCACTCTCTCGTTCGTCGCGATAATCGTCAACGAGTTTTCTGCGTACAATGACGAGGATCCGGGGGAGGGTCAAGCCTGCGCTATTCATCTATCTGAATGTCTCTATACTCGCGGTGGAGAATTAATAAGAAGACGAAGATGAGGAGCAGAGACGAGCGGGCGAAGGAGTAGCGGTGTGAGCTTAATGATCGCGGCGGCTAAACAGTGGCTCGCATTGTCAACGAGAAATGAAGGGCGAAAGGGACACGAGGGGGCAAGCGTAAGACAGCGAGCCCAGGGTTGCTCCGTCGAATCAACGCTACTGCTTCTCTCCTCTCTTAATTCTCGAACGAGACGCCTCGGTTGAGCATCTCAGAAGTTACGACTCCATTAAGGAAAGACGCTCGCGGACCTGTGCCGCTGATTTTTTCAAGTTCATTTCGGGTCGCATAAAACAAGCTATTTAAAAACCAAGGGCGTAGGTACCGAAGAACAAAGGGCCCTTTTCATTTTTTCTATTGGCGCAATAACGTACTCAATTTTCGTAATTAACTTCTTCGTATGCCGATGCGGAAAACGTACTTCGAGATACAAGTGTGCATTTTTTTGTCTATATTTTATCGTTATTCCGACTGAAGTTCGTGGATTGGCAGGACAAAAAATTGAGAATTCATTACCATCGAAGGACTCTGGTCAACATTTCTGAATTTTATTAAATTTTTTTCTGGCTCATTCTGAGATTATTCGAAGCGTTTGTAGACCAGAACCACGAAGGATCGAGAGACACTGGACCACCGTTGAATCCGTAAAAATCATATTCCTTGAATTTTTTTAAAATTCAGTATCAAAGAAACTACTTCGAACCAACGTCTCTGAATTTTTCAGTTTTTTTCTCCGCCTTTTCTCCTAATTCGACCCCTCAGAAGCTCGAAAGCTCTCAAGCTTCAGGAATTAATTGGATGCGAATCAACTATCATATCGCAAAGATTAATTCTCTCAGCTACGTTAGCCAAAGACCGACATATCGGTATGCGAGAAATACACTTCGCTCGAAGAGTAACCGAAAGACCGGAGGAAATTTTGCCCCACTGTGGCTGCCCCCGTGCCATCGGGAGACAGTTATGACTCTCCTCTCCTCGGACTCGTCAGTTGTTTTGCGCGCCCGTTCCCGCCGTTGTTGCTCTTGTTTCGCATCCTCCGTTGTGTCCGCATCACCGTCGGATCTTTTGCTTCTGTTTTCCAGGCGACTCAAAGCGCGATGGAGAGAGAGAGAGAAAGAAAGAGTCCGAGGAGCCGGGCAGGACGAAGCGTAGCACCAGGGGCGAACGAGACTAGCGGATGCCTCCTTCGTTTTTTTTCTCCTCGCCGCCAACGCGCCGCGTGGTCTCAGTTACTTTTTTTTTCGCTTCTTCCTTTTTTTCCATCATCCAAACCAAGCAGAGTAAGCAAGCCAAAAGAACGGAGGGGGTTTGGGGGGACGAAGGAAGAAGAGTATGAGGTCGACGCCGCCACAGAGGATTCCCTCTGCTCTCGGAGATTCTCTCCGGCTTCTGGTGATGCTGTGCGCTCTTCTTCTTCCTCTTCTTCCTCCCTCCTGCTATATACACTGCCGATGGCTTCGACTCGATTCTCTGCTCTGCACGCTTGAAAGAAGCCGACCCGTACGGTAGCCGCTTTCAGACTGTACCCAATTATTCCACCGTGCTATACTAACGCCATGGACCCCCCCTTGTCCCCATAATACGGATTACCCTTTCCTCCGCTCGACCCCTTCCTCGTCCTCATCTTCTCTCGATGTCGAAGATCCTTTGGCGTTCGCCTTCCGACAGATAGCGGAGGAACAACGCGTCGTTATTTGACGAAATGTCCCACAGTCCTGCGTCGCGAGGAATCTCTCTCGGCTATTCCCAAGTTCCTTTTGTATTTCCGTCTTTTTTTGCGGACGAGAACCGACGGAAATTCGTTGAATACTAATTGAAGAGAGAATTGTTTTAATTTTTTTGGATTTCATTGCGAGACAAAGATTGCGGGCTGCGCGAAGAGCGGGCGCTCCGGGGTCGTATAGCACTTTGGGTCATCGCCAGCCGGCTGGTAATGTCACTCCGTGTCCTCCGATAAGAAGTATTGCCCCGAGACGTCACCCGGTAACGCACCGGGCACGTGGCCAGACGCTGTCTAATAACATGATAATCAACGAATCGAGAACGTTGACGCTCACGGGACAGACACGAGGCGGACCTCGCAAACTTCGCCACAAAGTTGGCCACGGGCTATCGAGGGAAGACACTTCATTCTGGACGATAAAAATTAACTGGTGCGAAACTGTTTTCTTTTTCTATGTAAATGATTTTTGAGACCTCGCACTCTCGTACTTGGAGGTTGTTTCATTAACTGAAAACCGCGGTCGGCGAACGCGGTCCATCATTGCTGCGGAATTAACTTTATTGTCTTGCAATTTTTATGATGTTTTTTTTAATAGTTTTTTTCTATTTTTATTATTTCGCAAAATCGAAACGAACGCTCCGAATAATACCAAAATGAGGGAAAAAAGATCTAATTAAATGTCCAATGTCTACATTCGTCGATGGTACCAAAATTTCATCTGTTCAAGAAGCTTTTCCCAAAACTTTACTCGTTCAACTTCGTAAAATGTTGCAAGCGAAATTCATAAAAAAGCAAACTCGTGTCTCCTTCGTCGCTAAAAAAAAAATATTTAAACATTGTCGCAACAGTATTTTTTTTTTATCAAGCCCAGAAGAAGCAGCGATCCTAGAGAAGATTCTCGCTGCACAGCCGCCGGCGAGTCTGGCTTCTATTTTTTTGCGTCATTTCTCTCGACGTCATCGGCAGAATAGCGCAAGGATTCCGTGACAAGCCAGAAGAGATCTTCTCTTCTGGCTTGCTGGCTTCCGTCCCACGCGAGCTATATCTCTTCTCTCGCTCGTCCCGCGGCCCCGTCCGCGCGACGCAACGCGCCTCCGTCCTTTTCGATTCCTTTCCGTGTCCCGGCGTTTTCGGTGCGCACCCTTCATCGCTGGCGAAGCATCGTCGAAGCTCGAGATTCGCCCTCCGCCGTTTCTGTCCTGTCCGCACAGCGAGACGCGAGGAAAACGTATCGCGCGACGGTTCTTCTCGCGTGACAGCGCCGCGTCCTCGGGGCTTGATTAATACAATCCTTAATGCGCCCCAGCGTTGCCCGTCGCCTCCTCGCCATGTCGACAACTATTCTCTCCTTATCGCGCTCTTCGTCCTCGAGCGACAACGCGAATAGAAAGAATTTCGTATATCGGACGTCCCGAGAAACGATGTATCTCGTTTCGATAATACGCGCCTTTGAAAGTCACTCGACGAAACGAGTCCAATGCAGAGTTCGATCCGAAAAGATACATTTTTTGCACGAATTTTTCGTTGCAGCTCAAATTGAAAAATAAATGTTTCTCGATTTTTTTAAAGCGGATTCGACTCCGGCGAAATAACGTGAGCGAATTCTCAAGGTCATTCTTTTTCAAATAAAAATACTAAAAGCGTATGTATAAAAATACAATTGATTAGATAAAATATATTCAAGGCACTGCTCACTCAATTATATTTTATATTTCGAAATTTCGAAGAATATTTCGAAAAGAATAATTCGTTTTTGTCAAAACTCCACATATATAAAGTGCGAGTATTCATTGAACCGTATTTATACGCAAAAACGATATAGAATAATTTTGAAAAATATTCGAAATAAATTTCATCGACGTATTATCCGCGATTTTCGCTGGCAGCGAATATTCCTCGAGAATTCATCGAGTATTACAAAAATTACAAGCCCGAAGAAGTTAAATGCCCGCGCCGGAGTCCCATCAGACTCGCGTGTCTAAGCTTGGGCGATTAAAATTGCGCGTCGAACGGAAGCGGTACGGTACGGTTTAATGTTGTATTTTCGTTGTCGGAAGAGATGCATCGGGGGGGAGGTTCGATTATAATACGAGGGACCTAAATAGAGGCCGTGTTGAACAGCCACCAGGTATTTCCAATATCCTGCGGAGAAGATTCATCTCGTTCCTTGATGCCTCTCGCACTTATTCTTCTTCTTCTTCTTCGTCTTATTTTTTTTATTCCATTTTTTTTGTTCCTTCTTCGCTCTTCGCGCCCGGTTCATTCATGCCCTCCCGATGCCGGTGGTGAGGACCTCATTACCAGCGGTGAATGGAGACTGCCTCCTACTCTCGCGGCTCTCTTCTTCTTTCCTCTCGCCTTCGTATCCTTGTCCTCGCTTCTCGTCTTTGCTACTCGAAGTCTCGACGCTCGAGCTTCGTCCCGATATTGTTTCGCCGGGGCACGAATATCGATATCGGCTTATATTGTCTTGGCAAACGGAACGCCGAGTAAAAAAAAATCAGGAACGAGCAATACAGCTCGTAATAAATCATATTTATATAATATATTATATTCAGTAATTAATATATTAATTAATAATAATAAATTCTAAAAATAAATAATTATTGAATTATTTATTAAAATAAATTATTATTAATAATTTATAAGAATAAATAATTATTGAATTATTTATTAAAATAAATTATTATTAATAATTTATAAGAATAAATAATTATTGAATTATTCATTAAAATAAATTATTATTAATGTTAATTATTTATTAACAAATTGTTATAGATTTGTTCAATATTTCGACGAAAATTGATCGCGCATATATCATCGATATATTCTCGATATATTTTTTTTTTCCAAGCGCTATGCCAGGCAATGAAACTTCCGGTTGCCCATATACGGAATCCTCGTGCCGCGCCGTCGGCACGGGCAAAAGTAGCGACGAGTATTATTCGTGTAACTGCGACAGAAACGCGGGGGCAATCGTTTTCGGATCGCCCGCACGCACCTGCCGCGTCATCGGAGCGATTCTCACTGGTGACTTCTCGGGCTCTCGTCGGGGCCTCGCTCGCTTATCTCGGACAGACAGGTTATGTCTCTTGCACGACGATAGAACGACCGAGCGGCGAGTGTAACGTCCAACTGAGATTATTTCGTGCGAACGAGAGCCGACGGAAAAAAAAATTGAGAAAAAAAAGATAAATAATGGAAACACATAACGAGGAAAGACACGAGAGTGACCGAAGACGGAGACGATAAGGGAGAGCCGATGATAATGAAACGTCTCGTATAATCGCTTGCGTAAGAAAGCGAAAAAAAAAAAACTGACGAACCGAGAAAAAATGATAAATAAATAAAGATTCGAAGCTCTCGGACTCTTAATTTTTATCGTTTTCTCTCGCGCGCTATGTGACTCACTTTTCCGGAGATTCTCGCGTGTTATGCTTTTTTTTTATCGGTCTCTTCGGTAACCGAGAGGGGTCAGGGCGCGACTTCTTTATCGAGAACGTATTCACGAGGGAGCACAGATTCGGTTGACACTTATCAACACGGCCGACCTTCGAACTAAACCCATCGGCATATATTCGAAGTTTTTTCTTCTTTGTGGTCCATGGAAACTATTATTATCTACCAGTGCATGCTCTCTCAACGGTGAACGAAGGTTTTCACGCCCCAGACGTTCCGACTTCGTGCCAAAATGTGTTGACTTTTGTTTTTTGAGCCGTTCTATGAGTATTGACAAAATAGATCGAAAAAAAAAAATTTAATAACAAAAATAATAATAATAAATAATAATGATAATAATAATAATAATTATTATTATTACTAACAAAAATGGTTTACTTAAAAATGGCCAGGAAACAACCCATAAATAAAAGAGGCTTTTCTACTTGAAATTGTTGATAAAAAAAAAATGATTCTGTTAGCGAGTTGTCTGAATATTTAGTGTCTCGTTCTATCGAATCTGTTCAATGGAAATAAATAATTAAAGATACGACGAAAAAAAAAAATGATGAATTTTCGTCAGCTGCTCGAAACATTCGAACTATGTATGATGTCCCGAAGTCGTCGCGTCGCAAAGGTGCTCGTGAAAAGGTATAAAAAGAAGAAGAAAAAAAAAAGAGTTGGATCGAGAGAGCGAGAGAGAAGGGAAAAGAGAAGGAGAAAGGAGAACAAAGAGTCCTAAGGGGCCAGTGCACCCATAATAATGGCCACTTGGATGCGGTGCAGGTGACGAGCCGTCGTACCCTTCGCTTCTTGGCTTCTTTCATCGAGAGGAGAGCGGAGCGGTGCTCGCCGATGCACCGGCAGAAAACCGGAGCTATCATTACCTTCCACGATGCCCCGTTCGACTCTTCTGTCTCACCTAATTCACCCGGTCACGCTGTATCCGCGTTGGCGACGACGTTTCGAAGTCGAAACGACGACGACAAATAAAAACGACCGATACCGCACGGCTTCGAGCATACAAATTTTTCCTCGCGAGTCTTCGATACGGGAGAGTGTAAAATCATCGATCGCGATCGTGTTCAGGATTTCCAAAGTGGAACAAAAAAATTATTTAATTTATTTTATTCAATGTACTTTATGATATTTTTTTCCAACACGTGCACAAAATTCCCCAAAAATTCGCAATTTTTCACAAAAATTCAAATGCAAATTTAAAAAAAAGAGAGAAATTCGCTCATAATTTTCCCGGCGTACATAGCGCAGGATAAAAATATCTCAATGTTGAAACAAGACGAAAAAAAACAGCACCGCGTGTTATAGCGCTGCTAAATTATTCCGAACTTCGAAGAAAAATGAATTGCAACATTTTCCATCGGCGGAGCAGAGAACACACACGGAGGCACACACGAACGGATACGCGAGAGGATAATTATAATAGCTGAGGGTCAAGGATCTACGACCGCGTCGTCGTGAGGCCGGGGATCGGCTGCGTTCGGTAAGGCAATAAGTATATGCCTATGAGTATCCCTCTCATCTCGTTCGTGTGACGCAGGTGAAAAGCGAAATTAGATAGACAAAGAGACGGAGAAGGAGAGAGAAAGCGATATTTATTAGAGAGAGGGAGAC